>CM055116.1:1104963620-1105563620 GCA_029206835.1 Rana muscosa
TTTTAAAGATGGTTGATGATCAATGCTTTAGCACAGTATAGCACAAGGAGAATTTCCCTCACTGTCCTTCCCTGTCCCTAGAAACAAGGATTAGCACAGTGAAACACACTGACACTCTCCCTACCTATAGTTTTCTGTCCCTAGAAAAAATGTTTTTTTTAAAGATGGTTGATGATCAATGCTTTAGCACAATATAGCACAAGGAGAATTTCCCTCACTGTCCTTCCCTGTCCCTAGAAACAAGGATTAGCACAGTGAAACACACTGACACTCTCCCTACCTATAGTTTTCTGTCCCTAGAAAAAATGTTTTTTTAAAGATGGTTGATGATCAATGCTTTAGCACAGTATAGCACAAGGAGAATTTCCCTCACTGTCCTTCCCTGTCCCTAGAAACAAGGATTAGCACAGTGAAACACACTGACACTCTCCCTACCTATAGTTTTCTGTCCCTAGAAAAAATGTTTTTTTAAAGATGGTTGATGATCAATGCTTTAGCACACTATAGCAAAAGGAGAATTTCCCTCACTGTCCTTCCCTGTCCCTAGAAACAAGGATTAGCACAGTAAAACACACTGACACTCTCCCTACCTATAGTTTTCTGTCCCTAGAAAAAATGTTTTTTTAAAGATGGTTGATGATCAATGCTTTAGCGCAGTATAGCACAAGGAGAATTTCCCTCACTGTCCTTCCCTGTCCCTAGAAACAAGGATTAGCACAGTGAAACACACTGACACTCTCCCTACCTATAGTTTTCTGTCCCTAGAAAAAATGTTTTTTTAAAGATGGTTGATGATCAATGCTTTAGCACAGTATAGCACAAGGAGAATTTCCCTCACTGTCCTTCCCTGTCCCTAGAAACAAGGATTAGCACAGTAAAACACACTGACACTCTCCCTACCTATAGTTTTCTGTCCCTAGAAAAAATGTTTTTTTAAAGATGGTTGATGATCAATGCTTTAGCACAGTATAGCACAAGGAGAATTTCCCTCACTGTCCTTCCCTGTCCCTAGAAACAAGGATTAGCACAGTGAAACACACTGACACTCTCCCTACCTATAGTTTTCTGTCCCTAGAAAAAATGTTTTTTTAAAGATGGTTGATGATCAATGCTTTAGCACAATATAGCACAAGGAGAATTTCCCTCACTGTCCTTCCCTGTCCCTAGAAACAAGGATTAGCACAGTGAAACACACTGACACTCTCCCTACCTATAGTTTTCTGTCCCTAGAAAAAATGTTTTTTTAAAGATGGTTGATGATCAATGCTTTAGCACAGTATAGCACAAGGAGAATTTCCCTCACTGTCCTTCCCTGTCCCTAGAAACAAGGATTAGCACAGTAAAACACACTGACACTCTCCCTACCTATAGTTTTCTGTCCCTAGAAAAAATGTTTTTTTAAAGATGGTTGATGATCAATGCTTTAGCACACTATAGCAAAAGGAGAATTTCCCTCACTGTCCTTCCCTGTCCCTAGAAACAAGGATTAGCACAGTAAAACACACTGACACTCTCCCTACCTATAGTTTTCTGTCCCTAGAAAAAATGTTTTTTTAAAGATGGTTGATGATCAATGCTTTAGCACAGTATAGCACAAGGAGAATTTCCCTCACTGTCCTTCCCTGTCCCTAGAAACAAGGATTAGCACAGTAAAACACACTGACACTCAACCTACCTATCCTTCTCTTTCCCTAAACTAAAGCAATCCAGGTTAAGCAAGAAAAAAAAATGTCACTGTCCCTGCCTATGCTTCTCTTTCCCTGCTCCGGAACACACTACACTAGGCCGCCGTGCTGGCGGCCTTTTATAGTGTGGGGCGTGTACTAAACACCCTCAGCAATAATTGGCCACAGGCATCCTGCCTGTGGCCAATCATTGCTCTCCTCACTGCCGGCGCTGTGATTGGCCAAGCATGCGGGGTCACAGTGCATGCTTGGCCAATTACAGCGCCTGGATGACACTGCGATGGCGTAGTGCATTGTGGGCCGTTCGCGTCACTCGAATTAGGCGCGAGCGGCCCAAATCGTTCGATCTTCGTCGAACGATCGAACAGCCGATGTTCGAGTCGAACGTATGTTCGACTCGAACACCGAGGTCATCCCTAGTTATTATTTCCTCTTCCCGATATATGACCGGTGGTGCAGTGACTGTGTGCTCAACTGAACAAATATAAACAGGTACTGAATAGGAATCATGCATTTTGCAAACATTAGTGCTGGTCATCAAAAGCTGACGGATAAGGATAGCCCAAATTATATCAAAAAAATTAGAACAAACGTGATAGAACTGTAATGGTTTGAAACCCAACCACGATACTATCTTCATGGATTTTACATGTTCTCCCCGTGTCTGCGTGGGTTTCCTCCGGTTACTCCAGTTTCCTTCCACACTGCAAAGACAAGCTTGTAGGTTTAATTGGCTCTTATCCAAATTGGCCCTTGTATGTGTACATATGTGAGATAAGGGCCTTAGATTGTATGTTCTTTGAGGTCATGGACTGATGTGAATGTACAATATGTAAAGTGCTGATTAGATTATATAAATATCTGCAAAAAATAAATACATTATATTACAAATGGATGTCAAAGTGTGATTGTAGGTATAAGCAGTAAAGGTGTGTAACAGCGGTGCTGAACCGGTGGCCCGCAGAGCCCTCTGATGTGGCCCGCGACCTTATGCTCTGTGATGGGGGGGTTGGCAAGCCCAGGTTTCCGACCTGCCATCCCAGAGCATCAGAATGGATAGAGCCGGCTCTGTAGTAAGCAAGCGGCTGCAGAGGGAGAAGGAGCTGCATATGCTGATGCTTCCTCTGTAGTGCAGGTTCCTGTCCCAGGCAAAGTGCATTTGGTATCACTTCACCTGGGACAGGAACCTTTCTAAAAGCCTTAGCGATGCCAGCGGAAGCTGAAAGACAAAAAAGTCTGTTTAATAAACATCACATCGTTTTTCAATGGGCATATTAGCACTTAGGTTATTAGGCTGCTTTCACACTGATCCACAGGTATAGTGCAGTCCTGCGGGTTAGTAGGGATGAGCTTTGTGTTCGAGTCGAACTCATGTTCGACTCGAATATCGTCTGTTCGGTGAATTTTGAACAATATGGACCATTCGCGCGTCACGGCCCATAATTTACTGCGTCATCGCAGTGCATTGCTGGCTGATGATTGGCCAAGCATGCACTATGACTCGCATGCTTGGCCAATCACAGCGCTGTCAGTACAGAGAGCCGTAATTGGCCAAAGGAAGGGTGCCTTTGGCCAATCATGGCTCAGGGGAGTAGGTACATGCCCCACACGATATAAGGCCGCCTGCGTGTCGGTCCTGTGTAGTGTGTTGCAGCGTTGTGAGAGAGATAGATAGAGAGTCAGTGTCATTTCATTTCAGTTAGATAGAGCAGGCAGGCGATTGAGTTAGCTTTAGTCAGTGTATTTAGTATATATATGCATCCTAGGAGTTATATATATATATATATATATATATATATGTAGCACACAGTAGGATTTTTAAAACAGCTTACCTGTAAAATCCTTTTCTTGGAGTACATCACGGGACACAGAGCAGCATAGTCATTACTATGTGGGTTATATAGAATTACCTTCAGGTGCTGGCACTGGCAACTTCCAAAACAGGAAGTACCCTCCCCTATATAAGCCCCTCCCATCCGGGAGTACCTCAGTTTTGTAGCAAAGCAATACGTGTCCCCAAAAGAGGGGTGGGAGCTCTGTGTCCCGTGATGTACTCCAAGAAAAGGATTTTACAGGTAAGCTGTTTTAAAAATCCTACTTTCTTGTTCATACATCACGGGACACAGAGCAGCATAGTCATTACTATGTGGGACGTCCCAAAGCAATGCCAAATGAGGGGGGGATACACCATACATAAGCTGGGCGCCATCAGGCATGAGGATCTTTTGCGGCCTGCAACACACTGCGCCCAAAGGCGACATCCTCCTGACTTCTAACGTCCACCTGGTAGAACCTAGTAAACGTGTGTACTAAAGACCATGTTGCGGCCTTACAAATTTGAGCCAGGGAGGCCTGGTGATGCACTGCCCATGAAGTTCCAACTGCTCTCGTGGAGTGCGCCCTAACTTTGAACGGAGGCGGTCTACTTCTCAAGCCATAGGCTTGTATTATGACCTATCGAATCCACTTGGCTAAAGTAGATTTTGATGCTGCCTGACCCTTTCTGGGGCCTTCCGGCAGAACAAACAAAGAATCCGTTCTACGAATCTGAGCAGTGGCTTTTAGATAAGCTTTAACTGCTCTTACTACATCCAAAGAATGCAATAACTTTTCCTCTACCGAGCTTGGTTTGGGGAAAAAAGAAGGAAGAACCACATCCTGGTTCAAGTGAAACCTCGATACCACCTTAGGAAGAAAGGCTGGGTGAGGGCGTAATACTACTCTGTCCTTATGGATAACCAGATATGGCTCTTTACAGGACATGGCGGCTAATTCCGACACTCTTCTAGCCGAGCATATGGCTACTAAAAATATCAATTTTCTGGTGAGTAGAACCAAGGAAATGTGCCGCAAAGGTTCAAACGGCTGCTTCTGCAGAACCGACAGAACCAAATTTAGATCCCATGGGCATATGGGAGCTTTAATCAGTGGAATAATACGAGTCACCCCTTGCATAAAGGATTTGACAAGTGAATGCATAGCCAGGGGCCTTTGAAATAGTATTGATAAGGCCGAAACCTGGCCCTTGATAGTACTTAAGGCAAACTTCCTGTCTACAGCCCACTGCAGGAAGTCCAGAATTCTGCCTATAACGTACTTACGTGGATGCCATTTTCTGGCCTCGCACCAAGTGATGTACGCCTTCCAAACTCTATAGTAGATCTGCCTGGATACAGGCTTCCTGGCATTGATTATAGTTGATACCACAGAGTTAGAGAGACCTCTCTTCTTTAGGATGTGGGATTCAATAGCCAGGCCGTTAAACTTAGAGTTAGTAAGGAAGGGTGGTATATCGGTCCTTGCGAAAGCAGGTCCGGACGACGTGGAAGGGTCCAAGGACTCCCCACAGACATTTTGATGATCTCCGCGTACCAGGCCCTTCAGGACCACGCTGGAGCCACCAGGATCACCGGCTTCTTCTCCAACCTGACTCTGCGAAGGAGTCGAGGCAACAATTGTAGCGGAGGGAATGCATATATCAGTCTGCACTGATCCCAAGGGAACACCAGAGCATCCGAGCCGCAAGCGAGGGGATCCCTTGTCCGGGAGACAAATCTGTCCACCTTTGCGTTGAATCTGGATGCTAGCAGATCTACGTCCGATGTTCCCCACCGCTGACATATTGCTCGGAAGACCTCGGGATGAAGGGACCATTCCCCTGGGCATAACTGTTGGCGACTCAGAAAGTCCGCCTTCCAATTCTCCACCCCTGGAATGAAGACAGCTGATATACATGGGACATGCTTTTCTGCCCATTCCAGGATGTGACTTACTTCCCTCTGGGCTGCACGACTCCTGGTGCCTCCCTGATGATTGATATATGCCACTGCTGTGGCATTGTCTGATTGAATTCTGACAGGGGACCCTTGGAGTCTGGATGTCCAGGCTACTAGGGCATACCGGGCTGCTCGTATCTCTAAGAGATTGATGGGCAGGGTTTTTACTACATTTGACCATCTGCCCTGGAGAGACCATTGCTCCAGTACTGCCCCCCAGCCTATAAGGCTGGCATCTGTAGTGACCACCTTCCAAGATATCGGACTGAAGGGTTTTCCCTTCTGGAGATTCTGGGGGATCAACCACCAGCAGAGACTCTTCCGAACGGAAGGGGACAAAGCCATCGGGAAGTCTAGAGCCTGAACTTTTCCGTTCCAGGCTGACAATATGGCCCTCTGTAAACTCCTTGAGTGGAATTGGGCGTATGGCACAGCTTCGAATGATGCTACCATCTTTCCTAGCAGCCTCATGCACAGGCGTATGGATGGCTGTCTTTTTGCACAAAGCAGACGGACCAAGCCCCTCAAAGAGGATACCTTGTCTAGAGGTAAGAAAATCTTCCTCTGGTCTGAATCCAGCCGTAGCCCTAGATATACCAGGTTTTTCACTGGCTGTAGGGCTGACTTGTCCAGGTTGATGACCCAACCGTGAGATTCTAGATACTTGATTGTATCGACAATTACCACTTCTAGCTTGGCAACTGAGTGGTCCATCAACAACAGGTCGTCTAGGTATGCCATTATCGTTACACCTCGTGTTCTTAGATCGGCCAACAGTGGGGCCAGAATTTTTGTGAACACTCGTGGTGCTGTGGCCAGACCGAATGGTAAGGCTCTGAACTGAAAATGGCGCCCTTCTACTGCAAAGCGTAGAAATTTTTGATGACCTGGAAAGATGGGAACATGCAAGTAAGCATCTTTGATGTCGATCGAGGCTAACCATTCCTCCCCTTGTAGGGCAGCGGTGACCGATCGGATCGACTCCATCCGGAAAGACCGGACGTTTAGAAATTTGTTTAGACTCTTTAGGTCCAATATGGGTCTTATGTCCCCGTTTGGCTTCGGGACTGTGAAAAGGTTTGAGTAGAAACCCAACCCCCACTCTTCCATAGGAACCTCCATAATTACTCCTTGGAGCAATAGTTGTTCTAACGCCAATAGGAGAGACCCTCTTTTCCGAGGGTCTCTTGGCATGCCTGACCACATAAAATGGGAAGGAGGAGACTCTTTTAACTCCAACTTGTATCCCAGAGTTACTGCGGAGAGCACCCATCTGTCTTTGATCGTCTCCCGCCAGGTCTCTGCGAACAACTGAAGTCTTCCCCCCACCCGTTTGAGTGGGGGCAGCCCTTCATAGGCTTGACTTGGAGGCTGGTTTAGTACCCCTTCGGATCCAGGGTTTCTTATTACCCTGTGACTGTCCCTGATTTTTACCCCCTGAGTTTGACCGAGGAGGCCGTCGGAACTGCTTAGTAGCAGACGTCGCAGGGATAGGAGAGGTAGTCCTTTTAAAAGATGGACCCCTAGACCTCTTCTTACTCGGTAAGAGAGTACTTTTACCACTGGAAATCTTCTGGATATACTTATCCAGGTCCTCGCCAAAAAGGCGTTCCCCATGAAATGGGAAGCTAACTAAGAGCTTCTTACAGGGAGCTTCAGCAGACCAGTTTTTGAGCCACAGAAGCCTACGCATATGTACCAAAGACAGCGTGAGGCGGGAGGCCTGATGGATAGAATCCTTGATGGCGTCAACCGCAAAGCATAATGCTCTAGGCAGATCAGCCAGAGCCTGGGCCTGCTGGTCTGGCAAATCCCTCAGGACCATTTTCATTTGATCCTTTAAAGCTTGGCAGACCCCAATAGCTGCCACTGCTGGCTGTGTAACAGCCCCTGCTGTGGAAAAAGCAGATTTTAATAAAGATTCCAATTTTTTATCCACTGGATCTTTGAACATTTGAACATTATCTACTGGACATGTCAGTGATTTGTTCACAGAAGAGATGGCTGCATCCACCGTAGGAACATTCCATCTCTGGGTGAACTTTTCCTCCATGGGATAGATCACCGGAAATTTTTTAGGCGGAACAAATAGTTTATCAGGATGTTCCCAGTCCTGGTATATAAGTCCTTCCAATAATGGATGTATTGGAAAGGAGCAATTAACCTGGGGAGCTTTTAGCGACCCCAATGAGGAGACAGCAGTAGTTGATGGTTCAACAAGAGGCATTTTAAATGCAGATCGAACCATGTCAGTTAGGTTCTGGACCCACAATCTTTCAGTCTGTGATGCTGAAAATGGTTCATTTACTGTCGATTCCTCAAAAACAGAGTTAACCTCCTCCTGATCCCCCTCAGGTAGGTCGGTCCCTTCCTGGGACTGTTGCTCTGCCAACAGGCACTCTGATGGAGGTGATGGAGATCTGGCGCGCTTTCTTTCCTGTAGAGAAGAAGCGATCAATGCTGCCAATCTCTGCTCCAATCCCTCCAGAGTTGAGGAAAAAACCTCCTCTGTTATATATGCAGGAGCAGGTGGACTGAGGACAGCCGCAGTACCTGGCACTCCCGGGGGTTCCTTATGGGTATTAACCTCTGATTTCACAGGGGAGGAGGGTGCAGATGACTGCTCCAGATCCTCAGAGCCCGATGGAGACCCCCTACACTTCCTGAGAGGTATATCTCAGTTTTTTAGGCGGCATATTCCTTAGTTCAAAGCTGAGGTATTCCAGCCGCAATACACCCCTTACTGAAATAGTCTAATGCAATTTTGCTGCTATGTACATCAGTGGGTGTCTACTAATGCGTCTTTCTGGGGATGCCTGTATCAACCGCCCGCTGTAAGCCCCTATACCATGCTACCAGCTCCTTTTCATGCTCTGTGTCCATAGCAAGCAGCGTGGAACTGAGTCCTTTTATCTTGCTGGGACGCCCGCACATGCGCAGAAGCGCTGGGCGCACAGAGCGCGTCATCCGCCAGGCTCCGCCCCCTTTTTTGAAGCTAAATTTTATAAAAGAAAGTGTGTGTGCGCGCGCGCGCGCGTGCACGTGTGCGCTCTTGGCGCCATGTAGGGAGAGGAGCCAGGGTCCCTGTTTCACCAGGACTCGGGGATGGAAGGAAACTACTTGGCAGCATGACAGAGGAATGCAGCTTCCCTGATAGAGAGCTCACTCATCTGCCTGGACTTTCACCATGGAAGGAATAGTCCCAAGAAAAAAAGACGTTCCACAGCGGCCTCTAGTGGACAAACACAGGTACCGCACTTTTGTCTTTTTTTTTTTTTTTTTTTAAAACCTCCTTTATGAAAAAACATTTACAGGTTTACAGTTTTTAAAACTTCCCTTATGAAAAAACATTTCTAGGATTTCTTAGGCATATACAGCTATTAGCGGGAATACCTTTTAGGTAACAGGCAGAAAGACATATTAGGCTTGGGGGTCCCCTCAATAGAACCAAGTTCCTGAGGGGCCCCCACTTACCTTTTCCCCGCCGCAGGACTTTGTTTGGTCCACAGAAGCCCAAACTTCACCTTTCACGGCAGGCATTGTACTAGACCTTCAGGGACCGGGTTCCCAAGGATTCCACTCCCCTGGACCTGTATAGCACCCTGCACAGATAGCCTCTTGGTTTTGGGTATGACCAGAGCTCTGGATCCCAGGGTCCAGCCCTCCTAAGAGAGGCATTACAGGCAAAACCTTGCTCTTCTCTGCAAGGCCCGGGTACCGACCGTTTAGCTATGAAGCTTTTTTTGGTCGGATCCGGAATAGCTTGCTAAGGCCCAGAGAACCTGTACACAAGCCCAGATGAATACATGTTAACCTTGGCCAACACCTTAGACACTGGCAAAAAACTGAGGTACTCCCGGATGGGAGGGGCTTATATAGGGGAGGGTACTTCCTGTTTTGGAAGTTGCCAGTGCCAGCACCTGAAGGTAATTCTATATAACCCACATAGTAATGACTATGCTGCTCTGTGTCCCGTGATGTATGAACAAGAAAGATCCTTTTCCCCCTTACCTTCCTTTCAGGGGATTAGACACACCATGCCACATGCCCGCGTCCTCTGGATTAGAGGTTGGACGGTGTTATGTATTTGGGTCCCGCAGCGAGTTGCTTCCCTTCACTGGTTCTTCCCTCTAGGTTATAGAGGCAAGTCTCTACCTTTCCCAAAGAAGGTCAATGTCCACACAACTCCAACAAGAGTTTATTTTCTCTTATTTGTTTGAATAACCAGAAAGTTGAAGAGAGGAAAGGAGTTAGCAGAATAGATTGGATTCAGGCACACTCCTGGCCTCGTCGCCACTTGGTCCCGAGTGGGTACAGCTCATCCGGATAGTCACTCCATAGCACTAGCAGCCGGCATGAAGCTCGAACAGTGACTTAGTCCCCTCCAAGGACAAAGTCAAGGAGATCCCTCCTTTAGTAACTACACTCCGCAAAGGCAGTCTGCGATGAAAGGAATCCTTCCCTCCGACAGGTCACCAGGCCTCTCCCGAGACAGCAATACTGTATTACTCGCCTCCTTAATGGGACCGATCCTCCCCCGGTTTCCTCTATGTCAGAGCGGTCACCCTCACCTGGGCTCCCTGGGTTTCCTTTCTGGTTGTAGACCCAGTTGAAGGTACTGGGCCTACCTGGAACTCCGCAGCCTCGGGCCAAAGGTGCCCAAAACTCTTCAGTCAAAGTTGGGCGCACACCCCCTTAGAGGGGCACACTCCTCCGGGTATAGGTCCCCGGGCACTCCACACTGAACAATGGCGTATGCCCCTTATATATCCTCTCCCCGCATGCACAGCAGGCCGGAACCGCCCACTGTACGGCAGCCAAGAGAGGACATCCAATCGCCACTTCATCACCTGTGGTTCAACCCCGGGTATAAGTGACAACACCACCTATACGCCTAAAGGGGAACTGCACGCCAGGTGACACAGCAGCAAGAGAGTCCAAATAATTAGAAGACCCGAGCCAACTACAGCTCAGGTCACCCCTAAATTGAAGCATAACGACCCCCTAAGATAGGGACCCCGCTACATACACCCCTCCCTTAAAGAGACACTGTCCCCGGTGTCTGAAATAAATCCGCACACTCAATCCTGAGCAAGCGCAAATTTATTCCTGGAACTATGTACAAAGAGTTTGGTACCTGAATCAAAGCCTGGAATTATAGAAAAGGGAAGAAGGACAGAAACAGTTTTCAATACACATTTTTAACAATCCCACCCATCATCCTATCACAACTGTATCCCACCCATTCTCCGGTGTAGTTGCTTGATGATCTTCATGCATGGGAAAGAAAAGAAAACATAGCACACAATAAACATCCTATCATTATAAGTGCGCATAGGTGCACCACAACACAAGACTCTCTTTTGTTGATCACGGCGGCTTCCAGCTTAGCCCTGACTAACTCTACCCCAAAGTTCAATTCTCTTTTTCAAAAGAGGGAAGGAAACAAAAAAAAATTGTCCTTTAAACCTCCAGAGAGTAAACTCCCTGGGCATAGAGTCAAGCACAGCAGTCCAAGGCATTGTCCCTGAAGTGGTAATAGAAATAAAAAAAACACAAGTCCCACTTCAGAGGTAAAAACTGGGGTCAGGGGGAACAAGAGACTTCCGGTCTTTATCCAAGGTCTCTATGGAATAGTCTCTGTCTTTGGTACAGATCACGACCCGATCCGCGTATATGTGCCGACCGAGAGTCCAATCTTTCCGGCATCCTTTATATCTCTCGGTCATCACAGCCAAACATTTAAAGTACCTATGGCCTTTCTTTACCTCCAAGGGGTCCCAAACAAAGTCACCGTACCAACGTTCCCGGGAGGCTTCAATCTCAAACAACAAGTTCTTTGGAACATACGGATACTCCCAGCCATAGTCCATAGCAACCTTCCGATGCAAGAGCCATTGTAGTCGGGCCAAAGGCGGCATAGTCATCCGATCTCCAGCTCCTGGCAAAACAACTGCATCCAGAGATCTGCGTCGGCACACGGGTTCTAACTGTGGCATAGGCGGCCTCAATGGGGAGTGGGCCTCCGGAACAGCAGGCACGGGAGACACCGGAGCATGCAAAGCGGGCACTGGAACAACTTCTCCAGCAATAACAGGGGCTTCCACCCGGGGTGCAGTTTCCCCAGAGTCCATGGGCGAACCCTCTTTTATGCTAAGGGGTGCGGAAAAACAGGGTTTTGTCCCATCCCTTTCTGACAAACATCTCATCTATCTCAAAGTCATCACCAATGTCAGAAGAAGAGTCTATGTCTGAGGTGTCACATTCCTCTGCTGACATATAGTTCCTGGTCAACACTGTCTCTTTTACTTTTAAAAGTTCACGCGGGTCAGGCACCCAATTATCCCATATGGAACGGACTGAGTTTCTTTCCTTTCCCCGGCAAACTTTTTGCTGAAGTGTCCCCAGCCTCCTTACCTTCCCTCTCCGTAAATCGCTTGGAGATCCCTCCGACTGGGCGATCTGGTTCAGGCAGGCGCTGGGGTGGGCCTTGACCGCGGCCGCGAGAAGCCTTTACGTATCCGAACCCATTTTTGCAGGTGGAAGGGAGGATCCAATTGCAGCAGAAGCAGCATCCGCTGGGTTTTCGGCCTCAAGCTCCTTGATGGCCGGAAATTCAGTTTTCACTTCTACTATCTCCGCGGTAGTGCGCGTGGGCATGGCTGTGGGAGCACACATTTCCTCCCACAGCCATGATACAGTTGACACGGTAGACTTTCGGCACCTCCGTTGGCTGTTCTACCTCAAAGAGGAACTCCCCACAGCGGGTACATCTCCCGAAAGGGCGAAGCTGTACGACCAGTCCCTGGCACTTCAAACAGATCATGCCCAAGGCCTCTGCATCTCTGCATGTATAGAGGGCAAAGCGACCTCAGGGCTTTAGCCGAATCCCTGTATCCTTCAGGGAGGCCATAACAGGGGCAACGTCCATGGTTGATCTGGGTAAGAGAACACGAGATCCCGGTGAAGCAGACATCCATGGAGCAGAAGACATGTTGCCTCGTCAATCGTTTAATCAGCACTGTCTCTTTGGCGCCAATCGCACCACGTGGAACACACACTTGGCGGGGGCTCCTCCCATTTTCTCCTTTTCGGCACGCAACTCTCTGGCTTTTCCAGACTTTGAGACATGCCCACGAACTACGCAGCTGGAAATACCGCTAGGCTTGTACTTCCTCTCACTTGTGGCACAGTCCAATTTTTTGGGGGAAAATGGCCGACCTCCAAAGAGCCATGCGGGAAAAGTAAAGTCCAGCTCCTAGAAAACAGCTGCAGAATCCCGGACTCCAGCCCCCACATGTAGCACACAGATCCTTTTCCCCCTTACCTTCCTTTCAGGGGATCAGACACACCATGCCACATTCCCGCGTCCTCTGGATTAGAGGTCGGACGGTGTTATATATTTGGGTCCCGCAGCGAGTTGCTTCACTTCACTGGTTCTTCCCTCTAGGTTATAGAGGCAAGTCTCTACCTTTCCCAAAGAAGGTCAATGTCCACACAACACTTCAACTCCAACAAGAGTTTATTTTCTCTTAAGCCGCGTACACACGACCGGTTTTCTCTGCAAGAAATGACAAGAAAACTGTTGGGAGAGCTTTCTTGCCAAGAAAACCGTTCGTGAGTATGCTTTCTCGTTGAGAAAACTGTCCAAAATCTCGACGAGAAAAAAGAAGACCTGCTGTCTTTTTTCTCGTCGGAGTCTCATTTTTTCTCGGCGTGATTCTCGTCAGACTGTTTTTGGACGAGAAAACCGTTCGTGTGTATGCTTTTCCGAGTCTTCAAAAACCACGCATGGTCAGACTCAAGTATGAGACGGGAGCGCACCTTCTTGTAAAACTAGCGTTCGTAATGGAGATAGCACATTCGTCACGCGTTAACAATTTTTGCATCGTTTAAATGCTGCACATTAAAATCTTCTTTAGAATGGTACAATAATGAACAATAATGATCGTTTTTGGCTGCAGATATTCACACAGAGTTCTGACTAACTTTTTGCAACATTTCTGAATGCAGATCTCATGAATATGTTATTTTATTTTCTCGAGCAAGATCTCATATTTTTTAGATTTTTTTAAATTTTGTAAAAAAAAAATTCAGATATGCATTTTAAAATCGTATTTAATTTCTAGTGATCACCATTTTTTTGTTTTCTCCTGTGTAAACACAATTTAAAAATAATTATCTTCTATTTTTTGACCTTCAAGGAGATTTTTTGGTGTTATCTGTCTCATTTAAAATCTAGCTTTAGCATTTTAGAAAATTACCCGCCTACTCACCAGCTAAATATTTTGCTTTAATAAAAACACATAGGCAATTATTAACTGTAAAAATAAATGCCATTTATTCTGGTAGATAAAATAAGAATAAACAAACTAGAAGGCAGCGCTGGAGAGCCTGCTGCAATTTGTGCAACTGTGTGTGGACACTTGGGATTGGGACCTTTGGAAGCACAAACATTAGTGAGCCCAATCTGGTCTTGCACTCCCAGAGGTCAGGAACAGCAGCAGGTTAGATACATGTCCCAAGTCTGTGGAACTACAACAGGCTGCCTTCTGCCAGACCACATTGAAGCAAGGGAATCATTTTCTGGTCTTCTTGCTCTGCTTCCCTGCAGCCTTCTTGGTAGGCTTCCCTGCAGCCTTCCTTGTCCACCTGGCTGGAGGCTGTGCCTCTGGAGGTGTACTCATGTCAGGAGGAGGAGGTGGAGGTGGAGAAGAAGGAGGTGGAGGAGAAGAAGAAGGAGGAGGTTGTGAAAAAGGAGGTGGAGGTGGAGAAGAAGGAGGTGGAGGAGAAGAAGAAGAAGAAGGAGGAGGTTGAGAAGAAGGAGGTGGAGGTGGAGAAGAAGGAGTAGGAGGAGGAGAAGAAGAAGGAGGTTGAGAAGAAGAAGGAGGAGGTTGAGAAGAAGGAGGTGGAGCTGGAGAAGAAGGAGGTGGAGGAGAAGAAGGAGGAGGTTGAGAAGAAGAAGGTGCAGGAGGATGTCCGTGGTCACAAATGACAGTGGTGTCAGTGAGTCTCCCCATCAACCCCTTATTTAAAAGGGATATGAGCAGGGCCTCACATAGTAGCCGTTGTCCCGTTGGCATCTGGCCCATTTTCATGCCGACCAATGCCGCATAGCACTCATCAGGGGTTGGGGGCTGCTGGAGGGTGGCATATGCCTCTTTAATCAGGGCCAGTGCTGCCTGACTTACAGACCTATCCCTCCTGGCCCTTCTTGGTGGCATGCAGATGGGAGGCACCTGACACCTTGTACTGCCACTTGGACCAGCCACCTCCTCTCTGCCACTTGGACCAGCCACCTCCTCTCTGCCACTAACCCCAGCCTCCTCCTGCCTGACATTTTCCTGCCTCTCATCCTGGCTGACCTCCTCCTGTGTAAAAAAAGGGACATATTTAGAGTTTTGTTTCATCAATCACACACAGGGGGTTATTTACTAAAGGCAAATCCACTTTGCACTACAAGTGCAAACTACAAGTGCACTTGAAATTGCATTGAAAGTGTACTTGGAAGTGTAGTCGCTGTAGATCTGAGGGGGACATGCAAGGAAATAAAAATCAGAAATTTAGCTTGCACATGATTGGATAATAAAATCAGCAGAGCTTCCCCTCATTTCAGATCTACGAACAAGGAGGCGCTACAAGGCATCTATTATGTCCTTTGAGGAGATGGCGGAGATGGTGGCAATATTGAACAATTCTGATTATGATGCAAAGCATGGGCCGTATTCCCACCCTAATCGAAGGAAGGCCAAAATTATGAAGCAAGTAGTGAAAAGTCTGAAGAAGAATTTCGGTGTGAAAAGATCAAAGTAGCAGCTCAGAAAGAGGTGGTCTGACCTCAAACTGAGGGAGCCGGAGCAGTTAAGGAGCATTAACAGAATGCTCAAAAAAAGTAAGTACTTCTCCTGTGTCCCTATTGTTGTATTTCACAACTTGCATGTTGCTACATGTTGTTGATTTTTACTATTGTACATTCTAAAATGACATCTTAAAAAATTTAGTGGGCACAGTAATCAGTCGATACAGACACATCGTTTGCACACTACATACGATGATTTGTCAATATCCATGTTTTTAATTTTTTGGTAAAATGTCTGTTTAGATTCCATAAATGTTATGACATTGTTGTCTAGATGATGTGTTTGTAACTAGAATGAAATGCAAACTTGAATCAATGTAAAGGAGAGGACACTTAGCAGTTGTTTACACATCTGCACTCACAGGACTATAGTATGGGCCACCAGAACAACCTTTTTAGGGTGTCCCACACAGGTGCTACAGTGGGTACTGGGGGGGGGGGGCCATGTGAGAAAATTGTCACAAAAAGGTCAGTATTCCAGCTTTGTTAAGTTCAAAAATCTTGTCTTTAGCTTGGAACTGTGCCAAAACAGACAATTGTACCCCACTTGCAAGCAATGTTTCATATTCCTATTTATGACTTCATATATGTGTGTGTTAAGTGTACCATTTGTTTCATTCTCATAGGGGAGAGGAGACTGGGAGGACACCACTCCTCTGAGCCCAAGAACCCCACACCTTCTAAAGAACCCCAACCTCCCCAACAAGCCCAACCTGAGGATGTGGAGGAAGTAGAAGTGGATAAAGGAGAGGTGGAGGAAGGAGAAGTGGAGGAAGGAGAAGTGGATGATGTGGTGGAACTTGTCACTACAACAGGTCAGTATCTGTCACCACAGCTTCTGGTAAGAGATGTACAGTAAGCCTGCAGATTTTTATGATTTTATTTTTATTTTAGGGGATGAACATGTTGATGAAATTCCTCGATTCTCCAGTGATAGTGCACAAAAAATCATCCAACAAATAATGGATTGTAGTACTCAACTGGACTTCATGAAGAAAAGGATACATGCTATGGAGAATACATTTAAGGACATCATTGATGTGTTGGGGCGAATAGAATAAAACCCCCCTTTTTTTTCTAAGTTTTTATTCACTTTTTTAGCACTTTTACTAAAAGACAAAATTTGAAGATGCACACAGTGGGTCAACATGTGCTATCTGCCATCCTCTGATCTCCATGAACGTGTTTTGTGGGTGCCCCACCAAAACATGTCGATTGATCCCCCATGATGGCGGATAGCACATGTTGACAATAGGGATGAGGAATTAAATAACCTATTTTACCCTCCAAAAAATTGTGTGCATCTTCAAAATTTTGTCTTGTTCAGGGGTGACAACACTCCATCTTATGAAGAGCAGATAGACCTTTTTTTGAAAAATCGAAGGTCTGAGATCTTGCCTTGAGAGGTTTACATTGTTGTATTTTGAGGTATGTTTAGGAGATTTTTTGTAATTTCATAACCCCAAAAAATTGCCAGTTTATGTCAAAACAAAAAAATGTGTTTAAAAAAAGTAGAAATGTTCTAAAGACCATGTGTGATTGCACACAGAGTAAAAAACATGGAAATACCAAAAAAGTGTGGCTTCTATTTTTTAAATCCACTATAACCTTTTTTGGGTTTAGTTTTGTTGTTGCCAGTGAAATGTTTGGTCTTTACTAAGGAAAATACACTTGGCACTACAAGTACACTTTGAAAAACTGACAGCTAAAATAAAAACAAAGAAATTATACAAAATGAAAGTTCAGATTTATTTTTTGGGTAAATAGTAAAAACTATCAAAGATTGGCTGGCATTGGAATGGCCCCCCTACCCATGAAATAGTCCACATAGTTCTGCCAGGTTGTACGGGCACTTTGGGGGGGCAAGCCAGCACGGACATGTTCGAGGCCCGGCAGGGCATTGTCTGCTGCAAGTCCGGCCTCGGGCCCAACTGTGGCCATATAGGTTGGCGATTGCTTGCGCAAAAAATTGTGGAGAACACAGTAACAAAATACTATATAGTTCAGTTTGTACTCCGCCATGTGAATACTTGTTAAAAATAGGCGGAACCGGCTGGCCATTATCCTGAAGGCGTTCTCCACAACTCTTCGGGCTCTGGCCAGCCGTTAGTTGAAGACCCTCCTCTCCGGGGTGAGGGTCCTCTGGGGGAAAGGCCTCATGAGATGCGGACCCAGACCAAAGGCTTCATCAGCCAAAAAGACAAAGGGGAGTCCTTCCACATTCCCTGCATCCGGTGGCAATGCAAGGTCATTACTCTGTAGACGAAGAGAAAACTCTGTCTTTGCGAAGGCTCCCCCCTCCGACATCCGGCCATTCTTCCCCACATCCACATAGAGGAATTCATACTGTGCTGACACCACCGCCATCAGCACGATACTATGAAACCCCTTGTAGTTCTAAAAAAAGGAGCCCGAACGGGGTGGTGGCACGATGCGGACGTGCTTCCCGTCAATGGCTCCACCGCAGTTGGGGATGTCCCACCGCCTGGCAAACTCTGATGCCACAGTTTGCCATTCCTGTGGCGTGGAAGGAAGCTGGGGAATCAAACAAGAAACAAAAATATTAGTACTTTTGCAAATAACATTGCAAACAGATTATACAAAAACATTCTTGGCCAACATCAGTATAACATTTTGTTTAAAGATTATTTAAAATTTAAAATATAAAGCACAATTATCACATTGCTCACCCCCCTCTGATGGCCCATTGTTTTTCTTTTGGGGGGGGGCTAGATGAGTTTGGGACCCCCCCAAAAATCTAATTCTGGAAAATGTAGACTTTAGAAACCATTTGAGGGGGGTGGGGGAGCACTACAATGGAGCTGACAAAATACATTGTTAACAGACTAGGCTAGATGAGTTTGGGCCCAGGAGAGCATGCTGGAGAGGTAAGTGAAGGGAAATATGCATGTAGGCCAAAAAAGGACTTAAAAAATTACATGGGGACAAAGGGGACATTCACAGCATATTACAATCATGGTAATTAGGGAAGGATGAAAGAAATACAATACATTATGATACATGAAATACATAGCATGTGATATTAAATGAGTAAACTTACCCTCATATAGTCATCCTGCAGGACTTGGATGATGGCAGAACAGGTCTCTGGGATTATGACGCCCAGACCCTGGGGGAGATGCCTGTCGTGAACTTCAGGTCCTGCAGACTTCTCCCTGTCGCCAGGTAGCGTAAGGTGGCGATGAGCCTCTGCTCAGCACTGATGGCTTCCCGCATAACGGTGTCCTGCCTGGTGATATAGGGGGACACCAAAGCCAACAGATGCTGAAAAACGGGGTCAGACATCCGAAGAAAATTCCTGTAGTCCTCAGGATTATTCTTCACGATCTCCCGCAGCAGAGGCATGTGAGAGAATTGGTCCCGCTGGAGCAACCAATTCTTGGTCCATGAACTCCTCCTCACCCTGTTCATGGACTCGTCTTGGTCCAAGACAAGAAGACCAACAGAAACACAAAGATGATGCACAACACGATCTCTACGACGAGAACCTATCCGCAACATGGCTAGAAAACGGTCGTCTGATCAGAACGAACTAAACAGAACGCACTGAAGTACAGCAAGGCCTATGAAGAACGACCTGAAAATCAGAAACGAGTGGACAAGAACGCACTAAAAAACAGATACGACCTGACTACTCGCCCTGAAAGACAAGATACAAGCCCACAAGCACCAACTGAACCGCAGAAATCTATCTGAAAGCACGAAGTCTGAAAAGCGCGAATCGTCTCTTCCCAAGCTTTTACTAACACGCGGCAACACAAGATTAGCAAAATGAGCCCAAGGGGTGGCGCCATGAGAATTGAACTTTATACTGCCGTCATACGTGTAGTACGTCACCGCGCTTTTAGACCGACGAGATTTTGGATTGACAGTATGTATGCAAGGAAAGCTTGACAAGAAAACCGTCGAGAAAAACAAAGTTTTTTTTGCGATGAGATTCTCGGCTGTGTGTACGAGGCTTTATTTGCTTGAGTAACCAGAAAGTTGAAGAGAGGAAAGGGGTTAGCAGAATTGATTGGATTCAGGCACACTCGTCGCCACTCGGTCCCGAGTGGGTACAGCTCACCCGGATAGTCACTCAATAGCACTAGCAGCCGGCATGAAGCTCGAACAGTGACTTAGTCCCCTCCAAGGACAAAGTCAAGGAGATCCCTACTTTAGTAACTACACTCCACAAAGGCAGTCTGCGATGAAAGGAATCCTTCCCTCCGACAGGTCACCAGGCCTCTCCCGAGACAGCAATACTGTATTACTCGCCTCATTAATCGGACCGATACTCCCCCGGTTTCCTCTATGTCAGAGCGGTCACCCTCACCTGGGCTCCCTTGGTTTCCTTTCTGGTTGTAGACCTAGTTGAAGGTACTGGGCCTACCTGGAACTCTGCAGCCTCGGGCCAAAGGTGCCCGAAACTCCTCAGTCAAAGTTGGGCGGACCCCCCTTAGAGGGGCACATTCCTCCGTGTACAGGTCCCCGGGCACTTCACACTGAACAATGGCGTCTGCCCCTTATATATCCTCTCCCGGCCTGCACAGCAGGCCGGAACCGCCCACCGTACGGCAGCCGAGAGAGGACATCCAATCGCCGCTTCATCACCTGTGGTTCAACCCCGGGTATAAGTGACAACACCACCTATACGCCTAAAGGGGAACTGCACGCCAGGTGACACAGCAGCAAGACAGAGTCCAAATAATTAGAAGACCTGAGCCAATTACCGCTCAGGTCACCCCTAAATTGAAGCATAACGACCCCCTAAGATAGGGACCCCCGCTACATATATATATATATATATATATATATATATATATATATATATATATATACACTGTATTAAGTTTATCTAGATTTCACTTCAGAGTGTTCCTGTGTTATTCTCGCTGCAGTATATTAAGTCTGTGTAGTGTATACTGGGCTCAATGTGCATGTAAAGCTGACTGCAGACTATTGCTTTTCTATTACTGATAATACAAGCAGTTGATTGAGCTAACCTGCAGTTTAAGTCAGTGTAGTGTAGTCTGGCCACAGTGTGCACGTAAAGCTGACTGCAGACTATTGCTTTTCTATTACTGATAATATAAGCAGTTGATTGAGCTAACCTGCAGTTTCTTAAGTCAGTGTAGTGTATACTGGCCACCGTGTGCACGTAAAGCTCACTGCAGACTATTGCTTTTCTATTACTGATAATACAAGCAGTTGCTTGAGCTAACCTGCAGTATATTAAGTCAGTGTACCGTATACTGGCCACAGTGTGCAGCTAAAGCTGACTGCAGACAATTCCTTGTGTACATACCTATTCCAATACATCAAATAAAGTATGTCTGGAAGGCCAACAAGGAGAGGCAGACACACACAGGCAATTAAAAGAGGGAAAGCAGACTCTGTGTCTAGAGGCAAAAGTTACAATACAAATGACGGCGCAAGAAAAAGAAACAAAAACCTAAATGGTGAATAAATCAGGTAAAAATCAATGGGATAAAATATCTTTATTAGAAAGTCCATAGGATGAGAATGCTAAAAGTGCAAGTCCTTTAAAACATATGCACTGTTAGCAGCAATTGTAGAGCGAAGAAAACTCTGTATGCAGTGGAGAAAAGAAAAACAATGCGCCTACTAAGTGCAGTATGTTAGTAATTTATTTTGAAAAAAGTTAAAATAACAGCCAACTGGCAGGCGATGACTGATCAGTCATCGCCTGCCATTGACGTCACGTCCGGTCGCCGAAGCTGTCTGCGCTCCAGCGTGAACCGCACGCCGTATGCTGCGGGGAACTGAATCTTCACACTGTCACAGAACGACAGTGCCTCACATCCATCGCTTCACTGCCACCTCACCATCGCTGCAGCATTATTTTAGTGCACTCCTACACCTTGGCAGCATTCCACAACTGGGAGATCACAGATGCACGGACTGACTCATGCCCTCCGCAGACAACTTACAGAGAGGAATAAATCTATGCCTGTACTCCACTTCCATCCTGTGAGTAGCCATTTGGCTGTAATTTTAACTTTTTTAAAAATAAATTACTAACATACTGCACTTAGTAGGCGCATTGTTTTTCTTTTCTCTAGAGGCAACAGTGCTGGTCATGGGACACGCTTGTCCTTCTTTTCGGCTGCTGGCCGTGTTGAGCCGCAACATGCTGAAGAGTTGGTAGAGTGGATGACAAAGCCGTCCTCATCCTCTTCATCCTCCCTCACCCAGCCTCAGGGTACTTTGTCTGCCAAAGCGACCTCTTCCCTCGGCTCAATGGCATCAGTCACTCCTTCCCTAGCCCCACCATGTCCTCCTGAGGAGTCCCCCGAACTGTTTGACCACAGTGTTGGGTACATGCTGCAGAAGAATGCGCAGCATTTTGAAGGCTCCGATGATGGTACCCAGTTTGAGGAAGGCAGTAACGTGAGCCCAGAGAGAGGGAGTGCCCAAAAAGGACAGAAAACTGGCAGTCATGTTCCCCCAGCTGCAGCATACTGCCAGGTTTGCTCCAGTGATGAGGAGGGAGGGGATGATAAGGTCACTGACTCTACATGGGTGCCTGATAGGAGAGAGGAGGAGGAGGAGGAGGCACATCTCCAACGAGGCATGATGCCCTCCAGCGGCTAGCTTAAGGGCAGCCAACCGACTGCATCACACCGCAGAGCTCCGCATGTGCAGGGCGCTGCTGTCTCTGCGTGTTATTCCAAAAGTTCTTTGGTGTGGGCCTTTTTTGAGACGTGTGCAGCAGATCGCACCTTTGCTATTTGCAACATATGTCTGAAGTGTATCTCGCGTGGCCCAAACAGCAGCTGCTTGGGCACCACATGCTTGACCACACATATGTCGACCTGCCATGCAGTCTGTTGGCAAGCGTACATAAAAGACCCACACCAAAGAACAAAGCGGACCTCTCCTTGCTCCTCATCAGCTGGGATCTCCAACCCCACTATACCTTCAGTCCTCTCTGAAACCTGCACTGAGAGGAATGAAGGTGTAGAATTAGGTGTGTCACAGCCAAGTACTTGCGGGCACTCTGCTAGCAGTACACCGACGTCCGATTCTAGCAGGCAAATTTCCCTGCCCCAGCTGCTGGACCGTCGAAAGAAGTTCACTCCCAGCCATCCACATGCCCAATGTTAAATGATAGCTTGGCTAAATTGCTAGCGCTTCAACTGCTGCCTTTTCAGTTGGTAGACTCTGCCCCCTTCCGTGAGTTTGTGGAATGTGCGGTTCCTCAGTGGCAGGTTCCCAAACGTCCCTTTTTTTCACGGAGGGCGATTCCGTCTCTCTACCGGCAAGTGGAAGGCAATATCTTGGCCTCGCTGGACAGGGCAGTCAGCGGTAAGGCGCATATTACCACTGACTCATGGTCGAGCAGGCATGGACAGGGACATTACATATCTTTCATGGCACAATGAGTGACTCTGCTGGCAGCTGGGAAGGATGCAGGACAGGGTGCAGTAGTGTTGGAGGTTGTGTTCCGCCACCACGCCTCCAAAATGCTACTAGTGGTGATTCTGACACACCTCTCTCCTCCACCCCCTCCTCTTCTTCTTCCTCCATGGCCTCTTCCTGTGCTGATTTGTCCTCAGAGCCAGCGGTAGGCGTTCAAGGGGCTACGCAAGTACGCAGGCAAAAAGATGCCATGCGGTGCTTGAGCTGGTGTGCTTGGGGGACAGGAGCCACACTGGGGCAGAGATTATGTCAGCTCTGCAGGGGCAGGCTCAGAGGTGGTTGATGCCACGCCAGCTTAAGCCAGGAATGGTGGTTGGTTTGCCACAATGGGACCAACTTCCTCTCCGCCCTCCGACAGGGACAACTGACCCATGTGCCCTGTTTGGCTCACGTCCTTAACTTGGGGGTGCAGCGGTTCTTGGGCAGGTACCCGGGCGCATATTACCACTGACTCATGGTCCAGCAGGCATGGACAGGGACATTACATATCTTTCATGGCACAATGAGTGACTCTGCTGGCAGCTGGGAAGGATGCAGGCCAGGTTGCAGTAGTGTTGGAGGTTGTTCCGCCACCACGCCTCCAAAATGCTACTAGTGGTGATTCTGACACACCTCTCTCCTCCACCCCCTCCTCTTCTTCTTCCTCCATGGCCTCTTTCTGTGCTGATTTGTCCTCGGAGCCAGCGGTAGGCGTTCAAGGGGCTACGCAAGTACGCAGGCAAAAAGATGCCATGCGGTGCTTGAGCTGGTGTGCTTGGGGGACAGGAGCCACACTGGGGCAGAGATTATGTCAGCTCTGCAGGGGCAGGCTCAGAGGTGGTTGATGCCACGCCAGCTTAAGCCAGGAATGGTGGTTGGTTTGCCACAATGGGACCAACTTCCTCTCCGCCCTCCGACAGGGACAACTGACCCATGTGCCCTGTTTGGCTCACGTCCTTAACTTGGTGGTGCAGCGGTTCTTGGGCAGGTACCCGGGCGCATATTACCACTGACTCATGGTCCAGCAGGCATGGACAGGGACATTACATATCTTTCATGGCACAATGAGTGACTCTGCTGGCAGCTGGGAAGGATGCAGGACAGGGTGCAGTAGTGTTGGAGGTTGTTCCGCCACCACGCCTCCAAAATGCTACTAGTGGTGATTCTGACACACCTCTCTCCTCCACCCCCTCCTCTTCTTCTTCCTCCATGGCCTCTTTCTGTGCTGATTTGTCCTCGGAGCCAGCGGTAGGCGTTCAAGGGGCTACGCAAGTACGCAGGCAAAAAGATGCCATGCGGTGCTTGAGCTGGTGTGCTTGGGGGACAGGAGCCACACTGGGGCAGAGATTATGTCAGCTCTGCAGGGGCAGGCTCAGAGGTGGTTGATGCCACGCCAGCTTAAGCCAGGAATGGTGGTTGGTTTGCCACAATGGGACCAACTTCCTCTCCGCCCTCCGACAGGGACAACTGACCCATGTGCCCTGTTTGGCTCACGTCCTTAACTTGGTGGTGCAGCGGTTCTTGGGCAGGTACCCGGGCGCATATTACCACTGACTCATGGTCCAGCAGGCATGGACAGGGACATTACATATCTTTCATGGCACAATGAGTGACTCTGCTGGCAGCTGGGAAGGATGCAGGACAGGGTGCAGTAGTGTTGGAGGTTGTTCCGCCACCACGCCTCCAAAATGCTACTAGTGGTGATTCTGACACACCTCTCTCCTCCACCCCCTCCTCTTCTTCTTCCTCCATGGCCTCTTTCTGTGCTGATTTGTACTCGGAGCCAGCGGTAGGCGTTCAAGGGGCTACGCAAGTACGCAGGCAAAAAGATGCCATGCGGTGCTTGAGCTGGTGTGCTTGGGGGACAGGAGCCACACTGGGGCAGAGATTATGTCAGCTCTGCAGGGGCAGGCTCAGAGGTGGTTGATGCCACGCCAGCTTAAGCCAGGAATGGTGGTTGTTTTGCCACAATGGGACCAACTTCCTCTCCGCCCTCCGACAGGGACAACTGACCCATGTGCCCTGTTAGGCTCACGTCCTTAACTTGGTGGTGCAGCGGTTCTTGGGCAGGTACCCGGGCTTACAGGATGTCCTGAGGCAGGCCAGGAAAGTCTGTGTGCATTTCTGCCGGTCATATGCCCAAGAACCGCCTAATCTGTGACATGCCCACCAGGTGGAACTCAACGTTGGCCATGCTGCAGCGGCTGCACACACAGCAGAGGTCCATCAATGAGTATCTGTGCCAATATGGCACAAGGACAGGGTCAGGGGAGCTTGTTTTTTTTGCCATGCCAGTGGGTCATGATCAGGGATGCATGCACTGTCCTGTCACCATTTGAGGAGGCCACGAGGATGGTGAGCAGTGACAGTGCATGCATCAGTGACACTGTCCCTCTTGTCCACCTTTTGGAGCACACGCTGCGTGTAATAATGGACAGGGCACCTGAGGCAGAACAGAGGAAGGAAGAGGAGGACTTCCTTACCTCTCAAGGCCCCCTTTACCCAGACAGTGTTCCTGCTGGCCCGCCTATCACACAGGAAGAGGACGAGGCGGAGGAGGAGGATTGTGTCAGCATGGAGGTGGATCCTAGCACTTAGCATCAGCAGCAGTCTTCAAGGGATCAATTACAGTCCAAAGAAACCCATGGACTTGTACGTGGCTGGGAGGAGGTGGCTGCGGATCATGTCGTCCTTAGTGACCCAGAGGACTCCGGGCCGAATGCCTCAGCAAAACTATGCTGCATGGCCTCCCTGATCCTGCAAAGCCTGCGGAAGGATCCTCGTATTCGTGGCATCAAGGAGAGGGATCATTACTGGCTGGCAACCCTCCTTGATCCACGTTACAAGGGTAAGGTTGCGGACCTTATCTTGTTGTTGCAGAGGGAGCGGAGGATGAAACATCTTCGGGAGGCCTTGCAGAAAGGTTTGTTTTGTGCAACGCGTTCCCAGAGCCTGGGAGGTTACAAATTCCTGGTCCTGGCTTCGGTCAGTCACAGAAGGAGCGGTGGAGAAGGTGGCCGTCTGACCGATGCGTTCAGACAATTTTTTAGTCCGCAGCCCCAAGGTATGATCGGTTCCAGCAACCATCGCCAGCGTCTGTTTTACATGGTGCAGGAATACCTAGGGGCAAGATCAGACTTGGACACCTTTCCCACCGAAAATCCTCTGGGTTACTGGGTCTTGAGGATGAATCACTGGCCAGAGCTTGCACAGTATGCAATTGAGCTACTGGCCTGTCCTGCATCCAGCGTTCTTTCGGAACGCACTGTTGCCTTATGGGTTTATGTGAAATCTCCATTAACAGCTGTAAATAAAATTGCATATAGATATATATATTTCAGGTAGAAGGAAATATATTTAAAGTATAGAGTGCTGTGTATTTCTTACGGTAATTAGCTACAACTTCAAAGGGTGGCCTTTTGTTTTCCTGTTTACATCTCACATGGGCCGTAAACAAAAGCCTGCTGTGACTCATCCAATCAGGCTGTGCCCAATATACATTTACTAGGTACAGTGACCAATTAGGGAGAATTATATTAGCCAATAGCCACCCCACAGAAAGGAGGGTGGATTTATAATGCTTTTGTGAGCAAGCTAAGCGCTCTTGCTTTTGGTGTGGGAACAGACAGCAGCCACAATAGGTTGACCTGAAGTTAACAGGTAATCTAAAGGCCTGTACACACGGTCGGACTTTTGCCCAACAAACTTAGTTTTAAGCAAGTTGGACCAACAATCCGACCGTGTGTACGCTCCATCGGACAAACTTTTTTGAGTTTGGTTTTGTTTTCATCGGACAAAAGTTGGGTCTGCGAACGGACAAACTTTTGCCCAACAAAAGTCCTATGGAGCAAAGTCCTGCCGTGTGTACAGAAAACCATAGGACTTTTGTCCGATGGACAAAACAACCAATGTTAAAATCAACCAACAATAGCAGAAGTTGACCAAAGGATGGCAGTAAAGATCAGAAAAGAGCAGAAAAAACAAGTGATGTTGTAAGAAGTTTTAAGAAAGTTTGCAGAAAAGTCCGAGCGTGTGTATGCTATGGGTGTTCCCGACCAACTCCGTTCGGACAAAAAACCACGGAAAAGTCAGATGGAAGTCCGACCGTGTGTACAGGGCTTTACTATACTTGTAGCTTATATAGTATTGTAAATATGGGCGTTGTGGGTAATTTGTAAATACCATGTAAGCCAGGGGACCTACACTGTACATTGTGTTGTAAATACTGTCTGGTGTGTAATTTGTATATATTATGTAACCCTTATGCCCTGTACACACAATCGGAATTCCGATGGGCTAAAATCCGATGGAATTTTTTGGAGGAATTCCGTTCAAAGCTGTCTGGCATACACACCATCAGACCAAATTCCGACCTTCCAAAACGCGTGACGTACAACACGTACTTTAAAGGGGAAGTTAAAACCCAACGACGCCACCTTTTGGGCTTCTTTAGCTGATTCCGTGTTACTGCGTGTTAGTAAAAGTTTTGTGTTAGCCGGGGCGTGGCCGGAACCTGACCTGAATGGCAGCATAGCTTTGCAGCTCTCTCTCAGCCCGCAGCTAAAGATCAAAAAAAGGGTGCCATACCTCTCCAAAATGGGTAGATCCAGAACGACCCGCTCTACGAAGCCTCGGGGGTCCTCGCAACCCCCCCCAGGTTCGTCATCCGACCTCCGGGACTACTTCAGTCACCCTGACCTCCCACCGTGCAGGATGATCAAGATGGCGCCGGCCGGCGCCATGGAGCAGGCCGCAGCCCTCCATCCGAACTCCATCCCGGCCTCCCAGCAACAACGGGATCCCCTAGGCCCAGGCACCTCACAGCAGATGACCGGGGAGCCACCCCGGGTCCAAGGAGCGGTGAGTCCCCCCTCGGGCCAACGCTACATTCCGCAGCCAGCCGCCCCTCATCCCCGGCGGCCATCTTGGGACTCCCCACGAGGCCTCAGCCATACACCCAGTGCTCTGGGGCCTTCCCGCAGCTGCTCCGTACCGCCTCAGATCCGGGCCTAACGGACACAGCAGCCAGCTCGCAGCCCTATGCTGGAGGGGGAGAGGACCATCCATCCCTGCCAAGCCTCCCTCACACACCCCCGGCCTGCGAGTCACCGGGAACAGGTAACCCCACTGAGACCACCGTACCGGACCCCCTATCACCCAGGACACAGAGGCAATCCAGGTCGAGGGCCCCTCTTTTACAGGGCCCACACGCAGCACCAGCCCTCTCCTATGCCCAGGCAGCAAGCCCCCCTCTCCCTCCTCACTCCCCGAAGTCCCCTGCCAGGAATCTCCCACCCTCGCAAAGCCCGGACTGGAGTGACCCGTGGGAATACCAGGGGGCCCATCATACCTCACCAAATCCCCTCTGGGGAGCTAGCCTATACCCCCACTATCCCCATGATCAGCCGGACAACTGCCCCAGGGCACTGGGACAGGAGTACCCCCCCCAGATACCCCCGCCGTGGCAGGCATATCTCCAAGCAATGCCGACTAAGGATGATTTCAGACAACTTGTCGAGGAAGTGAAGTCCACTTGCAGATCGGAGATTCAAGCCCTCCAATCGGGACTCAAACACTTGGCAGACAGGGTGGAGATGGCTGAGGAGGAAATCCAGGAAACCAAAATTGCAATACATAGAACCCAAGTTCAGGGGTCTGAACACCGCACCCTCCTCCGAGACATGCAGCGCCACGTAGAGGACCTGGACAACAGGGGGCGCAGGAACAATATCCGTGTCCGGGGGGTCCCAGAAGCAGAGGGCCCGGAAGATGTCCAGAATACGCTACAAACTCTCTTTAATGACCTTATTGGGGCGGCCCCAAACCACACTATCGAAATGGATAGAGCACACCGAGCATTACGGCCCAAGGGCACCGCGGCCAGACCCCGAGATATTATTTGCAGGCTATCATCGTACCCTCTGAAAGAAGATATCATGAGGCAAGCCCGCCTAGCACGCAAAGTAACCCTAGGAGACCACCACATCCAACTATTCCCGGACTTGTCCTGGATCACTTTGCAAAAAAGACGGCTTCTCCAACCACTGCTGCGAATGCTCCAGGAAGAGAACATTCCTTACCGATGGGGATTCCCCTTCAGCCTCACAGCCAAACGTCAGGGCAAGACGGCGACCCTGAGATACCCGGAGGACCTCGACCCTTTTTGCAACACCCTGGAACTTAGAGTACCCCAGCTTCCCGAGTGGGATCTCATAGCCACCCCGCCCCCACCGCCCACAGTCTGGCAGACGGTCCCTCCACCTAAGCGCTCCAGAGGACCGGAGAGATCCCAGAAGGGCCGGGGATCACACCAGCGAAGATCATGAGCAAGTCACCCCACTACCTCATAGCATGCGTGAAGGACCGTTCCTTCACCCCCTTTTCTTTCTCCTCGTTTTTTCATTTTTGCCCATCCAGGTGGAGCATCCCTGGCATCAGGCTGTTCACTGACCCACCTTTGGCACCCTAGCTATACCCAGATAAACACTATGGGCGAGTCTCGGAAGAGACTTTGGAGAGAGACTGTCCGAGTTACCCCTGCCTCCCCCCCTTTTTTTTTTTATTTCCTTTTTTGGAATACTGGACTACCAGAGCAAGCGGGTTTACAATGTCTTGCATGTTGGACTTTGGGTTCCCCTGGGGCCCCCTGGCTCACCCTCATGAGGTGGGGGCGGGGGGGCCCACGGGAAGCCTTTTGGACCTGGGCCGGCTGGTCCCCTTAGGTCTGATAATGTTGTTTTTTGTGTTCATACATAGATTTGTTGCACTAACTACTCTTCTCTCTTTCTTAGCTATTCTTAACCCCCTCCCTTCCTTTGTCGTCACCTGGCTCCACCACCGGGACCCCCGGATCTCCTCCAGCGCAAAACCGGCTCCCAGCCATGACGGTCCGGACCATCTCCGCCACCACCAGATGAGTATATACACTCCCCACCCGAACACTCATGGCTAAAATATTATCTTTAAATGTCCACGGCCTGAACTCTAATCGTAAGAGACATCTGGCATTGAGGGAGTTTAGGCAGTCGGGGGCGAGTGTTGTCATGGTACAGGAAACCCACTTTGACAAGGAGGGCACCTTCGCGTTCGCCTCCAGGTATTACCCACAGGTCTATTTATCCTCAGGGCCCCACAAGAGAGCGGGTGTGGCCCTCCTGATTAAACAGGGGTCCCCCTTCAAGTACTCGTCCCACTATAGTGATCCTCAGGGCCATTTCCTTATCCTCCGGGGCCTGTGGCTGGACAGGGAAATCACGTTCTGTGTAGTATATGTCCCAAATGTCAGGCAGACGGGATTCCTTAATAGAGCACTAGCTCGCCTTTTCCGCTCAGACCATGGACTATTAGTGGTGGGGGGGGACTTTAACCTAACCCATTCGGAGCTGGCGGATCGCCAGGGACTGGGCCCCAGGGCGCCTACTGCTCGAGCACTTAGAGACTCGAGGCTCTTCCGCCAAATAACCAGAAGGTACGCCCTCTTTGACGCCTGGCGGGCCCTCCACCCTGGTGACCGACAGTACACTTTCTATTCTGCCCCACACCGAACGCACTCCCGCATAGACTACGTCTTTGTTAATAATGCCACCCTACGCGTGGCCCGAACCGCACAGATTCTGCCAATCTCGTGGTCGGATCACGCCCCGGTGGTGCTGACCCTAGACATAGGCACCCCGACGCGAGGACCATGCACCTGGCGACTAAACACATTCCTGCTGCAACACCTCCCCTCGAAAATGGAACTGTCCTCCACACTACAACATTATCTGGCAGAAAACAATACGGGGGATGTAACCGCATCCACTCTATGGGAAGCCCACAAGGTGATGAGGGGCAGATGTATGGCCCTCTCCTCTGCCATGAAGCGGGACGCGCAGGCCTTGCAGACCCAGACAGAAAAAGAGCTTAGAACCCTTGAAAAACAACTCCAATCCAACCCCACTCTGACTCTCCTAAAAAAATTGACTTCCCTTAGAGCAACCTTAGGTGACCTGGCCCTGGGCCGAGTTGAGAAAGCCCTAATCAAACTAAAACAGAAGTTTTACGACAAGGGTAACAAAGCCCATACACTGCTAGCTCGTGACAGCACCCAGGCTTCGACCCCACATCAGATCCAAAACGGTTCGGGCACCCTGGTTTCCCACCCCACGGACATAGCACAATCCTTTGCGGAATTCTACGAGGCCCTGTACAACAATCCTGATATTCCCGCAAACCCCCCCAAGCCCGAAACGGCCAAACGTATCCAGCAATACCTGGACTGTAGTGGAATATCGCAACTCCGTTCTACAGATCTGGACTCCCTGAACGCCCCGATAACACATGAGGAAATAGAACAGACAGTCAAATCCCTACCCAATTGTAAAGCCCCAGGCCCAGATGGCTTTCCTTATGAGTACTACAAGGAATTCCTCCCACTCCTGCTCCCCTCCATGGGCAGACTCTTTAATGCTTTCCTACATGACACCCCGATCCCAATCCCGAGGGATATGCAGAGCTCCTTTATCACAGTGATCCCCAAGCCCGGGAAGGACCCCTCCATCTGCGCTAACTATAGGCCAATTGCCCTGCTTAACTCGGACTTAAAAATATTCACTAAACTCCTGTCTATACGCCTGAACACGGTCTTACCCTCCCTGATCCATAAGGATCAGGTGGGCTTCGTCCCCCTTCGCCAGGCAGGAGACAACACCAGAAGGATCATAGACTTGGTGGAGGTGGCGAACAGGGAACGCACACAAGCCCTGTTGCTGAGTCTAGACGCAGAAAAGGCGTTTGACCGCCTGGGGTGGCCCTTCCTGTTCGCCACACTCCGCCACGTGGGATTTAGGGGACCCTTCTATAGAGCCATACAGCACCTATACTTAGACCCTTCCTCCCAGGTCAGGACCCCCTTCGCCCTGTCAGCTCCGCTACCGGTGCGAAATGGCACCAGACAGGGGTGTCCGCTTTCACCCCTGCTATTTGCACTGTGTGTGGAACCCCTAGCAGCCACAATCCGTAATAACCCGGACATTAAGGGCATAAAGGTACGAGACAGGGAGTTTAAAATCTCCCTGTTCGCAGACGACATTATTCTCTCATTAACCCAACCTAGAACCTCCCTCCCAAATCTCCACGCAGAACTAGATCGATACGGGGCTCTATCGGGTTATAAAATTAATACATCTAAGTCAGAGGCCCTCCCAATCAACACACCGGGGGAGGAGGTAGCACACCTGAAAGCCAACTTCCCCTATAGCTGGAAAACCACCGCCCTAAAGTACCTGGGAATTAATATCACCCCACAATTCGCTACCCTCTACCGGGAGAATTTCCCTCCTCTTTTCCACAATATCAGAACCCTTCTCCAACAATGGAAAAAACATCACATCTCCTTGCTTGGAAGGATCGCGTCTGTGAAAATGACGATCCTCCCAAAATTACTGTACCTCTTCCAGACCCTACCTATCCCTGTTCCCTACGGCCAACTGAAACACTTACAAGCGGACCTACTGCAATTTACATGGAACTACGGGAGGCACAGAATCCCACGTTCAGTATTACAAGCAGCTAGGTCTGACGGGGGCCTGGCCTTCCCTAACCTGGTAAAATACTACCAGGCGGCACAACTGAGAGCGATAACTTCCTGGTTCACACTCCGCTCTTATAATAAATGGACAGAGATAGAGAAATTATGGTTAGCCCCGATACACCCAAACAGCCTGTTATGGAGCGCGAACGCGGAGGTGGACCCTGCCCGATTGCTAGGCCCGATGGCACAGCTCCGGAGGCTATGTCGTAAACTAACACGACAACACAAACTGTCGTCGGACAGCTCGCTCCTGACCTCCTTTGCCTGTAACCCCGACATGCCAGATAGCTTAACCCACCAAATGTCCTCCCCCTGGACAACGAGAGACCTCTTTCACTTTGGAAACTTGATAGACCCATGCACCCGTAAACTATGCTCTTTTGAGGACTTGCAATCACACTATGACCTCCCTAAACAAGCTTTCTACGGGTATCTCCAAATCCGCCACTATGCCCTAACGTTTGCTCCAAACCTGCATTTCTCCCCACCTACCCCTTTTGAGCGCCTAATTCTGGCAGGCTCAGCTCAGAGAGGCCTGATCTCAGATATATACAAAATACTGAATGAGAGGCCCCTTGATTCAATGGGCAAACACAGATATATGATTAAATGGGAAAAGGCTTTGGGTGAGGAGATACCCGTGGACCAATGGCGGGCCATTTGGACCCAGGCGTCCAAGACATCGCTATGTACACTCTATAAAGAAAATATTTACAAAATAATGTACTTCTGGTACATGACCCCTGATGTTCTCCATGCCATTCACCCGGCCAGCTCAGATCGCTGCTGGCGATGCATGGGGGCGAAGGGGACTCTATATCATATCTACTGGGAGTGCCCACTGATAGCCCCCTTCTGGGCTTCTGTACACCAACTACTAATTCGACTCCTTGAAACGGAGGTCCCCATGACCCCTAAATTTTTCATACTAAGACTGATGTCTCTGAAGGCCCCACGCCCACATAAGAAGCTAGCTAGTCATGTCCTTACGGCAGCCCGCTGCTTAGTGGCACTGAACTGGAAACGCAGCTCCCCTCCTCCGGAGGGAGCGCTGTATGCCAGGATTAGAGATGTAGAAGTAATGGAGAGGATGACCGCAAGAATTCAGGATCGCCTGGACGCGCATAACATGGTTTGGGAGCTCTGGCACCGAAGGGAGGAACGCGGTGACTTGGAGCCAGGTATAACTTGACGACACCCCCCCCCCACACCCCCTCTACCCCCCACCCTTCTATTGTCTTTTCGCCCCCTCCCCCCCCCCATTTTTTTTCATTCTTCTATTTCTTTTCTTTCTTCTCTTGTTATATTATCCTCTTCATGGGAGCCCCTTTGGGATCCTCGCACTAATGTACATAATAACTACATTGGCTCGAAAACTTGGTTGACGACATACCATGTCCCTGTTGTGATAACTAGATAGGATTGGATAATACAGCACATAGCAGAGATACAGTGATTACATGCTCAGGAACTGTTACGACCCTATACCCAGACGTGTTAACGATTATCCCGTTGGTTGTAAAACTATTGCATTTGATTTGTGTCCGATGTGGCTTTCAATAAAAAGAGTTATTGATAAAAAAAAAAGTTTTGTGTTAGCCAATTCGCTCTTTTCAGTCTCCGTGCTTTTCAGTCCCCGTGCTTTTCAGTCCGTTACAGCATGACAAATGTGCTATCTCCATTACAAATGCTAGTTTTACCAGAACGAGTGCTCCTGTCTCCTAATTTAGTCTGAGCATGCGTGGATTTTTCTCCGATGGAGTTCCACACAGATGATCGGAATTTCCTATCGTTTTTTTTTCCATCGAAAAAATTTAAAACATGTTCTATTTTTTTACACCGCTGGAAAAATGTCAGATGGGGCCCACACACGATCGGAATTTCCGATGAAACAAGTCCGACTTGTTTCATTGGAAATTCCGATCGTGTGTACAGGGCATTATTCTATCAATAAATGTGTATTGCGGATAGAACTACCTCTTTTTGTACAAGATCTCTCAGAGCAACAGCACATTCAGTGCTGCTGGAGACTTTGTAACCGATCACAGGGTGCGCCTGCCCACCGACTCGGTAGATCGGCTGACCTTCATAAAAATTAATCAGTGTTGGATCACCACCAGCTACCAAGCACCTGATGCAACCGAATAATTATTTTTGAATGTCAGATCCCTTCTGTCTATGCTGATGCTGAGTGACTATCCTGTTATGCTCAGTGACTATCCTCTTCCTCAATGATCATGCTGATAGCTTGTAAGAACGTTTTTGGTTCTGGGCACCGCCACCAGTGGCTAAGGCCCAATTTTTCTGCCCCTGTTTAACAGGGGCGTGCAATTACGATTTTTGCTGCAATACTTTGCAGCAGGGCTCATTCCTGCACTCCAACTAGAGTTTCTGTGAGGGGTTGCAGTGTTGTGGCACCAGCACCAGTGCCTAAGGCCCAATTTTTCTGCCCCTGTTTAACAGGGGCATGTCATTACAATTCTTGATCTAATATTTCACAGCAGGGCCCGTTCCTGCACCCACCAAGAGTAACTGTGAGGGCTTACAGTGTTGTGGCAACACCAGCACCTAAGACCCAAATTTCTGCAGAGTATATAGAGCAGGCCCCTACTTTCAAACATCCAACTTACAAACGACTCCTACTTGCAAACAGAAGGAGACAACAGGAAGTGAGAGAAAATCTACCCCTAGGAAGGGAAATTCTGTCCTGTAAGATTTCCTTGTTTCACTAAAAAACCCAAATTTTCAAAATCTAATTGTCATTGGGACAGAAAGTGAGATGAAATCTTCTGAACAGGTGCACAGACAGCAAAACAAATGTTACAGGGGTGATAACCATTCCCTATGTTTTCCAAAAAGCTTAAAAATAGATTTTTTGGCTGGAGCTACGCTTTAAAAATGTACAAGTTCAAAATTACAGATTCTACTTAAGAACAAACCTACAGTCCCTGTCTTGTTTGCACCGCCTGTATACTGCTGTTCAGAGTATATAGGTCCTGGGGGCCCCACGCCTTTCCTTTTTTTAATTTGGGTGCGGGGTTCCCCTTAATATCCATACAAGACCCAAAGGGGCTGGTAATGGGCTGGGGGGGGGTACCCATGCCGTTTTTCTCAATGATTTTCATCCATATTGCCGGGACCAGACATTACATTAAAGCAGCAAGCAGTTTTAAATGACTTTTATTCCTTTAGAATTGTCATTTTGTGCAGGGACTGTTCTAAACACGGGAAACACGCGCCACTTCACAGGCATACTATAGACACCCCCCAGGTATGATATTTAAAGGAGTATTTCACTTTAAGCATCATTAAAATTACGGCTCCCGAAAAAACTTCAGTTTAAAAAAAAAAAATTGCATTGATACATGTACCCTGGGGCAGGACCCGGGTCCCCAAACCCTTTTTAGGATAATAACTTGCATATTAGCCTTTAAAATTCTCACTTTTGATTTCTCACGTTCGAGTCCCATAGACTTTATTGGGGTTTGAAAGTTCACGCAAACTTTCGGTTCATTCGCAGGTTCTGGTGCGAACTGAACCGGGGGGTGTTCGGCTCATCCCTACGGGTTAGCTGTACTGAGCCATAGACTTCTATTACAGTATATCCTGAATGCAGGAGTTTTAGTGCACTTTCAGAAAGTACACCACACCTGCAAGATATAATTGAAGTCTATGGAAAATCGCAGCCAACTTACAGGAAAGCCGCAAGTGCACTGCACCCACGGTGCAGGTAAGGCCCCTTTTACACGAGCGTACCAAACGGATCCACCTGTCAGTTTTACAGGCGGCCCCTGATCGGACCCTCCATGGAGCAAACAGACATGTGTCCATTTACTCCTGCCTATATCTGATCTGCTCCACAAAGACGGATGGGGTGGCAGTCGGGTGTAAACAGAGAGGTGGTCCGGTTACATCCGACCGCCCATAGAGAGCGGGCTGCGTTCACTCTGCAAAATACAGATGTAGCGCCCACCCCATTTCGGTATTGCTGAAACTTGGCTTCATTCCTCACATGACTGGGCTATTAATATTCCTGGCTATGCACTCTTTCGGAAAGACAGGGTAAAAAAGAAAGGTGGAGGGGTCTGTCTCTATGTGAGAAGTGATCTCAAAGCGAGTGTGAAAGAGGACCTGGTGGATGGAGAGTGGGATGAGTCTGAAGCATTATGGGTGGAACTGCATACAGATGTGCGTAGTTCAAAGCTAATCATTGGAGTTTGTTATAGACCACCCAATGTTAATGAGGAGGTGGAGACTCAGCTCCTTGCACAGATAGAAAGGGCTGCAAGGGCTGGGACGGTGATAATAATGGGGGATTTTAACTACCCAGAAATTGACTGGAGTAATGGAACTGCTGGGACAGTTAAAGGGCAAAAATGTATAAACCTATTGCAGGACAATTTTATGGTCCAGTTTATTGAGGCCCCAACTAGGAATGATGCTCTGTTGGACCTGGTAATCTCAAACCATGCAGAGCGTATTACTAATGTTCAGATAATGGAACACCTGGGTAGCAGTGACCATAAAATGATTTCATTTGATGTTAGTTGTAAGCAAAAATCACATACGGGAAAGATAAAAACACTTAATTTCAAGAGAGCAAATTTTCCAAGGATGAGGGCTGCTCTCCAGGACTTAGACTGGGAGGGAATATTGGCATCAATGGGCACAGAACAGAAATGGGAATTATTCAAAAAGACTGTTTGTGAACTCACGCAAAGTATATTCCCATGGGCAATAAGTTTAAAAGGCTAAAATAAAAACCTATGTGGCTCACTGCCAAAGTTAAAAAAGCTATAAACTATAAGAAAAGAGCTTTTAAAAAAATATAAAAATGAGGGAACATTAGTGTCATTTAAATGTTACAAAGAATATAACAGGATATGTAAAAAGGAAATCAAGGATGCAAAAATTCAAAATGAACGACAGATTGCAAAAGATAGTAGGACAAACCCCAAAAAATTCTTCAAATATATTAATAGTAAAAAGGTCAAGTCTGAGCATGTAGGCCCTTTACAAAATAATCTAGAGTGGGTGACTTGGGACAAAGAGAAGGCTAATTTATTAAATACTTTCTTCAGTTCTGTGTATACAAAGGAGCATGGGGGAGCTCATGTTCAAAATGGGGGTGGTAGTGACACAGCCCCAAATCCACAATGGCTCAAAAGTGATATGGTCCAGAAATATTTAGATGGAATAAAGGTGGATAAAGCACCTTGACCAGATGGCATACACCCACGGATCCTAAAAGAATTGAGCTCTGTAATTTCAAAGCCATTGTATTTAATTTTTAGGGACTCATTAATGACAGGAATAGTACCACTGGATTGGCGCAGGGCCAATGTGGTGCCTATATTTAAAAAGGGAATTAAGTCTTTACCAAGTAACTATAGACCTGTTAGTTTAACTTCTATAGTTGGGAAGATACTGGAGAGATTAATGAAAGACCACATAGATGAGTTATTGCTGGAAAAAAACTATTTAAGCAACAGACAGCATGGATTCATGAAAGACAGAAGTTGTCAAACAAACCTGATTTCTTTTTATGAAGAGGTAAGTAAAACCTTGGACAGAGGGGTATGAGGTGGACGTGGTATACTTGGATTTTGCAAAAGCGTTCGATACAGTTCCCCACTCACGGCTCATGTGCAAGGTAAAGTCTACAGGATTTGAAATATCAGTTTGTAAATGGATAGAAAACTGGCTAAAAGACAGAATTCAGAGAGTAGTGGTTAATGATTCTTACTCTGAATGGTCCAAGGTTATCAGTGGTGTACCCCAAGGTTCAGTGCTGGGACCCTTACTTTTTAATATGTTTATAAATGATATTGGGTCTGAGATCAAAAGTAACATTTCTGTCTTTGCAGATGACTCCAAGCTATGCAGTGGAATAACGTCCTTACAGGATGTCGCCAATTTACAAACCGACCTCAATGCTATGTCTAATTGGGCGACTATGTGGCAGATGAGGTTTAATGTTGATAAATGTAAAGTTATGCACTTATGGTCTAAGAGTATGAATGCATCATACATACTAGGGGGAGTACAACTGGGGGGATCCGTAGTGGAGAAGGATCTGGGGGTTTTGATAGATCATAAGCTCAATAATGGCATGCAATGCCAAGCTGCGGTTTCCAAAGCGAGCAAAGTCCTTTCTTGTATTAAGAGAGGTATGGTCTCCAGAGAGAGAGATATCATTTTACCCCTGTTCAAATCATTAGTAAGACCTCATCTGGAATATGCAGTTCAGTTTTGGGCCCCAGTTCTCAAAAAGGATATTGGGGAACTGGAGAAAGTGCAGAGAAGGGCAACCAAACTGATAAGAGGCATGGAGGAGCTCAGCTATGAGGAAAGATTAGAGGAACTGAATTTATTCACTCTTGAGAAGAGGAGATTAAGGGGGGATATGATCAACATGTACAAATATATAAGGGGTCCATATAGTGAACTTGGTGTTAAGTTATTCACTTTACGGTCAACACAAAGGACAAGGGGGCACTCTTTTCGTCTAGAGGAAAATTGATTTCACCTCCAAATACGGAAAGGTTTCTTCACAGTAAGAGCTGTGAAAATGTGGAATAGACTCCCTGCAGAGGTGGTTCTGGCCAGCTCAGTAGATTGCTTTAAGAAGGGCCTGGATTCTTTCTTAAATGTACATAATATAACTGGGTACTGACATTTATAGGTAAAGTTGATCCGGGGAATATCCGATTGCCTCTCGGGGGATCAGGAAGGAATTTTTTCCCCTGCTGTAGCAAATTGGATCATGCTCTGCTGGGGTTTTTTGCCTTCCTCTGGATCAACTGTGGGTATAGAATTGGGTATATGGGATTGTACGATATTTTTTTTTTTTTTTTATGGTTGAACTGGATGGACTTGTGTCTTTTTTCAACCTAACTAACTATGTAACTATTTAGGGGTGCTATATACCCAAATTTAGGGGCTGGTCTGAGATGGTAGTTAGGCTCAGACCATTCTCAATTTATAGGTTGTGCTGTTTTATTTCCAGGATGGTATACTGGTGTGCAGTTCCCTGTGGCCTATAGGTGGCACTGCCATAATGGGTCAGGGTTGAACCGCTGGTATTAGTGCTGTGCCTTGGGTGTCCTCTCTCGGCAGCGGTACAGTGGATGTGGTCGACCTGCTGTGCATGCTGGGAGAGGATACATAAGGGGCAGACGCCGCCTGGGGGGGGGGTCTTCGGAGGAGGAGAGGAGTCCAAGTGCGTGGCATGGCCCTCCAGGCCATGGGGCCACGTGTGCACCAGTCCCAGGCACCTTTAGTCCTGGGGCTGCATCTTTATCACTGGGCCCAGCACCTTTAGCTGGACCCCACTTCTGGGAAAAGAAGTCCCAGGGTGTCCCTCGCTAGGGAGCCCGCTTCTAAGAAGAGGAGGCCGGGGGAGGACCTTTCTGACGGACCGGTGAGAGTTCACGGTGAAGGAAGGGGCCTGGTAATTTTCTGGTGGGATTCTTCTATCCACCAAGGGCCTACTAATGTGCTGCTGCTGGCACCTGTCCTTAAGTATCCAGAAGCTAAGAGGTTCGGGGTCTGATAGATTCTGTGGCAGAGAGTCTCCCGATCGTATCTAGGAAAGAACTTGATCAAATGTCCGAGCATCACTTCGGCTGCTAGGATCCACTTTGTAGGAGACTATCCGGGTGAGCCAAAACCTACTCAGGGATAGAGTAGTGATTGTGCTATCCATTGTGCCTGGACTAACCTACCAAACCTTGCTGTCCTGTCTCTCTTCCACCCTTTCCTATCTACTGAACATTAAGAAAATAAACTCAACATTGGAGTTTGAAGTGGTGTGGACATTGGAATTACTGGGGGGAATACAGAGACTTGTCCCTATATCCTAGGAGGCGAGAACCAACTGATGGAAGAACCTAGCTGTGGGACCCAAATACATAACACCGCTTAACCTCCTCATCCAGGAGGGTACGGGTATATAGTACAATGTGCCTTTTTCCTGCAATTGAGCCAAAGCAAGTGAAAATGGTCCGTGTGCTACACAGACATATCAACAGACAAATTCCCTTCTGAGCAAGCAGACTCCTGGCGGCATTCGCCCCGTGTGGAAGGGGCCTGAACCACAGTGCATCAGTGTGAAAGCAGCCTTTTAGGGGGCTCAGGACAGTAAAGGCTTATTTACATTTGTGGTTTGAGGGGGGCAGGGGGCGGTAAAACCTCATAGCTGAGATGTGTTTTTACCAATCTCCAACCCCGGCCCCAACCATTGGTGTAGTGTCACAGGGTCACAATGGCGTCCTCACACCTCTCTGTTCTTGTGTGGGTTCCCTCCCATACTACACAGAAATGCTGGCAGGTAAATTGGCTCCTGTCTAAATGTATCCTAATATAAACCAATCGGCTCTAACATTATGATAACCCATTGAGTCATGGACTCCTCTAGACCTCTGAAGGTATGCTATGGTATCTGGATCCAAGCTGTCAGTAGCAGAGTCTTTACCTCCTGTAAGTTGGAAGGTGGGTCCTCCATTAATTGGACTTGTTTTCCAGCACATCCCACAGATGCTTTATGGATTGAGAACTGGAAAATTTGGAGGTTAAGTCAACATCTCAAACTTATTGTTGTGTGTCCTCAAGCCATTCTTAAATTTATCAGACCAGGCTCTGTGGTCCAGTTCTGATGTTCATGTGCTTATTATAGGTGCTTTTGGCTGTGGATCCGGATCAGCATGGGCACCTTGACTGGTCTGCAGCTACGCAGCCCCATACACAACAAACTGTGATGCATTGCCTAGATAGCAAGGATAACTGGCCAAAAAATGTTAACAGTGTTGAATTGGAAGCCTTGTTAACTTGCTGCACATTTTCACTGTCAAGTTGTACCCTTGCAGAGCACTTGAAGCACAAGTTCTAGTTGACACTTTTCCAATTTGTAACAAATTTGCACTCCAAGTCTCTAGCAAGAGCAAAGTTGCAGTGGTGAGTCTACAGCAAGCACTCCAAGTCTACAGCATGAAAATTCAGCCACAGTGACCCCTGTGGTAGGATGACCATTGCACAACATAACTGAAGAAAAACTTGCAGCAGGTTTACAGAATGTTTGCAAAGAAAGCTGGTTTGGAATCGTGCAATGTGGACTTGCTGTAAGTATGCAACAAACTTGTGAAGCCTGGCAAGTCCAGCAATAGCTTAGCAAGTAATTTTAAAACGTACAGCTCAATGGCTTGCTATCTGGGTGCGTGTTCTGACAACTTTCTATTAGAACCAGTATTAACTTTTTTCAGGAACTTTTTTAGCTCCAGTAGCTCTTCACATGCATCAATGAGCCTTGGCTGACCATGACCCTGTCAATGGTTCTTAGGTTTTCTTTCCTTGGATGACTTTTGGTAGGTCCTGACCACTGCAAACTGGGAACATCCCACAACCGGCCAAGACTGGGGCAAAAAAATATGCCCGGGCATTTTAGACTGGTTAGGGGGGCAGTTTGTGACGTGATATTCACGGAGTCCGTCCTCTGCACTATAATGTAAATGGGCACTGTGATATATAGGGGACTGCACTATTATTACAGTGCAGTCCCCTTTATATCACAGTGCCCCTAGCAATCACAGCCCCCATCCCCATCACAATGCCCTGGGCAGTTATGCCCCCCTCCTTTTCTCTCTAATCACGGTGCCCCCTTTTACTCTCTCAGTCCTGGTCTGTCCCACAACAGCAGTTTTGGAGATGCTCTGACCCAGTCATCTATTCCAGTGTTTATCAACCTTATTTCGTTTAGTTTGAAATCTTTAATAAAAAACAAAAAAAATAAAAAATCACATGCACATAAGTATTCACAGCCTTTGCCAGGACACTCATAATTGAGGTCAGGTGCATCCTGTTTCCACTGATCATCCTTGAGATGTTTCTACAACTTGATTGGAGTCGACCTGTGGTAAGTTCAGTTGATTGTACATGATTTGGAAAGGCACACACCTGTCTATATAAGGTCCCATAGTTAACAGTGCATGTCAGAGCACAAACCAAGAGCCATGAAGTCAAAGGAATTGTCTGTAGACCTCAGAGACAGATTGTATCGAGGCACAGATCTGGGGAAGGGTACAGAAAAATTTCTGCAGCATTGAGCCTGGGTTCACACATATGCAATGTCAGACATCACATGTGATCAGGGCCGGACTGGGAATAAAAACCAGCCCTGGAAAAAAATTCATACCAGCCCCATAGCATTTTTATACCGGCCCAACAGCAAACATCATTATTTTCTTGTTCATGAAAGGGAAAACCATGCATTTTAAAGCAGATTTGAAGAGTGTATTATATATAGAGAAGACAGATATGAAAGCACATAGGGCTTTATATATACAGTGGGTACGGAAAGTATTCAGACCCCCTTAAATTTTTCACTTTTTGTTATATTGCAGCCATTTGCTAAAATCATTTAAGTTCATTTTTTTCCTCATTAATGTACACACAGCACCCCATATTGACTGAAAAACACAGAATTGTTGACATTTTTGCAGATTTATTAAAAAAGAAAAACTGAAATATCACATGGTCCTAAGTATTCAGACCCTTTGCTCAGAATTTAGTAGAAGCACCCTTTTGATCTAATACAGCCATGAGTCTTTTTGGGAAAGATGCAACAAGTTTTTCACACCTGGATTTGGGGATCCTCTGCCATTCCTCCTTGCAGATCCTCTCCAGTTCTGTCAGGTTGGATGGTAAACGTTGGTGGACAGCCATTTTTAGGTCTCTCCAGAGATGATCAATTGGGTTTAAGTCAGGGCTCTGGCTGGACCATTCAAGAACAGTCACGGAGTTCCACAATTCACAATTTCAGTTTTAATTTTTTAATATGTAGCAGCCTCACCCCCTCTTTCTGGTCTAGGGGTATGTTGTACATGAGGGTGAGATGCGCTACGGCCCATGTCCTCCCCATTGCTGTGGGTGAGGTGAAGGCCAGTACCTGTTATTCTCCTCGGGCATGTGTGTCTCTTTAAGAACCAAGTCCTGCTGTACTGACACTCCCCTTTGCTCCCATTAACCAGAGTTCCACACACCGATAGAGGGTCCAACTCTTGTTTATTAACACACTCCAAAAAACAGTCCTTTTCCAGCCGACTGGTTGAGACCCAATAAACAGTTCAATACGGTGGGGTGAGCAGGTCGAGGCACTGTCCTGATAAGTAAACTAAACCACTGTGGATTCACCAGCGGTTGCTAAAGCCCATAGCTTGTGAAAGAACTTAAACCTTCAGGGTCTCTACCAGCGACCCCAGAGAACAGAAACAGGAGTACCTTCGCTGCGTTGTGGCCCCTATCAGGGGGAAGATGTCCCTCCAAGAGAGTTACCAGAGGCCCCTCTGTCACCGGGTTGATGCTGCTCCGTTTCTTCAGAAGGGTAACCTCTCCGGCCTCCTCGCCTCAGATACGAGCCCCATGCACCTCAGGGACCCTCGGACAATCCCGCCCTTGCGGGACCCAGTCGAAGTCACTGAGCCCCAGGCCTCCGATGTAGTACCTCACCCAGGCTTAAGGTGCCTGGGATAGACTCCAACACCGCTCCGGCCAGGCCATGGGCACCTAGGCCGGAACTCCGAACCGCCAGTACCCAGGCCTAAGGTGCCTGGGTGCTGGATGCAGAAGAAGAAGACCTCGTGGCGAGTGCGTCTCTCCCCTTTATATCCTCCCGTGATGCCACAGCAGGTTCCCCGCCCCGCTGTACCACCGCCGGAATGGGACAAAAAGGAGACAGCACTGTGGCAATGATTCTACCTTGACCCGCGGGACCATCGCCACCCACAGGTCAAGGAGAATAGCACACCACCAAGTCCTCCACAATTTGAATGGTGTAAATCCTTTCATAATTAGCACATCCTGGATCATACTACCACCCAGGTGTACCCCCTAAATTTAGACCCCCGCTACACTCTCCCCCTAGTGATTTGACGCTGGTCCCCCAGCGTCTGGTGCAAACCCATGTCTCCCAAGGAGTGGTAACATAGGCCTGACCCCAGAGGCCATCCCTCAAATTTGAAATCCCAATTTTTGCCAAGACCTGCTCAAGGGAAGGGGAACATAAAATAATAGAACTTTGCAATAAAACCATTTGAACATATACAAAATTACAATCCCTCCCATTACTGTCTAAGAACCATCCCATACTCAGTAGCCTTGACAGATGTATCTCCTGCAGAGGGGAAAGAAAAAAAACAAAACATCCTAACACATTGGTGTAACTTGGAATGAATGGGTCTATCAGCCGAGAGACCCATTCGCTCCAATGAGCAAGGTGGTGCAAGTGTAAAAAAAAAAAAAACTGTCGTTGCACAACACTGCCACCTGGTGACAGTGTCGCGGTGATGACACTTGGTTGAATCTTCCGGACAACCCTCCTTCTTCTGACTGTGTCCCTACTCTGATTCTACCCCAATGTCTTTGCCTTTAATGCAGGAAGAAAGAGGGAGAACAAAACAAACAGCTCCCATTTCTCCAAAGAGTGGAAAAGCCCAAAAAACAAACAAACCAGGGCACAGTTCTTGTATTCTGGGAAAACACTTCCAGAAAGTCCAGCAACAAGAGAATATACAGGAGTCTTTTCTCCTACAAATAGAACTTAGGATGCGGTAAGAACAGGAGCTTCAGATGCTTATCAAAGGTTTCAACAGTATAGTCAATGGCCTCTCCATCCTTCCGGTAGATAAGCACCTTGTCTGCATGGATATGACGGCCCAACATCCATTCCGCTCTGCAGTCCTTGAATTGTTTAGACACTGATGGTGAACAGAACAAGTACCCGCGGGCATGAGGCACTTTAAGCTTCTCCCATACGAACTCGTCATACCATCGCTGCCGCAGGACTTCGACCTCAAAAAGCAAGTCCCGAGGCAAGTAAGGATACTCCCATCCATACTCACGGGCAACCCTCTGACTGAAGAGCCTCTGCAGTCGGGTCAAAGGTGGCATCGTGGCCCGCTCTCCTTCTCCGGGCGGCACAATGGCTTCTGGATGCCGAGGTACTTTAACTACCTCTGATGGGTTGAATCTCGGTGCCCGCAGTGATGCGCGCTGTGTATCCGCTACCAGAATGGGTGATGCTGCGGGTGGTGGAAGAACAAGCGGAGGACTAGGCTTCCTCGTGAGCTCCAGGGCTTCCGCCCGGGGCGTACTGTCTCCTGTGGACATAGGCAGATCCCAAGATGCATGTAGCACAGGCAATGGCTTTTTGTCCCAGCCCTTGCGGTGAAAGAGTCTGTCAATTTCACCATCATCTCCACAGTCCGACAGCGATTCCAGGTCGGAAGTGTCATACATCTCTGCAGGTAGGTAATTCCCAGTTGACACGGAATCACCCTCCCTTACGGGCTCCACCGACTGTGGACTCCCGACACCTCCAACCACCACCACAGTCCCAGCCCCTGGCTCACCTGGACCTTTTGAAGAAGCAGGATGTCCAGGACTTTTCTCTCTACCGGCGCCATCCAGGCCAGGCAAGCGGCGGGTGGAAGCTCGACCACGACCACAGGAGGCCTGTACCAGGCCGAATTTCCTCTTCGGAGGTGGGAGCAGGAAGCTTGTGGCGACCGAAGCAGCATACTCGGATTTTTCTCTCTCAGTCTCTGGTTGGGCAGTCACGTCGCCCTGGTCAGTGCGTACGGGAACCTCCGCAAATGCTTGGATCTCCCCTTCCGGAGTAGCGGTACCTGTGAGGCAGTTGAGGCGAAGGGCCCGGGGCCTTACTGTGGATGGCTCCACCTCGAATAGAAACTCCTTGCATGCCTCGCAATGCCCGAATAGCTTCAGGTTGACCACCAGTCCCGAGCATCCGGGACAGATCACGCTGAGGGCCTCCATGTCTCTGCAGGTGTACAGAGCCAACTGCCCTCGGGGCCTAAGTCTTATCCCCGTGTCTGTAAGGGGAGCAGCAAAAGCAGTCATCTTCGTGGGGTAGGGAACCGGAATCCACGGGGAACTTGAGGTCATCCCGACTATCTGCTGCTCCATCACGCACTGATCACCCGCCGGAGTCTCCACGTGTATCTCCTCACATGGCCAGACTCCTCCCACAACTTGCACGTTTTCGCGGGCTTCCACCAGTCTCCGCCCACGAACTGCGCAGCTATGGGGTACCTCATTGCGCAGTGCAGTAAAAGCCCCCACATGTAGTACGTCACACGGCTGGACTTCTCGCTCTTCTGCATGGGCCTTTCCCGTCTTAGGGTCATGTCTACGACTTCAAGCAGGGATGCACTTTGGCCAGTAATATGGCCGACCCACTCGGAACTCCTCCGGGCAGCAAAGTTCAAACACAGACGTTCTCAGTTCCATAGTCAAAACACACATTATCCTGGACTTACGAGCCCCCACGTGTAGCGGCCTCACCCCCTCTTTCTGGTCTAGGGGTATGTTGTACATGAGGGTGAGATGCGCTACGGCCCATGTCCTCCCCATTGCTGTGGGTGAGGTGAAGGCCAGTACCTGTTATTCTCCTCGGGCATGTGTGTCTCTTTAAGAACCAAGTCCTGCTGTACTGACACTCCCCTTTGCTCCCATTACCAGAGTTCCACACACCGATAGAGGGTCCAACTCTTGTTTATTAACACACTCCAATAAACAGTCCTTTTCCAGCCGACTGGTTGAGACCCAATAAACAGTTCAATACGGTGGGGTGAGCAGGTCGAGGCACTGTCCTGATAAGTAAACTAAACCACTGTGGATTCACCAGCGGTTGCTAAAGCCCATAGCTTGTGAAAGAACTTAAACCTTCAGGGTCTCTACCAGCGACCCCAGCGAGCAGAAACAGGAGTACCTTCGCTGCGTTGTGGCCCCTATCAGGGGGAAGATGTCCCTCCAAGAGAGTTACCAGAGGCCCCTCTGTCACCGGGTTGATGCTGCTCCGTTTCTTCAGAAGGGTAACCTCTCCGGCCTCCTTGCCTCAGATACGAGCCCCATCCACCTCAGGGACCCTCGGACAATCCCGCCCTTGCGGGACCCAGTCGAAGTCACTGAGCCCCAGGCCTCCGATGTAGTACCTCACCCCAGGCTTAAGGTGCCTGGGATGGACTCCAACACCGCTCCGGCCAGGCCATGGGCACCTAGGCCGGAACTCCGAACCGCCAGCACCCAGGCCTAAGGTGCCTGGGCACTGGATGCAGAAGAAGAAGACCTCGTGGCGAGGGCGTCTCTCCCCTTTATATCCTCCTGTAACGCCACAGCAGGTTCCCCGCCCCGCTGTACCACCGCCGGAATGGGACAAAAAGGAGACAGCACTGTGGCAATGATTCTACCTTGACCCGCGTGAACATCGCCACCCACAGGTCAAGGAGAATAGCACACCACCAAGTCCTCCACAATTTGAATGGTGTAAATTCTTTCATAATTAGCACATCCTGGATCATACTACCACCCAGGTGCACCCCCTAAATTTAGACCCCCGCTACAAATAAATCTGCAAAAATGTCAACAATTCTGTGTTTTTCTGTCAATATGGGGTGCTGTGTGTACATTAATGAGGAAAAAAAACACCCCCTTACCTTAGTGTATTCTTTCTGCGGAAGGTGGTCTCTAGTCAACAGAGTCCCCCTCCCCCCACATGCCCAGAGTTCCTGGGGTCCCCCTTGATGATTGAGCAATTTTAACTGGAATTTGCTTTTATATATATATATATATATATATATATATATATATATATATTGTGAGGGGGTTAGCTCGGCAGCGGGTGTGTGTGACCCCCGGGATGGGCTCCCCACACAAAACAGGCCCAGCAAACGGAGGTTGTGGTTTTCAAAATCAAAAAGGTGCGGTTTATTTTCTATTTACAGTGACAAAACACAGCAAAGCAAAAGAAACATAACCAAAATAAATCCTGGTCAAGTTGACCTCTGACTAAACATACAGGTTTCCTAACTAACAACTGGGATCAGCCTAGTGCTGTCCTAGTCCCTAAGTCCCTGGTTTAGTAAAAGTCCAAACAAATAGCCACACAGGCTTTGCCTCACCGCACAGGGGTTCACTCTCCCTAGACAGTCCACACAGGTCTGGTTCCAGGCATGAGCTAACACCTAATGAATCTGGGAGTTCTTATAGAGGCCTAAATGAGCTGACAAGCTTCAGCTGGCCTCATCAACTCCCTGTCTGTACGACGCCCCACACTCTCCCTAGAGGTATGAGTCATCCATGAGCCTACTAGCCTCAGCTGGGCTTATACAACTCTCCACCCTAGTTGTATAAGTCAGCATAAAGCCTGAATCTGGGAGAAATATATCTACCCCCCTGGATGCAACCAGGTGACTTTACCTTCCTGCTGTCACATACCCCCCCCCTCTTGTTTTAACCTTGGGGTTGGAACACCAGCAATCAGGCATTCATGTACTCGAGACAAAGCATCCACATTCCCCATTTGAACGCCAGGGCGATGCTTTACTGTGAAGTTGAATTCCTGTAGGGCCAGGAACCACCTATTCACTCTTCTATTTGTCTCCTTGTTTTGAGCCATCCACTTTAACGGAGCGTGATCCGTAACCATGTCAAAGTGCCTACCTAGCAGATAGTACCGAAGGGAATCTAGAGCCCACTTCACCGCTAAACACTCCTTTTCAACCGTGGCGTAATTTACCTCATGGGACTTCAACTTCCTGCTGAGGTAAATGACTGGGTGCTCTTCCCCGTTCCAGACCTGGGACAATACTGCTCCTAACCCCACATCTGACGCATCACTTTGTACGACAAAGTCTTTAGAGAAGTCGGGTGAGTACAACACTGGCTGGCTACATAAGGCTTGTTTCAAGAATTGGAATGCTGCCTCAGCCTCGGGGGTCCATTTAATCATGACCGACCCTTTCCCCTTCGTCAGGTTGGTTAGGGGCACAGCCTTAGAAGCAAAGTGGGGAATGAATCGCCGATAATACCCAGCGATTCCCAGAAAGGCTCGTACCTGCTTCTTGCTGTTGGGACGTGGCCAACTCTGGATGGCCTCGACTTTGTTGAGTTGGGGTTTTATTACTCCCCTCCCAATGGTGTACCCAAGATATTTGGCCTCCTCCTGCCCAATGGTACACTTCTTGGGGTTAGCCGTAAACCCCGCTTCCCGAACAGAGTCCAGGACTGCTTGCACTTTTGGCAGATGTGAGGCCCAATCTGTGCTATGGACAATTACGTCATCCAGGTAAGCCGCAGCATACTTCCGATGGGGCCTCAGCATCTGGTCCATTTTCCGCTGGAATGTGGCCGGCGCATTCTGTAACCCGAACGGCATTCTTTTATATTGGAACGCCCCGTCTGGGGTTACAAATGCGGTTTTCTCTTTGGCCGACTTGGCCAGGGGGATTTGCCAATACCCTTTTGTGAGGTCAAGAGTCGTCATGTATCGGGCTGTTCCCAGCCGGTCGATCAACTCATCTATACGTGGCATGGGGTAGGTGTCAAATTTTGTAACTTTGTTCAACTGACGAAAATCGTTACAAAATCGCCAGCTCCCATCCGGTTTAGGCACCAACACAATGGGACTAGACCAATCACTTTGGGACTCCTCTATCACCCCTAAGTTCAGCATTTTCTGTACTTCCTCCCGTATTGCCTCCCGTCGAGCCTCTGGGATCCGATAGGGTTTTAACTTCACCCTTTCACCGGGCGGGGTAATGATGTCATGCTCTACCCCAGATGTTTGTCCCGGCAGCTCAGAGAATACCTCCTTGTTGCGAAGCACAAACTCCTTAACCTCCTGTTGTTGGGGTTGTGACAAGGTGGCTGCTATTCCAACCTCAGGAATCACGCAACCAGTTTGAGCTGGTGACCAAGTGTCTGCGACTAGGGACTCTCTATCCCTCCAGGCTTTCAACAGATTAACGTGATAGATCTGTTCGGGCTTTCGCCTTCCTGGTTGTCTGACCTTGTAATTCACTTCGCTCACTTTTTCCATTATCTCGTAGGGGCCTTGCCATTTGGCAAGGAATTTACTTTCAACCGTAGGGACAAGTACCAATATCCTATCCCCCGGGGAAAAGGTACGGGTCTTGGCTCCACGGTTGTACACTCTCTGCTGTGCCAACTGCGCTTGGGCCAAATGTTCCTTCACGATGGGCATTACCTGTGCAATTCGATCTTGCATCAGGGCGACATGCTCAATCACACTCCTGTGGGGAGAACTCTCACTTTCCCAAGTTTCCTTGGCAATATCCAACAGCCCTCTTGGGTGTCTCCCATACAGTAACTCAAAGGGGGAGAATCCCGTAGAGGATTGGGGCACCTCCCTAATAGCAAACATCAAATAAGGAAGTAAACAGTCCCAATCCTTTCCATCTCTATCCACCACTTTCTTCAACATTTGTTTTAGGGTTTTGTTGAATCTTTCAACCAGCCCATCGGTTTGGGGGTGATACACAGACGTACGCAATTGCGTCACTTTGAACAATTTACACAGCTCCTTCATAACCCGGGACATAAAGGGTGTACCTTGGTCCGTAAGCAGTTCTTTACAAATACCCACCCGGCTAAAAACAAGAGATAGCTCTTTGGCTATGGTTTTGGCCGAGGTATTTCGGAGAGGGATCGCTTCTGGATAACGGGTGGCATAGTCCATTATAACTAATATGTACTGGTGCCCCCTAGCGGACTTGATTATAGGACCTACCAAATCCATGGCGATCCTCTCAAACGGGACCTCAATGATGGGTAGAGGGACCAGCGGGCTACGGAAATGTGGCATCGGGGCCAACCTCTGACACACAGGGCAGGAGGAACAATAATTTTCTACGTCCTTCATCACCCCCGGCCAATAGAATCTCTGTAATACCCTCTCTCGGGTTTTCTCTGTCCCCAGATGACCTCCAAGAATGTGCCCATGGGCCAACTCCAACACCAACTTCCTGTAAGGTTTGGGCACCACAAGCTGCTCAACGGTTTCTTCTGCCCTTTTTGCCACCCGATACAGTAGGTCCTTCTCTACGCTGAAGTATGGGTAAGTGCAGGTATTATCTGGGTTCACTAACTCGCCATCTATTTTCACTACGTTTTCCCGTGCCTTTATTAGGGCGGGGTCTTTCAACTGTTCTGTGGCAAAGTTTTCCCTGTGAACCTCAAGATCAGAAAACTCCACAGACGGTAGGTTTTCGTCTGAGGAGGTGGGCTCCTCTCCAGTTTCTTGAGTCTCCCCTGCCAATACTGATAAGGGAAATTCCGGAGAGTCCTCACCACTCTCAGGGGAGTTCTGGCTATCACATTCCTGGTACATAGGGGCACCAGTGAGGGGCTCAGGATCATCCCACAGTTCCCAGAACTTCGGAAAATCCCTTCCCACAATGGCGTCATGCGGTAACTGAGATACTAAGCCCACTGGATGAGAGAGGGTACCTTTGGGGGTCTCGAAACACACTGTAGTCACTGGATACTCTCGGGTGTCCCCATGCACACAAATAACAGCTACCTTGCTATTCCCAGAGACCTCTGTTTTAACTAACTCAGCCTTTATCAGGGTCACAAGGCTACCTGAATCCAGCAATACCACAACATTTCTACCATTAACACACATTTTGCATAAATGTTTCTCAGTTCCTCGAATGGCAGTGCATGCGACTGTCGCACACAGCGACTGACGTCTGCCCGTCAGAAAGTCACACTGCATGGGTTCCTCCACAACCGGGCAATTGGCTGCAATATGTCCCGCTTGCCGGCAGCGGTAGCAAACGATCCTTCTTGCCGCCTCTTGAGCCGCTGATTTCCCAGGCTGTTCTCGCCAAACTTGGGGTAGAGCTCCCACCCTCTCACTCTCTCCACCCTCACCCCTTGGAATCCTCTTATCCGCCCCTGGGGATGGTCTGGTCTTAGGGTGGAAAGTCCGAGTGTCTCTGGAAGAGGCCGTCAGGTTCTCTGTAGCCAAGTATTTCTCCACACGATCCACAAGACCATCGGCCGTCTCTGGGTCTCCATGGCTTACCCACTTTTGGATGGCAGTAGGAAGAGCTCTCAAAAACCGATCCATTACAACACGTTCCACAATCTTTGGTGCGGACAAAGTCTCTGGCTGTAGCCACTTTCTGCTCAGGTGAATGAGATCATACATTTGAGACCTGGGGGGTTTTCCAAGCTGGAAAGTCCAGTTATGCACACGCTGAGCCCGGACAGCCTGGGTGACACCCAGCCTTGCCAATATTTCAGCTTTTAGCATCACATAGTCTTTTGCTTGGTTAGGCTCTAGGTCATAGTAAGCTTTCTGCGATTCACCAGTTAACAGAGGAGCCACCAGTCCAGCCCACTGCTCCTCAGGCCACTTTTCTCTTTCAGCGGTCCTTTCAAATGTGGTCAAAAATACCTCTGGATCATCCTCTCCAGTCATTTTTGTCAATAAACGACTCACCCCAAAGGACGCGGTATTAGTGGGACGGCTTTCCTCACTGGTCTGCGGACGTTGCTGCATTACTGCTTCCATCTGTTGTTGTAGTCTCTGCTCTTGCTTCTGCAACAGGTCTATGAAGCGGGCCTCAGATTGCTGCTGGGCTCGTTGCTGAGCCTCCAGACTCTGTTGCAAAGTTGCGTTTGTCTGCTGCTGGGCTGCAAGGCTCTGTTGTTGAGCTGCAAGGCTCTTTTGCAAACCTGCATTTGTCTGCTGTTGATTGGCATTTGCTAGAGCCAGCTGCTTCAGTATCTCCTCCATGCTGGCTTAAAAAAAAAACTGCCCGCATTCTCCACCAACTGTGAGGGGGTTAGCTCGGCAGCGGGTGTGTGTGACCCCCGGGATGGGCTCCCCACACAAAACAGGCCCAGCAAACGGAGGTTGTGGTTTTCAAAATCAAAAAGGTGCGGTTTATTTTCTATTTACAGTGACAAAACACAGCAAAGCAAAAGAAACATAACCAAAATAAATCCTGGTCAAGTTGACCTCTGACTAAACATACAGGTTTCCTAACTAACAACTGGGATCAGCCTAGTGCTGTCCTAGTCCCTAAGTCCCTGGTTTAGTAAAAGTCCAAACAAATAGCCACACAGGCTTTGCCTCACCGCACAGGGGTTCACTCTCCCTAGACAGTCCACACAGGTCTGGTTCCAGGCATGAGCTAACACCTAATGAATCTGGGAGTTCTTATAGAGGCCTAAATGAGCTGACAAGCTTCAGCTGGCCTCATCAACTCCCTGTCTGTACGACGCCCCACACTCTCCCTAGAGGTATGAGTCATCCATGAGCCTACTAGCCTCAGCTGGGCTTATACAACTCTCCACCCTAGTTGTATAAGTCAGCATAAAGCCTGAATCTGGGAGAAATATATCTACCCCCCTGGATGCAACCAGGTGACTTTACCTTCCTGCTGTCACAATATATATATATATTGTGGCATGGGGGTGTTTAGCTCAGCTTAAGCACTAGCACAGTGCGAAACATGTTAACCAAATTTTTTTGACCTGTGTACCGTTGTACAGTGTGTATTTTGGATTCCTTATTTTAAAATAAAGGCTTTTATTTTTGAGTGCTGCAGTCCAGAAGACTTTTTCGTTCCTGTTTGCTGTCAATAGCATTGCTTGCACCTTTGTCTGCTGGGAGGAGGTGATTTGAAGGATTCCCACACCTGAGCGGCTCCCTTTCTCTTGCTACTCCTGGTCTCAACAGGATTCTCCAGCCCCTGGGTTAGCTTACTGTCTCCCAGACTTCAGGACTTCCTTCAGCCCCCTTGGACTTGCTAGTCGCCTCAGCTCTACCAGCCTCCCAGTCCGTCAGGCACGAAGTCCCCCCTCACCAGGGATGGAGTCTCACACAGACAGACAGCTTTCCACACACAGGTCTGTCTTGATACAGCAGCAGTAACAAGCTGCACACACTCCACCTTCCTCCCCTCACTGTTCTGACCAGTCCCTCGTTATATGGGCTGTGTGCACCTGGGCACACCCCCTGCTGGCTGTCCATAAGACCCGGACACAGGGTTGGAGATCCTCCCAATTATGTACATGCAGCAGGCTGTGTAATAAGTGTACAGTCACACATTATAAAGCACCTTACCTTCCTCTGAGGATCCATGCCATTCCTTCCTGCTACTGTTTGCTGGCCCGTCCCCCTGGTCTCACTCGCCCTCCCTCCTCCTCTCACTTACCTCCAGTTCCCCAAGGATTATGGAAGGAGAGGCAGTTCTGGTACCACCCATGTGGGAGGGGATTCTCTTGGAGAGAAGCAGCAACTGAACGATGTGCTGAAATGAAGAACCATTGTCTGTCATTCATGTGGGATGAGGAGGGGCCTCCTCACCCAGAAGCTGGTGAAAGCTACTGTGGAGGCAGCAGCTGAAGCTCACAGCACTGTGCTGCATGTTACAAGTCTCATGTCTGCTGTGCTGTAGGGTCCCGCCCCCCTAGACAGGCGAAACACTGATTCAATCAATGTTCCATCTACTATCACACAAGCCGGTCTAGGGGGGCGGGACCTTGCTACAGCACAGCCGAACACAGACACAGCCAGCTCTCACACACACTGCGGGAGATGCCCGCCGTGTGTGACACATAGGAGAGAGAGAGAGGGAGGAGAGCGCTGCAGTCAGCTGCAGCTCAAAGCAGCGCCAGGGCAGGCAGCCTACCGGGAAATATCCTGGTGGGCCAGTCCGGCCCTGCATGTGATTCACACCGCATTTCTGTGCAGATTACATGCAATGTCTGTGCAAGGCAAGTTCAGCCATACAGTTGTATGAACTCGCATTGGATTTGTGCCAAAATAAAGACACCAGAGACTGATTTATTAAATATACTAATAAGGACAAGTTAATAAAAAGTATCAAGTATTTATAATTATAATTTATTTTGTACAATATTTCTAGATACAACGTTAGAACATTGATTTTATATTATTACACATATTACTGACTTTGTAACCTTGTTTTCACTGTTGTGCACTTTGTGATTGTGTTTGCATATTTGCAGCGCAGGACCATTTTTTCAGAATTTTTGTCTTATGAAATAACTTACCATCATTTTTCCAATATCTGTGTTCCTCAACTATACTCTACACCAGCCTGTATTACCATAAGTCACTCATGGGCTTAAGACTAGAGCAGCAAACATAGATGGGGTAGCACCAAATATATAGTGCTATATATATGTCATTATTATTATTATGATTGTGAAAAACCGCCTTGCACCCAGTCTGGGTGCCTCCGTTAAGATACCTCCACTCTGGAACCAAATAGTATAGCTGAGAATTGCACCCTAGACGACACGACACTAGCTTAGGTGTAAACTGAAACTCACACAACATATATACCACACAAAATCAGATAAAAGCTTGATCACATTATCCTAAACAATACAAACAGTAAATAGTACTATCTTCAGTACATCTAATGAACAGCTAACATAAACATATAAACATCTCACAATGATTTGGTAATAAGGTAAAATTTACACAATTCTAGTCACATCTCCAAGAGGATTAGCAGACAGACAGAAACAATAGGCGACTCACACCTAGGCAAACAATGGGGAAATTAGACCATGAGAGAAAGACACCTTAGTAAACAGAGTATAGCAAAAGGTTGTTTTGAGCTGATTATGTTAACATCTGCTCTGAGTCTGGTGTGGGGGTATTGGGTTTGAAGCAGTCAATGCTGGTTTGGGCATACAAACCCCAAATCTCAATTTGGGTCTTCCAGTTCCCAGGGTCTGTGTGTTTCAGGGAGGCATGGACCCAAATTTGAAGCAAAACCACTCCAAAGGCCCCCCAGGCACACCCCTCCCAAAGAATAGAATCCCCTCAAAAGCCAGGGCCCATAGTCAGTAGCCAAGAGGCTACCCTGCAGCCCCCTCCAAAAGTCCCTGTCCCGGTTGGATCTGTCACAAATATATAAAAAAAAAAACTGAAATAAAATTCACAAAGGAGCTGTTTTAGCTAATAACAAGGACGTAATCAGCAGTTCTGAGCAGTAGTAGCACTATACAGTTCAGTTTTTGGAATTTTTGCTTTGAAAACCATACAATGGAAGTCAGAACTGTACATGGGAGACACACAGATAGATCTGTAGGTGATGGAATCATCCATCAATATCAGCTTCAGAGTCATGGGCTCTCCTGCGATCTGAGTGTGTTTGACAGATGGTGATGAGGCATTATGTTGCCTCCTCACCACCTGATTAAACCCATGATTGGCGTACAATGCTCGAGATTGCAGTACAGCGCCCACGTGACGCTGGTGGTGTGCTAGCGTGCACCTGTGCGGGGTGGTTATATTGAAGCCCTCCCCCAACACTCTTTTGCCTGCTATTTTGAGACGCCATATCACACCACCTTACCCTCTGGATGTTTGGGAATCCAAGACGCCAGCATAAAGTTACTTCACCTATCTCTACATTTGGGCTGTCTATCCTATACTTGGCTCCAATATAGACTGACATCATGACATTGTATTTTAGATTCCCTTTGGCTACCACCATTGGCTTTCCTTCTTGCTACACCATACATGTCAGCACACCTGTATTTACATGGGAGGGATCCTCGGTGCCCCCTGCCTGTGTGCGCTGCACATCGCCTCAGCTCCTGGGCGGACCCATCCTTTGGCCATGGCTCCATACCCACCACACCCACTTACCAAAGATTCCATGTGAGTACTAGGGATGAGCTCAGTGTTCGAGTCGAACATACGTTCGCCATCGCAGTGCAATCCCGGCGCTCTGATTGGCCAAGCATGCACTGTGACCCCGCATGCTTGGCCAATCACAGCGCCGGCAGCTAGGAGAGCCATAATTGGCCACAGGCAGGTTGCCTGTGGCCAATTATAGCTCAGGGGGTTTAGCACACGCCCCACACTATAAAAGGCCGCCAGCGCGGCGACCTTGTGTAGTGTGTTCCGGCGCAGGGAAAGAGAAGGATAGACAGGGACAGTGTCATTGTGCTATTCTTTGCTAATTCTTGTGTGTAGGGAGAGAGAAGGATAGGCAGGGAGAGTGTCAGTGTCATATTCTTTGCTAAACCTTGTGTGCAGGGAGAGAGAAGGATAGGCAGGGGACAGTGTCAGTGTCATTGTTGCTAAGCCTCCTGCACAGTATACACCTGAAGCTAGCCCTTATTGCTGTGTTTTCCTGGTGTGTTACACTAACAGGCATTTGCAGCACTTACAGCGGGCGTAGTGTGCCTCCTGCACATTATACACCTGAAGCTAGCCCGTATTGCTGTGTTTTCCTGGTGTGTTACACTAACAGGCATTTGCAGCACTTACAGCGGGCGTAGTGTGCTTCCTGCTAAATATACACCTGAAGCTAGCCCTTATTGCTGTGTTTTCCTGGTGTGTTACACTAACAGGCATTTGCAGCACTTACAGCGGGCGTAGTGTGCCTCCTGCATATTATACACCTGAAGCTAGCCCGTATTGCTGTGTTTTCCTGGTGTGTTACACTAACAGGCATTTGCAGCACTTACAGCGGGCGTAGTGTGCCTCCTGCACATTATACACCTGAAGCTAGCCCTTATTGCTCAAGCTTTTTTTCTTTTGTGTTACACTAACAGGCATTTGCAGCACTTACAGTGGGCGTAGTGTGCTTCCTGCAAAATATACACCTGAAGCTACCCCTTATTGCTGGTTTTCCCATCTCCCTGCAGGCCATTAGAATGTCTGGAAGGCAAACAAGGAGAGGCAGACAGTCAGGAGCCAATAAAAGTGGGCAAGCAGGCTCTGTGTCTAGAGACAACAGTGCTGGTCGTCAACGCGGTGCATCGTCATCAGCACGTGGCCATGGGACACGCTTGTCCTTCTTTTCGTCAGCTGGACGTGTTGAGCCGCATCATGCCGAAGACTTGGTAGAGTGGATGACCAAGCCCTCCTCATCCTCCTCATCCTCTCTCACCCAGGGTACTGGCAAAGCAGCTGCCAAAGCGTCCTCTTCCCTGGTATCAATGTCATCATCAGTCACTCCTTCCCTAAACCCACCATGTCCTCCTGAGGAGTCCCCCAAACTGTTTGAGCACAGTGTTGGGTACATGCTCCAGGAGGATGCCCAGCGTTTCGAAGGGTCTGATGATGATACCCAGCTAGAGGAAGGCAGTAGCGTGAGAGCAGAGAGAGGGGATGCTCAAGAAGGACACCAATCTGGCAGTCATGTTCCCGCAGCTGCAGCATACTGCCAGATTGGCTCCAGTGATGAGGAGGGAGGGGATGATGAGGTCACTGACTCCACGTGGGTGCCTAATAGGAGAGAGGAGGAGGAGGAGGATGAGGAGGAGGCACATCTCCAACGAGGCAGGATGCCCTCCGGGGGGCCAGCGTAAGGGCAGCACACCGACTGAATCACACCGCAGAGCTCCGCCTGTGCAGGGCGTTGCCCCTGCCCGTTTTTCAAAAAGTTCTTTGGTGTGGGCCTTTTTTGAGTCGAGTGCATCAGATCGCACAGCTGCTGTTTGCAACATATGTCTCAAGCGTATATCGCGTGGCCAAAACATCAGCCGCTTGGGCACCACATGCTTGACCAGACATATGTTGACCTGCCATGCAGCTCGTTGGCAAGCCTACCTTAAAGACCCACACCAAAGAACAAAGCGGACCTTTCCTTGCACCGCATCAGCTGGGATCTCCAACCCCACTATACCTTCAGTCCTCTCTGAAACCTGCACTGAGAGGAATGAAGGTGTAGAATTAGGTGTGTCATAGCCAAGTACTTGCGGGCACTCTGCTAGCAGTACACCGACGTCCGATTCTAGCAGGCAAATTTTCCTGCCCCAGCTGCTGGACCGTCAAAAGAAGTTCACTCCCAGCCATCCACATGCCCAGCGGTTGAATGATAGCTTGGCTAAATTGCTAGCGCTTCAACTGCTGCCTTTTCAGTTGGTAGACTCGGCCCCCTTCCGTAAGATTGTGCAATGTGCGGTTCCTCAGTGGCAGGTTCCCAAACGCCACTTTTTCTCACGGAAGGCGATTCCGGCTCTCTACCGGCATGTGGAAGGCAATGTCCATGCCTCGCTGGACAGGGCGGTCAGTGGTAAGGTGCATATTACCGCTGACTCATGGTCCAGCAGGCATGGACAGGGACGTTACCTTTCTTTCACGGCCCATTGGGTCACTCTTTTGGCAGCTGGGAAGGATGCAGGACAATGTGCAGTAGTGTTGGAGGTTGTTCCACCGCCACGCCTCCAAAATGCTACTACTGGTTGTGACACACCTCTCTCCTCCACCCGCTCCTCTTCTTCTTCCTCCATGGCCTCTACCTGTGCTTTGTCCTCGGAAGCAGCGGTGCTCCGTAGGCGTTCAAGGGGCTACGCAAGTACGCAGGCAAAAAGATGCCATGCCGTGCTTGCGCTGGTGTGTTTGGGGGACAGGAGCCACACTGGGGCAGAGGTTCTGTCTGCTCTGCAGGGGCAGGCCGAGAGGTGGTTGATGCCATGCCAGCTTAAGCCAGGAATGGTGGTTTGCGACAATGGCACCAACCTCCTCTCCGCCCTCCGACAGGGACAACTGACCCATGTGCCCTGTGTGGCTCACGTCCTTAACCTGGTGGTGCAGCGGTTCTTGGGCAGGTACCCGGGCTTACAGGATGTCCTGAGGCAGGCCAGGAAAGTCTGTGTGCATTTCCGCAGATCTTATAATGCCAGTGCTCGCCTGGCTGAGCTGCAAAAGGAGTTGAACCTGCCCAAGAACCGCCTTATATGTGACATGCCCACCAGGTGGAACTCAACGTTGGCCATGCTGCAGCGGCTGCACACGCAGCAGAGGGCCATCAATGAGTACCTGTGCGACTACAGCCCCAGGACAGGGTAAGGGGAGCTCGGGTTTTTTTCACCACGCCAGTGGGGCATGATCAGGGATGCATGCACTGTCCTGGCACCATTTGAGGAGGCCACGAGAATGGTGAGCAGTGACAGTGCATGCATCAGTGACACTGTACCTCTTGTCCACCTGTTGGAGCACACGCTGCGTGGAATAATGGACAGGGCACTTGAGGCAGAACAGAGGCAGGAAGAGAAGGACTTCCTTGCCTCTCAAGGCCCCCTTTACCCAGACAGTGTTCCTTCTGTCCCACCAATCGCACAGGAAGAGGAGGAGGAAGAGGAGGATTGTGTCAGCATGAAGGTGGAGCCTGGCACTCAGCAGCATCAACAGCAGCAGTCTTTTAGGGATGATTTACAGTCCCAAGAAACCCGTGGACTTGTACGTGGCTGGGAGGAGGTGGCTGCGGATCATGTCGTCCTTAGTGACCCAGAGGACTCCGGACCTACGCTGCATGGCCTCCCTGATCCTGCAAAGTCTGCGTAAGGATCCTCGTATTCTTCAGATCAAGGAGAGGGACCATTACTGGCTGGCCACTCTCCTTGATCCACGGTACAAGGCTAAGGTTGCGGACCTTATCTTACCGTCGCAGACGGAGCAGAGGATGAGACAACTTTGGGAGGCCTTGCAGAAAGGTCTGTGCAACGCGTTCCCAGAGACTGGGAGGTTACAAACTCCTGGTCTGGGACAACGAGTTGCTGAGGCTTCGGTCAGTCAAAGAAGGAGCGGTGGGGAAGGTGGCCGTCTCACCGATGCGTTCAGACAATTCTTTAGTCCGCAGCCCCAAGGTATGATCGGTTCCAGCAACCATCGCCAGCGTCTGATATACATGGTGCAGGAATACCTAGGGGCAAGGTCAGATTTGGACATCTTTCCCACCGAAAATCCTCTGGCTTACTGGGTCTTAAGGATGGATCACTGGCTAGAGCTTGCACAGTATGCAATTGAGCTACTGCCCTGTCCTGCATCCAGCGTTCTTTCGGAATGCACATTCAGTGCTGCTGGAGGATTTGTCAGGGATCACAGGGTGCGCCTGTCCACCGATTCGGTTGATAAAGATGAACCAGTCTTGGATCACCACCAGCTACCAAGCACCTGAAGCTGATATAACAGAATAATTTATTTTCAAATGTCACATCCCTTCAAGACTGATGCTGATGCTGACTGAGTGACTGTACTGTTATGTTGACTGACTATCCTCCTCCTCCTCAATGATCCGATTCATGATGATATCTTGGAAAAACATTTTTGTTTCTGGGTGCCGCCACCAGTGGCTAAGGCCCAATTTTTCAGCCCCTGTTTAACAGGGGCATGTAATTACAATTTTTGATGCAATGCTTTGCAGCAGGGCTCATTCCTGCACTCCAACAAGAGTATCTGGGAGAGGTTGCAGTGTCGTGGCACCAGCACCAGTGCCTAAGGCCCAATTTTTCTGCCCCTGTTTAACAGGGGCGTGTAATTACAATTTTTGATGCAATACTTTGCAACAGGGCTCATTACTGTGCTCCAAGTACAGTATCTGTGAGGGGTTGCAGTGTTGTGGCACCAGTGGCTAAGGCCCAATTTTTCTGCCCCTGTTTAACAGGGGCATGTAATTACAATTTTTGATGCAATACTTTGCAACAGGGCTCATTACTGTGCTCCAAGTACAGTATCTGTGAGGGGTTGCAGTGTTGTGGCACCAGTGGCTAAGGCCCAATTTTTCAGCCCCTGTTTTACAGGGGCATGTAATTAAAATTCTTGATCTAATAATTCACAGCAGGGCCCATTCCTGCGCCCACCAAGAGTAACTGTGAGGGCTTACAGTGTTGTGACAACACCACCACCACCACCAAAGGCCCAATTTTTCAGCCCCTGTTCAACAGGGGCATGCAATTACAATTATTGATCTAATAATTCACAGCAGGGCCCATTCATGCGCCCACCAAGAGTAAATGTGAGGGCTTACAGTGTTGTGACAACACCACCACCACCAACACCAACACCACCAACAACACCACCAAAGGCCCAATTTTCAGCCCCTGTTCAACAGGGGCATGCAATTACAATTATTGATCTAATAATTCACAGAAGGGCCCATTCATGCGCCCACCAAAAGTAAATGTGAGGGCTTACAGTGTTGTGACAACACCACCACTACCAACACCACCACCAAAGGCCCAATTTTTAAGCCCCTGTTCAACAGGGGCATGCAATTACAATTCTTGATCTAATAATTCACAGCAGGGCCCATTCATGCACCCACCAAGAGTAACTGTGAGGGCTTACAGTGTTGTGGCACCAGCACCACCATCAAAGGCCCAATTTTTCCTACCACTGTTCAACAATGGCATGTAATTACAATTCCTGATATAATAGTTGACAGCAGGGCGTTCCAGTGCCCACCAAGAGTAACTGTGAGTGCTTACAGTGTTGTGCCAACACCAACACCTAAGGGGTCAATTTCTGCAGAGTATATACGGCAGGCCCCTACTTTCAAACATCCAACTTACAAACGACTCCTACTTGCAAACGGAAGGAGACAACAGGAAGTGAGAGGAAATCTACCCCTAGGAAGGGAAATTCTCTCCTGTAAGAGTTAATATGGGAAAAAGGTGTCTCCTCTCTACTGATGCTTTATCACCAATCCTTATTTCAATAAAAACCCCACTTTTCAAAAACAGTTGTCATTGGGACGGAAAGTGAGGTGAAATGTTCTGAACAGGGGCACAGACAGCAAAACAAATGTTACAGGGGTGATAACCCTTCCCTATGTTTTCCAAAAAGCTTAAAAATAGATTTTTTGGCTGGAGATACACCTAAACAATGTACGTGTTCAAAATTACAAACAGATTCTACTTATTAACAAACCTACAGTCCCTGTCTTGTTTGCACCGCCTGTATACTGCTGTTCAGAGTTTATAGGGCCTTTTTTATTTTGTGTGCGGTGTTCCCCTTAATATCCATACAAGACCCAAAGGGGCTGGTAATGGGCTGGGGTAGGGGGGGGGGGGGGGGCTGATGGGGTAGCCATGCCATTTTTCTCAAAGATTTTCATCCATATTACCGGGACCAGACATGACATTAAAGCCGCAAGCAGTTTTAAATGGCTTTTTTTTCCTTTAGAAATGTCATTTTGTGCAGGGACAGTTCTAAACACGGGAAACACATGCCACTTCACAGGCATACTTTAGACACCCCCCAGGTACAATATTTAAAGGAATATTTCACTTTTTTTTTTTCACTTTATGCATCATTAAAATGACTACTCCTGAAAAACGGACGTTTTTAATACTTTTTTTTGCATTGATACATGTTCCCTGGGGCAGAACCCGGGTCCCCAAACCCTTTCTAGGACAATAACATGCATATTAGCCGTTATAATTAGCACTTTAGATTTTGAATGTTCGCGTCCATTGTATTTAATAGGGTTTTAAAGTTCGCGCAAACTTTCGGTCCGTTCGCAGGCTCATCCCTAGTTAGTACCTAAGGTGGACCGTCCTGCTCCATCTTTAATTTGTTCTGATCACTTACCATATCAATCAATTATATTTTATATTTTGTAGATATCCCAAGCATCCGCCCCTGATGAGTGTCATATACACAAAATGTGTCGGGCACCAGGGATGCAATATATGTCCTCATTGTACAATCCAATTGATCAACACTATATTCTACTCCTCATGTTTTTACTGGTCTTTTTTATTTTCTTCGCTATTGTTGTCAATATGATATCTGTACATATGTACGTACAGTGGGGCAAAAAAGTATTTAATCAGCCACTTATTGTGCAAGTTCTCCAACTTAAAAAGATGAGAGAGGCCTGTAATTGTCATCATAGGTATACCTCAACTATGAGAGACAAAATGTGGAAACAAATCCAGACAATCACATTGTCTGATTTGGAAAAAATTTATTTGCAAATTATGGTGGAAAATAAGTATTTGGTCAATATCAAAAGTTCATCTCAATACTTTGTTATATATCCTTTGTTGGCAATGACAGAGGTCAAACGTTTTCTGTAATGCCGCGTACACACGATCGTTTTTAATGACGAGAAAAATTAAAAAATTTTAATTGGTCATTAAAAATGATCGTGTGTGGGCTTTCCAGCATTTTTCCTGACGAGAAAAACGCTGAGAATCACGACGAGAAAAATTGGAACATGCTCTAATTTTTCACGTCGTTTTTTACATCGTCGTTTTTCTCGTCATGAAAAACGGCCGTGTGTGGGCTTTAACGACGTGAAAAAAAATGCACATGCTCAGAATCAAGTATGAGATGGGAGAGTTCGTTCTGGTAAAACTAGCGTTCGTAATGGAGATAGCACATTCATCACGCTGTAACGGACTGAAAAGCACGAGGCTGAAAAGCGCAAATCGTCTCTCAACAAACTTTACTAACATGAAGGGTGGCGCCATCCGAATGGAACTTCCCCTTTATAGTGCCGTTGTACGTGTTGTATGTCACTGCGCATTACTCGAACATTTTTTCCCACGATAGTGTGTAGGCAAGGCAGGCTTGAGAGGAAACACGAAAAATCACGTCGAGAAAAATTCAGTTTTTTTCAATGACATTAAAAACGATCGTGTGTACGCGGCATAAGTCTTCACAAGGTTTTCACACTCTGTTGCTGGTATGTTGGCCTATTCCTCCATGCAGATCTCCTCTAGAGCAGTGATGTTTTGGGGCTGTCACTGGGCAACACAGACTTTCAACTCCCTTCAAAGGTTTTCTATGGGGTTGAGATCTGGAGACTGGCTAGGCCAGGACTCCAGGACCTTGAAATGCTTCTTACGGAGCCACTCCTTCATTGCCCGGGCGATGTGTTTGGGATCATTGTCATGCTGAAAGACCCAGCCACGTTTAATCTTCAATGCCCTTGCTGATGGGAGGAGGTTTGCACTCAAAATCTCACGATACATGGCCCCATTCATTCTTTCATGTACATGGATCAGTCGTCATGTTCCCTTTGCAGAGAAACAGCCCCAAAGCATGATGTTGCCACCCCCCATGCTTCACAGTAGGTATTGTGTTCTTTGGTTGCAACTCCACATTCTCTCTCCTCCAAACACAACGAGTTGTGTTTCTACCAAACAGTTCTACTTTGGTTTCATTTGACCATATGACATTCTCCCAATCCTCTTCTGGATCATTCAAATGCTCTCTAGCAAACCTCAGACGGGCCCGGACATGTCCTGGCTTAAGGGGACACGTCTGGCACTGCAGAATCTGAGTCCCTGAAGGCGTAGTGTGTTACTGATGGTAGCCTTTGTTACGTTGGTCCCAGCTCTCTGCAGGTCATTCACTAGGTCCCCCGTGTGGTTCTGGGATTTTTGCTCACCGTTCTTGTGATCATTTTGACCCCACGGGTTGAGATCTTACGTGGAGCCCCAGATCGAGGGAGATTACCAGTGGTCTTATATGTCTTCCATTTTCTAATTATTGCTCCCACAGTTGATTTCTTCACACCAAGCTGCTTGCCTATTGCAGATTCAGTCTTCCCAGCCTGGTGCAGGTCTACAATTTTGTTTCTGGTGTCCTTCGACAGCTCTTTGGTCTTCACCATAGTGGAGTTTGGAGTGTGACTGTTTGAGGTTGTGGACGGGTGTCTTTTATACTGATAACAAGTTCAAACAGGTGCCATTAATACAGGTAATGAGTGGAGGACAGAGGAGCCTCTAAGGCCCCTTTCACACTGAGGCATTGCAATAACGGGCTAAAAACGATTAGCGTTTTTACCGCGTTAGCGCTAAAAATAGCGCTAACGCCTATACATTTTTACCGTGTTTTTGCGGTTAAAAGGATTATTTGGTATCCCACAATCCTCCACTCTACTGCGGAAATTTGATCTTCCCACAGCTTCTGGGCATTTTTACAGCGTTTTTACCGCGGTTTTTACAGCGGTACTCATTCATTTCAATGGGGATAGGCGTTGTTACACTGCTATTTTATGCGCCCCAAAGATGCTCCAAAAAAGCTGTTTGCAGGATTTTTTCCAACGCACAACCAGAACAACGCCTCAGTGTGAAAGCCCTCAGGGCTTTCACATTGAGAATGCTGGGGCAGGATTATTTCAGCCGTTTTTACAGCGCTATTTTTAGCGCTAAAACGCCTGAAAAACGCCTCAGTGTTAAAGGGGCCTTAAAGAAGAAGATACAGGTCTGTGAGAGACAGAAATCTTGCTTGTTTGTAGGTGACCAAATACTTATTTTCCACGATAATTTGCAAATAAATTCTTTACAAATCAGACAATGTGATTGTCTGGATTTGTTTCCACATTTTGTTTCTCATAGTTGAGGAATACCTATGATGACAATTACAGGCCTCTCTCATCTTTTTAAGTGGGAGAACTTGCACAATTGGTGGCTGACTAAATACTTTTTTGCCCCACTGTATATTCATTGAATGTATCCATCAATCTACACAGATCACTATGTGGCGCCTGGTTATGCACTGTTGTATCCTTGTTGCTCATACTGCACATACACATACTTATGTGTTTGGCTAGTATTATGAAATGACATTTACTTGAAATAATTGTTTCCTCTATATGTTTTCTGTTTTTGAGACATGCCATGCATTTTTATGATCAATAAATATGTACCCTATTTTTCACTACCCGCACCATGTCTGCAGCCTCATTCAAAGTCCCAAACCCCCCGCCTCCAAATTTCTGAACCAGGGATGGAGGAGCACCACATATGCACCTCATTTAAAGTCCCAAACTTCCCCCCTCCCCTTATTTTTACTAATCATACTCAGTCTGATACCAGTTTCCTAGGTAAAACTACCTGAATTGATCGTCCCTGCTGCCACTGGATACCATTCAGTTTCCCTTAAAGGTGTGCACTGCAGAATGAGAATATAAAGACAATTGCAGGTACTTTATTTAAACATACATTGCTTTTTTTATGGAACATGTAACTGAATGATGATTTTTCTTAAATTTGGCTTTAAAGCAGTGGTTCTCAACCTGGGGGTCAGGACCCCCTCGGGGGTCGAATGATGATTTGCCAGGGGTCACCAAATCCTGGGCTGTTCCTGAAGCCAGCACCGCTCTCCCAGCCCTTTTGCGGCCGCCCAGCTGGGCTGCCCCTGGAGCCTGTGGCTGCCCAGCTAGGCTGTTCCTGGAGCCCGCGACTGCCCACTCAGCCTCTTCGCAATCACCCATTCAGTTCACGGAATGGCTCGGGGGCAAAGACTAGAGGTCAGCTGACTGGTGAGGAATGTAAAGTGGGAGGGGCTGGAGAAGACCCTATCTCCAGATTTTGGCATAGATGTCACTTCTACTTGTGATTATAGTGGGGACTTTTAATGGCAACTACAGTTCTCGGATCATCAAGAGCACCTAAGTTGACTGATCAGAACTTCCTCCAGCATTGCCACTCATCCCAACTCCCACCCCCCCCCCCACCAAGGAGTAAGGGAAGGAATAAAAATAGAGAATACATGGAAGGGAGAGGAAAAGAGGGGGAGGAACAAAGAACAAGGGAGAGAAAGAATAAGAGAACAAGAAAGACGGATAGAGAGAGGGATGGGGGGAAAAAAACAAGAAATTAGGATAGAGAGAGATAAAAGGGAAAGAAAGGAGAACAAAGAGAGTGGAACATCCTAAAATGTACCATAAAGGGTTTTAAAACTGTAAGAGTGGAAGGGACTCAGGGAACGCTAAATGTCCGTGGGTTAGGAGCGCAAATTACTTGTCTTGCCTTGGGTGCTGACAACCCACGCTACGAAAATAATTTTACTGTTAGGGGTCCCCACAACTTGTGAAATTTTATCAAGGGGTCACGGTACTAAAGGAGGTTGAGAACCACTGCTTTAAAGGATCAACAATGCAGCAAGCTTTGGCTGTGGGATTTAGGCCTACCTACATATGGCATAAGGAGGGGTGGGATACTTTAGATCAGGGATGCTAGGAAAGCAGTATATGTGCACTCTCTTTGGAAATACATTAACAAAGAACATTTACTTTTATCGTAATGCTGTGTACACACGATCACTTTTCTCGTCGGGAAAAATTAAATTTTTTCTCTTGGACGATAAAAACATCCGTGTGTAGGCTTTCCAGCATTTTTCCCGACGAGAAAAACGACAAGAATCACGATGAGAAAAATTAGAACATGCTCTAATTTTTCTCGTTGCGAATCGCGGCATTTTTTTCCGCGGCAGTTTTTTCATAGGGAAACACTGCTAGGGAGCCTACACATGGCTGGTTTTCTCGACCAAGAGAAAACATGTCGTGAAAAATGGCCGTGTGTAGGGGACCAAGCCGGTCCTCGTTTTTCCCGTCGGGTTTCACGGCGGTGTTTTCACCGCTGTGAAACTCGATCGTGTGTACACGGCATGAGAAACTTCTTAGGACTCTTTCACACAGTAATTTCCATTTTCAGGAGGGATCGATCCTTTGATCCCTGCTGAGCCGGCGGATAACAAGTCAGCAAGCCCGCAGCAAAAAGCCAGACCCTGCAAAAGGCGCACTGCCTGGGCTAGTGAGGGTTAACTTTCTCCTCCTGGAGAAAGAGAGAAGTGGCGTGATTGACCGGCTAGCTCAGGGAGGCTGGACAGTGACGGGGGGTCACAGGGCACACAGCAGCTTCCGGCCAGGAGGAGAAACGTTCCTGTGCTGACCGCGCTGCCTGCTCTCTCCTCACATTGCTAATGGCGGACTCCCGGGACCTGGCTCAGCAGCTCCAGGTCATGGCTGCTACTAGGGGGACAGAGTGGCTGCAGGCACAGATCGCGGCCATACAAGGTGCAGCAGCCGTGGGGAGCGCCGGCTCTCGGGGACAGCGTGCTAGGCGTTCTCAGCCGCCTGAGCGCTACAGTCCCTCCACATCACTAAGGGCTCAGCGCCATAATGGGAGCCCGGATGCGGACCCTTAGGCTCTGTCAGCACGGCCTCCTATGCTGGGAGTGGGTGCGGGTGCAGGGAGGAATCCCCGACGGAGGCGGAGCCCTGCGGGACGGGGCCACAGTCCTTCCCCTGCCCCGGGCCCAGATCGCATGAAGACCGGTGAAAAAGCGGCGCCATCACCGGCGCGTGTCGCATCGGTGGTGGCAGCTCAGCGAGGGAGAAGTCGCACTGTGGGTCCGGGCATGCCTCCCTATGCGGCCGGTGACCCCTGCACACCTGGGCCCAGCCGGGGTCCAAGGGTCGCAGCAACTGAGATTAGAAGCAAGGCCCCTCCCAGTGGTGGGGGGGTGAAGAGGGGACAGACCGCCACGACCGGGTCCAGCAGTCCTGCGGGTCGGAGGCGACGTCCAGACGAGGAACAGCCGGGGCCTTCAGCGGGCGGGGCATCCCCTGCCCAGTCTACAGGCGGTGTCCAGGATTCGTCCGGCTCCGAGGGTGAACTTTCCAGCGAGACCAAGGAGATCACTCTGAGACGGATGGCCACGATGGAGGCTGGATCAGCGGCTGCAGGATCTAGTCCTGGTCGGCCCGGTAAGTCCTTGTCTAAATCTACTTCTTCTTTCCTGCTTCCTTCTACATGTGCGTCTTCGGTAGGGGGGCAGGTCTCGGGTGTTGGGGTTCCCGCAATGGGAGCCGGGGGGGCCACTTCTTCGGTCCCTTTGGGGGACGCTGCGGCCGTGCGCGACCTTGCTCCCTCTCGAAAAATTTTACCTGGACAGAGTTAAGCCTGAGGAGTCCAAGAAGGAAGACGAGGAGAAGCTTCGATATCGGTTGATCCTCCGTACGTTTAGTAACTGGTTGCAGGCATTTGCCATTTTGGCGAGTGTTATCGGGGAAAAACAACCAGAGAATTGTTCTGCGCTGTTTTGTTACTTAGACTCCATTGGCGAGGCCCAGAGGGTGTATGGTGGTGTGGCATGGCTGCGGTACGACGAACAATTTCGTCAGCGCAAGGCTATACTACCCGGAACTCCGGTGGGATCATAAGGACATCAGTTTGTGGATGAAACTTTTGTCCTCCCCACGTGCGTCGACGTAGTTTTTTCCAACAGGGGCCGGGAGTCCTACCACCCCGGGGCAATCAGCCGCAAGAAAGCGGGGTCAGTGCTGGCAGTTCAATGAGGGCTCTTGTAAGTTCGGCACCAGCTGCCATTTCAAGCACGACTGCTCACACTGTGGGGGGGCTTCGCGGAAGGGTTTTTGATCCCTTGTTCCCTCACGCATATTCCTCCCGCGGCAGACAACCTTCGGTCCGCCTTTTTACATGCTGAAGTGGTTTCCAAAAAGCTGTAATGCCCTTTTCAGTACCCCCCATTGGAGGATTTGGTGGTATCGCCGTTGGGCGTCGTTCCGAAGAAGGAGCCCAATAAATTTCGGCATATCCACCATCTTTTGTTTCCAAAAGGTGGCTCAGTCAATGATGCCATTGACCCCGAGGTATGCGCAGTGTCATATACCTCTTTTGATGCTGCCGTGTTTTGGGTTCGGCGCTACGGAAAGGGGGCCCTTTTAGCTAAGACGGACATTGAGGCGGCTTTTCGCCTGCTACCAGTTCACCTGCGTAGTTTCCACCTGTTGGGTTGTAAATGGTTGGGGGCTTTTTACGTTGATCGCTGCTTGCCGATGGGCTGTTCTATCTCGTGCTCATTCTTTGAAGCATTTAGCTCCTTTTTGGAGTGGGTGGTGCGGGACGTGGCGGGGGTTAACTCAGTGATTCATTACCTCAATGATTTTCTCTGCATTGGCCCCCCAGCATCCGGGGTGTGCGGCGTGCTATTGGCTACAGTGCAGCACATCATGGAGCGTTTTGGTGTTCCTCTTGCGGTGGACAAGACAGAAGGCCCCGCGGAGGTGATTACATTTTTGGGGATAGAGATAGACTCGGGAGCGATGGAATGTCATCTGCCTGACGATAAGTTGAGGGCGTTGAAGGAGGAAATTAGTTTGGCAGCAAAACAGTCCAAGATACGGTTGCGTGAGTTGCAGTCTTTGCTTGGCAAGTTCAATTTTGCTTGCCGTATCATGCCGATGGGCAGAGTTTTCTGCCAACGGCTGTCAGCCATTATGGCTGGGGTCACTTCCCCCAGGCATTTCATCCGGCTGAACAAGGAACACAGGGCTGATTTACGGGTGTGGCGGATTTTCTTGGAGGACTTCAATGGTAGGTCCATCTGGATGGAGGGGCCGGTCAGCAACTTTGACCTGGAGCTTTTCACGGACGCGGCCGGGTCTACTGGTTACGGCGTGTTCTTGGGGGGTCAGTGGAGTGCGAAGCGCTGGCCCGTCGAGTGGAGAGAGGCGGGCTTCCTTACAAACCTGGCACTACTGGAACTTTTCCCGCTAGTGGTCGCTCTTGAGCTTTGGGGTACGGCTTTTAGCAACAAAAAGGTTCGTCTTCACTGTGACAACCTGGGGGGGTGGTTCAGGTGCTCAACTCCCTGTCGGGGTCTTCCCCCCGGTCATCTGGTTGTTGCAGCATCTGGTTTTAGCGTGTCTTCGTCACAATGTTTTCTTATACGCTGTGCATATCCCGGGGGTGGAGAATACGGTGGCTGACGCCCTTTCCCGTTTTCAGTTGGACAGGTTTCGGAAGTTGTGTCGTGGAAACATGGGTTGTTGCAGAGCACACAGCCTATATTTCCTGTGCTCTATGAGCACACACTTTAGATTCATCTTTTTGCAATAATTCTATCTTTAAGTTTGCTAAAATCCACTCACCGTTCATTCCATCATTCATCCATGAAGCAAGGCTCACACATAGACCTTATCGTCAGGCCATCCCAGCATAGACTGTCCAGCCAAAGCCTACTCATAGGCTTTTATTAAACTCAAAAGATCTCAAGACAGGAGGCGATTGGTTGCAGCAACCAGTCACCTCCCCCCATGGGCGGGGACATAACAGGATGTTCCTTCCACACAGGAGAATGACCATACAAGGACATCCTTCCAAACAGATACAATGTTCATTCAAATTGACAAGCGGTGACATAGACTGCTACCAATGACGGGAACTACATAACAATTATGCCTCAAATGGACCACAATTATTTTATAGTTATGCTACTGTTCCTGTGGACACAGATATGTGCGCTCAGAGTCATTTAACGCCCCCCGCCAGGGGCCGGCCAGTTCCCCCAACGGGGCGCAAAACAACATCTCTAAATGGAGCAAACATCGCTGTTTCCACAGGAAGATTTTCCCGCCACCGATCTTCCACCAACGTCTGTATGTGCAAATACGCTCAGATGAGCGCATTACAGCAAAACTGACACTGGGGGGGGGGGACATCTGACAACATACATTAATACATTTCCATAAAAATCTCCACAACAGTTGGCACCGGACGCGGAGCAACAAGGAACTCCTTGTCCTCCTCATCTGTGGCGGGTTGCGTTGGAATCGCCTCCGTTTTGATTCGGAACTCCTTGAGTGAATCGACATGGTCCTTCTACGCTAAGGTTTGGAGGGAGTGGGAGGCCTTGAAGCAGCGGTTAGGTTCGGAGGGCGGCTGCGGGGATTTTTGCCAGATGGTCATTCATTACGTGAGTTTGGGTTTTACAGAGGGGACGTCCCTTGCTGCCATGCGCCGTAAGTTGTACGGCTTGGCCTTTTGGTTCAAACTCAGAGGCATGCCGGATTACACCAAAGAATTCTTGGTGAAACAGGCCCTGAGGGGTTATCAAAAGGGGGCACGGCGGCCGGACGGCCGCCGACCTATCAAGTTTGAGATCTTGCGGACATTGTTTTGTCAGGCGTCCGTGGTCTGTACGTCCGTTTTTGAGGCATTGCTGTTCAAGGCGGCTTTTGCTCTGGCTTTTTACGGAGCCCTCAGAGTTGGGGAGTTGGTTAGTCCGTCCAGGGCGGCCCATGGGGGGTTATCGAAAGATGATGTTCGCTGGGAGGGGGAGTTGATCAGGTTGTTCATCCGGCAGTCCAAGACAAATCAGGCTGGTAAGGGGGCGTGGGTGTATTTGCTTCGGGTTCCGGGCTCGGACATTTGCCCGGTGGCCGCGGTGGGTGCTTACGTGAATATTCGCCCTGTCTGCACAGGTTCCTTTTTGGTGCATGCTGATGGCTCGGCATTGTCGGCCTTTCAGTTTGTATCTGTCATGCGGCGCTGCCTCTCAGCAGTGGGTCTGGATGATCGCAAGTTTGCCTCGCATTCCTTTCGGATCGGGGCCGCGCACGGAGGCGGCCCGGTGGGGTTTGGATGCGGCGGTTGTTAAGCGCATTGGCAGGTGGGAGTCGGACAGATTCAAGCTTTATGTCCGTCCCCATCTGGTTTAGGTTATGGGGGGGGGGGTTTACTGTGTAGGGCTACTTAGAGTTGTTTGTATTTTTCACACATTTCCTGTTACTGGCTGTTAAGTGTCTGGGCTGCCCCTGGAGCCTGTGGCTGCCCAGCTAGGCTGTTCCTGGAGCCCGCGACTGCCCACTCAGCCTCTTCGCAATCACCCATTCAGTTCACGGAATGGCTCGGGGGCAAAGACTAGAGGTCAGCTGACTGGTGAGGAATGTAAAGTGGGAGGGGCTGGAGAAGACCCTATCTCCAGATTTTGGCATAGATGTCACTTCTACTTGTGATTATAGTGGGGACTTTTAATGACAACTACAGTTCTCGGATCATCAAGAGCACCTAAGTTGACTGATCAGAACTTCCTCCAGCATTGCCACTCATCCCAACTCCCACCCCCCCCCCCACCAAGGAGTAAGGGAAGGAATAAAAATAGAGAATACATGGAAGGGAGAGGAAAAGAGGGGGAGGAACAAAGAACAAGGGAGAGAAAGAATAAGAGAACAAGAAAGACGGATAGAGAGAGGGATGGGGGGAAAAAAACAAGAAATTAGGATAGAGAGAGATAAAAGGGAAAGAAAGGAGAACAAAGAGAGTGGAACATCCTAAAATGTACCATAAAGGGTTTTAAAACTGTAAGAGTGGAAGGGACTCAGGGAACGCTAAATGTCCGTGGGTTAGGAGCGCAAATTACTTGTCTTGCCTTGGGTGCTGACAACCCACGCTACGAAAATAATTTTACTGTTAGGGGTCCCCACAACTTGTGAAATTTTATCAAGGGGTCACGGTACTAAAGGAGGTTGAGAACCACTGCTTTAAAGGATCAACAATGCAGCAAGCTTTGGCTGTGGGATTTAGGCCTACCTACATATGGCATAAGGAGGGGTGGGATACTTTAGATCAGGGATGCTAGGAAAGCAGTATATGTGCACTCTCTTTGGAAATACATTAACAAAGAACATTTACTTTTATCGTAATGCTGTGTACACACGATCACTTTTCTCGTCGGGAAAAATTAAATTTTTTCTCTTGGACGATAAAAACATCCGTGTGTAGGCTTTCCAGCATTTTTCCCGACGAGAAAAACGACAAGAATCACGATGAGAAAAATTAGAACATGCTCTAATTTTTCTCGTTGCGAATCGCGGCATTTTTTTCCGCGGCAGTTTTTTCATAGGGAAACACTGCTAGGGAGCCTACACATGGCTGGTTTTCTCGACCAAGAGAAAACATGTCGTGAAAAATGGCCGTGTGTAGGGGACCAAGCCGGTCCTCGTTTTTCCCGTCGGGTTTCACGGCGGTGTTTTCACCGCTGTGAAACTCGATCGTGTGTACACGGCATGAGAAACTTCTTAGGACTCTTTCACACAGTAATTTCCATTTTCAGGAGGGATCGATCCTTTGATCCCTGCTGAGCCGGCGGATAACAAGTCAGCAAGCCCGCAGCAAAAAGCCAGACCCTGCAAAAGGCGCACTGCCTGGGCTAGTGAGGGTTAACTTTCTCCTCCTGGAGAAAGAGAGAAGTGGCGTGATTGACCGGCTAGCTCAGGGAGGCTGGACAGTGACGGGGGGTCACAGGGCACACAGCAGCTTCCGGCCAGGAGGAGAAACGTTCCTGTGCTGACCGCGCTGCCTGCTCTCTCCTCACATTGCTAATGGCGGACTCCCGGGACCTGGCTCAGCAGCTCCAGGTCATGGCTGCTACTAGGGGGACAGAGTGGCTGCAGGCACAGATCGCGGCCATACAAGGTGCAGCAGCCGTGGGGAGCGCCGGCTCTCGGGGACAGCGTGCTAGGCGTTCTCAGCCGCCTGAGCGCTACAGTCCCTCCACATCACTAAGGGCTCAGCGCCATAATGGGAGCCCGGATGCGGACCCTTAGGCTCTGTCAGCACGGCCTCCTATGCTGGGAGTGGGTGCGGGTGCAGGGAGGAATCCCCGACGGAGGCGGAGCCCTGCGGGACGGGGCCACAGTCCTTCCCCTGCCCCGGGCCCAGATCGCATGAAGACCGGTGAAAAAGCGGCGCCATCACCGGCGCGTGTCGCATCGGTGGTGGCAGCTCAGCGAGGGAGAAGTCGCACTGTGGGTCCGGGCATGCCTCCCTATGCGGCCGGTGACCCCTGCACACCTGGGCCCAGCCGGGGTCCAAGGGTCGCAGCAACTGAGATTAGAAGCAAGGCCCCTCCCAGTGGTGGGGGGGTGAAGAGGGGACAGACCGCCACGACCGGGTCCAGCAGTCCTGCGGGTCGGAGGCGACGTCCAGACGAGGAACAGCCGGGGCCTTCAGCGGGCGGGGCATCCCCTGCCCAGTCTACAGGCGGTGTCCAGGATTCGTCCGGCTCCGAGGGTGAACTTTCCAGCGAGACCAAGGAGATCACTCTGAGACGGATGGCCACGATGGAGGCTGGATCAGCGGCTGCAGGATCTAGTCCTGGTCGGCCCGGTAAGTCCTTGTCTAAATCTACTTCTTCTTTCCTGCTTCCTTCTACATGTGCGTCTTCGGTAGGGGGGCAGGTCTCGGGTGTTGGGGTTCCCGCAATGGGAGCCGGGGGGGCCACTTCTTCGGTCCCTTTGGGGGACGCTGCGGCCGTGCGCGACCTTGCTCCCTCTCGAAAAATTTTACCTGGACAGAGTTAAGCCTGAGGAGTCCAAGAAGGAAGACGAGGAGAAGCTTCGATATCGGTTGATCCTCCGTACGTTTAGTAACTGGTTGCAGGCATTTGCCATTTTGGCGAGTGTTATCGGGGAAAAACAACCAGAGAATTGTTCTGCGCTGTTTTGTTACTTAGACTCCATTGGCGAGGCCCAGAGGGTGTATGGTGGTGTGGCATGGCTGCGGTACGACGAACAATTTCGTCAGCGCAAGGCTATACTACCCGGAACTCCGGTGGGATCATAAGGACATCAGTTTGTGGATGAAACTTTTGTCCTCCCCACGTGCGTCGACGTAGTTTTTTCCAACAGGGGCCGGGAGTCCTACCACCCCGGGGCAATCAGCCGCAAGAAAGCGGGGTCAGTGCTGGCAGTTCAATGAGGGCTCTTGTAAGTTCGGCACCAGCTGCCATTTCAAGCACGACTGCTCACACTGTGGGGGGGCTTCGCGGAAGGGTTTTTGATCCCTTGTTCCCTCACGCATATTCCTCCCGCGGCAGACAACCTTCGGTCCGCCTTTTTACATGCTGAAGTGGTTTCCAAAAAGCTGTAATGCCCTTTTCAGTACCCCCCATTGGAGGATTTGGTGGTATCGCCGTTGGGCGTCGTTCCGAAGAAGGAGCCCAATAAATTTCGGCATATCCACCATCTTTTGTTTCCAAAAGGTGGCTCAGTCAATGATGCCATTGACCCCGAGGTATGCGCAGTGTCATATACCTCTTTTGATGCTGCCGTGTTTTGGGTTCGGCGCTACGGAAAGGGGGCCCTTTTAGCTAAGACGGACATTGAGGCGGCTTTTCGCCTGCTACCAGTTCACCTGCGTAGTTTCCACCTGTTGGGTTGTAAATGGTTGGGGGCTTTTTACGTTGATCGCTGCTTGCCGATGGGCTGTTCTATCTCGTGCTCATTCTTTGAAGCATTTAGCTCCTTTTTGGAGTGGGTGGTGCGGGACGTGGCGGGGGTTAACTCAGTGATTCATTACCTCAATGATTTTCTCTGCATTGGCCCCCCAGCATCCGGGGTGTGCGGCGTGCTATTGGCTACAGTGCAGCACATCATGGAGCGTTTTGGTGTTCCTCTTGCGGTGGACAAGACAGAAGGCCCCGCGGAGGTGATTACATTTTTGGGGATAGAGATAGACTCGGGAGCGATGGAATGTCATCTGCCTGACGATAAGTTGAGGGCGTTGAAGGAGGAAATTAGTTTGGCAGCAAAACAGTCCAAGATACGGTTGCGTGAGTTGCAGTCTTTGCTTGGCAAGTTCAATTTTGCTTGCCGTATCATGCCGATGGGCAGAGTTTTCTGCCAACGGCTGTCAGCCATTATGGCTGGGGTCACTTCCCCCAGGCATTTCATCCGGCTGAACAAGGAACACAGGGCTGATTTACGGGTGTGGCGGATTTTCTTGGAGGACTTCAATGGTAGGTCCATCTGGATGGAGGGGCCGGTCAGCAACTTTGACCTGGAGCTTTTCACGGACGCGGCCGGGTCTACTGGTTACGGCGTGTTCTTGGGGGGTCAGTGGAGTGCGAAGCGCTGGCCCGTCGAGTGGAGAGAGGCGGGCTTCCTTACAAACCTGGCACTACTGGAACTTTTCCCGCTAGTGGTCGCTCTTGAGCTTTGGGGTACGGCTTTTAGCAACAAAAAGGTTCGTCTTCACTGTGACAACCTGGGGGGGTGGTTCAGGTGCTCAACTCCCTGTCGGGGTCTTCCCCCCGGTCATCTGGTTGTTGCAGCATCTGGTTTTAGCGTGTCTTCGTCACAATGTTTTCTTATACGCTGTGCATATCCCGGGGGTGGAGAATACGGTGGCTGACGCCCTTTCCCGTTTTCAGTTGGACAGGTTTCGGGAGTTGTGTCGTGGAAACATGGGTTGTTGCAGAGCACACAGCCTATATTTCCTGTGCTCTATGAGCACACACTTTAGATTCATCTTTTTGCAATAATTCTATCTTTAAGTTTGCTAAAATCCACTCACCGTTCATTCCATCATTCATCCATGAAGCAAGGCTCACACATAGACCTTATCGTCAGGCCATCCCAGCATAGACTGTCCAGCCAAAGCCTACTCATAGGCTTTTATTAAACTCAAAAGATCTCAAGACAGGAGGCGATTGGTTGCAGCAACCAGTCACCTCCCCCCATGGGCGGGGACATAACAGGATGTTCCTTCCACACAGGAGAATGACCATACAAGGACATCCTTCCAAACAGATACAATGTTCATTCAAATTGACAAGCGGTGACATAGACTGCTACCAATGACGGGAACTACATAACAATTATGCCTCAAATGGACCACAATTATTTTATAGTTATGCTACTGTTCCTGTGGACACAGATATGTGCGCTCAGAGTCATTTAACGCCCCCCGCCAGGGGCCGGCCAGTTCCCCCAACGGGGCGCAAAACAACATCTCTAAATGGAGCAAACATCGCTGTTTCCACAGGAAGATTTTCCCGCCACCGATCTTCCACCAACGTCTGTATGTGCAAATACGCTCAGATGAGCGCATTACAGCAAAACTGACACTGGGGGGGGGGACATCTGACAACATACATTAATACATTTCCATAAAAATCTCCACAACAGTTGGCACCGGACGCGGAGCAACAAGGAACTCCTTGTCCTCCTCATCTGTGGCGGGTTGCGTTGGAATCGCCTCCGTTTTGATTCGGAACTCCTTGAGTGAATCGACATGGTCCTTCTACGCTAAGGTTTGGAGGGAGTGGGAGGCCTTGAAGCAGCGGTTAGGTTCGGAGGGCGGCTGCGGGGATTTTTGCCAGATGGTCATTCATTACGTGAGTTTGGGTTTTACAGAGGGGACGTCCCTTGCTGCCATGCGCCGTAAGTTGTACGGCTTGGCCTTTTGGTTCAAACTCAGAGGCATGCCGGATTACACCAAAGAATTCTTGGTGAAACAGGCCCTGAGGGGTTATCAAAAGGGGGCACGGCGGCCGGACGGCCGCCGACCTATCAAGTTTGAGATCTTGCGGACATTGTTTTGTCAGGCGTCCGTGGTCTGTACGTCCGTTTTTGAGGCATTGCTGTTCAAGGCGGCTTTTGCTCTGGCTTTTTACGGAGCCCTCAGAGTTGGGGAGTTGGTTAGTCCGTCCAGGGCGGCCCATGGGGGGTTATCGAAAGATGATGTTCGCTGGGAGGGGGAGTTGATCAGGTTGTTCATCCGGCAGTCCAAGACAAATCAGGCTGGTAAGGGGGCGTGGGTGTATTTGCTTCGGGTTCCGGGCTCGGACATTTGCCCGGTGGCCGCGGTGGGTGCTTACGTGAATATTCGCCCTGTCTGCACAGGTTCCTTTTTGGTGCATGCTGATGGCTCGGCATTGTCGGCCTTTCAGTTTGTATCTGTCATGCGGCGCTGCCTCTCAGCAGTGGGTCTGGATGATCGCAAGTTTGCCTCGCATTCCTTTCGGATCGGGGCCGCGCACGGAGGCGGCCCGGTGGGGTTTGGATGCGGCGGTTGTTAAGCGCATTGGCAGGTGGGAGTCGGACAGATTCAAGCTTTATGTCCGTCCCCATCTGGTTTAGGTTATGGGGGGGGGGGGTTTACTGTGTAGGGCTACTTAGAGTTGTTTGTATTTTTCACACATTTCCTGTTACTGGCTGTTAAGTGTCGCTGAGGTGTGTTGTATTATGTGTGTGCATATCTCTTTTTGTTCTTTCAGATCGTGTGTGTCTGCGTGTGGATCTTGGGGCACTCGTTTGTGCACTGGGGGGCTAAGAGGGCGGACGTCAGGCCTGAGGGCCGTCAGTTGGGCTTCCCTAGGTCCGAAGTTAGCGCCAGATGGATAGGTCTGCCAGGGCTACTATGGGGCAGGGTGGTCCCGGAAGTTAATAGAGCTGCCAGATGGCATAGGCCACAATAACAGTTCAGAATAATAAACTACAAATGTATATAAAGTAAAAAATGCGCAACCCAAAAACTAGTGAAGAAAAAAACAAACAGTAATTATTTCCATGAATTGCTTCTGGAAAAATATTATTGTGTACTCAAAAGAAGGAGATGTATAAACAAAACCTCAATGTGTGTATATCTAGTATACGTATGATTCAAACACGTATAATAAAAAGGTGAAAAAATTCAAAAAGTGTGCAACATATAGTGTTCATAAAAATATAAAAATATAAACATAAAAAATGAAAAAAATTGTCCACACAAAAAAAAAAATTAATTAAATATATGGAAGCGAAGGTGCCAATCCTCCTCACTTTCTTCTTTTAGCAGGTGATAAATGACTCAATCAGGTAATAAAGATGTCTGCTTACCAAATCCAGTGGACCCCCATTACAGGGATCAAACAGGTATGATAGACGTATACTCCGGACATCTGATGTAGGAAATCAGGTACTCCTCTAAATCCAATGCTCCGCTGCTGCACCGTGTTCAAACCAATTCCTCTCAGTGTAGGAAACCAATCAGAGGCACCGCTTATAATATGTTGGGGGTAAGAACAAAAAACTTCATGGTGCAGAGTGATTAAAGGAAAAAACCCCTTTATTGCATACTAAAGGCTGACATCCACAGAAGATAAAAAGATATATGGAGAGAGGGCGCGCTGACTGCCCACAGTGGAACAATAACCTGTCACCGGCGCTGCCAGCCTTTCGCCTGGATTGCTTAGAAAGAATTATATAAAAATATAAAACACATTGAAACATTAAAATATCTAAAACACAAATATACAAATACACAAAACCAGCATATGTTACCAATCATCACATTAATTGGCAGCCATGGGGTCATATGAACAAGAGAAAGAATCGGTGTGCCAGCAAGGTGAAAACAAGCAAACACCCCAAATGACACAGAGATTCCGCAAATGTCCACATATCCATGGCTCCCCTGCAACATTATATGTATTTGGTTGTAGTACAGTAGCCATTACACAGTATATCAAAATATTCACAAACTGGAATGTAAATACAAAGGGGTGAACCATAAAAATACTATATTGATTTGTGTGGTACAAAAATGTAACACCAAAAAAAGGGGTGAAGGGCACAGGAGGGGGAGATTCACAATAGTTTCAAAAGACAGAGAATCCCCACCCTCTCATAAGGTGCCCTATCTACAACCAATTACTTGAAAAAAGAAAATAAACGGAAAAAAGGAAAAAAGGGGGAAGCATATGAATATACTAACGAGGATATAGAGGGGGTAATACAATAGGGATAGCCTAGGTAATCTACCTATTATTGATATAACAATTTATATCCCACTCTATATTCAAACCCCATGGGCTATAACACTTGACATCACATATAAGGCGAGTCTCCCTGCGTGATATCTGTCGTTTGAGATCACTCCCTCTCCAATGGGGAGTATATTTCTCAATCCCTATGACTTGTAATAATGAGGGGTCTCGGTTATGGTGTTGACGAAAATGCAACGACACACTGTGCTTGGTGAACCCCCTGCGTATGTTGGATAAATGTTCACCAATTCTGATTTTGAGCGCACGGGTGGTCCTCCCTATATATTGAAACCCGCAGGGACAAATCAAAAGATAAATTACCCCAATAGTATTACATGTGATAAATTCAGATATTTGGTGTTCTTTGGAAGTGGCGTATGAAGTGAAAGACGCAGTTTTTATTGTTTGTGACGACTTACAGACTTTACATCTTTTGCATGGGTAGTATCCTTTAAGTTGACCAAACATAACTGTTTTAACTGGGGGGTCAACTACACTTGGTGCCACTATGTCTTTGAGATTTTGATTCCTTCTATGCAAAATTTTTGGACGATCTGGGAGTGCAGGTCCCAAGATTTTATCACACTTCAATACTGGCCAATGTTTGCGCATTATTTTGTTGACCCACCAAAAATGTGATGAGAAGGTGGTCAAAAATGCCCATTGGAGATCTGTAGAAAAGGTGTCTTTTTCTCTAATCTTGGGGACCAATAGAGTTTTTCTATCCATTCCTGCAACTTCCTGTAGTTCTTTATCCAAAACGCATGGCTGATACCCCTTCTCAACAAACCGATGTTTTAACACTGCTGCTTGTGACTCAAAGTCCTCCAACAGAGAGCAGTTGCGTCTCATGCGTTGAAACTGCCCCTTTGGGATGGCCTTGAGCCAGTTTGGGTGATGTCCACTGTCTATAGGTATGTACCCATTCCGATCAGTGTTTTTAAAATAGGTTTTTGTCAGAAGGGCACCCTCTGTTTTGAAAATGGTTAGGTCCAAAAAATTAACTGAAGTGGCACTAAATTCATACGTAAATTGGATACCCCACATGTTATTATTCAGATTGGTCATAAAGTCGCTTAAAGATTTTTCATCTCCCTTCCATAGAAAGAAGGCGTCATCAATATAACGATGCTACAAAAGGAGGCGGGGCTCTACCAAAGAGAAAAGTATGTCATTTTCCCATAGGGCCATGAACAGACCCGCCAGGCTGGGAGCAAACTTGGCTCCCATGGCCACGCCTGTGCTCTGAAGGAAGAACTGCCCATTGTAGTAGAAATAATTATGTTCCATAGCGAAACAGAGTAATTTCAAAACAAACTCTAATGTAGAGGACTTCATGGATAAATCCTTACGGAGAAAAAATTCCGCCACCTTATATCCCAAATGGTGGGGTATAATTGTATACAGGGAAAAGACGTCCGCTGTGACAAGCAGGACGTCCTCTCCCACTGTATACTCGGAAATTTCTTTGATCATCTGCATGGAGTCCTTAAGATATGCTGGAGTTTTAATTACTACTGGCTGAAGGAAAACGTCTACAAATTTACAGATTCTTGACGTAAGGGAATCGATACCACTTACTATCGGGCGACCAGGGGGTTTGGTGGGATTCTTGTGAACCTTGGGTATATAATATATAATGGGGGTACGGGGAGCCAGTGGTATCAAGAAATCTAATTCTTTATCATTGATAACCCCTTTTCGATGTCCATCCCGGACGATACCATTGAGAGATTTCATATACTTCTCAATAGGGTCCTTATTCAGGACCGTATAGGTATCTCTATCTGATAAAAATACCTCCATTTCCTCTAAGTAGTCTGCTTTCTTTAGGATCACAATCCCCCCCCCCCCTTTGTCTGCTGGTCTTATCACTAGGTTTTTCCTTTCACATAAAGAAGCTATTCCTTCTTCAGAGTCCTTGGGTCTTTCCTTCTTAAACCTGACCTGCAATAAATCATGCAATACTAGGTCTTTGAACACAGTGACACTGGGAGCTGGTTTACCAGGGGGGTTGAACAGGAAAGCATTCCTAAGTCCCGTTCCCCCCATAAGTGGGTCAGTGGCCTGACTGGTATTCCTTGTGGTAGGGTTTAACAAAAAATGACGTTTGATATTTAATTTTCTTGTGTATTTTTGAACATCAAGAAACATTTGAAATTTACTCAACCGCTTCTTAGGGGCATAGGCCCCCTGATGTTTTGGTGCTGCATGCGGGAGGCAACGACCTGGGTGTGCGGTCAAGCAGACACCTCATTCGGGACGTTAAGTTTGATGTGCTCAGGTTGCAGGCGGCTTTTCCACGCACAGTAGTGGTATGGTCGGACATGATAGCTCGCACCACCTGGCGTCAAGTCAGGTCGGTGTCTAAGCTTAACAGAGCTCGGGTGAAGGCCAACAAGGAGATTGGGAAGTTTGTGGCTCGCAACGGAGGGTTGGTAATCCGTCATCAGGAGTTAGAAGTAGACACGTGGCGGTACCTCCGGGGTGACGGGGTCCACCTTAATTCGGTGGGCACTGATTTATGGTCCCTGGGTTTGCAAGAGGGTATCCAAAGAGCGATTCGTTGTTGGCGGGGGTAAAAGGTGTGAGGCTTCACACTTTTAGCTGTGGCGGTTGGGTCTTTGGAGGCTTTGGTAAACAGAAGTCTGGAATTTGAGGGATGGGGACACATCTGAGGTATGTGTCCCCGGGTAATGTGCATATGTATATCTGCTGAAGGTGGTGGTCCCCGAGCCGGTGCAATGCGGCAGGGACCAGGGTAGTGTTTTAAAGCAGATAAAGTTAAAATAGAGTTATGGGTAGTGCCTCCAAGGATCGGCAGACAAAAAGTATATATATGTTTTTGGTTATTGTTAATTATTTTAAGTTAATAAAGGGGGCCGTTCAACAGCCAGTTTTACCCAACTTATTGGTGTCAGTCTAATTTATTGAAAAGAGGTTTAAGGGGACAAAGATGCCTTTCAACCTACTCCCGAAAGTATTTCTGACTTCTTGAAATCTGTAAACCTTCCTGAAATTGACCCTACCACCCTTGAACAACTCAATGAACCAATATCGAGAGTAGAAATTTTCAATGTTATCAAACATTTACCTATAGATAAAACGCCAGGTAGTGATGGTTTATCAGCAGAATACTATAAAGCCTGTGCGGATATTATATTTCCATATCTAACCAATCTATTTAACCATGTAGCAAATACCAGTCAATTTCCCAAGGAAATGTTAGAGGCAATCATAATTACAATACCTAAAGCAGAAAAAGACCCTACATCCCCCATTAATTACCGTCCTATTTCGTTATTAAATACAGACCTGAAAATTTACGCAAAAATATTGGCCAATAGACTGCTAGAAATTACCCCCTATCTCATTAAACCTGACCAAGTAGGATTCCTTAAGGGCAGACAAGCACCAGATGGTACAAGAAGAATTCTAAACCTGATTAACCAGATAGATAACGAAAGAACACCTTCCCTTTTATTAGCTATAGACGCCGAAAAGGCATTTGATAGAATGCATTGGGACTACATATCCAAGGCATTAACAAAATTTGGATTCAAGAGATTTATACATACTGCTATTATGTCACTCTATACACAACCTTCAGCCAGAGTATCTACATCAGGCACAATCTCTAAAAGATTCAATCTCACTAATGGAACTAGACAAGGGTGCCCTCTATCCCCCCTGATTTTTTCATTAGCAATAGAACCTTTGGCAGAATCCATACGAATAAACCCGTACATTAAAGGTATAAAAATAGGACAATACGAACACAAAATCGGACTATTTGCGGACGATATCATATTATCATTAACTAACCCAGACGCATCATTACATGCTGCACAAAATATACTAAACCATTATGGCAAAATATCCTACTACAAAATTAACAAAAATAAATGCAATGTATTACCAATGAACTTATCTCCTGACCAAATCAAAAATATGCGAGAAAAATACGTTTTTAAATGGGACACAACTTCTTTATCATATTTAGGGATTAAACTTACTTACCCTCCCTCCAAACTGTATGAAATTAACTTCCCCACACTCATAGAATTAGTACACAAAGATCTTCAAAATATACAAAAAACTCAACTCACATGGGTAGGGAGAATAGCAGCCTTTAAAATGCAAACACTACCCAAAATATTATATTATTTCCGCTCCCTCCCTACTATTATTCCTAATAAATTTTTTACACAAATTAATAAGAAACTCAAAAATTTTATCTGGAATGGGAAAAAACCCAGAGTGGCATTTTCTATACTGACTTCTAACAAAACAGTGGGAGGAATGGGATTACCGGAAGTAAAAAGTTACTATTACGCCTCACTATTAGATCAAATGAAACACTGGTTCTCTCCTTCAGAGGATAAATTATGGGCAACTATTGAAAGGGAGGCAACACTAGGATACGACATGTATGCACTAGCTATGGCTAGCCACTTACTTAAAAAAATCAACATCCCCAATCTAATCAGTATTAGAGCCACCTTGATAGCATGGAAACACGTTTTATCCAAAACAAAAATTTGGGACAATAATGTTACAGTACAAATGCCAGTAAAAATAATAGACTACTGCAAAATCCGCATTACATCAAAAGAATGGGTCAAACAGGGATACAACATTTATAATGAACTACCTGTAACTTATAAAGAGTTGGTATTAGGTAAAATAGCAAAATGTTCTAGACTAAAAAATTTCCTTCCCCATAACAATATAAATATTCCGACCACAATTTGGCAATGTTTAACAAACTATAAAGACCAAAGAGTGAGGGGTATTTCTTTATTTTATGACCTTCTCACCACATACCCCACAGACTACAAAAACCCCCATATGCTCAAGTGGGAAAAAGATTTATCTCAGACTTTCACAGGTACCCAATGGAGGAAAGCTATTTCAATATTCAGAAAGGCTTCCTCTTGTACTGATCACTGAGATAACTCCCAAAAAATTTTAAACAGATGGTATCTGACGCCATATAGGCTATCAAAGATATATCCCACAGCTTCACCGATCTGTTGGAGATGCAATGAGCAAATAGGAAATCTTCACCATACCCTATGGAGTTGTAAAAATATACACAGTTTCTGGAATTCTGTCTCCGTGTTTTTAGCGGATCTCACTGGCAATTTGCTGGATCTCACCCCTGCCATGGCCCTTCTAGGAATAAATCTTGACATATACCAATGTCATAGTTAGACTGAATATTCAAGCTCAATATGAACTGATGTTGGCATACAAAAATTACAATACAGTTAACTTTAAAGAAAAATGGGAAAATTGGATGGTCCACCCTAGAGCCTCTGAATATCTTAAAAAATGTACTCTGTAGTTCTATAGTTGCCTACATCAAGCTTAGTTACGTAGATAATACACTATCTATAATGAATTGAACAACAGGTTGATGGGTCTTCGCCTACAGTTTGCTCCCGATATGGGGTGGGCGAGACCTATTAACTTGGAAACTGAAAATATTCGATAATTGGTTACCTTTATATCTTCAGTAGCTACTGTAAAATATTTGTATTCTTATAATGTATATTAATTAGGACTTATGTGATGTGTGGAATATTGACATGAGCAGTTGCTCTTATTTTTATTTAAAAAATTATTATTATTTTTTATTTTTTGTCATATGTGTGTATGTATATGTATATATATGTATGTGTATATGTGTGTGTATGTGTATATATATATATATGTATACTTTTTTTTATGTATATATATTTATTTATTTTTTCCTTGCCTTTGCTTTCTTTTTGTGTGTTATGTCAAAGAAAATTATAAATAAAGAGTTTAAAAAAAAAAAAAGAAAAGAGGTTTAAGGGATGTATAATAGGTGGGGTAAGATAAACAAGGTATTAGGCCAGTACACATATGGGTTACCTTTTCATGTCTCTGCTCACTGTGCAGGGGGAGCTGTCAGAGCCTTGCTCTCCTCTATGGAAGATCGGATGAAAACGGATGGAAAATAGGGTTTCTATCCGACTGGATTTAGCGGAGCGGATCGGATGTCAGCGGACATGTCTGACATCCGTCGCTCCATAGAGATGCATGGAGCGTCCGTTCAGGTCTGCCTCAAAAACTGACAGGTGCACCTGAATGGTCCGCATGTGTGAAAGGACCCTTAATAAAAAGTCTTGACCAGAGTGAATTATAAAGAGGCTGGCGCTCTCATTTTAGTGCATTTTTCTTTTATTGATCACAGTACATTTGAACCATGGGATTTTTCAGAGAAACTATAGATCATGCAGACATGTTTCCAGTACTGTTTGTTTTCCTAAAAAATTATAGACATACAAAATCACGTTGGCTGGGATAGATAAGTCATGGGTGAGCAAACACATTCTACAAAATTTATAAATAGCTTTTAAATTAAAGTATAACTAAAAGGCAAAACTTTTTTTTTTAAGATTTGGATTGTTTTTTATTGATGTCTGTGTCTTTGGAGAATTACCCTTTCTGTTCATCATTGAAAGTACTCTCACATATTGTGTTGTCCTCAGAAAAGTAATAGAGGGGAAATCTTACAATAAGGACACTAGTTCTGGTGGCCTGGGAGTCCCAATGAAATTCCCTTAATTTGCTGGGATTTCTTCTCACTTCCTGTTTTGGCTAAGGGACAGGAAGTAGAGATAAATCTCCTCCCTGGGACAAAAATAAACCTTACAGGGGTTATAATCCTCCCTTACTCTATCCAAAATGGAAAAATGCCTATAGTTCTACTTCAACCACTTGCCGACCGCCGCACGCACTTATACGTCGACAGAATGGCACTCCTGGGCAGAAGGACGTATATATACACGTCCCCTTTAAGGAAGTGGCATTGTGGACGTGCACGTGTCTGCCGCGACCCCCGTGGATTTGATCGCTGCAGGGATACAAGCGATCGTCTCACGGTGAGTTAGAACGGGGAGAGGCTGATGTAAACAAGCATCTCCCCGCTCTGCCTAGTGACAATGACAGTGATCACCGCTTCCTGTAATTGGAAGCGATGATCACTGTCTTGTCACACACAGCCCATCCCCCCTACAGTAAGAATCACTCCCTAGGGCACACTTAACACCTACAGCGCCACCTAGTGGTTAACCCCTTCACTTCCAGTGTCATTTTCACAGTAATCAGTGCATTTTTATAGCACTGATCGCTGTAAAAATGACAATGGTCCCAGTTTGCTGTGTCATGCAGTGTGTTTTGTTTCCTGAACCTTTTGGAATAAAGGCTTTTTAATCGGAGTGCTGCTTCCAGAAGTCACTTTCTTTTCCTTTTGTAGAAGAATACGTATCGGCCTAAACTGAGGAATAAAAATTATTTTTTATATATTTTTTGGGGATATTTAATATAGCAAAAAGTAAAAAATATTGCATTTCTTTCAAAATTGTCGCTCTATTTTTGTTTATAGCGCAAAAAATAAAAACCACAGAGGTGATCAAATACCACAAAAAGAAAGCTCTATTTGTGGGAAAAAAAGGACGTCAATTTTGTTTGGGAGCCACGTCGCACGACCGCGCAATTGTCAGTTAAAGCGACGCAGTGCCGTATCGCAAAAAGTGGCCCGGTCTTTGACCGGCAAAATGGTCCGGGGCTTAAGTGGTTAACCTCTTCCCGACCGCCTACTGCAGATGTACTGTGACAGGTTGGCTCTATAGCGCCAAACAACATACCTTTACGTAATTTTGTGCAATAGACACTGGGGGTTCACGAAAGCTGATTGGACAGAGGGGGAGCCAATCAGTGGGTCCGGCGGACCTCCCCAGAGAGGCAGAACGGTGATCTGCCTATGTAAACAAGGCAGATCGCCTTTCTGACAGGGGAGAAGATGGGAGCTCTTGTGTTCCTGCTAAGCAGGAACACTGATCTCTGTCTTCACCCAGTCAGTCCATCCTCCATACAGTTAGAAAGCACCAGCTAGGCACACACTTAACCCTTTGATCGTCCCTGATGTTAACCCCTTCCCTGCCACTGTCATTAGTACAGTAATGCACTGATCACTGTAATAATGTCACTGGTTCCCAAAAACAGTGTCAGTTAGGTGTCCGATTTGTGCGTCGCAATCCCACTAAAAATCGCTGATCACCACCATTACTAGTGAAAAAAAATATCACATAGTTTGTAGATGCTATAACTTTTACGGAAACCAATCAATATATGCTTATTGGGATTTTTTTACCAAAAATATGTAGCAGAATACATTATAACACTGCCAGCGCCTGGATGTCGGCGGTAGCTTAAGACCATGAGAAAGAAAATTCTCTGGTTTTTTGAACTCGTTGGCCTGAATGGCAAGTGTCATGTCTGGAGGAAACCAGGCACTGCTCATTACCTGGCCAATACCATCCCTACAATGAAACATGGTGGTGGCAGCATCATGATGTGGGGATGTTTTTCAGCGGCAAGAACTGGGAGACTAGTCAGGATCGAGGGAAATGTGAATGCAGCAATGTACAGAGACATCCCTGATGAAAACCATCTCCAGAGTGCTCTGGACCTCAGACTGGGGAGAAGGTTCATCTTCAAACAGGACAACGACCCTAAGCACACAGCCAAGATAGCAAGGGAGTGGCTACGGGATAACTCTATTAGGCTGGGTTCACACTGATACTACACGACAGTCATACGACTTTCATCCTACTTTGCTTTGCGACATCAGTCCTACATCAGTCCTACATTGGTCCTACATCCATCCGACTTGAATGAACAGGATACTACTTTGATCCAACTTTGTGATGGTCTGACTTGTCTTTTGACCAATCAAAACAATCCCAGGGTGAGATAAATTCCTTTTACTGCTGCTGTAATCACCATGTCGGATGTCAAATGTCGGATGGTAAGGACAAGGATCTTACTTTGATCCGACTTCAATGATATTCAATGGGCTGAAGTAGGATCAAAGTCAGACCAAAGTAGTACAGGGAGCAGGGATGAGCCGAACACCCCCCTGTTCGGTTCCCACCAGAACCTGCGAACAGACAAAATGTTTGTGTGAACTTTAGAACCCTATTAAATACAATGGACTCGAACGTTCGAAATCTAAAGTGCTAATTATAAAGGCTGATATGCAAGTTATTGACATAAAAAGTGTTTGGGGACCTGGGTCCTGCCCCAGGGGACATGTATCAATGCAAAAAGTAGTTTTAAAAACGGCCGTTTTTTCAGGAGCAGTGATTTTAATAATGCTTAAAATGAAAAAATAAAAGTGAAATATTCCTTTAAATTTCGTACCTGGGGGGTGTGTATGATATGCATGTGAAGTGGCGCATGTTTCCGTGCTTAGAACTGTCCCTGCAAAAAATGTAATTTTTGAAAGAAAAAAATGCATTTAAAACTGACTCGCGGCTATTAATGAATTGTCAGCTCCCGGCAATACATACAAAAGTCATTGATAAAAATAAAAAAAAAGCGTGGGGGTTCCCCAGAATTCAATTACCAGGCCCTTCAGGTCTGGAATGGATATTAAGGGGAACCCCGCCGCAAATTAAAAAAAAATTGACGTGGGGTTCCCCCAAATATCCATTCCAGGCCCTTCAGATCTGGCATGGATTTTAAGGGGAACTCCACCCCAAATTTAAAAAAAAAATGGCGTGGAGTCCCCCTAAAAATCCATACCAGACCCCTTATCCGAGCACGCAACCTGGCCGGCCGCAGGGGAAAAGGGGGGGACGAGAGAGCGGCCCCCCTCCCTCCTGAACCGTACCAAGCCACATGCCCTCAACATGGGGAGGATGTCCCCATGTTGATGGGGACAAGGGCCTCATCCCCACAACCCTTGCCCGGTGGTTGTGGGGGTCTGCGGGCGGGGGGCTTATCGGAATCTGGAAGACCCCTTTAACAAAGGGGACCCCCAGATCCCGCCCCCCCCCTATGTGAATTGGTAAGGGGTACATTGTACCCCTACCATTTCACGAAGAAAGCGTAAAAAAATGTTTAAAAAAACACACAAACACCTTGAAAAAGTCCTTTATTTAAAAAAAAACAAACATTCCAGCGGTGAAATCCAGTGTCCCGCGGCGATCCCGATGTCCAGCGCTGTCCTTCATTGGTTGTGCCTGAGCGGACCTGATGGGGAACTCCCTCTCAGTATTTTAAATGTATAGACCCGCCCCTTCTAAAGTTCCCCATCAGGTCCGCTCAGCGGACCAGATGCGGAACATGAGAAGGGGCGGGTCTATACATGTATTACCAAAGTGAGAGCAGTTCCCCATCAGGTCCGCCCCCTCAGTATGTCGGACCCGCCTACGTCATTGGCTTGAGCGGGGAACTTCCTTCACTGTGTAATTTAAATTTACATAGTGAAGGAAGTTCCCCGCACAAGCCAATGACGTAGGCGGGTCCGACATACCGAGGGGGCGGACTTGATGGGGAACTGCTCTCACTTTGGTAATACATGTATAGACCCGCCCCTTCTCATGTTCCGCATCTGGTCCGCTGAGCGGACCTGATGGGGAACTTTAGAAGGGGCGGGTCTATACATTTAAAATACTGAGAGGGAGTTCCCCATCAGGTCCGCTCAGGCACAACCAATGAAGGACAGCGCTGGACATCGGGATCGCCGCGGGACACTGGATTTCACCGCTGGAATGTTTTTTTTTTTTTTTTTTAAAAAAAGGACTTTTTCAAGGTGTTTGTGTGTTTTTTTAAACATTTTTTTACGCTTTCTTCGTGAAATGGTAGGGGTACAATGTACCCCTTACCAATTCACATAGGGGGGGCCGGGATCTGGGGGTCCCCTTTGTTAAAGGGGTCTTCCAGATTCCGATAAGCCCCCCGCCCGCAGACCCCCACAACCACCGGGCAAGGGTTGTGGGGATGAGGCCCTTGTCCCCATCAACATGGGGACATCCTCCCCATGTTGAGGGCATGTGGCTTGGTACGGTTCAGGAGGGAGGGGGGGCCGCTCTCTCGTCCCCCCCTTTTCCCCTGCGGCCGGCCAGGTTGCGTGCTCGGATAAGGGGTCTGGTATGGATTTTTAGGGGGACTCCACACCATTTTTTTTTAATTTGGGGTGGAGTTCCCCTTAAAATCCATGCCAGATCTGAAGGGCCTGGAATGGATATTTGGGGGAACCCCACGTCAATTTTTTTTTTAATTTGCGGCGGGGTTTCCCTTAATATCCATTCCAGACCTGAAGGGCCTGGTAATTGAATTCTGGGGAACCCCCACGCTTTTTTTTTTATTTTTATCAATGACTTTTGTATGTATTGCCGGGAGCTGACAATTCATTAATAGCCGCGAGTCAGTTTTAAATGCATTTTTTTCTTTCAAAAATGACATTTTTTGCAGGGACAGTTCTAAGCACGGGAAACATGCGCCACTTTACATGCATATCATACACTCCCCCCAGGTACGAAATTTAAAGGAATATTTCACTTTTATTTTTTCATTTTAAGCATTATTAAAATCACTGCTCCCGAAAAAACGGCCGTTTTTAAAACTTCTTTTTGCATTGATACATGTCCCCTGGGGCAGGACCCGGGTCCCCAAACACTTTTTAGGACAATAACTTGCATATAAGCCTTTATAATTAGCACTTTAGATTTCTCCCATAGATTTTTCGAATTTGCCGTGAACACCCCAATTTGTTCGCTGTTCGGCGAACGGGCGAACAGGCAATGTTCGAGTCGAACATGAGTTCGACTCAAACTGGAAGCTCATCCCTAACAGGGAGGATTTTCAAAGTCGGACCGACTTGTGTCGGACCAGATAAGACGGCTCCCATAGGGAAACATTGATTTTCACACGTCATGCGACATGAGCTCCCAATGTCGGAGCGTTTGTCGGACCAGTGTGAACCCAGCCTCAACATCTCTGGAGAGATCTGAAAATGGCTGTGCACCGACCTGATGGAGCTTGAGAGGTCCTGCAAAGCAGAATGGGAGAAACTGCCCAAAGATAGGTGTGCCAAGCTTATAGCATCATACTCAAAAAGGACTTGAGGCTGCAATTGGTGCCAAAAGGTGCTTCAACAAAGTATTGAGCAAAGGCTGCGAATACTTATGTACATGGGATTTCTTTCGTTTTTTATTTTTAATAAATTTGCAAAGATTTCAAACAAACTTCTTTCATGTTGTCATTATTGGGTATTGTTTGTAGAAATTTGAGGAAAATAATGAATTTGATCCATTTTAGAATAAGGCTGTAACATAAAATGTGGAAAAAGTAAAGCTCTGTGAATACTTTCCGGATGCGCTGTACATAGACAGCACAATGGCTTAGTGGTCAGCTCTTCTACCTAAAACCCCGTACACACGATCTGAAAATCGTCCGAAAAATGCCGCTTTCAAATCTATCGTACGATAATCGCATCCTTAGTACAGAGCTTTTGAGAGCCGATCAGGACAGTTGATCTGATATTATTCTGTTGGACATGCACGGATTTTTTTTTCGTACGATGCCAGATCGTCGTTCGAAAATGCAATACAAATGCTTTACAACACATGACATCACTTCCGGTTTTTTATTCTGTCGTACGAGAATTTTCGGGACTTTAGTAAACTCATCAGATTCGACGTGAGATTAGCATGCAAAAAAAAAACGTCCGATAATTGTATTGTGTGTACCGGGCATTACAGCACTGAGATCATCGGATCACATCCCAGTCAGGACATTATCTATGTAGAGTTTTCCCATTCTCCTTGGTTGTATGTGTCCTTCCTCCCACCACAGCAGTGCTGGCATGGTAATGGTCTCCTGTCTATACTTCTCCTAATAAATATATGAGATTGGAGGGCAGGGGCTGATGTGAGGTTGTCAGCACTATAGAAGTGCTGATAATAAATGCACCTCATGTAGATGGAGTCATGTAAAGACATGAGAATATAAACTTTCCATTCTGAGTTCTGCTCTGTCTCTATACTTATTGAAAGTGATAGGAAAGAAAACTAAAGTCACCCCCCCCCCCCCCCTCCTTCCATCCTCCTGAATCCCCCCCTCCATCCTCCTGAATCCTGAGATAAAGGACAGTCCCTCCCTGCACTGCCCCCTCCATGCTGTGACCTCCCTGTGTCTGGGGCCTGGGGGGGAGGATCAGTGTGGTCAGGACACGCCCCCCTACACACACAAGGAGTTGCTGAGTGTATAGAGAGGGATCAGAGGGATCAGAGCGATCTTCTGCTGGGATCTATAGCCGGACTTCATACACAGACAATCATGGAATATACAAGGAGGTCAGTCCTCTGCTGGCTGGGACTTGTGATCGTGCTCTGTGCCGTGCAATGTACACCGCACAGGAGAGGTAAGTGACACCCAGAGAAGATTTATTATTAGATCTATAGCAACCAATGTTCCTTTCCTCCCCTCTACTCTTCCTCTGATCCCCTATGGGGGATGATGTTGCTGACTTGTTTGGGTTGTCACCCTCATCCTTGGTTTAGGAGGAAGTGATCTGGGAGAAGCCAGGACTCTGCAAAGTCTGACTTGACCCTCAGTGGACCTATCAGGGTGCAGATTAGAGGTCCACATACACTGCGATTGCCCGCATTGCTGTGTGTACAGGTTCTCTTTAACACTGACTGTACACTTATGGATGGAGCTGCTTGAGACTTCTTCCCCAAATTTTGTAGACCACTCATCAGATCTATCCATAGAAATGATGGACAGGCCAGGCTGGTCAGGTGCAGAGACAATAGGAATGATGAATTCGGAGCTCCTTCCACAGTCCTGATCCCATCTGCCATCCAGCCTATCGGGGGTCTGTGCACCAAGCATGTATATTATTATTATTATTATACAGGATTTATATAGCGCCAACAGTTTGCGCAGCGCTTTACAACATCAGGGAATACAGTACAGTCACAATACAGGAGGGATCAGAGAGCCCTGCTCGTTAGAGCTTACAATCTAGAAGATGATCACTTCTCACTATAACCTGGCCATACACCATTCAAATATTCAGCAGATTCCGGATGAAATTCAAGCGATAGGTGGGACACCACACGTCTCGAAGAACTTCCATTGAGAAATTGAAGGAGCCAGGCAAAAATACTTGGTTGAACTGTGACTGCAGCCATTCAGCTCCAGCCACTGTTTGGGTATATAGTAGCCAAAAATACAATAGCCAGCAGCATCCATTCATGCTGTTTAGATGGGGGACATCTATCTATCTATCTATTTTTCTATCTATCGATTCATCTGTGTGTATATTATCATTATCTATCTCTTTTCCTTTCCTTTTTTCATTTCCTTCTTTCCCTTTTTTCCTTTCCTTCTTTTTTCCCCTTTTTCCTTTCCTCCTTTTCCTCTGTTCCTCCCTTTCCTCCGTTCCTTCTTTTCCTTTCCTCCTTTTCCTCTGTTCCTCCTTTCCTCCATTCCTTTATTTCCTTTCCTCCTTTTCCTCCGTTCCTCCTTTTCCTCTGTTCCTCATTTTCCTTTCCTCCTTTTCCTTTCCTCCCTTTCCTCCGTTCCTCGTCTTCCTTTCCTTCTTTTCCTTTCCTCTGTTCCTCCTTTTCCTCTGTTCCTCCTTTTCCTCCATTCCTTTATTTTCTTTCCTCCTTTTCCTTCGTTCCTCCTTTTCCTCTGTTCCTCATTTTCCTTTCCTCCTTTTCCTTTCCTCCTTTTCCTCCATTCCTCGTCTTCCTTTCCTTCTTTTCCTTTCCTCTGTTCCTCCTTTTCCTCTGTTCCTCCTTTTTCTCGGTTCCTTTTTTCCTTTCCTCCTTTTCCTTTCCTCCTTTTGCTTTCCTCTGTTCTTCCTTTTCTTTTTCTCCTTTCCTCTTTTCCTCTGTTCCTCCTTTTCCTCAGTTCCTTTTTTTCCTTTCCTTCTTTTCCTTTCCTCCTTTTGCTTTCCTCTGTTCTTTCTTTTCTTTTTCTCCTTTCCTTCTTTTCCTTTCTTTACTCCTTTTCCTCTTTTTCCTTTCCTCCCTTCCATTATCTATCTATACACTAGGTCACACCACATGCAGTCCAGTGCATTTTTTTCTGCATCAAAAAGTAGAGGTATATGGTTTCCAATGGCATATTTCACAACAGTGCGGTCAGTTCCAGGGCTTTCCAGTTCAAGAAAAAACTTTACTGGAACGTGATAAATGCATTAAAATTGCCCCGGAATGCACTGGAACGCCTAAAAAACGCACCACACCATTTTCATTGAAAAAAAAAACAGGGAAAAAAGCAGCTGGGATGCATTTAGAAATGCACCGGAAGGGGCCAAAAATGCGATAAAAAGGCACATGCAGAAATGCATCCGGAAAGGATCTGGAGTGCGTTTTTGTGGTGTGAACAGCCCTGAGTATAAATTCTCTATCATCTCTCTGCCTGTGGCTGATGAAAGTCCGGCAGATTTTTCTGGTTTCTGATGGAAGAAGAAGCGGTCCTCTTATCAGTCTCTGTGTATTATGACACGGTTCAACTTTTTTACCCAACTAAAAAGTTTCTGTTCATTTGAACATCATGGTTCCTGATGTGTGGAGGAGGGGAGCATGCCACAGGGCACACATAAATAACATAGTAGTGTCTGGTACTTGCTGTCCTCCACAAAACATGATGGTCATTTTTTTGTTGTTGTTTTATTTTATAGCCATAACTTTTCCATGTAGGTTTGTACGCGTCTAATATAAGTCATTTATTTGTGTTGGTTGTTTTGCAGTGTGTGTGTATTGACAAGCTTTATTATTCCATTAACAAAATGGTTTATCCAAAAGATTAGTGCAAACACAATAGGATTGGCTGCGTTCTCAGGACCTTTTGTTCATGGTTTCTCGGAAATCCAGATTTCTTTTATTCCCATCTAGCAGTGTGGGACCGCCCCATGCCAGGGCATTCAATGCTCCGCCAATGCAATGCCCATGTGACCCTGAACACAAGTAGATAAATGACAGCCAGAGACTTTTCATGGCTTTGAAATGACTGAGGATGTCTGTGACAACCAAATGAGCTGGTCTGCTATATTAGATATAGAGTTGTAGCAAAGATCATAGCTTTAAAAGCTAAAAGTAAAATTGTTGATGGGTTTTACGTCCTCTTTTTCTACCTGAAAAGCCTGCAAATTAAAAGCACAATGGGCTAGTATGCATCGCATACTAACCCATTATGTGTCACTTACCTGCTAAAGAATCCAGCGATGTCCCCTGTGCAGGCTGCGTCCATCTTCTGTCTCCTCTTCCTTCCGGGCTGCGGACTCCGGCTCTGTGATTCGCCAGAGCCGTGTGACGTCACTCCCGCTCATGCGCACGAGAGCCGCCATTCATGGCACAGGTTGAAGAAGAAACGGCACTTCGTTTCGTTTCTTCCCCGCGCATGCGCCGTTGGGATTTGCGGCGGACTACAAGTGAAATATCTCCTAAACGGCGCACGTTTAGGAGATATTTCCTCTACCTATAGGTAAGCCTTAAGCCTCGTACACACGATGGGATATCCTATGGATTCTAATCCGATGGTTTTGTCCATCGGAAACCTGATGAAGCTGACTTCCATCAGTCTTGCCTACACACCATCAGTCAAAAAACCGACCGTTCCAAACGCGGTGACGTAAAACACTCCGATGAGCCGAGAAAAATTAAGTTTAATGCTTCTGAGCATGCGTCGACTTGATTCTGAGCATGCGTGGGGTTTATATCCGATGGACTTGCCCATAGACGATCGGAATTTGCTATCTGTTTTTGATTAATCGGAAAAATGTAACCACTTGCCGCCCGCCCTATAGCAGATTGACGGCGGCAAAGTGGTTTCAAAATCCTGACTGGAAGTCATATGACGTCCTCAGGATTTTGAGCCGCTGCGCGCCCCCGGGGGCGCGCAACGCAGCGATCGTTATTGCAGTGTGTCAATCTGACACCCCGCAACACCGATCTAGGTAAAGAGTCTCCGACGGAGACTCTTTACCACGTGATCAGCCGTGTCCAATCATGGCTGATCACGATGTAAACAGGAAAAGCCGGTCATTGGCTTTTCCTCACTCGCGTCAGACGCGAGTAGAGGAAAGCCGATCGGCTGCTCCTCTGACAGGGGGGGGTTTGTGCTGATCGATTATCAGCGCAGCCCCCCCGAGGATGCCCACACTGGACCATCAGGGATGCCACTGGACCACCAGGGATGCCCACCACCAGGTATGCATCCCTAGACCACCAGGGATGCCATTCAGTGCCCCTAATGGATGCCAATCAGTGCCCACAATGGATGCCAATCAGTGCCCACAATGGGCATCACTTTGGCACTGATTGGCATACATTAGTAACACATTACAGTACAGTGCCACCTATCAGTGCCCATCCATGCCACCTATCAGTGCCCATCCGTGCCGCCTATCGGTGCCCATCCGTGCCGCCTATCTGTGCCCATCCATGCCGCCTATCTGTGCCCATCCGTGCCGCCTACCGGTGCCCATCTGTGCCGCCTACCGGTGCCCATCCGTGTCACCTATCGGTGCCCATCCGTGCCGCCTCATCGGTGCCCATCAGTGCCGCCTTATCAGTGCCCGTCAGTGCAGCCCCATCAGTGCCCATCAGTGAAGGAGAAAACTTGCTTATTTACAAAGTTTTGTAACTGAAACAAAAAAATACGTTTTTTTTTCAAAATTTTCGGTCTTTTTTAAAAAAAAAATCCGCAATAATGTGAACCTCGTCTCAATCCTATATTATAATAATAATAGAGGCCTGAAGGAATTCTGCATTCTAGGCATACGTTCCTGAACACAAACAGCTCGAAATGAGCCTATTGCTCGGTACAGCGTCCAAACACTAGCTGTCATAAGGCCCGTACGCACAATAAGAAAATCAGACAACAGTGGGTTGATAATCTGCTCGTTAGTATAGTGCGTTCGACAGCCGATTCAAACTGTTCTAATGAAAAAACATGAAGGTGCAAGCTAGAACATTGTTTTCATTTGTTAACATAACGTCCGATTTCTGTTCAATGTGTATAGTAATCGTACGGAAATAATCAAAAATAATCGAAATAATCAAAAAGAAAATACTGCACATGATTGGAAACAAAGAATGACCCAGAAGAAGATGGAAGTGAAAATACAAATCGTGCACAAGAAAGAACTTTCATATTCTGGATCATTAAAGAGCTACAAACATTAACCTCCCTGGCGGTATGATTCTGTCAGATTTTAGGTGCTGAAAGCGGTACCATTATTCTGCATGGAAATTTGGCGTTTTATATTGCAGGCCTGTAATTGTTAGGAATAACTCACTTAAATCTGTCCAAACCAGAGTCTAGTAGACATCCCGGGTATGATAAAGTTCAAAAAACAAAATTATACATTATAATAAAATAAATAACTATAAAATAATTATAACAAATAATATAATAATAATAATAAAAGTGTTTTTCAGTGTTTGATGACGAATTTCCCCACAAATCGCTATTGCTTAATTCTGCGAGTGATTCTAATTTATTATCGCTGTTTTCTAGCTGGTCTAAAACCACTTTTGACATAAAGGGACACTTTTTGGTTGCTATGGACAATCTCCAGTTTCCAGGCAGAAAGAAAAGTTTTTATTATATAAAAGTGCATGCAGGACACTGGGCAGACCACTAGGGACAAAGGGGTTGTGTAATTATTACATACAGTACTATAATCTGTAAGATTACAGTATACTGTATGTATACTGTGTTTCAACTTTTTTGAATTTGGCGCCGATCTCTGTCCCCGTGCGTCGTAACGCCACAGGGAACGGAGCTCGGCGGCACTTGAAAGTGTGTGAATCGAGCGAGATGACGGCTCGATCACACAGCGGAGAGGCATTGCAGGATCCAGGGGACAAGGTGAGTAACTCTGCCTGGATCACTGCGATGCAGCCCGAGTCTGGCTCGGGGTTACCGCTTTTGGTGCTGAAATTTAACCCCGAGCCAGACTCGGGAATACCGCTAGGAAGATTAAAATTGGACAATAGTTCATCCGATTTTTTTCATTGGGGTTGATTTACTAAAGACAAATAGACTCTGCAAGTGTAGTTGCGCCAGAGCTTAGTAAATGAGGTAAAGATTCAGTTTGTAAAGAATGCCCAATCACGTGCAAGGAAAATAAAAAATTCCCATTTACTAAGCTCTGGAGCAACTTTGCAAAGTGCACAGTCTATTTGCCTTTAGTAAATCAACCCCATGGTGTGTGCTAGGCCTTATGCCGCATACACACAATCGGTTTTCCCGTCGGAAAAACCTTGGATGGTTTTTCCTACTGAATTCCGCTCAAGCTTGTCTTGCATACACACTGTCACACAAAAGTTCTCTGATCTTCTGAGCGTTAAGAACGCGGTGACGTACAACACTACGACGAGGCGAGAAAAAGAAGTTCAATGCTTCCGAGCATGCGTCGAATTGTTTCTGAGCATGCGTGTTTTTTTCCAGTCGGAATTGCATACAGACGAACGGATTTCCCGATAGGAATTTATTCCGTCGGGAAAATAGAGAACCTGCTCTCAACCTTTTGCTGGCGGGAATTCTGACAGAAAAAGTCAGATGGAGCCTACACACGGTCGGAATTCCCGTTCAAAAGCTCACATCTGACTTTTTCTGTCAGGAATTCCGACCGCGTGTACGCGGCATTAGACTTTATCATGCTTTTGGCAGTGGGGCTGGACGCTGTACCTGTGCCTCCTGGGCGCTGTGTGCATGTAGCTTTAGTTAGCATTATCACTGTATAAGAGGAAGTGCCTGAGTACACACCATGCTGGTTTCATTTAAGTAAAAAGAAGAGTATACAGTATTTAAAAAAAAGCAAGAATAAACTTTTTCCTAGTACAGGAAGATGTACTCCAACATATTTGGTTTTAGATGCGTTGTAATTTTTTAGTAAAGCTGATTGCTATAGGCAACAAGGAAAGTAAAGCCTCGTACACACGATCGGATATCCTATGGAATCTAATCCGATGGTTTTGTCCATCGGAAATCCGATGAAGCTGACTTCCATCAGTCTTGCCTACACACCATCAGTCAAAAAACCGACCGTTCCAAACGCGTTGACGTAAAACACTCCGATGAGCCGAGAAAAATTAAGTTTAATGCTTTGAGCATGCGTTGACTTGATTCTGAGCATGCGTGGGTTTTTTATCCGATGGACTTGCCCATAGACGATCGGAATTTGCTATCGGTATTTGATCCATCGTAAAAATTTAAAACATGTTCTATTTTTTAAAACCGATGGAAAAAAGACCGATGGGTCCCATACACGATCGGTTTGTCCGATGAAAAAAGTCCATGGTACTGTTTTCATCGGTAAAACCGATCGTGTGTACAGGGCTTTAGGGTCGGTGTGGAGGGACCCCCAGGTTCTCCTCAGTGGGACATGCAGTCACAGCATTGCGGCTCCACCTGTGTCCATCTTTCTGTGTGGTCACCACAATTTTGGCCTTTCCTTATTGACCTCTGACCATTGTCAGTGTGATTCCATTAGATATTTCCCCAGTGTATAGGCCACATGTGCTGTGAGTCATTTGTTGGTTATACTGCCTTCTAAGGGTGTCTTTTATTGCTTTCCCATCCGATATCAGAACAATGTCTCCACAGCAGTAATCAGCTCTGGGTCAGAGTTCAGAGGCATCAAAACATTCTGGAGGGATGACGTCATGGGACAGCTTTCTCCTGGGACTGTCTGCTGCTGTCCTGGCATTCCTCCAGCACATTCCACCCCTGTCCTCCCACGCCTATGACTTCATGGGTGGACTTTAAACAACTCCTTGGAGCCAGAACTGGAGCTCCTCATTTTACACGTCTAGCTTGTAAAAGTTCCCGGAACACACCAGAAGGATCATTTTAGCCAAAAGCACAGATGTGTAAACTGAAGTAGGGGCTATAGGGTGAAGTGTTACCTCAGCTCCCTTTCTGAGTAAAAATCCAAGATGCCAATGATTGGATGCCTGTGAGCTGAAATCCTACAAGTTTAGTCACCTAAAGGAATGGCGCACAGACGAAAACATACAAAACTGACGCTAGTAACACTAGTTTATTATTAGGCCTTATTCACATGGGCAAACTACAGCATATGCTCATGTGAGGGCCTTGTTTATCCACATAGGGATGCACAGGTGTTTCATGCATCCCCATGCAGGTAGTCCCATTTCTGTCAGTTGGGATGCAGTGGCTGCACAAGCAAAGCTGCTGTTCTCAATTTCACATCTGTGAGCGTCGGTGTCCACAGCCCCAAACCCACTCTCTGCATTCGGGCCGTGCACCCGCACCCATTAAATTGGGAGCAGCAGCTTTGTTTGTGCAGCCACTGCATCCCAATTCAAATTAACATGAATAGAACTGCCTGCACAGGGATCCACAGAATACCTGTGTGTCCCCGTGCAGGTAAACTGGGGCCCCTGCACGAGTGCATGCTGTAGTACACTTATGTGAATGTAGTCCTATGTTTGATAGTACTGTTCCATGCTTAGGGCCCCTTGCACACAGGGCCATCCAGGTGCAGTGTATCCCTCCCAACATTTTAGTGTGCCTGGTGGGACATGTGCAGTGTCCAGCTCTGCTGCCTGCAGCCTATCTTAGGTCTATGGCAGGCTATAGCTGTATGGGGCTGAACACTGTACTGGTTGGTACCCATGTTTAGGGCCCTATGTGTTCGGGGCCCTGCGTTTCATGCATTCGTCTTTGAATGGGCTCTAAACACCGGTACCACTTAGTAGTACAGTGCCTCTACAGACACCTGTCTCTCCTGGGTGCACTAAAATGCTGGAAGGAACGCACTGCACCTGTGTCCCAATGCCTGACTACGCTCAACATGCCAAATCCAATTATTCCTAATCGTCTCTATTCACACTTGTACTCCTAGTCACCCTACGCTCTATGTCCTATTGTCAGAAAAGTACATGAGTTTTTTTTTAGCATATTCTGGTGTTTTTGCCCCTATATAGTTCAGTGGGTGGGTGTGTAAATGCATGACATGTGTGTTTCTGTAGGTTTTTGCGTCTGAAAATCTCTTCCTCTAGAACTGCTCTCCTCAGAAGTGATTTGAGGTTTGTGTAGGTTGTTCAGATCGCCGCATTGCAAATCAAAAACATTTTTTTTTCTCTCTATAAGGCTTTCCATTAAAACTGACCTTCACCCAGAAATGTACAATAAAGGCACCTTTAAAAATGTTATGAAACGGCATTCTTTGAATACCTTGGGTGCATTTGTGTCTATCGCTTTTATGCCTGTGGCCATTTTCGGTAAGGGCAGAGGATTAATTTCTCAATTTACTTCCTGGATTACATTGCCTCCCCTTCCCCTTACATGTGACATACACATCATCTGAGGGAGAAAAAAAAATTTCCCCTCAAGATCTGGCAAAATTTCCCAAAATCTTTCAATCATTTGGTGAAAACTTGCAGTTTGCAGTTCCCAGGGTGCAGCTGTGAGCGCCTTTAGAAACTGTGTACATCATATAAATGTGAATGACTGCGTTAATCTTTGACTTAACAGATGTGTAGCAGAGGTTTTGGAAGCAGCATGCACCATTTATGTTGTGGGGGAAAGGTTCACCTCTTTCTGACACTTATTTACAAGTTAAAAACATTTTTTTTTTTGCTAGAAAATTACTTAGAACCCCTAAACATTATAATTTTTTTTAACACCCTAGAGAATAAAATGGCGGGCGTTGCAATACTTTATGTCACACCGTATTTGCGCAGCGGTCTTACAAGCGCACTTTAAAAAAAAAATAAAATACACTTTTTTGAATTAAAAAATAAGACAACAGTAAAGTTAGCCCAATTTGTTTTTTATATTGTGAAAGATAATGTTACGCCACGTAAATTGATACCCAACATGTCCCTCTTCAAAATTGTGCCATCTCGTGGAATTGCGACAAACATTACCCTTAAAAATCTCCATAGACGACGTTTAAAAGATTCTACAGGTTGCATGTTTTGAGCTACAGAGGAGGTCTAGTGCTATAATTATTGCTCTGGCTCAACCGATCACGACGATACCTCACATGTGTGGTTTGAACACCATTTTCATATGCAAGAGCTGCTCACGTATGCGTTCGCTTCTGCACGCGAGCCCGGCGGGACGGGGCGCATTTAATTTTTTTTTTTATTATTATTTATTTTACCTTTTATTTGATTTTTTTGCACTGTTCTTTTAAAAAAAATAATTGTGTCACTTTTATTCCTATTACAAGGAATGTAAACATCCCTTGTAATAGGAAAAAAGGATGACAGGACCTCTTAAATATGGGATCTGGGGTCAAAAAGATATATTTACACTAAAATGCAATAAAAAATAAAATAAAAAATAACTTGTCATTTGAAAAAATTAAAAAAAAAAAGTCCCTTTAACCACTTAACGACCGCCCACTGTAAATATACGTCGGCAGAATGGCACGGACAGGCACAATCACGTACCTGTACGTGCCTGCCTTCCTATGGGTGGGGGGTCCAATCGGACCCCCCTCCGGTACAGTGAGTGGCCGGGATCGCTTCGGGAGCGATCCATGATGAGGGGGCCGCCATTCGATTCTGGCCACCCCCTCGCGATCGCACCCGGCGAATCAAATGCTTCCTCTGCCTGTGCAATTTTTACACAGGCAGGAGGAAGTGATGTCATCCCTCATGCGGCGCTCACATATACCGAGCGCCGCATGAGAGAAGACACACAGGTTAGTGCACAAACACTACACTAACACCAGCACACATAGGTACATAAATCGCCCCCCCCAGACACCCCCAAATCACCCCCCAGCCCCCATTTATTTACTGATCACTGCAATCAGTGACATTTGTGACTTTAAAAGTGTCACTACAGTTAGTTTTAGGTCCAGTGTAGCCCCCTAACCCCCCCCCTAATAAAGGTTTAACCCCTTGATCGCCCCCCAGGTAACCCTTTCACCCCCTAGCACCGCCGTCACTAAGCGATCGTTTTTCTGATCGCTGTTTTAGTGTCGGTGATGCCGATAGGTAGCCAGTTATTTTTTTTAGGTTCGCCGCAGGTTTTTATAGCGTCGGGTACCCCCATACATTACCTAATAAAGGTTTAGCCCCTTGATCGCCCCCCTGGTAACCCTTTCACTCGTGTCACTAAGTGATCGTTTTTCTGATCGCTGTCTTAGTGTCGGTGATGCCGATAGGTAGCCAGTTATTTTTTTTAGGTTCGCCGCAGGTTTTTATAGCGTCGGGTACCACCATATATTACCTAATAAAGGTTTAACCCCTTGATCGCCCCCCCCCAGGTAACCCTTTCACCCCCTAGCACCGCTGTCACTAAGCGATCGTTTTTCTGATCGCTGTCTTAGTGTCGGTGATGCCGATAGGTAGCCAGTTATTTTTTTTAGGTTCGCCGCAGGTTTTTATAGCGTCGGGTACCCCCATATATTACCTAATAAAGGTTTAACCCCTTGATCGCCCCCCCAGGTAACCCTTTCACCCCCTTTTGCCAGTGTCACTAAGCGATCGTTTTTCTGATCGCTGTCTTAGTGTCGGTGATGCCGATAGGTAGCCAGTTATTTTTTTTAGGTTCGCCGCAGGTTTTTATAGCGTCGGGTACCCCCATATATTATCTAATAAAGGTTTAACCCCTTGATCGCCCCCCCAGGTAACCCTTTCACCCCCTTTTGCCAGTGTCACTAAGCGATCGTTTTTCTGATCGCTGTCTTAGTGTCGGTGATGCCGATAGGTAGCCAGTTATTTTTTTTAGGTTCGCCGTCAGGTTTTTATATAGCGTCAGGTACCCCCATATATTACCTAATAAAGGTTTAACCCCCTGATTTCCCCTAGTTAACCCTTTCACCAGTGATCACCATATAAGTGTTACGGGTGACGCTGGTTAGTTAGTTTGCTTTTTATAGTGTCAGGGCACCCGCCGTATATAATCCAATAAAGGTTTAACCCCCTGATCGCCCGGCGGATGATATCAATTAGGTTTTAGCGTCAGAGAGGGTCTGAGTCACACCCCAGGCAGCGTCAGGTTAGTGCCAGTAACGCTAACACCCACGCGTGAAGCATACACCTCCCTTAGTGGTATAGTATCTGAACAGATCAATATCTGATCTGATCAGATCTATACTAGCATCCCCAGCACTTTAGGGTTCCCAAAAACGCAGTGTTAGCGGGATCAGCCCAGATACCTGCTAGCACCTGCGTTTTGCCCCTCCGTCCAGCCCAGGCCACCCAAGTGCAGTATCGATCGATCACTGTCACTTACAAAACACAACACACATAACTGCAGCGTTCGCAGGGACAGGCCTGATCCCTGCGACTCCAGTGCTGTAGGAGGTGATTTCACCACCACAGTTAAAAAAAAAAGCATATATGCCGAAGCATTGGGGCAGCAGGGGCGGAGGAGCGATTTTGCTCCTAATGCCGCGTACATACGGTTGAAATTCCGACGGAGGCTTGCCCGTGGAAAAGTCCGACCATGTGTGTGCGGCATAACTTTTGCGGGAGGATGCCCCCATGCTTCGGCATATATAAATGGTGCATGTATGCCCATCATTAGTGCATGTATGCCCATCATCATTATTTTTTTTATCATTTTTATTGTTATCTCAGGGAATGTAAATATCCCCTATGATAGCAATAGGTAGTGACAGGGACTCTTTTTTTTAAAAAACTGGGGTCTATTAGACCCTAGATCTTTCCTCTGCCCTCAAAGCATCTGACCACACCAAGATCGGTGTGATAAAATACTTTCCCAATTGCGCTTTTTATATCCGGGGGGGGGGGACATTCCCTCCCACTGCTTGTAAAAGCAGTCCAGAGGCTAATTAGCCACTAGGATTGCTTTTACATGAAAGCCGTCCGCTGGCTGAAAAGAATGATACCAAGATGATTACTAAACCCGCAGGCATCAATCTGGTATAACCATTCAAAGTCCAGCAACATACCAGTACGTTGCTGGTCCTTGTTGGACATGTATTGTAATCTTTTTTTTTCATGCAGCCTGTTGGCTGAACGAAAACAGAGATTGATCGGTGGGTATGCCCATCATTAGAAGTGGGTGAATGAAGGGAGGTATTCTAATGGTGGGCATACCCACCGATCAATCTCTTTTTTCGTTCAGCCAACAGGCTGCATGAAAAAAAAAGATTACAATACATGTCCAACAAGGACCAGCAACGTACTGATATGTTGCTGGACTTTGAATGGTTATACCAGATTGATGCCTGCGGGTTTAGTAATCATCTTGGTATCATTCTTTTCAGCCAGCGGACGGCTTTCATGTAAAAGCAATCCTAGTGGCTAATTAGCCTCTGGACTGCTTTTACAAGCAGTGGGAGGGAATGTCCCCCCCCCCCGGATATAAAAAGCGCAATTGGGAAAGTATTTTATCACACCGATCTTGGTGTGGTCAGATGCTTTGAGGGCAGAGGAAAGATCTAGGGTCTAATAGACCCCAGTTTTTTAAAAAAAAGAGTCCCTGTCACTACCTATTGCTATCATAGGGGATATTTACATTCCCTGAGATAACAATAAAAATGATAAAAAAAATAAAAATATGGAAGGAACAGTTTAAAAATAAAATAAAAAAGCAAAATTAATAATAAAAAAAAAAAAGCACCCCTGTCCTGCCCTGCTCTTGCACAATGGCGAACGCAAGCGTCGGTCTGGCGTCATATGTAAACAGCAATTGCACCATGCATGTGAGGTATCACCGCGAAGGTCAGATCGAGGGCAGTCATTTTAGCAGTAGACCTCCTCTGTAAATCTAACGTGGTAACCTGTAAAGGCTTTTAAAGGCTTTTAAAAATGAATCTAGTTTGTCGCCACTGCGCGTTTGTGCGAAATTTTAAAGCATGTCGTGTTTGGTATCTATGTACTCAGCCTAAGATCATCTTTTTTATTTCATCAAACATTTGGGCAATATAGTGTGTTTTAGTGCATTAAAATTAAAAAAGTGTATTTTTTCCCCAAAAAATTTGTTTGAAAAATCGCTGCGCAAATACTGTGTGGAAAAAAATAATGCAACACCCACCATTTTAATCTGTAGGGCCTTTGCTTTAAAAAAATATATAATGTTTGGGGGTTCAACATAATTTTCTTGCAAAAAAAAATAATGTTTTCATGTAAACAAAAAGTGTCAGAAAGGGCTTTGTCTTCAAGTGGTTAGAAGAGTGGATGTAAGCTTTTTAATGTTGTGTATAAAATGCCAGGACAGTTCAAAACCCCCCCAAATGACCCCCTTTTGGAAAGTAGACACCTCAAGCTATATACTGAGAGGCATGTCGAGTCCATTGAATATTTTATATGTTGACACAAGTTGCGGAAAAAATATATATATATTTTTTTCTCTTTTTTTTGCACAAAGTTGTCACTAAATGATATATTGCTCAAACATGCCATGGGCATATGTGGAATTACACCCCAAAATACATTCTGTTGCTTCTCCTGAGTACAGGGATACCACATGTGTGAGACTTTTTGGGAGCCTAGCCGCGTACGGGACCCCAAAAACCAAGCACCGCCTTCAGGCTTTCTAAGGGTGTAAATTTTTGATTTCACTCCTCACTGCCTATCACAGTTTCGGAGGCCATGGAATGCCCAGATGGCACAAACCCCCCCCCCAAATGACCCCATTTTGGAAAGTAGACACCCCAAGCTATTTGCTGAGAGGTATGGTGAGTATGTTGCAGATCTCGCTTTTTGTCACAAAGTTTTGAAAATTGAAAAAAAAAAGAAAATTATTTTCTTTCTTCATTTTCAAAAACAAATGAGAGCTGTAAAATACTCACCATGCCTCTCAGAAAATAGCTTGGGGTGTCTACTTTCCAACATGGGGTCATTTGGGGGGGTTTTGTGCTATTTTGGCATTTTATGGCCTTCGAAACTGTGATAGGTAGTGAGGAGTGAAATCAAAAATTTGTGCCCTTAGAAATCCTGAAGGCGGTGCTTTGTTTTCGGTGCCCCGTACGCGGCTAGGCTCCTAAAAAGTCCCACACATGTGGTATCCCCATATTTAGGAGAAGCAGAAAAATGCATTTTGGGGTGCAATTCCACATATAACCATGGCATGTGTGAGCAATATATCATTTAGTGACAACCTTTTGTAATTTTATTTTTTTTGTCATTATTCAATCACTTGAGACAAAAAAAAAAATATTCAATGGGCGCAACATGCCTCTCAGCAATTTCCTTGGGATGTCTACTTTCCAAAATGGGGTCATTTGGGGGGGTTTTGTACTGCCCTGCCATTTTAGCACCTCAAGAAATGAGCTAGGCAGTCATAAATTAAATGCTGTGTAAATTCCAGAAAATATACCCTAGTTTGTAGACGCTATAACTTTTGCGCAAACCAATAAATATATGCTTATTGACATTTTTTTTACTAAAGACATGTGGCTGAATACATTTTGGCCTAAATGTATGACTAAAATTGAGTTAATTCGATTTTTCTTATAACAAAAAGTAGAAAATATCATTTTTTTTCAAAATTTTCAGTCTTTTTCTGTTTATATCGCAAAAAATAAAAATCGCAGAGGCAATCAAATACTATTAAAATAAAGCTCTATTTGTGGGAAGAAAAGGACGCAAATTTCGTTTGGGTACAACATTGCATGTCCGCACAATTTCCTGTTAAAGCAGCGCAGTGCCAAATTCTGAAAACACCTCTGGTCCTTAAGCTACAAAATGGTCCGGGGCTTAAGTGGTTAAGAGCTATGGGCGGAAGTGACGTTTTGACGTCGCTTCTGCCCTGCTGTAGTATGAAGACTGGTGGGGCGTTCCAGCCTCAAAAACGCTTTTTTTTTAAAGTCAGCAGCTACAAATACTGAAGCTTGCAGCGATTTGGCATGCGTTTGGACATGTCAAATCGCATGCCAAATCGCTGCAATGCGAACCAGGGCTCACAGCTGGTTTCCTACTCCGCATGCGCGAGTCGCGCAGCGCTTTCTGAATGGCCCTGTTGTCTTCTGGCACACATACAGGTCCCAGAAGACAGCAGGGGAGGAGGAGGAGGGCCCGAGGCAGAAGAGAAAATGACGTACCCGTCGTGGTGAGGTTGGGACGGAAGTACATCTTTGTATAGTGATGCACCGAAATTTCGCCCACCGAAACATATCGGCCGAAAATGGCCTTTTCGGCAATTTGCCGAAAAGGAATTCTTGCCGATAATTGAGCTGAAAATGGGGCGGGGCCTGTGGAGGGCCCCGTCCCTGGTGCCGCCCATTACGGGGGTGTCTTTCTGGCCGATGCGCGCCGCAGTTCTCTCCTCCCATCCCTCCTCGCGGCGATCTCCGTGTGTCACGGAGCTTAACTACACAGGTCGCAGTAACAATGTCCCGCCTCCTGTGACAGACGGCACACTGATCCAATGGTGGGACATTGAATCAGTGTGACGTGTCACAGGAGGCGGGACATTGTTATTGCGGCCTGTGTAGTTAAGCTCCGTGACACACGGAGATCGCCGCGAGGAGGGAGGGAACTTGCAGGCTACATGATGGGCACTGGCAAGCTGCATAGCGGGCACTGGCAGGCTACATGACGGACACTGGCAAGCTGCATGGCGGGCACTGGCAGGCTACATGACGGGCACTGGCAAGCTGCATGACGGGCACTGGCAAGCTGCATGGCGGGCACTGGGAAGCTGCATGACGGGCACAGGTAAGGCTGCATCTTATGGGCACAGGTGAGGCTGCATTGATCTCTTGTATTATGTCCCCAGTCTATGACCACCTCCTGTACCATGTCCCCAGTCTCTGATCATCCCCTGTACCATGTCCCCAGTCTCTGACCATCTCCTGTATAAAAATATTTTTTAAAAACAGTCACTTTCGGTTTCGGTGCTGTTTCGGTATCGGTTTTCGGGATCTTGTATTTTCTCTTATCATCCATGGACTGACACGGTGTCTCTTTACACTTTACATGTGGTTTATGTCCCTGCTTGCAGGAGAAGACCTAGGCAGAATGTGAGATGTTATACATACATTCTAAAAGCCAGCGCTGAACAGCCCCACCCAGGGGGCGGTCCCTCCGGACATAACCCTCCCACTACAGTCAGCAGACTTCAGTTTTTTTCTGCCTAGCAGAAGGAGAAGACGTGGCTCTCTCAGGAGCCAGTCTCCTGACCTATTTTTTATTCCTTTTCTGGAATTCTTTTTTATTTTATATTTGAGAATCTTCTATCAACTGTCGGCTGGGCAACAGGTTGGGTACAAGATATCCTTGTAGTCTTCCCTGTCCGACCATCGAGCGTGCTGATCCTCGCCTTGTGTGCGTGAGACTCAGTTCACGACAGGCCCCATGACTCCAGGGGTGGCCGGGTTTGCTTTCATGCTCCCACGGTCCTCTCAAGACTGAACAGTTCCTGACTGACTGTATCTTTCGCGGTGGACCGGGCCGACAGCTACTCAGTACTGCACTGTGATAGTCCTGTCAGAAACACACCAGTGGGTCCCTCAGGGGACGGGTAAGTAGTCTCTCCTGCCTGCAGGTGAGTACAAAAAGCTGTGTGTTTCTCTGTGGGGGATTTTCCCTGTCTCCCCCTGTATTTCATTGTCACTCTCTGTCACCTTTGCTGGCGCTGTGCTGTGTGGGGTGCCTGGGGGTCACACTGTTCTTGGAGGGGCTCCTGCTGGTCTGCAGATATGCTTTGGGCCTTTTTTTGTGAGTTTTGGGGCCTGAGCGCCGAGTGGCGCTGTGTGTGTGCTGTTGTTTCACTTTAGCTGCGTCATGGCGGCCATCTTGCCGCGGATCGCCTCAGTGAAGTGCAGCGGCCATTTTCTTGTAGCCCGCGCGCTCTTCAGCACTAGTTTTGGCCTCTAGCGCTGCTGTAACAGAGCGAATCTCCTCACAATCTCCTCACAATCTCCTCACAGCTCACCAGCGCTGACATTGTGCGGTACAGACAGCGAAACTGAGCGGCCCCTGGTCCGGTTTGGTGAGTCCCCTGGGCGCCCCCTCCTCAGTCAGCACAGCCTGTGGGTGGACTTTTTATCTGAGGAGTCTCAGAGGGGGGCAATGTGGAGTCTCGGTCACCAGCTTCCCCTAAATGTCAGTGGACGACAGGCAGTGCTTCAGCACCTGCGGTCCCTAGGGACCAGTTGTGGGCAGTCCTGGAATCATTTCTGACCAGGATGGGAGCTGTGTGCAAGCGCAAGGGAGCCAAAAAGCGCCCTCTCCCCACTTTACTACATGAGGGCAGTGCGCTGATTCAGATATGGGCCTAGCCACTACCGCTCAGGACCCTAGTTCTGAATGTATTGGATGGTTTTGAACAGGACATTCCTTATGTGGAAAACTCCAGTTCTGAGTCAGTAAATGACAGGGCGCTTGTTAGTGTACTCATGACTGCGGTGAGGGACACTCTCAAGCTAAAATGCTGCGGATGCAGAACCTCAGGCTGATACAGTCTCCTTTGGTTCTTTTAAGGCCAGGCCTTCTAAAGAGGTTTTTTTCCATATGTACTGTACTTTCTTTGACCAGCTCATTGATAAGGTCTGGGAAAAGCCGCAGAAGAATTTTTTTATGGTCCCGCGGCGTTTGTCTATCAGATACCCCTTGAAGATGCCCTACTTAAAAAGTGGGCTTCTCCCCCAGTGGTTGACCCTCCAGTCGCCCGGTTGAACAAGGCCATCACTCTCCCGATGGAGGGGACTCCTGCATTTGAGGACCCCACTGACAGGAGGTCAGAAGTGGTGAGCAGAGCCATGTTTGCCTTGTTGGGATCCGCCCTACGACCTGTGGTAGCGGCGACTCTTGTGTCTTAAACACTTACAGGTTGGGCAAAAATGTTGCACCTAGCTGTACAGGAGCATATTCTTCCTCCAGACACAGTTGCTCTGGCCCACCAACTGGTTCAGGGCCTGGTTTCTGTGTGCGACGCCACGCTGAACGCGGCCCCTTTAATATCCAGGGCCTCTGTCTCTGCGGTGGTATTGCGTCGTCTTATCTGGTTGAAATGCTGGTCTGCTGACCTAGCCTTAGGAAGCTCCTGACGGATCTACCATTTAAAGGCGGTAGACCTTTCGGTGCGGCTCTGGATGACATCGTCATGGATGTCACGGGAGGTAAACGCACTCTTCTTCCTTAGACTAGCAAGGGTGAGGAGGCCCGCCGCAAACAGGGGCCTTCCTTTCCAGCAAAACGTTTTTTTTTTCGTCAGTCAGAGTCCACAGGTAGGCCCTCTCAGACTGACGGCAGTGCGGCTGGTGGGCACAAGTGCCCCTGGGTGCGTAAGCCAAACAAGCGGCTCCCAAGCCCGCCTCCGCGTGAAGTCTTGCCTCCGCCCGACTCTGGGGCGGGGGGACGACTTCGCAGGTTAACGGATCGGTGGACCTCCCGAATCTCCGACTGGTGGGTGTGCAAGGTGGTCACCTCAGGATATAGGATAGTATTCCGATCCTGGCCCCCACACAGATTCTTTCCCTTGAATCTTCCTCTCCTTCCTACCTGTCGGGCAGCCCTCTTGGGGGCTGTACAGGATTTGATCAGGTCCGGAGTGATTGTCCCGGTTCCGTCGCAGGAGAGTTTTCAGGGATTCTACTCGAATCTGTTTGTCGTCCCAAAAATAGGATGTGGTTCGACCTATCCTGGACCTCAAGGCCCTAAAGGCCTTCGAGAAGGTGCAGAAATTCCGCATGGAATCCATTCGCACGGTGATCGCTACACTCCACCAAAGGGATTTTCTTCTGGCGTCCTTGGACTTCAAGGACGCCTACTTGCAGGTTCCGATCTGCGAAAGTCACCAGAAGTTTCTGCGCCTTGCGATCAGCGAAGTCCACTATCGATTGTGGCTCTTCCTTTCGGCCTTGCCTCGGCACCAAGGGTGGTCACCAAGGTGCTTGCTCCGGTTCTAGCCTTCTGTTACAGCGAGGTATTGCTGTCGTGGGCTATCTGGACGATCTTCTGCTATGGAGCAGAAAGTGGCTCAGACTTAGAGGTGACTATCGTCAATTAGACCCTTGGGGACTTCGGGTGGTTCCTGAACATTCAGGAGTCAGTCCTGGTCACGACTCAGTGTCTGGAGTATCTAGTTCTGGTTCTGGACTCCTTGGAGGCATAGGTATCCTACCTCTGGAGAAGTTGCTGACACTTCAGTCTGCGGTGTGGGTGCTGACATCCCGAAAATGGTTGTCAATCCGTTTTTTGCATGAGAGTCCCGGGACTCGTGGTGGCCTCCTTCGCGGCCATTCCGTATGCCCAATCACACACCAGGGCATTGCAGAAGAAGATCTTGTCCACCTGGGACAAATCCCCGTTGTCCTCGGATCTTCGGATCCAGGTGATTCACCTGGTCAGGGCGTCCCTGACATGGTGGTTGAGACCCTCGGCTCTTCGGTCCGGAAAGTCGTTCCCCTCCCATCCAATGGACGGTACTCACGACGGACACCAGCCTGACGGGCTGGGGTGGAGTCTGGGGAGTCCTGTCGGCTCAAGGCCTTGGACTCCGGACGAGCCCGTTTACCAATCACTGTTCTGGAAATACGGGCCATCAGACTGTGTCTCTCCTCGGGTCGGAGAGAGTACGGGGTTGCTCCATCAGGAGCCAGTCGGACAACGCCACGGCGGTGGCGTATGTAAACCATCACGGGGGGACTCGGAGCTCAGCTGCGGCTTCCGAGGTAGTCCGTATCCTGAAGTGGGCCGGAAGAAACGTGCCGGCTCTGTAGGGGCGGACTATCTGAGTCACCAGACGCCGGACCAGGAAGAGTGGTCCTCGCATATTTCAACTCCTTTGCCGACAGTGGGGCACGCCGGATGTGGACCTGATGGCCTCTCGACTCAGTCGCAAGGGTCGAGATTGTGGCCAGATACAGGGATCCTTGGGCGATGCCTCGGATGCGTTGGTGGCCCCATAGGGTCCTTATCGCCTGATATAAACTCCGGTGATCCTAATTGTTCCGGATTGGCCTCAGCGTCACTGGTACGCTGATCTGGTACGTCTCGTTGCGGACGTTCCCTGGCGGTTGCCGATGAGGGAGGACCTTCAGTCTCAAGGTCCTATGTTTCATCCGGCTTACAGTCAATGGCTTTAATGGCAGGGCTGTTAAAAGCCAGGTGTTGAGGGACCGAGGTCTCTCGGACTCTGTCATTTTGACCTTGTTAAGGACACAGACGTCTTCCTCCAGGCAGATCTATCACCGTGCCTGGAAAGCTTATATCGCCATATGCAAAGCGCTGGACTAGCGTCCTCGGACGTATTCCGTCCCCAGAATCCTGCGTCCTCTGCAGTGTGGAGTGACCCAAAAGCTTGCTTTGAGTACCATCAAGGATCAGATTTCGGCCTTGGCCGTCTTCTTTCAGCGACCTCTAGCGGGTCATTTCTTGGTTAGCACCTTGTGTTGGGGGTTCGCCATGTGCTCCCTCCTGTCAAGCCTTCTCTCCCACCGTGGGATCTGAATTTGGTGCTCTCGGTCCTCCAGGAACCTCCTTTTGGGAATATCCGGGATATTCCCCTCTTGTCTTGTCTCAGAAGGTGGCTTTTTAGTGGCAATCACTTCTGTTTGACGAGTGTCTGAGTTGGCGGCTTTGTCCTGCAAGTCGCCATATTTAGTCATCCATAAGGATAAGGTGGTGTTGCATCCGCGACCTTCCTTTTTGCCAAAGGTGGTGTCTACCTTTCACCTACATGAGGACATTGTCCTCCCGTCCTTGTGTCCTCACCCATCGCATCCCAGAGTGTTTGCGCTGCACATATTGGATGTGGTACGAGCCTTACGGGTGTACCTGTCTGCTACTGCTTCTATTCGGAAGTCCGACTCGCTGTTTGTGACTGTCCCTGGTCCATAACAGGGCCAAGCGGTTTCGTCTGCCATCATTTCTAGGGGAATCAGACAAACCGTCATTCAAGCCTATGCTCTCAAAGGGCGGGCGCCTCCCTTTCCGGTTACGGCGCATTCCACCAGGGCAATTGGTGCTTCCTCGGTTTTCCGACATCAAGCGTCGGTTGCACAAGTGTGCAAGGCGGCGACCTGGTCGTCTGTTCATGCCTTTTAAGTTTTTTATAAGGTTGATGTGGCTGCATCTTCGGATGCTTCCTTCGGCCGCAGGGGGCTGCAGGCCGCTGTTTAAAGTTGCGACTCCTCCGTTGAGGAGATCTGCCTTCTTGGAGTGAAAGTTTTGGTTTTTCCATTTATACTGCTCCCATCCCTCTTGACACTGCTTTGGGACATCCCACGTGTAAAGTGTAAAGAGACACCGTGTCAGTCCATGGATGATAAGAGAAAATAGGATTTTTTGTACTCACCGTAAAATCCTTTTCTCTGACATCCATGGACTGACACGGCACCCACCCTTCCTTTTAAGTTTGTACTGCTTTGTTACGAACTGAAGTCTGCTGACTGTAGTGGGAGGGTTATGTCCGGAGGGACCGCCCCCTGGGTGGGGCTGTTCAGCTCTGGCTGTTTAGAATGTATGTATAACATCTCACATTCTGCCTAGGTCTTCTCCTGCAAGCAGGAACATAACCCACGTGTAAAGTGTAAAGAGACACCGTGTCAGTCCATGGATGTCAGAGAAAAGGATTTTACGGTGAGTACAAAAAATTCTATTTTTTCATTTTCGGTATTGGATTCGGCACCAAAAAACCCATTCAGGTGCACTTTGTACTTCGATTTTTTTTTTAAAATATATAACCAAAAACGGGGGGGGGGGGGGTGTTGGAGTGGGTCTTTAGTAGGGATGAGCTTCGTCTCGAACATTGCCTGTTCGCCGAACAGCGAACAATTTGGGGTGTTCGCGGCAAATTCAAAAAGCCGCAGAACACCCTGTAAAAGTCTATGGGAGTAATCTAAAGTGCTAATTTTAAAGGCTTACAGTCAGGTCAATAAATATTGGGACATCAACACAATTCTAATCTTTTTGGCTCTATACACCACCACAATGGATTTGAAATGAAATAAACAAGATGTGCTTTAACTGCAGACTTTCAGCTTTAATTTGAGGATATTTACATCCAAATCAGGGAGGAGGAAAGGAATAGGGGGAGGGGGATTAAAAACAGGGGGGGAGGACAACCCACATACATATATTGGCGCTAGTAGGCCACTCACGCCATCCCCAGCAACCAAATACCATCAAACGTTTTGGGGCATTTCGGTAAGGCACTATTAATTCTTCAGGCTTTTTACTGTACATTTCTGAAAAATAGTTCTGAACCCCACGTATTGATACACAAAGTTAGGCTGGCCATACATTAGCAGGTTTTTTAATGAGCGTTCGTACGAACATTCTCACCAGTGCAGCTGATGTCATTTGAAAGTATTTCAAAATTTTGTTTGCATATAGGCTACTTTCACACTGAGGCACTTTACTTGCGTTTTAGCGCTAAAAATAGCGCCTGCAAAGCGCCTCTCCTGTCACCCCAGTGTGAAAGCCCAAGTTCACACTGGAGCGTGCGCTTGTGGGATGTTAAAAAAAGTCCTGCAAGCAGCATCTTTGGGGGGTTTAGGAGCAGTGTATACACTGCTCCTAAAACGCCCCTGCCCATTGAAATTAATGGGCACTGCTGCCCAAGCGCCTGCGATGAGCTTCAGCAGCAGCGATTTGCGGGCGCTATTAACGCCTTCTTCAGCCGCTAACAGGGGTTAAAAGCGGCCCACTATCGGCCGAAAAGCGCCGCTAAAACTTACGATAAAGTGCCACTTTTAGCGGCGCTTTACCACCGACGCTCTCACCGCCCCAGTGTGAAAGTGCCCTTAACATTAGATTTTTGGAGTGAATAGATTTTCCCAAACGAAAACCGCATTCACTGTGATGCCGCGTACACACGACCGTTATTCATGTCATGCAAGAAAATCTAAGTTTTTCTCGTTGTGATTCCTCTCAAGCCTGCCTTGCATACACATGTTCATGAAAAAAAAACGCTTGAGCAAAGCGCAGTGACATACAACACGTATGACGGCACTATAAAGGGGAAGTTCCATTCGAATGGCGCCACCCTTTGGGCTGCATTTGCTGATCCTCGTGTTAGTAAAGTTTGGTGAGAGACGTTTCGCGCTTTTCAGCCTCATGCTCTTCAGTCCGTTACAGCGTGACGAATGTGCTATCTCCATTCTGAACGCTAGTTTTACCAGAACGAGCGCTCCTGCCTCATACTTGATTCTGAGCATGCGCGTTTTTTTCCCCTCGTAAAAGCGTAAGTACACACGACCGTTTTTCACGACATGAAAAAGAACGACGTGAAAAACAACGAGAAAAAATAGAGCAGGTTCTAAAAAAAATTCGGGCAGTTTTCTCGTCGAGAAAAATGCCATGGAGCATACACACAACCGTTTTTCAAGACCAATCTAAAAATTTTTATTTTTCTCGTCATGAAAAACGGTCGTGTGTACGCGGCATCAGAAATTTGTTCGCTTGAGAGAAATTTTCCATCCCGCTCCTTCAAATTTTACCTTCGCTGCAGTTGAAATTTAATGTTTACTCAACCCCATTAATGATAAGAAAATCGAATGAACGTTCCTAAAATGACTCTTTAGTGGTAAGTGATTCCAGACACTATTCTCCCCTCAGATGACAGCCCTATAGAAATGTCCATAGAAGCAATGAAATACGACCAGCGTCACCTTTTGAACTGTCCTTCCCTGTGGTCAAATATTTGAGGAAAACAGGCTTTTATTGTTAGAGGTCTAATTAGGGACAGACATTTTATGGGACACTATCATTTTAATTAAATTTTCTGACCCCCTGGAAATGAAGGCCTGTTTTCCTCAAGCACTTGACCAAACGTTCTGGATTATGGGAGAACAAACAGGAAAAGCATACAAACTCCATGCAGATTGTTGGTGAAATTCTAACTCAGACCCCAGGGGGGTGTCAGATCCAGTCCTGCGGCAGTTTCCATAAATCAACCCTTGTGTGTTCAGTTTCATAAATAGCTCCTTTCAGCAGTCTCTGACGCCTCTGGAATAGGATACATGACACGATTTGTCACTTTGCTTGATGTACCAAGGTGTCAAAAGAGTATGGAGCATCAGGGAAAATGTCAAATGTTTCTGGGAGAAGATGGCTCCTACTATATAATGACTTGGAGCAGGAAAGGACCTTTTGGTAAATGCTATGTTTACATAGCGGATCTTTAACCACTTCAATACAGGGCACTTTTACCTCCTTCCTGCCCTGGCCAATTTTCAGCTTTCAGCGCTGTCGCACTTTGAATGAAAATTGCACGGTCATGAAACAAACACTGTACCCAAACAACATTTTTATCATTTTTCTTGAGACAGATAGAGCTTTCTTTTGGTGGTATAGTCACCACTGGGTTTGTATTTTTTTCTAAACAAATAAAAAAAGGCCAAAAAAGAAAAAAAGTTTTTTCTTAGTTTTGTTATAAAATTTTGTAAATAAGTAATTTTTCTCCTTCACTGATGTACACTGATGAGGCTGCACTGATAGGCTGCCCTGATGAGTTGGCACTGATAAGCAGCACTGACTGATGGGCACTGACTGGCAGGACAGATGGGCACTGACTGGCACCACCAGGGTGGATTTGATTTAAATCAATTCAATTTAAATCACCAGTAAAAAGGCTTGATTTAAGTCAACTTGATTAATATTATAATTTTTAAAGAGCAACTGTCATCTCTGTCCCACAGCGGCTCCTCCTCTGATCTGCTGTTGACTCACCGACAGTCCCCATTCACTTTAATGGGATGGCTGGTGATGCGGCAGTGACACAACAAGGTGAGGGACATGAGGGCAGCAGGTGAGTGGATACCCGCTAACAGGCACTGCCATGATGGATCTGAAATGACAGGTGCTCTTTAAATGTATGGACTTATTCTTGCTGGTAGTTAGAATCTTTAATATTTGCAAACAAAATTAAGGTTTCCTATTTAGAATAATAAGCTGTCAGGTTAGTAAAACAGCGATATTAGAACCGATTCACTCATACAGTTGGTAGTGTACATGGATTTGCAAAACAATGGGATAAAGGAATATTCCTGAACTTTGTTTTATCTCATGGTTACTGTGAAATTGTGTGACTGCATCAATGCAGTGCATGTTATCTCAGCTTGCAGAACTTGGATTCATTGAATGAATTTACCAAAAATGTAACTATTGCAGAATATACAGCCTCATGCTACATAATTAAGCTCCATTTCATGCTGAATAAACTAAATTATTAATGTATCCGAAATAGAAAACTATCTTTTTTTTTTTTTTTTTCTTACTCCAAAAGCAATTTATTAAAATAAATTTGATAAGAATCGAAAAAATCTATTTACAGTAAATCAAAAAAATACGATTTAAATAAAAAAAATCAGATTGTTTTTTTTTTTTTTTTTAATCATTGATTTTTATCCACCCTGGGCATCACTGATGGGGCTGCACTAATAAACATTGCACTGATTATCAGTGCAGATGTCCTCACTGAGGAAAGCCGCTTATCAGCTCTCCTTTTCTCACATGCTGTCAGCCTGAGCAGAGGAATGCCGATAACTGGCACTTCCTATTTACACTGTGATTAGCTGTGATTGGACACAGCTGATCACATGGCAAAGAGCCTACATTATAGGCTTTTTACCCTGATTGGAGATGCAGTGTGTCCAAAGGACACACCGCACCAACGTTTGCCATGAGTGGCTTGTTCTGAAGGCTTGTTTCACTGATTGGAGTGGTTTGTTTCACTGACTGGACGATATGACGTCCAGTCAGTGAAACCCCTGCCTGGCCGTCATTTTGCTATAGGCCGGACGGAAATTTGTTATCTAAAGCAGTGGTTCTCAACCTCACTTCTTAAGTACCCCCAACAGGCCAAGTTTTGGGAACTTCTCTTATGCCGTGTACACACGATCGGAATTTCCGACAGCAAAAATTTGAGAGCTGGTTCTCAATTTTTCCGAAAAGTTCTTGTCGGAAATTCCGATCGTCTGTATGCAATTCAGACACGCAAAAAAAAAAAACACGCATGCTCTGAATCAATTTGATGCATGCTCGGAATCATTGAACTTCATTTTTCTCGGCTCGTTGTAGTGTTGTACGTCACAGCGTTCTTGAAGGTCGGAATTTTGTGTGTCCGTGTGTATGCAACACAAGTTTGAGCCAACATTCCGTCGGAAGAAAATCCACGGTTTTCTTGTCGGATTTTCCGATCGTGTGTACACGGTATAGTATAAAATAGCTGTCCAAAATACCAAACCATTGACTCTTTAAAGTGGTTGTAAACCCTCCGGTGTTAGTTGCACCTACAGGTAAGCCTAGATTAAGGCTTACCTGTAGGTGTTTGCAATATCTCCTAAACCTACACGGTTTAGGACAGGGCTCGACAAAACCCGGGCGCCAGGTCGCCATTGCGACTAGAATTAGCGACCTGGCGCCTGGGGCAGCACAGCTGGGGTATCCTGTGTCTCCGTGCCCCCCCCCCGCGCCGCGGGATCGCGGCGGGCTGCGCCGGCCGGTAATTGAGGCCGCGGCTTTGCGGCCTTCTGCAGGCCTATGCTTCCTTCTGTGAACTAGCGCCATCTTGTGGTGGCAGTTGGTATGACAACCAGCAATGCTAATGGAGTTTCCCTGTCTGTTTTCCCTGCCATCTCCTTCCCTCTAATTAGAACCCCCAAACATTATATATATTGTTTATTCTAACACCCTAGAGAATAAAATGGCGGTCGTTGCAATACTTTCTGTCACACCGTATTTGCGCAGCGGTCTTACAAGCGCACTTTTTTGGGAAAAAATACACTTTTTTAAAATAAAAAAATAAGACAACAGTTAAGTTAGCCCAATTTTTTTTTATATTGTGAAAGATAATGTCACGCTGAGTAAACTGATACCCAACATGTCACACTTCAAAATTGCGTCCGCTCGTGGAATGGCGACTAACTTTTACCCTTTAAAATCTCCATAGGCGACGTTTAAAAAATTCTACAGGTTGCATGTTTTGAGTTACAGAGGATGTCTGGGGCTAGAATTATTGCTTTCGCTCTACCGATCGCGGCGATACCTCACGTGTGGTTTGAACACCGCTTTCATATGCGGGCGCTACTCACGTATGCGTTCGCTTCTGCGCGCGAGCTCGGCGGGACGGGGCGCGTTCCTGGCTCCTAACTTTTTTAGCTGGCTCCTAGATTCCAAGCAAATTTGTCAAGCCCTGGTTTAGGAGATATTTGCCAAAAATAGTACACCGATGTCTACGGCGCATGCGTGCCGTAGGCATCGGCACAGGCGCACTGTAAATGCCGGTTTAATGAATCGATCACGCCGGCTTTTACAGCTCCCGCGCGCATTGCGCGGAGTGACGTTTTCACCGCTCCGGCCAATCACAGCGCCGGAGCGGCGATACCCGGAAGTAACCTTCCGGAGCGATGTCTGCGGCCGGAGAGGGAGACGAGGACGGCTTCAGGGGCTTCGATCTAAGGTAAGTAATGCATAATGAGCTAGTATGCTAGTCATACTAGCTCATTATGGCTTTGTCTTGCAGGTTTTTTTTTTTTAAATCGAGGTTCACAACTACCTTAAAGCACCTGTACAAGATAAAGGAAAACCTGCCAACATGGCCTGTTGGGGGTACTTGAGGACTGAGGTTGCAAACCACTGATCTAAAGTAGGGTTGTCCCGATACTAGTATCGGTATCGGGACCGATACAGAGAATTTGCGCGAGTACTTGTACTCGCGCAAATGCTCCCGATGCTTCACCCGATACTTTTTTATTTCTAGTGTAGTGTGGCTGGAGAGGGCGGGAGGAGTCAGTGGCTGGGGAGAGCGGGAGAGGGCGAGGGAGTGCGGGTGGAGTCTGGCTGGAGAGCGGGCGGGCAGAGTCTATGGAAGAAAAGTGTGGGCGAAGTCTGGCTGGAGAGGGCGGGCACAGTCGGTGGACAGGTTTGGCGGGCAGAGAACGAGTCCCTCACCTGCAGTTGAACCTGGTAAGCTGGAAGGGGTGTAGGGCACAGCCGCATCTGGATCGGTGACCGGTGCTGTCACAATCGGTCGCCGTCAGCGGCTGAACGTCCCGACGCCCATCTTGGTACACCCTGCACTTGGCTGCAGTAAGCAGCAGCAGACATCTTGTTACACCCAGGCCGAGCTATATACCAGTGCCACCTGATAGGTGGCACTTGTGGGCACTGATAGATGGCACTGGTAGTACTATCAGTGCAATCAGTGCCACCTATTAGTGCAATCAGTGCCACCTATCAGTGCCCACAAGTGCCATCTATCAGTGCCATCTATCAGTGCCATCTACTAGTGCCATCTATCAGTGCAATCAGTGCCACCTATCAGTGCTCACAAGTGCCACCTATCAGTGCCATCTACCAGTGCCATCAATCAGTGCCACCTATCAGTGCCCACAAGTGCCATCTATCTATGCCATCTATCAGTGCCCACAAGTGCCATCTATCAGTGCCATCTATCAGTGCCACCTATCAGTGCCCACAAGTGCCATCTATCAGTGCAATCAGTGCCACCTATCAGTGCCCACAAGTGCCACCTATCAGTGCCATCTATCTGTGCCACCTATCAGTGCCCATAAGTGCCATCTATCAGTGCCACCTATTAGTGCCCATCAGCGCCAGTCACCAGTCAGTGCCCATAAGTGCCGCCTATCATTGCCAGCCACCTGTCAGTTCCACCTATCAGTCCCCATCTGTCAAACTGTCACATGACATTGAAAAAAAATATATTGGTAATCGGTATCGGCGAGTTCTTGGAAATAAGTATCGGTACTTGTACTCGGTCCGAAAAAAGTGGTATCGGGACAACCCTAATCTAAAGTATAACTTAGGCAAAACCTTCTTTAGTGGAGAGGGATTGGAACACCTATCAGATTTTCTGTTGATGTCTGTGTCCCCTTTAGGTCCCATTCACACCTGAGTGTAGTGGGAATGTGTGTTCCTGCTTGCAGGTTTTTTTTTTTGCACGTTTTCATGCATTAAGGCCACTTTCACACTGAGGCGCTTCTAAACTGCCAGTAAAAACACTGAGCGCTTTTGAAGCGCTTTTCAGGCGCTTTTGAAGAGCTTTCTGTTCATTTCAATGGAGAGGGGAGTTTTTCACAGCCCTGCCAGCACACTGCCCCAGTGTGAAAGCATTCATTGATTTTAATGGAAATATGTTTTCGTGAGCTTTTTAGGCGCTGTTTTTAGCGCGAAAGTGCCTGAAAAGCGACTCAGTGTGAAAGTGTTCTTACGCAAATCACACCTAGGGCAGCCCATTCACTTATGCGTGACAAATGCCCCAAAGTAGCTTCAGAACCTTTTTGGTGGTGAAGCGTTGGGTGTTTTTTCAGCGCGCGTTTTAGAGTATTTTGTTGTGTGACAAACACGTGGCAAAGTGTGCATCTGCTACTCGTTCTAGGGGTGCCATGAAGTGCATGGTAAAACACATACAGTATTTCTTTGTTTTGTCACGCATTGAGGAAGAGCCCAGGTGTGAATGCAGAGATTCACCCTTCTGGTCACTGGTGACCGTTATCACCCAGAGTGAAAGTGAAAGACAATCCCAAATTTTGAGCGTTCACCAGAAAAGGAATATAGGGAAAATGGGAATGCTAGTTCTGGTTGACCTGGTGACTACCAGGGATTTCCCATCCCTTGCTGTTGCAGCTATGGGACTGGAAGTGAAGGGAAATCTCCTCAATGGGACACAAAAAAGAAAAGCACTCCAATGCAGATTGCAAACACAGTGCGTTTGCAGGTACCAAATCACATGGTAACACATTACACTGCCCTTTGGTGTGGCACATTTTTTAAAAGTAGTGCATGCCCTACTTTTTTCCGTGTTAATGTGCAATTTCAGCCCATTCAAATGGATTGCACTACACAGGAACTCTTAGGAATCGCACAGGGACGTGGCACACGTTCCTGTGCGATCCTGGTGTGAACTGCCCTTATTGTCACATAATATTGGTAGCAGGGAGCCACATCATCCTGATAGCAACATTTATAATGTCAGACTGAACCTTGTACAGGACAAACAAAGGTGTGCTGTGTATGTGGCAAGATTCTAGTATTATTCCTATGTTATCACATTCACTTGAATAGAGCTTATCAAACAGTAAATAATTTTATGTACTGGACTGTGAGGACATAAGCAGAGCGAACGAGTATTTATTCCACAAAGAGAAATCTATAACTGGGCAACATTCAATGTAAACTCTTAACTGAATGCATTTAGTCTGCTAAATCACTGTGTATAATAATACATTTAAAAAGCTGCTATATTTTTAATTCAGACGCATGTTGTATCCATCTTTCATCCTTGGGTACCCCAGGGATGAGTGCATGCCATTTCTCAGGGCAGTTTCCTTATGGTGGCAACAGTGGACCATGATTGTGTCTACACACAGTATTTAGCCGAAGTCCTTGTGACAGGGTGACAACTTGGGGTAATTGTAATGAAAGCTGCAACTTAAAACTATTAAGAATGACTTTCAAAATTATATTATTATGTTAAAGCAGGGCTCGACAAACCCCAGACGCCAGGTTGCATTGGCGACTAGAATTAGCGACCTGTGTCCAGGCATGTACTGGCCATCAGGACTTCAGTGACAGCGGACCGCCGCCCCCTCTCCGTTCCTCTGTCTCCGCCTCCCAGCATCGCTCACCTCCTCTCCCTGGCTAGTTATGCAGCGTGACTGAATACAGACATGCTCCTCGGGAGTCGCACTGAGAAGCTCATCATACGATCCGGAAGGATGGCGGCCACACACAGCTGTGACATAAGTTTCCTCGGCACTCGTTCTCCTGGTCTTTCCATTCCCCCGCTCTCCATCCTGTCTGCTGCCATGGAGAATCTAGATGGAGAGCGGGGAAGGAAAGACCAGGAGAACGAGTGCTGAGGAAGCTTATGTCACAGCTGTGTGTGGCCGCCGTTCTTCCGGATCGTCGACACCAGACAGGTTGGAGAGCGGGGGAAGGAAAGACCAGGAGAACGAGTGCCGAGGAAGCTTATGTCACAGTGTGTGGCCGGCGGCCGCCGTCCTTTAGGATCGTATGATGAGCTTTTCAGTGTGACTCCTGAGGAGCATGTCTGTATTCAGTCACGCTGAAGTTAACTAGTCAGGGAGAGGAGGTGAGCACTGCGGGGGACCAGAGCATCATGGGGGGGGGGGTGGAGGCGCACGGGGGACCAGAGCAGCATGGAGGGGGGGAGATAGAGCATGGGGGACCAGCGCAGCATGGGGGGGGTAGAGCATGGGGACCTGAGCAGCAAAGGGGGGAATAGAGGAGCATGGGGACCTGAGCAGCAAAGGGGGAATAGAGGAGCATGGGGACCTGAGCAGCATGGGGAGAATAGAGAAGCATGGGGACCTGAGCAGCAAAGGGGGGGGGAATAGAGGAGCACGGGTGACCTGAGCAGCAAAGGGGGGGGGAATAGAGGAGCACGGGGGACCTGAACAGCAGGGGGGGATAGAGGAGCACAGGGGACCAGAGCAGCATGGGGAGGAATAGAGGAGCACAGGGACCATAGCAGCATGGGGGGGAATAGAGGAGCACGGGGACCAGAGCAGCATGGGGGGGGGATAGAGGAGCACGGGGACCAGAGCAGCATGGGGGGGAATAGAGGAGCACGGGGACCAGAGCAGCATGGGGGGGGGATAGAGGAGCATGGGGACCAGAGCAGCATGGGGGGGGGGGGGAATAGAGGAGCACGGGGACCAGAGCAGCATGGGGGGGAATAGAGGAGCATGCAGTCGAAAGACTGCCTTCTAACTTTTTTTAGCTGACTCCTAGATTCCAAGCAAATTTATCAAGCCCTGTGTTAAAGCATATAAGAAGAGGTTTTAGTGATTGAGTTTACATACTTTATTACAGGGTTCACATTTGACAGTGGTGTCACAAAGCATTATGAGTTTAGGAGTACATAGCAGCAGCTGTTTGCTTTTGGACACTTTCTCTCTAATTGACACTGCGGCCAGCTCCTGAGAACAGTAAAGTAAACATTCGGAGCTGCATGCAGGCTGCCTTTAGAAGTCGATGTACACGCAGCACCGGCACGGACGCAATCAAAATTGGACATTAGGGCAAAACAGGGTGCACGGATCCAAAGGCAGAGGCTTCCTGCTTCTGCCCGCATGTCAAAATTTGACATGCAATTGTGCTCGTGCCAGCGCTGCATTTGTTAATCCACTTCAATGGACATCCCGCACACAGCTCCAAGGTGGATGGATGCATGCACATTTGCAAGCGGCTCTGCATGGAGGACAGGCTTAAACACCCATTTGAATGCGTCCTAAAATAGTCCTAAAAGAAGAGTATCATGTAGCATTAAATAGTCCATGTTGTAAGCTTTTTTGCAAGGTTTACTTTTTATTTTGACATGCAGTACATTTTTATACAGCTTGGTCTTCCATTTTTGTGGTATTGTTTTATATATAGAGATTTGTAGAACAGCTGCTAGATGGAGCTCTCAGTGTCTCAGTGCAATTAAAATATTATATTGTGGTTTTTGCCTCCCTATCTGTACAGTGCTTTTCACCGAAGTCAATACTTCTAGCTTTCATATGTGACCCAGAACAAAAAGCCCCACAATAATGAGGGCCAAATAAGAGGGTCTGGTTCATTATAATCCCCTGCTGCACTCTGTGTTCTAATGAGGGAAGTTGTCATGTCTGCATGCCTTTTAGATGTAGTTCATGGCAGACAATTAGATTGTCCAGTATTGTAGGAAAAGATGTATTTCATCCATGTGCTTAGCTGTTTGTCTAGAGTTCAGATCTCATTTTGCGGGGCCCTGCAGGTAATTTTTGTAAATACAATGACGTGGGATTCAGTATGTTGGTCTATTTGAAGAACTGACAGACAATCATGTATCTACATAGAAAGGTGTTACATTTATGGAAAGAACAGTTGTTAGCCCTGTAGGATATACAGGAAGTATTATACATCAGTACTGTTTGTCAGTCATGTAAAGGTTCAACAGCCTACACATTCCTTGCATGGTATGTACAGTAATCAGATTGTATCTTGAAAGTGAATTTATTTTCATTTCTTCCATATTCGTTTAACTGCTTCCTATCAGGTTGCACAAGTTCTCTACAGTAGATGTATTGTATGATATGTGAATTTTACAGATACGGCAAAGCTTTCTTAAAGAGGAGCTCCAGTCTCTTAAAGTGGAGTTCCACCCACAAATGGAACTTCCACTTTTTGGAATCCCCCCCCCCCTCCGGTGTCACATTTGGCACCTTTCAGGGGGGAGGAGGGAGCAGATACCTGTGTAATACAGGTATTTGCTCCCACTTCCTGGCATAGATCACCGCGGTGACCTACGCCACTTCCGGCGCCTACTCTGTCCTCCCCCGCTGTCTTCTGGGAGACACCTAATGACCAGTGAGGACGCGCAGCGCGACTCACACACGCGCAGCTAGGAACCAGGAAGTGAAGCCACAAGGCTTCACTTCCTGATTCCCTTACCAAGGATGGCGGCAGCAGCAGCCGAGAGCCGACGGACAGATCGGCTTCGGCTGCCGACATCACGGACGCCCTGGACAGGTAAGTGTCCATGTATTAAAAGTCAGCAGCTGCAGTATTTGTAGCTGCTGGCTTTAAATGTTTTTTGTTTTTTTTCGGCGGACCTCCGCTTTAAATTAAAATTAAAAGTCAGCAGCTACACAAACTGTAGCTGCTGACTTTTAAGAAACAGACACTCACCTGTCCCATGATCTGGCGGTGTTCTCACCCCAGTCGTGTTCTCCCTGTGTACTCCTGTTTTGGATCGGATCAGAACCATCCGAACTATTATATCTGTCCCTGTCCAAATTAAATGTAAAGTGTGCACACTTAAAGAAATAAAGAAATGTCACACTGACAAACACGAGCACAGAGTGAACATTCTTCCGTTTATTGTTCCTCTTTTCGCTATTTATAGAGTATGCTATTCAGATAGGGCGAGACATATGCAAAACATAATCTTATGACAATTATGACATTTAGGTGAGTGACACCCATAAGCTTTTGGGAGACTTTTGTCAATATATGGGGGTAAGAGTTGGGTAGCCAGCCTTATAACTATATATGGTAATGGTCATCTTCCTTTGATGTCTTTGTGACAGTCCTATTGAAGGAGGCACAATATCTTGTTAACTCTTCGCAGTTCAGTTTCGCAATAAGGGAGGGGTAGGAGAGCAGCCAGCATCCATCTTATGATCTGAAGTTAAGGCTCAATAAGCTAAGCGATTTAAGCAAACAGTGAAAACATATATATTACACATTGAAAATAGGCATTTTGCTATAATACCTTAGTCACTTCCATTACACTCTCTCGCCCGAGCCAGCATCTTAACTATGGACACCCGGCTTTGACAGCTTGCGGCTTCACAGCCGGGTGACCACTGTGCGTGCGGTGCTGCACTCTGTGACTGGTTTCCAAGTCTTCTGGGACCTGTTATGTGTCCCAGAAGACTTCGGGAGGCAAAGATAACTTTCAAGTGGAAGCAGGTACCTGTCAAAATAGGGTATCCACTCCCCCTCCTCCCCAAAAGCTCAATTTCACAAACAGGAGCCGGGGAGAAGGCCCTAAAACAAAGCCTTAAGAGCTCCAGTCTCCCAGCCTTGCGGCTTCACAGCCAGCTTCCCAGTGCACATGCATGAGCTGTGCTGCACTCTGTGAATGGTCCTACAGTCTTCTGGGACCTGTGATGTGTCCAGGAAGGCTGCACGGGAAGAGGGGGCAAATTCTGCTCAGATTGCCACAGCAATCCTGATGAAGTGGGAGTGGATACCTGTCAAAACCAGATTCCCACTCCCCCCTCCCTAAAAACCGCCAATTGTTAAAGAGGAGGGGGGTGCAAGCAAGCAGAACTTCCCCTATTTGGTAAAGTTCTGCTTTTAAAGTAAAAGGCAGAACTTTTTTATTTTTTAGATTGGAGAGAGTGGAGAGGGATTGGAACACCTGTCGGATTTTTATTGCTGTCTGTGCCCTCATTAGGGAGATTCACCTCTATTAGTCCTGTTTACTATTATTGTCCTAGTGACCTCTGTTAAGACGGAAAGTGAGGAGAAATCAAAAATATTAGAGTTGTCAGTGGAACACTGGTGAACCTTTTAGTCTTATGACGAGCGTTTTAGGGCCCTTTCACGCGGAAGACCCTATCGGACCATCCATTGCCCTCTATGGTGCAGCAGGTGTCAATGGACATGTGTCCACTGACACCAAATCCTGTCCCCTAAAAACAGACTGATAGGGGTCAATTACCCATTTATCTGGCAAGTCCGTTTACATCCAACCGCCCATAGAGGACAGTGGGCTGTGTCTGTGTCCGCCCTGCGTGAGCGGACATGGACCAGCCTTCCACCTGCTCAGCCAGGATCAGCGGACAGATTCCCCCCAACTCCAGCAGAGCCCTCCCTGTGTGAAAAGGGCCTAAGACACTTGGTAAAATTTCCTCTCATTCCTGTTGCTTCTCTAGGATAGGAAAGAAAGGCAAATTTCCCCCCGTGAGACACAAATAGCAAAAAAAAAAATTAACAGGGGTTTTGGTCCTTCCTACCTCTACCTCAACTAAAATAAAAAATAAAAAGAAACTGACTATACTCACACTGTAGCTAATTATTATTATTATATTTTTTAAAATTTAATATTCTTCCATGATTTGGAATGGACCCCATTCTTTTCAATTCATATTAACGTATCCTTATTTCATTTCAGGTAATAACAGTGTCAATCCAAGAACCTTTTACATTGAAGATTATGTTAATGAATTTGAAGAATTTCCAGACGATGCAATAGATAACATTGACGATTTTCCGGATGAGGCCATAGATGCATCTGGAGAAGAATCAGGAATGGAGCCCACACAGCCTCGCACCCGCAGTATCATAAAGGAAGTAACAAACATTACAAAGCAGGTTCATCTGTATCTGACTAGCCCACTATTGACCAGATTTGTACCGTCGGTGTACACCTTGGTATTCATTGTGGCACTTCCTCTCAATGTCATGGCTGTCATCATATTCTTGTTTAAAATGAAGGTCAGAAAGCCAGCCATTGTCTATATGCTGAACCTGGCCATGGCTGATGTCCTCTTCGTCATTGTTCTTCCCTTCAACATTGCTTACCGATTTGCAGGAAATGATTGGCACTTTGGGCCCGCCATGTGTCAGTTTGTCACTGTAGCATTTTACTTTAACATGTACTGCTCCATCCTACTCATGACAAGTATCAGTGTGGATCGGTTCCTAGCGGTTGTTTATCCAATGCATTCTCTTTCCTGGCGCACAATGGGTAGAGCCTGGCTAGTCTGTATCTTCATCTGGATTGTATCCATTGCCAGCAGTGCACCTCTTTTAATAAGTGAGCAGACTAAACATGTTGCCTTATTGGGCATCACCACCTGCCATGATGTACAAGACCTGAAGGACCTCAAGGGATTTTACCTGTACTATTTTACCACTTTCATAGTAGTCTTCTTTGTGTTACCATTAATCATTACAACCATCTGTTATATTGGCATCATTCGCAGCTTGAGCAGTAAAAGCATTGAGAACTCATGCAAGAAGACCCGAGCCTTAGTCTTGGCCATTGTGGTGCTCTGTGTTTTCATCATGTGCTTTGGGCCCAGCAATCTCATCTTCCTAATACATTATTTGTACTTCAGTCATGGAGCCAACCAGTCTCTGTATTTTGCCTACATCCTCTGTTCCTGCATTAGCAGTATCAACTGCTGTCTGGACCCGATCATTTATTACTATGGCTCCACCCAATGTCAAAAGTACTTGTATAGTTTGGTGTGCTGCAAGAAGTTAGCTGAGCCTGTAAGCAGTAGTGGTCAGTTAATGAGCACAGCAAGCAAAAATGAGACGGGCGTCAGCAGTGCAAAAAATAGCGTCTACCGAAAACTTCTGACATAAATTTTTACTTACGTGGTTTTGCTGAACAGCTGTAGACTTGCACTTTCCTTTATGCACAGTATAACTTGTTTCGAGTGACTGTGTTGCTTGGGCTGGCCCTTACAGATCAGATGTTTTCAGTTCACATGATCAACACACCTGTGTAGATATGTTTATTACAGGATAAAGATCAGGATAAAAAATGTACAGTATTTAAAAACCACCCAGTTGGAGTTTGTGTTAAGAAAGTGCTTTCAGTGTAGATAAGCCTTTCTCACCCAGGGTTCCATGGCACCTTAGGGTTTCTAAAGAGATTGCTACGGGTTCCTTGAGCAATGATCAGTTTTTGCTTCTCAGATAAGTAACCACCAACAGCAAATATATTTTTATCTATCTGTAATGGGGGTATTCTTCCCAATGACACCAAATGTAGGGAGCATTGTTCCCTCTCACCATCATGCTAATGTACTGTGAGCTGCAGTATAGTCTTAATTAAAGCTCTGTTCCAGCTGGAAAAAAAAAAAATTAAAAGTCAGCAGCTACAAACACTGTAGCTGCTGACTTTTAATAGGGACACTTACCTGTCCAGGGAGCCCACGATGTCGGCCGCCCGAGGCCGATCCGTCCATTGGATCGGGTCCCAGCGCCGCCATCCTAACAAGGGGAAACAGGCAGTGGAGCCTTGCGGCTTCACTGCCCATTTCCTACTGCGCATTCGCGAGTCACGCAACGCTTTGTGAATGGCCGGCTGTCTTCTGGAACACACACAGGTCCCAAAAGACAGCGTGCCCCATTCCCCAGAAGACAAGAAGGAAGATCGCCACGGTATAGGAACTGGCAGATTAAGACGATCTGCCTAGCAACAGGCATTTCTGCTAAATTAAAATTTGTATTTATTTTTTTACATTTTTTTTAAATGTATTATAAGGAGCCCATTTATGTGATTTTATTTTTTAGGGTGGACCTCCGCTTTAACAGGTTCCCTGAGACCAGAAATGTATTTGTTAAAAAGGTTGAGAAAGGCTGATGTAGTTATTTTTGAAGCAGAAAAAGTAATTTTACAGTTACCTATTACAATCATTATATGTCATTCCCCTTACTCTAGTTTGTGGGTAACGGAGTGAGATGGTTAACCCAGAATACCTTTGTTAGGCTACAGACGCAGGACTTCCCAGTGGGATTCCACAGTGTTCCCAGGTCAGATGGAATGTGTAATGGGACATTGTATTCTGGATTTAGCTTCAGGCCTCCTAGGAGACACCTGTGTAAGATATCCAGAAGGGTGCTTCTAGATTTCTGAACATCTAGTCTTTCAAGGGACAACAACCCTAGGAAGGTTCCATATTCCTCTATGTGTATGTGTAAAAATAGTCTCCTAGCAAATAATGATAGAAGAGAATATGGGCACGGATGTACTGCTAAGCTATCAGCCACATCCTAATTCTTACCTCACTTTTAGGCCCCATGTACACTGCTGCTGCTAAACGGACGTTCAGAGGCAGTTGGACACTTTTTTTTCCACTGCCCCTGAACTCATTCAATGTTATCTTATGTGTACATGTACACAGGTTCGTTTACTGTCGTTTTTAGGCAGTTGCGTTTATAGGCCTTTTTTTAAGGCAAAAAAATGAGTTCAGATGCCGAAGTTTCCGACGTTTCAGATGCCAAACACGGCTAAACGCGGTACCCGCCTTTAGCCGCGTTTCGTTTATAGGCGTTTTTTGTTTTTGCCCATTTAAAAAAAAATAATATATATTTTTTTAAAGGCTTCTAAATGCAAACGCGGCAAAACTGACGTTTTAAATGTGGGTTACTATCTGTCAAGTTAAATCGTTCAGGAGAGGTTGTAAAAATGCCCCATGTACATGGAGCCTTATAAGAACTACTTTCCTGAAATAAACCTATTGAATGTGTCTTATTTTCTGTCTAGGAACTGAACCTCTTTAACATGTTCTTTACACGAATAGAGGCTCTGCAAAGATGGTATATAGAGCATTGATACATTTCAAAATGGTGTGGAAGTGATTTTAAGTGCAGTAAAAGTCACACCATATGAATTAATAGGGCACTACCATATCACTTTAAAAAACATGGACCAAGAAAAATGAGTTCCTGTCCTAGTTTGGCTACCAAGAGCTACCCGTATTTAGTGTATCAAACCGTTAACGAAGATGCCTGGTCTCATCTATATACTGTATGCTATGTATTACGAAATATACATAGAAACTCTTTTATTATTTACATTAATCTCATGTTTACAAACCTTTAAATACCGGTACTATAGTTCCCCTTAAAGTTTACAGACTATTTAAAGTTATGCTAGTAGGGAAGTATAGTACCAAAAGATAATGGATCAAGCAGAATGGGGAAACCAGAATAGTGTCCGATGGAGCAAAAATCGAACTGAATTGCCATTAGGAGTTATGTTTGCTTATATACTGAATTAGAAATACTTAATTCATGATAATTCTTTTTGATATGTTGGAGAACAGTGGTGGGAGACAAAAACATTTTAGGCAATTTTTTCCTCTCTATACAATGACCATAAGGGACACAGAAATAATAGTGGGTGGCTGCGTGTACCTTGAGCCATTCTTTGAATACAATTCCATAGAACTTGCTTGATAAGAGATTAATAAATTGTTGTGTTAGAATGTTGCTTAATAAAAAGGTATTTCTTTCTCTAAATATTCAGCATTATTGCAGTACTTTCTGTAAGATTAGCAGTGACACCAAATTAGTGTTAAAATTGGTAAATGCACTTTGTTAGAAAAAAGCTTCCAGAGTAAAGAAAGTGACTGGGACGTTAAAGGTCACAGGGTTGGTGGTGGTGGAATCACTACTTGGGAATCTAGCCCATTGTCACATTGTAAATGCTATCACTGGTAATGTAAGAGCTGGCAAACTGTTCTGATTTTCTGTTGTTAGTATAACTTGCAAAGATTACATTATTAAAGTTATTAATGCTATTACATGTTATTAAAGCGGAGGTCCGCCAATTTTTTTTTTAAAAGTCAGCAGCTACAAATACTGCAGCTGCAGACTTTTAAAATAAGGACACTTACCTGTCCAGCGCGGCCGCGATGTCGGCACCCGAAGCCGATCTCTGCCTTGTCTCTCGGATGCTGCCGCCGCCATCTTCGGTAAGGGAATCAGGAAGTGAAGCCTTGCGGCTTCACTGCCTGGTTCCCTACTGTGCATGCGCGACTCGCGCTGCCTAATGCCACTGGTCATTGCTGTCTTCTGGGACCCGTGTGTCTCCCAGAAGACAGCGGGGGGGAGGCACCGGACGTGATGTAGACTCCCGCAGATAATGCAGGGATCTACGCCCGGAAGTGGGTGCAAATATCTGTCTTAGACAGGTATCTGCTCCCCCCTCCCCCCTGAAAGGTGCCAAATGTGACACCGGAGGGGGGGAGGAATCCGGATAGCAGAGGTTCCATTTTTGTGTGTACCTCTGCTTTAAGGTACCACTAAGTTCCCATATAGAAAACAAATAGTTTTTTGTATACAGTTGTTTATACAAGCTACTGGCAATTGCTAGGCCATTTAGATCTGTAGTTTTGAAAGAGATCTGAAAATAAGTGCATAAAAAATATCTAAACCCAAAAAACAAACATGTAATACATTGCAGCTTACCAGTCCTTAGATGAGGTATATGCATTAGTTTTCATTTTTCAGACTCTTTGCCTTTATTTTCACATGATTATCCTGCCAATAACGCACTTCCTGTCCCTTTGTGTCTACACTCATTTCTCCACTGTATCTATGGTGGCAGCCATGGTTTTCACACAGGCTGGTGTTCATATATTCCTGCCTTTGTTCTTCTCCATTACCTGGTGGTTTGATAGGGCTAGTAGTTTGCACAAGAGAGATGACAAGAAGTGACCAAGACAATACTTGTCTAATAAGATCAACATATGCTTCCTGTACTTGATAAAAAATAGTCCATAGCATAAAAAAAAAAAAAAAAAAGAATAGAAAGCTGCTATATATTACACTTTTGTTTCTAAGTTTAGATATACTTTAGCACTGCAATCTGAATTTCATCCTTCCCATTGTCACAACTATATATAAACATTTGGGCTAGTAAAGGAGTGGATGTAGAATCCAGGAACCATTAAGTCCAATATTAAAGCCATCAGGTACTTTAAACCCTTTACAACAGCATTATGCATATATGTAGCAACACAGCTGATGGGCCTTAATGCACAACCACCACATACACTATATTACCAAAAGTATTGTGACACCTGCCTTTTACATGCACATGAACTTAATTGGTATTCCAGTCTTAGTCCGTAGGGTTCAATATTGAGTTGGCCCACCCTTTGCAGCTATAACAGCTTCAACTCTTCTGGGAAGGCTGTCCACAAGGTTTAGGAGTGTGTCTATGGGAATGTTTGACCATTCTTCCCGAAACGCATTGGTCACACACTGATGTTAGAGAGAAGGTTTGGCTCCCAGTCTCCACTCTAATTCATCCAAAGGTATTCTATCCGGTTGAGATCAGGAATCTGCAGGCCAGTCAACTTCCTCCACCTCAAACTCGCTCATCCATGTCTTTATGGACCTTGTTTGTGCATTGGTGGGCAGTCATGTTGGAACAGTAAAGCCCTGTACACACGATCGGATTTCCTATAGATTTTAAACCGATGGATTTTTCCATTGGAAATCCGATGAAGCTGACTTCCATCAGACTTGCCTACACACCATCAGTCAAAAAACCGACCGTTCCAAACGTGGTGACGTAAAACACTCCGATGAGCCGAGAAAAATGAAGTTCAATGCTGAGCATGCGTCGACTTGATTCTGAGCATGCGTGGGTTTTACATCCGATGGAGTTCCCCACAGACAATAGTAATTTGGTATAGTTTTTTTTTCCAGCGGATAAATTTAAAACAGGTTCTATTTTTTAACACCGATGGAAAAAAGACCGATGGGGCCCATACACGATCAGTTTGTCCGATGAAAACAGTCCATCGGACAGTTTTCATCTGTAAAACCGATCGTGTGTACAGGGCTTAAGAGGCCATCCCCAAAGTGTTCCCACAAAGTTGGGAGCATGAAATTGTCCAAAATGTCTTGGTGTGCTGACACCTTAAGAGTTCCCTTTACTGGAACTAAGCCCAACCCCTGAAAAATGCCATAATCCCCCCTCCACCAGTTACTGACCTCAACCCAATAGAACACCTTTGGGATGAACTAGAGAGGAGACTGCAAGCCAGGCCTTCTCGTCCAACATCAGTGCCTGACCTCAAAAATGCGTTTCTGGAAGAATGGTCAAACATTCCCATAGATACACTCCTAAACCTTGTGGACAGCCTTCTCAGAAGAGTTGAAGCTGTTATAGCTGCAAAGGGTGGACCAACTCAATATTGAACTCTACTGACTAAGACTGGGATGCTATTAAAGTTCATGTGCATGTAAAGGCAGGTGTCCCAATACTTTTGGTAAATGAGTGTATATGCGTCACTGTTATCTTCTGGAGGGCACTCAATTGGTCCCCCATAACCTTGGCTGACCTGTCATCGATATCTCATGGTCAACTACCAGTGATTGGGAACTGGTAGGATGGGCTCCTGATTATGTAATCTCTGTGCAGCCAATCTCAGTATACAAATAAATGGGAGCCCCTCTTACCAGCGCTGTGTCCCAAGCAAGGGGCTAAGGAACCTAAGATTTTTATATTGACAACAGTAGAAAATCTGAACCTTCCCTTCTCAGTAATTACAAATAGATATGACATCTTTCAGCTAATGTTTAACATAGCTACACGGAAAAGTGAGTTTATATAACTGCTCTGACGGTATATGAATCAAAGTTTACTTAATGAACCTCATGTTCTTTCTTCAAAACTTTCCATGAAGGACTTTTTCTCTATGAATATACAGAAAATATATCATGTGTTGTGTACAGTATGAGTGTCTCTTAGTGAAGTTACATGTTTCACTGTCACCTTTTCTAAATATTATTGTGTGAAATGTATCCAGCGAGGCATTGTAATGTGAAGCTGTGACCGAGGAATAGTTAACGCAAATTCTTCTATATGTTATGACTATTAATGAAAAATGAAAACCACAAACCACGTATTGTATTGTATCCTGCTGTACTCATTTATCTTCTATATACGTAGTTATGGCATGGTGTTTGTATCATTATTTCCTGTGTTATAAACAGTATAATGTACAAAATGTATCTACAGCCCACACATACTCTGTATGTCCTCTCTGGGATGCCAGTATGTCAATGTTCTGTGTAGATTTTAGAATCCACTTCAGAGCTGGTCTCTGCAAGATATGAACATGGAATTGAAGATTATTATTATTATCATACACTAAAGCTGCACGATTCTGGCCAAAATGAGAATCACGATTTTTTTGCTTAGAATAAAGATCACGATTCTCGCGGCGTAAAATCTTTCACATTATATAAAAAAAAATTGGGCTAACTGTACTGGTTAGTTTTTAGTTTTTTTTTATTAATTAAAGTAATTTTTTCCCAAAAAATTGCATTTGAAAGACCACTGCGCAAATAGAGTGTGACATAAAATATTGCAACAACCACCATTTTATTCTCTAGGGCAGTGTTTCTCAACCAGGGTTCCATGGAACCCTTGGGTTCCTCCAGAGGTTGCTAGGGGTTCCTTCAGCATTGGGCAATTTCTGCCTCTCAGATAAGTTCTCACGGACACCAGTGATCTTTTTATCTATCTGTAAGGAGGCAATTCTTCCCAATGACCACAAGTGTAAGGACTATTCTTCCCACTGACCATTACACTAATGTATCATGAGTTGTAGATTTAAATTTTTTAGCAGGGGTTCCCCGAGACCGGAGAACTATTTCAAGGGTTACTCTGTGTTGAAAAGGTTGAGAAAGGCTGCTCTAGGGTCTCTACTAAAAAATATATATATATAATGATTGGGGGTTCCAAGTCATTTTCTAGCAAAAACTTGAAAACAACAACTGTTAGAAGAAAAAGGTTTAGTGTTTAAGTGGTTAAACATTCCTAATTTACATACAGAAGTCTATTCCTTTGATGTAAAAGACAAATTGATACAATGTTTAGACTTAACATTCCACTGATAGAATGTTTTAAAACTTGGCAGACTGCCCAGACTTTGGCCCCTTTCACACGGAGGGTCCGTTCAGGTCCGCCTGTCAGTTTTTTAGGCGGACCTGAACGGATCCTCCATGGAGCCACGGATGTCAGTGGTGACATGTCCGCTGACATCCGACCAGCTCCGCTCCGCCAAAGTGTGACGGAGGAAAACACTATTTTTCCTTCCGTCAGCGGATCGGATGACAACGGACTCTACGGTCCGTCATCCGATCCCCCATAGGGGAGAGCGGCGCTCTGACAGGGCGGTCCCTGCACAGTGTGGGGGGACCGCCCAGTCATCCGCCGACTCAGCGGGGATCAACAGAGCGATCCGGATCCGCCCCGTGTGAAAGAGCCCTTTGACTTTTGATGGCTGAGAGCAGAGAGAAAATTCTCTGCATACCAAAGATCGGGAAGATCGGGAAACCCTTTGTCAAGATCGCAATGGGGAATTGCGATAACGATTCTTGACGATTAATCGTGCAGCTCTATTATACACAATTTATATAGCGCCAACAGTTTGCGCAGAGCTTTACAATGTAGAGGGGGGACAGCACAATTACAGTACAGTTCAATACAGAAGGGACAGGAGGGCCCGGCTCATAGAGCTTACATTCTAAAGGCCTACTTGTAATATGGAACATTATTTCCCAATCCCTGCGCTCAATGATAAAGTTATCCTTACCGTATGGGGATTTATATGGAACATTAATTCCCAATTCTTGTTCTCAGTGAAGAAGCTATCCCTACCACAGAGGGGTTGGTATGGAACAATACTACTCAATTTGTTTTCTCGATGATAAAGCTAGAGAACATTACTTCCCAGGTACTGTGCTCAATGATGAAGCTATGCCTATCTTAAAGGAGAAGTACAGCCAAAGCTAGTTTGGCTGTACTTCTACTGTGGATCACAGGAGTGGAGTTTGTTTTGCAGTCCTGTGATCCATTTTCAGTAGACAGCGGGCTGAATCCTGCTGTCAGCTGAGGTCACAGCCGGTCCAGGCTTAGGAAGGATCGTGACCATATGGTCAGGATCTGCACACATGCCTGGACCGGTGTCTTGTCGAGATGGTTCCCCTATCGATATGGTTCAGGGCTCGACTGCGCAGGCGCTGCTGAACAGCTGTTAAAGCTTGGAGATTTCCGTCTGCTCGGCTTGCGCCTGCGCAGTCAAGAGGGAACCAGATCGATAGGAGGAACCATAGGCTCGGCAGCTGTGGACGTGCTCGCCCCCGATGCTTCATTACACACGCCGCTTTCTTCTTCATGCCGCTCTATACAGCAAGGGGCGGATCAGATGTGATATACAGTGCGATTTGTTTGTTTATACACAACGCTCTATACAGCCCCTTGCTGTATAGAGCGTTGTGTACAACAAACAAATCGCACTGCTCAATATCATCACATCTTATCCGCCCCTTGCTGTATACAGCGGCATGAAGAAGAAAGCGGCGTGTGTAACTAAGCAACGGGAGCGAGCGCTTGTGCAGCTGCCGAACAGCTGTTACACCTCTGAGATTTCCGTCGCCTCGGATTGCGCCTGCGCAGTCGAGCTCGGAACCATATCGATAGGAGGAACCAGCTCGGCAGAACACCGGCACCCAGCTCTGACTTTCAGCAAGCTGCTAAGACCCTGAGCCGGCCGCTCCCGCCCCCTCCACAGCCCAGCGCTCCAGTGAGTGTGGGGGGTGGATAGGGCGGGGTCAGAGCAGAGAGACGGTGACTGACAGTCACCAGCTCTCTGCTCACGGAGTTGTAAGAACTGAGCAATCGGTGGTGTTTGATTGCCCGGTTCTCAGTGTTAGAGCCGGGGGAACAGATGAAGTATTGACCGATGCTGCATTCAACTAGGTAAGTATGATTTAAAAAAAAAAGGCAAATCCATTACTTCTCTTTGAAGGGGGTTGATATGGAACATTACTTCTCAATTCCTGTGCTCATTGATTAAGCTATCCCTATCGTAATGGGGTTTCCTGCTGCATTTCTTCCAAGGGGTGGCATGAGATACAAATCCTATTTCCTATTTTCACTTGCCGTCTTCTCCTCAGTCCTGCTCTGTGATTGATAGCAATGCACACACAAGTGCCCTTCCCATAGAATTAATATAAACAATACTAAGCAGCCCCAGGTTCATTCTGATATGTAGACATATTCCTGAAGGGTCCATTCATACCACTGTACTGCTGGAACATGTGACAATTCGTTTTACATGCATTGGTGCACCATAGTCCCATTCATTGTGGCACCCGAAAGCACCTCCAAAACACATGAAAGATTCTATATAATTTATTATTATTTATTGGGTGTACATCTACTTTAAGGGACCCAAAGATATAAGATGATGATCACCAAATCTAGATTTCATGGCTTGATGTAGCCCCCACTGACCTGCTGTCTATGGTAAAGAAAATCTGCAATTATTATTGCCTCCACTCCACCATAGAGTAACTCCACTTTGGTTGAAAAAAACATTCCCCACTGGGTAATCTTTGTGCATTACAAGGATTTTGACAATCTTTGTTGCAGATTCCTACATTTTGTTATTCTGAAAAAAATCCCTGTGTGTTTGTCTGTGTCTATGTCAGAGTGAGTCTAATGGGAGTGGTTTCTTAGTTATCATCCAGCTGCTGAACCTGCAAAGCTCTAATGAGGAAAATTGCAGGGTCTGCATCCCTTTAGACGTGATTTCCTATTGGGAGTATCTCACTAAAAATTTAATTTTTGTTGCAGGGAATGCCTGAAATCTGACTTGTCTCTTAGAGCCCTTTCACACTGAGGCGATTTGCAGGCCCTATAACGCTATAAATAGCGCCTGCAAAGTGCCCTGAAAGAGCCGCTATTTTCACTCCAATGGGCCCAATGTAAAAAAAAGTCCTGCTAGCCGCATCTTTGAAGCGCTGTAGGAGCGGTGAATACACCACTCCTAAAGTGCCCCTGCTTATTGAAATCAATGGACAGTGCCGCCGAACAGCCACCAAAGTGCCGCTGCAGTTTTAACCCTTTTTTGGCCGCTAGCAGGGGTTAAAAGCACCGACTCCCCCATCGCCCCAGTGTGAAAGGGCTCTTGGTGCAGACTTCTGTGAAAATGAGCGAGACAATCACACAAGCAGGGAAGGACATACCTGGGGGGCGTTATGTACACAGCCTGTGTACAGAACACCTCCAGGTAGCCATATTGCATTTTACAGAAAATTACAGTGGCTGCAGATTGAAAAGGAAATGTAATTTTTAATAGCATTCAGTTACTATATGACTATGTGTCACAATTGTATATGCTATAGTATTATTATTATTTTTTTTATTTGCTACTTTTTTTTCCCAGGAAACCAGATCCATTCATCTCCCCCCCCCCTATTATTTCTATTCACAAAAACAGGAATTTTTATGTTTATAGACTTACAGGCCATTTCTGATGCCTGAGAGCTGTAAAATCGTGCATGCAAATCTGACCACCCTTGTAGGTACAAGAAGTTGGAGTGCACCTTAAACTCAAGGCAGCACATGTATGCAGCATGCTCTTCTACTGGACCACTAATAAAGTATGTGTGAGCTTCCCATTGGAGCAGCACAGGTGTAGTAATCATCAATATCTGTGTATAAACTCCGGAGTGATTAAGTGAAGAGATCCCTAATTCCGCATACACATGGTTGGAATTTCCGACAACAAATGTTCGATGTGATCTTATCGTAAAATCCGACCGTGTGTAGGCTCCATCGGACATTTGCTGTCAGAATTTCCGACGACAAAAATTTGAGAGCTGGTTCTCAAAGTTTCCGACAACAAAAGTTGTTGTCGGAAATTCCGACCGTGTGTACACAATTCAACGCACAAAAATTCTACGTGTAGCGGGTATTTGAATTTAGGGGAAGCATCTGGGTGGTAGTGTAACCCAGATGCACTGATTGTTAGGGAATCTGGGACCATTTTATGGTCCTCGGAGGACTCTGGTGGTGTGAGGTTCCCTGCGGCCTGCAGGAGGCGCTGTTGCCCTGGGCCGGAGTTGAACCCTCACCACAAGACTGCATCTCTTTTGTCCTTTCCTGGCGCTTGTACGACAGGGCGGGGAACCTGCTGTGACGCAAAGGGAGAGGAGATAAAGGGGCGGACGCCCTGAAAACGGGGTTCAGAGTCGGAGGACGCGGCCGCACCCAGGAACCTTCAGCCTGGGTGCTGGCGTTCCGGAGTTCCGGGCCCAGGTGCCCTTGACCTGGCCGGAGCGGGTGATGGAGTCCATCCGAGGCACCTTTAGCCCTGGGGTGAGGTACTACTGAGGAGACCTGGGACCCAGTACCTTCGACTGGGTTCCGCGAAGGTGGAGGAGTCCGAGGGGCCCTAAGGTGTTGGGTGCCTGAATCTGAGATGAGGAGGCTGGGGAGTGTAACCCTTCCGAACAGCCCGGTGCAGCATTGCCGGTGACGGCGGGGCCTCCGGTAACTCTCTCGGAAGGATGTCTTCCCTCTGATAGGGGCCACAGCCACAAGAAGGTAACTCCTGTTTCATGTTCATTAGAGTTGCTGGTAGAGACTCGGAAAAGGAAAGAAATACATTCACAACCACTGTGTGTTATAACCATTGGTGATATCTCAATGGTTTAGATTGATTAAGGATTGTGCCTTGACCTACTCCCCACCAATACTGAACTGTTCTTTGGTCACAACTCACAACCTGTCTGTGCTAAGTGACGATTTATTTGCTGCTAAGGAATAAATAAGAGTTGGACCTTTTCAGTGGTGTGGAACTCCGGCTACTGGGAGCAAAGGGGGGGGGGGGTCATATCAAGGAAAGACTTGACCCTGGGTTATACACACGACCCGATGGTAAAAATACATTCGAGCCTTCACCTCTATCCAGAAGAGGACATGGGCTGTGGTGGTTCTCATCCCTCCTCCCAGGTTCCCCTAGACAAGACAGCAAGCCGAGAAGAAGAAAGGGTGAGAGGGGTGGGCCCCGCTACATACGCATGCTCGGAATCAATTTGACGCATGCTCAGAATCATTGAACTTAAAGTGGAGCTCCACCCTAAATAGCAACTTTTGCTATTTGGAACCCTCCCCCCCTCCGGTGTCACAATTGACACCTTTCAGGGGGGAGGGGGTGAAGATACCTGTCTAAGACAGGTATTTTCACCCACATCCGGGAGTCCTCTCTCCGGGAATCTGCGGGCGTGACGTCACTTCCCGCAGACTTCCCTTGGTGTTCTGGGAGACACTCGGCTCCCAGAACACAGGAGCACCAATCAGAACGGCGCAGCGCGACTCGCGCATGCGCCGCAGGGAACCGGGCATGAAGCCACAGGGCTTCACTTCCTGGTTCCCTCAGCGAGGATGGCGGAGGGAGCAGCAGAGCGACGAGCGGTCGCTCATCCTCTGCTGCGGACGTCGCTGGACTCCAGGACAGGTAAGTGTCCAAATATTAAAAGCCAGCAGCTGCTGTAGCTGTAGCTGCTAGCTTTTAATTTTTTTTTTCCGGCGGAGCTCCGCTTTAATTTTTCTCAGCTCGTAATGTTGTATGTCACCGCGTTCTTGACGTTCACAATTTCCGACAACATTTGTGTGACCGTGTGTATGCAAGACAAGTTTGAGTGAACATCCGTCGGAAAAAAGTCCACGGTTTTGTTGTCGGAATGTCCGATTGTGTGTACGCGGCATAAGACCCCTTTCACATTGGAGCGGTTTTCAGGCGCTTTACCGCTGGAAATAGCCTCTGCTAAGCACCTGAAAACCACCTCCCATTCATTCAAGTATGACTTTTCACACTCTGGCAGTGCGCTTGCTGGACGTTCCGAAAAGTCCTGCAAGCAGCTTCTTTGGGGTGGGTTGGGAGCGCTGTATTTAGCGCTCCCAAAATGCCCTGCCCATTGGACTGAATGGGCTGCGCTTCCGAAGCACCGCAATGCAGGAGTTTTTAACGCCTTCTTTGGGGTTAATAGCACTCCGCTAGTGGGCGAAAAGTGCCGCTTACAAAGCGGGAAATCACTGCAAAAACGAGCAGTGCTTTACCGCGGCCCCAATATGCAAGTGGTCTTAACCACTTAACGACCGCTCACTGTATATATACGTCGGCACAATGGCACTGACAGGCACAATCACGTAGAGTGTACGTGATTGCCTTTGTACAGTTGGGGGGTCCAATCGGACTCCCCTTCTGTACAGTGAGCGGTCGGAATTCGTTGGGGAGCGATCCGACATGAGGGGACGGCCGTTCGATTCCGGCCACCCCCCCGCGATCGCTCCCATGGAATGGAAATGCCCCCTCTGTGGAATGTACACACAGACAGAGGAAGCAGGAGGAAGTGATGTCATCTCCTGTGCGGCGCTCACATATACCGAGCGCCGTACAAGAGAAGACATCAAGGTTAGTGCACAAACACTACACTAACACCAGCACACATAGGCACATAAATCACCCCCCCAGATTACCCCCCAGCCCCCAGTCACAGTGTCACTGATTGCAGTGACCATTTATTTACTGATCACTGCAATCAGTGACATTTGTGACTGTAAAAGTGTCACTACATTTAGTTTTAGGTCCAGCGTAGCCCCCTAACCCCCCCCTAATAAAGGTTTAACCCCTTGATAACCCCCCAGATAACCCTTTCACCCACTAGCACCGCCGTCGCTAAGCAATCATTTTTCTGATCGCTGTCTTAGCGTCGGTGATGCAGATCGGTACCCAGTAATTTTTTTTAGGTTCGCCGCAGGTTTTTATAGCGTCGGGTACCCCCACAAATTATCTAATAAAGGTTTAACCCCCTTGATCGCCCCCCAGGTAACCCTTTCACCCCCTATCACCACTGTCGCTAAGCGATAATTTTTCTGATCGCTGTCTTAGCGTCGGTGATGCAGATCAGTAGCCAGTATTTTTTTTTAGGTTCGCCGCAGGTTTTTATAGCGTCAGGTACCCCCATAAATTATCTAATAAAGGTTTAACCCCCTTGATCACCCCCCAGGTAACCCTTTCACCCCCTATCACCACTGTCGCTAAGCGATCATTTTTCTAATCGCTGTCTTAGCGTCGGTGATGCAGATCGGTAGCCAGTAATTTTTTTTAGGTTCGCCGCAGGTTTTTATAGCGTCAGGTACCCCCATATATTATCTAATAAAGGTTTTAACCCCCTAATTGCCCCTAGTTAACCCTTTCACCAGTGATCATCATATAAGTGTTACGGGTGACGCTGGTTAGTTAGTTTGCTTTTTATAGTGTCAGGGCACCCGCCGTATATAACCCAATAAAGGTTTAACCCCCTGATCGCCCGGCGGGTGATATCAATTAGGTTTTAGCGTCAGAGAGGGTCTGCGTCGCCTCAGGCAGCGTCAGGTTAGTGCCAGTAACGCTAACACCCACGCGTGAAGCATACACCTCCCTTAGTGGTATAGTATCTGAACAGATCAATATCTGATCTGATCAGATCTATACTAGCGTCCCCAGCAGTTTAGGGTTCCCAAAAACGCAGTGTTAGCGGGATCAGCCCAGATACCTGCTAGCACCTGCGTTTTGCCCCTCCGTCCAGCCCAGGCCACCCAAGTGCAGTATTGATCGATCACTGTCACTTGCAAAACAAAACACAACACACATAACTGCAGGCCTGATCCCTGCGACTCCAGTGCTGTAGGAGGTGATTTCACCACCACAGTTAAAAAAAAAAAAGCATGTATGCCAAAGCATTGGGGCAGCAGGGGCTGAGGAGCGATTTTGCTCCTAATGCCGCGTACATACGGTCGAAATTCCGACGGAGGCTTGCCCGTGGAAAAGGCCGACCATGTGTACGCGGCATAACTTTTGCGGGAAGATGCCCCCATGCTTCGGCATATATAAATGGTGCATGTATGCCCATCATTAGAAGTGGGTGGATGAAGGGCGGTATTCTAATGGTGGGCATACCCACCGATCAATCTTTTTTTTTTTCGTTCAGCCAACAGCACTGGTACTGGTATGTTGCTGGACTTTGAATGGTTATACCAGAATGATGCCTGCGGGTTTAGGTATCATCTTGGTATCATTCTTTTCAGCCAGCGGCCGGCTTTCATGTAAAAGCAATCCTAGTGGCTAATTAGCCTCTGGACTGCTTTTACAAGCAGTGGGAGGGAATGCCCCCCCCCCGGATATAAAAAGCGCCATTGGGAAATTGGGAAAGCATTTTATCACACCGATCTTGGTGTGGTCAGATGCTTTGAGGGCAGAGGAAAGATCTAGGGTCTAGACCCCAGTTTTTTCAAAAAAAGAGTACCTGTCACTACCTATTGCTATCATAGGGGATATTTACATTCCCTGAGATAACAATAAAAATGATAAAAAAAATAAATAAATATGGAAGGAACAATTTAAAAATAAAATAAAAAAGCAAAATTAATAATAAAAAAAAAAAAAGCACCCCTGTCCTGCCCTGCTCTTGCCCAATGGCGAACGCAAGCGTCGGTCTGGCGTCATATGTAAACAGCAATTGCACCATGCATGTGAGGTATCACCGCGAAGGTCAGATCGAGGGCAGTAATTTTAGCAGTAGACCTCCTCTGTAAATCTAACGGGGTAACCTGTAAAGGCTTTTAAAAATGTATGTAGTTTGTCGCCAATGCGCGTTTGTGTGAAATTTTAAAGCATGTCGTGTTTGGTATCTATGTACTCGGCCTCATCTTTTTTATTTCATCAAACATTTGGGCAATATAGTGTGTTTTAGTGCATTAAAATTAAAAAAAGTGTATTTTTTCCCCAAAAAATGCGTTTGAAAAATCGGTGCGCAAATACTGTGTAGAAAAAAAAAATGCAACACCCACCATTTTATTCTGTAGGGCCTTTGCTTTAAAAATATATATAATGTTTGGGGGTTCAACATAATTTTCCTGCAAAAAAAAAAAATGTTTTCATGTAAACAAAAAGTGTCAAAAAGGGCTTTGTCTTCAAGTGGTTAGAAGAGTGGATGTAAGCTTCCTAATGTTGTGTATAAAATGCCAGAACAGTTCAAAACCCCCCCAAATGACCCCATTTTGGAAAGTAGACACCCCAAGCTATATACTGAGAGGCATGTCGAGTCCATGGAATATTTTATATGTTGACACAAGTTGCGGAAAATAGACAATTTTTTTTTTTTTTTTGCACAAAGTTGTCACTAAATGATATATTGCTCAAACATGCCATGGACATATGTGGAATTGCACCCCAAAATACATTCTGTTGCTTCTCCTGAGTACGGGGATACCACATGTGTGAGACTTTTTGGGAGCCTAGCCGCGTACGGGACCCCAAAATCCAAGCACCGCCTTCAGGCTTTCTAAGGGTGTAAATTTTTGATTTCACTTCTCACTGCCTATCACAGTTTCGGAGGCCATGGAATGCCCAGATGGCACAAAACCCCCCCAAATGACCCCATTTTGGAAAGTAGACACCCCAAGCTATTTGCTGAGAGGTATTGTGAGTATTTTGCAGATCTCGCTTTTTGTCACAAAGTTTTTAAAATTGAAAAAATAAAAGAAAAAAAAGAAAAATTTTCTTTCTTCATTTTCAAAAACAAATGAGAGCTGTAAAATACTCACCATGCCTCTCAGCAAACAGCTTGGTGTGTCTATTTTCCAAAATGGGGTCATTTGGGGGGGTTTTGTGCTATTTTGGCATTTTATGGCCTTCGAAACTGTGATAGGTAGTGAGGAGTCAAATCAAAAATTTGTGCCTAGAAATCCTGAAGGCGGTGATTGGTTTTCGGGGTCCCGTACGCGGCTAGGCTCCTAAAAAGTCCCACACATGTGGTATCCCCGTACTCAGGAGAAGCAGCAAAATTTATTTTGTGGTGCAATTCCACATATAACCATGGCATGTGTGAGCAATATATCATTTAGTGACAACTTTTTGTAATTTTTTTTTTTGTCATTATTCAATCACTTGGGACAAAAAAAAAAAAAATATTCAATGGGCTCAACAGGCCTCTCAGCAATTTCCTTGGGGTGTCTACTTTCTAAAATGGGGTCATTTGGGGGGGTTTTGTGCTATTTTGGCATTTTATGGCCTTCAAAACTGTGATAGGTAGTGAGGAGTGAAATCAAAAATTTGCGCCCTTAGAAATCCTGAAGGCGGTGCTTGGTTTCCGGGGTCCCGTACGTGGCTAGGCTCCCAAAAAGTCCCACACATGTGGTATCCCCGTACTCAGGAGAAGCAGCAAAATGTATTTTGGGGTGCAATTCCACATATAACCATGGCATGTGTGAGCAATATATCATTTAGTGACAACTTTTTGTAATTTTTTTTTTTTGTGTCATTATTCAATCACTTGGGACAAGAAAAAAAATATTCAATGAGCTCAACATGCCTCTCAGCAATTTCCTTGGGGTGTCTACTTACCAAAATGGGGTCATTTGGGGGGGTTTTGTACTGCCCTGCCATTTTAGCACCTCAAGAAATTAGATAGGCAGTCATAAATTTAAAGCTGTGTAAATTCCAGAAAATGTACCCTAGTTTGTAAACGCTATAACTTTTGTGCAAACCAATAAATATACGCTTATTGACATTTTTTTTACTAAAAACATGTGGCTAAATACATTTTGGCCTAAATGTATGACTAAAATTGAGTTTATTCGATTTTTCTTATAACAAAAAGTCGAAAATATCATTTTTTTTCAAAATTTTCGGTCTTTTTCCGTTTATATCGCAAAAAATAAAAATCGCAGAGGCAATCAAATACCATTAAAAGAAAGCTCTATTTGTGGGAAGAAAAGGACGCAAATTTCGTTTGGGTACAACATTGCATGTCCGCACAATTTACAGTTAAATCAGCGCAGTGCAAAATTCTGAATTCACCTCTGGTCCTTTAGCTACCAAATGGTCCGGGGCTTAAGTGGTTAAACAAGTGTTAGCAGCCCCTGAGCAGTACAATCGGGAAGTACTGGTCTGTAAAGTACAGGGTTTTATTCAACCTGAGATTCCTTGTATGAAGTTTGAAGGTTCTCCCCATGTTTGTTAGGGGTTCCACAAGGTGATCAGTTTTACTCTCCAGCCTCGTACACATGACCGAGTTTCTCGTCAAAAAACGACAAGAAAACTGCCGAGAGAGCTTTCTTGTCGAGAAAACCGTTCGTGTGTATGGTTTCTCGACGAGAAAACTGCCGGGAATCTCGACGATTCTCAATTTTCTCGTCGGGTTTCTCGTCGGCCTGTTTTGCGACGAGAAAACCGGTCGTGTGTATGCTTTTCCGAGTCTTAAAAAATCACGCATGGTCAGAATCAAGTATGAGACGGGAGCGCTTCTTCTGGTAAAACAAGCCTTCGTAAATGAGATAGCACATTCGTCACACTGTAACGAAGTGAAAGCACGAAGACTGAAAAGCGCGAATCGTCTCTTCCCAAACTTTTACTTCACACGCGGTAACACGAGATCAGCAAAAGCAACCCAAGGGGTGGCGCCATTGAAATCGAACTTGCCCTTTATACTGCCGTCGTACGTGCTGTACGTGACCGCGCAGAACAACGACGAGATTTGGAATTGACAGTGTGTATGCAAGGAAAGCTTGACAAGAAGCTCATCAAGCTTGACAAGAATCTCGTTGAGAAAATCGACAGGTTTTTTACGACGAGAAACTCGGTCGTGTGTACGAGGCTTCACAATCCAAAAACCTACTGCTAAGGTAATTGCATTGCTCCCAAATCCATCTAGTGTAGGTAGAAGTTTGTTAGTGGCATGAGTCTGTGAAAGGCATTGGAGGACAGTAGGGTGTTGGTAAACGGTGACTCAAGTGAAATGATCTTTGTGTTGCCTAATATGTTGCCACTATATAAGGGCAGGAAATAAATAGAATTAGCTGTGCAACCTGCTAGCCGGGATTCCAACGAATGTATTTATGGGCTTCCAGGGTAGTTTCTTACTCAGAATGTTCTTAAAGTGAAACAACCCATGTGGGGTCCCAGAATAACAAAGATTTTGAAGGTCCATGGAAAGTGGTATTCTGACATTTCCTTTTCTTGTGGTCTAGAATAGTGAGGATTGGACTGACTTTTGAACCCCAGTGTTGTTCAGTAATTTATCTTCCATTCTTCTGCTTTGAGATAAGAGGTTGTGACTCTTATGCCCCATACACACAATCTTTTCTCATGCCGTTAAAAATGACATTTTTAAAAATGGGCATTAAAACCGATCGTGTGTATGCTCCAGAGCATTTTTAACGACGTGAAAAACGGCCATTAAAAATTTCGAACATGCTCTCTTTTTTCACGTCGTTTTTCATGTCGTTTTTTTTAACGACGTGAAAAACAATGGTGTTTATGCTTTGACGAGGTGAAAAAAAGCGCGCATGCTCAGAATCAAGTATGAGACGGGAGCGCACGTTCTGGTAAAACTAGCATTTGTAATGGAGATAGCACATTCGTCACGCTGTAACGGACTGAAAAGCAGGAGGCTGAAAAGCGCGAATCGTCGCTCAACAAACTTTACTAACATGAAGGGTGGCACCATCCGAACGGAACTTCCCCTTTATAGTGCCGTCGTACGTGTTGTACGTCACTGCGCTTTGCTTGAACATTTTTTAAAATGATTGTGTGTACGCAAGACAGGCTTGAGAGGAAACATGAAAAAAAAACGACGAGAAAAACGTCGGTTTAAAAAATGGCATGAAAAACTATCGTGTGTACGCCGCATTAGGGCTAGTTTACACTGGCTTCGGAAACGCTTTGTTAACCACTTATGGACCACTCATGGCATATATACGTCGGCAGAATGGCGTGTACAGGCACAATCACGTACCTGTACATCCCCTTTAACTGCCTGCCATGTTGTCGCGCGCTCGCGACCCTGCAGCCATCCCCGTGAGTCGGACCTCGGGTCCTGCAGACTCGATCGCCGCGGGTATCCCCGCGATCGTCTCACGGAGGCATGGAGCGGGGAGATGTTAGTGTAAACACAACATCTCCCTGCTCGCCTACTGACACTGTCACCGATCTCCACTCTGTGTAATCAGAGCGGAGATCGGTGACGTGTCACTCGTAGCCATGCCCCCCCTCAGTTAGAAACACGCCCCTAGGCACACTTAACCCCTTCAGCGCCCCTAGTGGTTAATCCCTTCACTGCCAGTGTCATTTTTACAGTAACCAGTGCATTTTTATTGCACTGATCGCAGTAAAAATGACAATGGTCCCAAAAATGTGTAAAAAGTGTCCGATGTGTCCGTCATAATGTCACAGTCACGAAAAAAATCGCTGATCGCCGCCATTACTAGTAAAAAAAAAATTTATAAAAATTCCATAAAGCTATCCCCTATTTGGTAAACGCTATCATTTTTGCGCAAACCAATCAATAAACGCCGATTGCGTTTTTTTTTACCAAAAATATGTAGAAGAGTAAAAAATATTGCATTTTTTTCAAAATTGTCGCTCTATATTTGTTTATAGCGCAAAAAATAAAAACCGCAGAGGTGATCAAATACCACCAAAATAAAGCTCTATTTGTGAGAAAAAAGGGACGTCAATTTTGTTTGGGAGCCACATCGCACGACCGAGCAATTGTCAGTTAAAGCGACGCAGTGCCGAATCGCAAAAAGGGGCCTGGTCTTTATGCTGCGTATTGGTCCGGGGCTTAAGTGGTTAAAGCTCTGAACGCCAGTCAAAGCCCCTGTCACTAAATAAAATGGTTAGCTTACAGTCATGTTTACACCTTGCTTTTGATTGAGGCTTCGATGAGGCTTTGGTGGAGCTTTGGTGAGGCTTTGTGAGGTTTCAATGGGGCTTCAAGCGAGCTTTGCCATAGACTTCTATGGAGGCTTTGAAGACGCTTTGAAGCACCACTAAAGGTACATGGGGTATAATTTTTGAAGCAAAGCCGAAGAAAAGCAAAAGCAAGGTGTAAACAGGACTGTAAGCTAACCATTTTATTTAGTGACAGGAGCTTTGACTGGCATTCAGAGAGCTTTAACAAAGCCTGTCCAAAGCTTTGTTTTTGAAGCAAGTGTAAACTAGCTATTAATGTGTGTTGAAGCCAAAGCAAGTATAAATGAGCCCTAAATAAAATCAAGGAAATGTATAGTATAAAAGGTACTGAAGCTAAAAACTGGGCATTTTCTATGTATTCCTTTTTTTTCCATATTATTTATAATGCAACACTTTATTTTTTCCTTCATTGGACATTAAAGTAGTAATAAATCCCAAACCAAAAATGTAATATATTGAAGCCTACCAATCATTAGATGTGGTGGCTGCATTTTTTTTCTTTTTTTTTAGGCCTTTTCCGTTCTCTTTTCACCTGGTGATCTGGCCAGTAACATACCTCCTGTATTAGGGTGCCCCCACTCTGGATGAAGGAGCACAGGGAAAATAAAAGAGAGCCTAAAAAAAAAGAATTGGTAAGCTGAATTAAAATAAATGTTTGCTTTTGGGTTTAATAATGCTTTAAATATTCATTATTAAAACTGCATATTATTTATGGTGCATTGAAAGTTTTTTCCCCTCCTTTTAAATGTCCTCCAATATAATCACATAATTTTTTCTATCACTAAAGCCCTGTACACACGATCGGATTTCCTATGGATTCTAATCCGATGGATTTTTCCCTCGGAAATCCGATGAAGCTGACTTCCATCAGTCTTGCCTACACACCATCAGTCAAAAAACTGATCGTCCCAAACGCCGTGATGTACAACGGCACTATAAAGGGGAAGTTCAAATCCAATGGCGCCACCCTTTGGGTGGCTTTTGCTGATTTCGTGTTACCGCGTGTTAGTAAAAGTTTGGTGAGAGCCGATTTGCGCTTTTCAGTCTCCATGCTTTTCAGTCCGTTACAGCATGACGAATGTGCTATCTCCATTACGAAGGCTAGTTTTACCAGAACGAGCGCTCCCGTCTTATAATTCAGTCTGAGCATGCGTGGGTTTTTTATCCAATGGAGTTCCACACAGACGATCGGATTTTGCTATTGTTTTTTTCCCATCGGAAAAATTTAAAACATGTTCTATTTTTTCACACCGATGGAATAAAGACCGATGGGGCCCATACACGATCGGTTCATCCGATGAAAACAGTCCATCGATCGTGTGTACACGGCTTAACTGTCTTTACTGACTAGGCTCCAACTGTTTGTTACATTGTATTCAGTGTATATGAAAGGTTTATGTTTGCACAGGTTTACTGTAAATATACAGTATATAAATACTTTGTTTTCAGAACATTTTGTATTGTGTGTCTATTTAATATACTGCATACCTTTGTCTCAAATCCTCTGATGCATTTACTCAAATAAATAAATGTACCGTTCAGTGTTTGTTTTTATTGGGTGTTACTTTATTAGTTATCACACGTATAAATTTGATTTCTTGGCAATAAATCTCATTTTGTCAACTGTATAAACAGAATAATCAGTTTGAGTTTACCCAAAGGTCAGCAATAGTTGATGAGCAACTTTCAATGTGTTTGGTAAGAATATCAAATGTTTATTTTGGGCTGGACCGTCTTTCCATAATGTTCCTATGTTTGGGCTAACAAAAAAATTATGAGGGCATAAAAGGAAGTAATAAAACAAATCCCCTATGCCTTTTACCCTCACTTCTTTCTGCTGGGTCCTGCACACAAAAACATACCCACATGGGACTGTAGGTCGCACATTCTATCAATAATAATAAATACACACTACAACCAGATGGTGTTTAAAATGGCCGCGGCACCTTTATTGGTATTAAATAATAAATTAAATTCCTTTATTTAAATAATTAATTCAGAGTATAATAAATAAATAATATTAAAACATTCAAATAAATTCTAAATCCGCTCAGTCATAGGACTCGGGCTGTAAATAATCAATTAATAAACCAAAGTCCCCCCTTGATCCAAGGGTGACATATCCACATAAATGGTGCCTGCGACAAGGGTGGGAGGGAAGGGAAGCTCAAACTTACGCCGCCTCAGGGGGAACTGTGAGCGGGTCAGTCAGGCAGGGTTATTTATAACCTCCTCTCACCTGCAGAGAACGTTTTCCCGCACATTTCCCTGTGACAAGCCCGCTCAAACTTCTTATCTTTTTATTTTTATTTTTTATTAATACATTTTAAAACAAACATTCATTTTTTTTTTTTTTTTTTTTAAACTTTAAGGCGGCCACAATCCCATGTTGCAGGCACTCTATTGTGCCTGCTTTCATGGGACTGTAGGTCGCACATTCTATCAATAATAATAAATACACACTACAACCAGATGATGTTTAAAATGGCCGCGGCACCTTTATGGGTATTAAATAATAAATTAAATTCCTTTATTAAAATAATTAATTCAGAGTATAATAAATAAATAATATTAAAACATTCAATGAAATTCTAAATCCGCTCAGTCATAGGACTCGAGCTGTAAATAATCAATTAATAAACCAAAGCCCCAACCAGCCGGATTTGTTGTAAACAAAACGGCTACCCCAGCACCGCGGCCTGTTCGATGCAGTTCTGAAGACCTAGGTTAAAAATGTCCAAACCGACATCCGACAGGTGAACACCATCCTGTCTATATAATCCGGGGAAACCCCCTTCCAGATCAACGTGACGGAAAGAGATCCCCCGATTACTGGCAATTTTTTTCCCATCAAATGGTTAATTCTCCCCTTAATTTTTTTAAGCGGCTTGCCGCCCTCAGCGTATAGCCAAGGCAAACGCGAGACTATTTCGGAAAATATAATAACCGTATTTGGAAAAGATAATTTCAAACGGTGTAAATCATGTTTCATCAAAAACATCAAATCTAAAGTTTTAAGTCTACCAATATCGTTACCTCCAAGGTGGAAAATTATAATAGCTGGACAAGGCCAAGAATTAAATAAATCAGAAAGATGTAAGAAAAGATTAGTCCATTGCAGCCCTCGAATGCCTTTCCAAAGAATAACAAACTTATCTGGAGGTAATGATAAATTCGAACCATAGCAACGTTGAGAAGCTCTTTTTTTTGCCCAGTAAATATATGAATGGCCAACTATCCAAATGTACAATTTGTCACCTATAAATTAAAGAGACAAGTTAGGTCGAATTTAAACGTTGAATCTACTAGAATCCCATCTGCCTAAACTCCTAATCACTGAATCATTAAGGCCCAATCTAGCCGCCTCAGTGGCGGCTCCAATCCTGAAAGAATGGGAAGAGAATTTAAAATTGGAGAGGCCTAAATTATGAAAACATTTTTTTAATACAGAAGAAAACTGAAATTTTGTCATAGGCGATAAATCCTTATGGACAAAAAATTGATGACCAGAAACCGGTCTAATGGAAAAATATTTTTTAAGGATTATCACAGGACACAGGATGGAGTCGCCATAAGCAAATAGATTAAGCCAACAGCCTTTACCTAATCTATCTGTTTTTGATCTTTTAATAAAAATAAGAACCTTGTCATCAAACAAAGAAACATCCGATGAAAGGAGACCCCCTCGACTGTGTTTGTTATTCGGTAGCATTTATGAAATACGAAACGCAGCAAAAAACATTAAAACAAACGCTGCGTGAAACAATAAAGCCTCATAATCATAAATGCAAATGACCAAAGTGGACAAACACAGTCGAGATAATAAATCCGATGTAATTGGTCTACGAAGATCTGGAGCAAAACTAACCTTCCTTAAACCTATTAATGCTTGCCTAACTGAGAAGAAGCTGTTGCAAGCTGGAAAATTATGTAGTTTAAAGAAAAATGAAACTCCTGCTAAAATCTTGTTTATATGACTAAAAGAGAACTCCAACTGTATTAATGAGCAAAGAAAAGCCAATATTGAATCCTCAGAGGGAGGCGAACCAGGAGAGCCCAGCTCAGAATTAAAATTCAACCATTTGTTCCATGCAACTGAGTAATCAGCCCATGTTTTTGGAGTGATCAAATTTTTAATAGCCGAAAAAACTGGATTTAGATCAGATCCCAAATATGACTTGGGCAACGAAGTCCCACCCGGTCTGCCTGAGGCAACAGATGTTTGAAACGTGCCATCTGGAATCGAGATAAGGCATCAGCAATGACATTGAGCATACCTGGTAAATATTTTGCCTTAATCCAAATGTTTAATCTTAAACATAGTAAGACTAAATATCTCAATAACTTTATTACCAATAAAGATTTTGAGGAAAGACAGTTTAACCCGAATACAACTCCTCTATTATCTGTATTAATGATGATACGCTTGTTAGCAAACTGATCACCCCATAACTCCAAAGCCACCACGACCGGGAAGAGTTCCAACAAGACTATATATTTTGTAATCCTGCTGGAAATCCAATATGGGGGCCATGAGCCTGAACACCAGTGTGAACCAAAAATGGCCGAAAAGCCAAGAGAACCTGTGGCATCTGTGAATAATTCCAGATCTGCTGCGAATACAAAATCCTCCTGGAAAAAAGATCTGCCGTTATAATCTTGTAAAAATTGAGACCATATGATCAAATCATCTTTTAGATCGCTAGTAAGCCTAATATGGGAAAAAGGATATTTAAAACCGGACATAGCCAAAGATAACCTTCTTGAAAATATCCTACCCATGGGCATGATCCGAGTGGCAAAGCCAACAGACCTAAAAAGGATTGAAGTTCTTTCAACAAGATTTTCTTTCTGCGCAGGAAGAAAGAAATTTGAGATTGGAGTCTGCAAATTTTTAACGCAGGAAGCTCAAATTGAAATAATACTGTATCAATTTTTATGCCCAAAAATTCAATAATTGTGGAAGGCCAAATAGTCTTTTCTGTAGCTAAGGGAATACCAAAATATTCCGAAATATGAAAAAATAGTTTAGGAATTAATGAACAGACCACAGAATCAGGAGGACCAATGAAAAGAAAATCATCTAGGTAGTGAATTATTCCCGTATGACCAGATTCAAAGAATAAAACCCATTAAAGAAAAGAGGCAAAAATTTCAAGTAATAGCACGACAATGAACAGCCCATTGGCAGGCATTTATCATAGAAAAAATAATCGTCAAAATAAAAACCCAGGGAATTATAAGATTCAGGAGCAATGGGTAGTAATCTAAAGGCTGACTGTATATCTGCTTTTGCAAGAAGTGCACCATGACCAAAAGTTTTGATGACTTGCATGGCGTCATCAAAGGTGGTATATTTTACTGAAGCAGATAAAGGGTCAATTTCATCATTTAAGGAGTGACCAAAAGAGAATGAAAGATGATGAATTAGCCGGTAGCTATTAGGCTCTTTTTTAGGTACTAGACCCAACGGAGACACTCTAAAATTAACGAATGGGGGAGAAATAAAAGGACCAGCAATTCTAGAAGCTAAAATGTATTTTATTAATTTTTCCCTCACTACATCAGTGTGAATTGATACTGACTTTAAATTTTTTGTTAACTGGCAACCAGAACCTGTAAAAATAGGTAATTTAAAGCCTATAGAAAATCCATCAAGTAGTATTTGGGCTTTCTCCTTGTCGGGGTACAGCATTAGCCAGGGGCGCACTGGCGTGCAGGCTTCTTGAACCCTGTTTCCCTGGCTGCTCGAGGCTCTTTTAAAACATTTTGAGACCGGGTGGCTGCCAAAACAAAAAGAACATTCATGACGATAGTGACATGAATTCAACCATTTGCATTGAGACTCATTAAATGCAAAACATATACCTTTCTTATATACAGAAGCTGATGGATTTGTATTCAAAGTTGACTGGGGCTGTTGTCTTGAAAAAACAGGTTTTTGAGGAATAATAAGGTTCAACCATAACCCTACGTCCTTATTACTCCATTTAAGCGTTGGATAAATTGCGATTTTTTGACGGAAGGATTTGTCGTAATTGAACCAACTCATACCGCCAAAAAACTCTTATATGCTTCCAGAATGTGTTCTAAATGCTGAAAAAGCCCAGTGCATCTTTCCGGGTGCTTTTCACCCATTATTGCGGAAAAAATGCAAAAGGCCTGCAACCAATTAAAAAAGGATCTGGACACGGGACGGTGCCTATCTTCAGTACCGTCCTCAGACCTCTTTTCTGATTTTGTGAGAAAATCCTTTGAAATTGGCAGCAAGGATAGTAAATCTAAGAATTCACCTTTCCAAATTCTTTCTTTGATAGATGTAGGCAAATGGAATCCTAAAGGAGACATCTCACAAGGAAGCACCTCCTTGAAACATGTCTCAGAAACAGAAGCAGACATACTCATAGGAATATTAGAACAATGTACAGGATTAACACTAGCTACTGGGTTACCTGACCATACATTCGCTGGAGAAGAAGATGCAGGTGCAGACTGGTTAATAGATACTTATTTCTCTGACTAAATTTAATGAAAATGTAACTGATTTATCAATTCATTCTGCACAGACTCACCAGCATGATTTGGCCCTGGAGAACTGCATACAACTGGTATGTGGGTTCCTTGGAAGACCTGATTAATTTCTGGACCTGTATGGGAGGAAAGACACACAGGGGCCCTCACTGCATCCAGCCTGGATGGCCTGGATGCAAGTGATGCCACATCTCTGACCTGAGGTGACTGCCCAGTGCCTGGGCTGTAACCCAGCAGAAGCGTGAGACATTACATCTCCATGCAAAGCCATGCTGACATGAGGAGAAGCAGGAGTAACATCTGCTAGGATTGGAAATGACATTTCCTCCAGGTGAGGGGGGGGGGGGCCCGCAGTGATGGCAAGTTGCGGGTCCTGCCTCTACCCCCCTTGCCTCGGATAGGGGATGGAGATAATACCCGTCTATTTCTCTTCCCATTCCGACTGGCGCTCCGAAGTTCTGGAACCGTGACCTCCCTCTCTGCTGCTGACTGGGACTGTTCACCACCCCCAATTGCTGTCTCAGATACCCCTCTCTCAGGAGGTATGCTTCTCTGCAAGCCGCGAGGTGGTGACCGCTGTGTATATGCAGCGTCAGCTGTGAAGGACCCGACTCCTTGCCCAGACCCCCTCTGCATAGGCTGCTGTTCCGGCGGCGCTGACACAGGAGAAGTGTCCTCCCCAGTCAGCGCTAAACACCGCTGAAGCCATTCATTCCCCCCTTCAGCCTCAGCCCTCTCAAGCACTCTCCTCACTAAAGACTTCATGTCCCACGACGAGCTGAGGAGATGCAGAGAAGCTCAAACTTATGCCGCCTCAGGGGGAACTGTGAGCGGGTCAGTCAGGCAGGGTTATTTATAACCTCTTCTCATCTTCAGAGAACGTTTAACCGCACATTTCCCTGTGACAAGCCCGCTCAAACTTCTTATCTTTTTTTTATTAATAAATTTTAAAACAAACATTCTTCTTTTTTTTTAAACTTTAAGGCGGCCACAATCCCATGTTGCAGGCACTCTATTGTGCCTGCTTTCATTCCCTGCGATCCGGCAATGTTCTGTAAGGACTGCTGCACACCCAGTTCCAGGCCCCATCTTATTCTGGCACCATAAGGGGCAGGCTTTCTCTTTTAATGTCTTGTAGCCAGACCAGTGATGGCACACAATTCAGTGGTAGCCGCGCCATAAGGGGCGCCGCCCCCCCCCCATCCATGAGTCCGGCCCCCTGATCTACATGCAGAGATGCTGGACTATAGATTCCAATGACAAGGGTGTATTTTTTTGATGCACGTGATTAGAGCCAGAGGCTCTAATAGGCTTCAAAACAGGGTGGGCTCGGGGCGCAGAGCACTCGCTTCGTTGATCCACGCTGAGCAGGCAGATGACAGGTTCGTCTCCACTGACTGTGCAGGGATGGACCTATCAGAGCCCCGCTGTTCTTTATCGGGAGATCGGATGAAAATGGACCGCCTGTCCGTTTTCATCTGATCCGCTGGACGGCGTGGACTTAGTCCCCCTGAGCCATGATTGGCCAAAGCCACCCACCCTGCCTTTGGCCAATTATGGCTCTCTCAGCAGAGCACGCTGTGATTGGCCAAAGCATGCAGGTCAGGTGCATGCTTTGGCCATTCATCATACAGCAATGCACTGCAAGCTCGCAGTGCATTATGGGGCATTCTGCGATGCTCAAATTTTCCGCAAACGCCCCATATGTTCGGTTTGTTTTAAAACAAACTAAACACTCGCTGGCTCATCCCTATTGCTAACATCGTCCTCTCTATTTGCCATGCATGCTCAGAAGGACAGTAGTAGAGCTGGTATATAGAGAGGACCTACTGGTGGGTACGGCGCAGTGCCATCTGTCCACTGCCAGACACACTGAAAACAAGGGGAATTGGGGAAAGCCGGGGGGGGGGGTAAATTACAGTTTTTATAAGGTTTTGTCTTTCAATTCCTTTTATTTGTGATATATAGTGATAATATATCTACTGTGAGGGGGTTAGCTCGGCAGCGGGTGTGTGTGACCCCCGGGATGGGCTCCCCACACAAAACAGGCCCAGCAAACGGAGGTTGTGGTTTTCAAAATCAAAAAAAGGTGCGGTTTATTTTCTATTTACAGTGACAAAACACAGCAAAGCAAAAGAAACATAACCAAAATAAATCCTGGTCAAGTTGACCTCTGACTAAACATACAGGTTTCCTAACTAACAACTGGGATCAGCCTAGTGCTGTCCTAGTCCCTAAGTCCCTGGTTTTAAATGTCCAAGCAAATAGCCACACAGGCTTTGTCTCACCGTACAGGGGTTCACTCTCCCTAGACAGTCCACACAGGTCTGGTTCCAGGCATGAGCTAACATCTAATGAAGCTGGGAGTTCTTATAGAGGCCTAAATGAGCTGACAAGCTTCAGCTGGCCTCATCAACTCCCTGTCTGTACGACGCCCCACACTCTCCCTAGAGGTATGAGTCATCCATGAGCCCACTAGCCTTATACAACTCTCCACCTAGTTGTATAAGTCGGCGTAAAGCCTGAATCTGGGCGAAATATATCTACCCCCCTGGATGCAACCAGGTGACTTTACCTTCCTGCTGTCACATACCCCCCCCTCTTGTTTTAACCTCGGGGTTGGAACACCAGCAATCAGGCATTCATGTACTCGAGACAAAGCATCCACATTCCCCATTTGAACGCCAGGGCGATGCTTTACTGTGAAGTTGAATTCCTGGAGGGCCAGGAACCACCTATTCACTCTTCTATTTGTTTCCTTGTTTTGAGCCATCCACTTTAACGGAGCGTGATCCGTAACCATGTCAAAGTGCCTACCTAGCAGGTAGTACCAAAGGGAATCTAGAGCCCACTTCACCGCTAAACACTCCTTTTCAACGGTGGCGTAATTTACCTCATGGGACTTCAACTTCCTGCTGAGGTAAATGACTGGGTGCTCTTCCCCGTTCCAGACCTGGGACAATACTGCTCCTAACCCCACATCTGACGCATCACTTTGTACGACAAAGTCTTTAGAGAAGTCGGGTGAGTACAACACTGGCTGGCTACATAAGGCTTGTTTCAAGAATTGGAATGCTGCCTCAGCCTCGGGGGTCCATTTAATCATGACCGACCCTTTCCCCTTCGTCAGGTTGGTTAGGGGCACAGCCTTAGAAGCAAAGTGGGGAATGAATCGCCGATAATACCCAGCGATTCCCAGAAAGGCTCGTACCTGCTTCTTGCTGTTGGGACGTGGCCAACTCTGGATGGCCTCGACTTTGTTGAGTTGGGGTTTTATTACTCCCCTCCCAATGGTGTACCCAAGATATTTGGCCTCCTCCTGCCCAATGGTACACTTCTTGGGGTTAGCCGTAAACCCCGCTTCCCGAACAGAGTCCAGGACTGCTTGCACTTTTGGCAGATGTGAGGCCCAATCTGTGCTATGGACAATTACGTCATCCAGGTAAGCCGCAGCATACTTCCGATGGGGCCTCAGCATCTGGTCCATTTTCCGCTGGAATGTGGCCGGCGCATTCTGTAACCCGAACGGCATTCTTTTATATTGGAACGCCCCGTCTGGGGTTACAAATGCAGTTTTCTCTTTGGCCGACTTGGCCAGGGGGATTTGCCAATACCCTTTTGTGAGGTCAAGAGTCGTCATGTATCGGGCTGTTCCCAGCCGGTCGATCAACTCATCTATACGTGGCATGGGGTAGGTGTCAAATTTTGTAACTTTGTTCAACTGACGAAAATCGTTACAAAATCGCCAGCTCCCATCCGGTTTAGGCACCAACACGATGGGACTAGACCAATCACTTTGGGACTCCTCTATCACCCCTAAGTTCAGCATTTTCTGTACTTCCTCCCGTATTGCCTCCCGTCGAGCCTCTGGGATCCGATAGGGTTTTAACTTCACCCTTTCACCGGGCGGGGTAATGATGTCATGCTCTACCCCAGATGTTTGTCCCGGCAGCTCAGAGAATACCTCCTTGTTGCGAAGCACAAACTCCTTAACCTCCTGTTGTTGGGGTTGTGACAAGGTGGCTGCTATTCCAACCTCAGGAATCACGCAACCAGTTTGAGCTGGTGACCAAGTGTCTGCGACTAGGGACTCTCTATCCCTCCAGGCTTTCAACAGATTAACGTGATAGATCTGTTCGGGCTTTCGCCTTCCTGGTTGTCTGACCTTGTAATTCACTTCGCTCACTTTTTCCATTATCTCGTAGGGGCCTTGCCATTTGGCAAGGAATTTACTTTCAACCGTAGGGACAAGTACCAATATCCTATCCCCCGGGGAAAAGGTACGGGTCTTGGCTCCACGGTTGTACACTCTCTGCTGTGCCAACTGCGCTTGGGCCAAATGTTCCTTCACGATGGGCATTACCTGTGCAATTCGATCTTGCATCAGGGCGACATGCTCAATCACACTCCTGTGGGGAGAACTCTCACTTTCCCAAGTTTCCTTGGCAATATCCAACAGCCCTCTTGGGTGTCTCCCATACAGTAACTCAAAGGGGGAGAATCCCGTAGAGGATTGGGGCACCTCCCTAATAGCAAACATCAAATAAGGAAGTAAACAGTCCCAATCCTTTCCATCTCTATCCACCACTTTCTTCAACATTTGTTTTAGGGTTTTGTTGAATCTTTCAACCAGCCCATCGGTTTGGGGGTGATACACAGACGTACGCAATTGCGTCACTTTGAACAATTTACACAGCTCTTTCATAACCCGGGACATAAAGGGTGTACCTTGGTCCGTAAGCAGTTCTTTACAAATACCCACCTGGCTAAAAACAAGAGATAGCTCTTTGGCTATGGTTTTGGCCAAGGTATTTCGGAGAGGGATCGCTTCTGGATAACGGGTGGCATAGTCCATTATAACTAATATGTACTGGTGCCCCCTAGCGGACTTGATTATAGGACCTACCAAATCCATGGCGATCCTCTCAAACGGGACCTCAATGATGGGTAGAGGGACCAGCGGGCTACGGAAATGTGGCATCGGGGCCAACCTCTGACACACAGGGCAGGAGGAACAATAATTTTCTACGTCCTTCATCACCCCCGGCCAATAGAATCTCTGTAATACCCTCTCTCGGGTTTTCTCTGTCCCCAGATGACCTCCAAGAATGTGCCCATGGGCCAACTCCAACACCAACTTCCTGTAAGGTTTGGGCACCACAAGCTGCTCAACGGTTTCTTCTGCCCTTTTTGCCACCCGATACAGTAGGTCCTTCTCTACGCTGAAGTATGGGTAAGTGCAGGTATTATCTGGGTTCACTAACTCGCCATCTATTTTCACTACGTTTTCCCGTGCCTTTATTAGGGCGGGGTCTTTCAACTGTTCTGTGGCAAAGTTTTCCCTGTGAACCTCAAGATCAGAAAACTCCACAGACGGTAGGTTTTCGTCTGAGGAGGTGGGCTCCTCTCCAGTTTCTTGAGTCTCCCCTGCCAATACTGATAAGGGAAATTCCGGAGAGTCCTCACCACTCTCAGGGGAGTTCTGGCTATCACATTCCTGGTACATAGGGGCACCAGTGAGGGGCTCAGGATCATCCCACAGTTCCCAGAACTTCGGAAAATCCCTTCCCACAATGGCGTCATGCGGTAACTGAGATACTAAGCCCACTGGATGAGAGAGGGTACCTTTGGGGGTCTTGAAACACACTGTAGTCACTGGATACTCTCGGGTGTCCCCATGCACACAAATAACAGCTACCTTGCTATTCCCAGAGACCTCTGTTTTAACTAACTCAGCCTTTATCAGGGTCACAAGGCTACCTGAATCCAGCAATACCACAACATTTCTACCATTAACACACATTTTGCATAAATGTTTCTCAGTTCCTCGAATGGCAGTGCATGCGACTGTCGCACACAGCGACTGACGTCTGCCCGTCAGAAAGTCACACTGCATGGGTTCCTCCACAACCGGGCAATTGGCTGCAATATGTCCCGCTTGCCGGCAGCGGTAGCAAACGATCCTTCTTGCCGCCTCTTGAGCCGCTGATTTCCCAGGCTGTTCTCGCCAAACTTGGGGTAGAGCTCCCACCCTCTCACTCTCTCCACCCTCACCCCTTGGAATCCTCTTATCCGCCCCTGGGGATGGTCTGGTCTTAGGGTGGAAAGTCCGAGTGTCTCTGGAAGAGGCCGTCAGGTTCTCTGTAGCCAAGTATTTCTCCACACGATCCACAAGACCATCGGCCGTCTCTGGGTCTCCATGGCTTACCCACTTTTGGATGGCAGTAGGAAGAGCTCTCAAAAACCGATCCATTACAACACGTTCCACAATCTTTGGTGCGGACAAAGTCTCTGGCTGTAGCCACTTTCTGCTCAGGTGAATGAGATCATACATTTGAGACCTGGGGGGTTTTCCAAGCTGGAAAGTCCAGTTATGCACACGCTGAGCCCGGACAGCCTGGGTGACACCCAGCCTTGCCAATATTTCAGCTTTTAGCATCACATAGTCTTTTGCTTGGTTAGGCTCTAGGTCATAGTAAGCTTTCTGCGATTCACCAGTTAACAGAGGAGCCACCAGTCCAGCCCACTGCTCCTCAGGCCACTTTTCTCTTTCAGCGGTCCTTTCAAATGTGGTCAAAAATACCTCTGGATCATCCTCTCCAGTCATTTTTGTCAATAAACGACTCACCCCAAAGGACGCGGTATTAGTGGGACGGCTTTCCTCACTGGTCTGCGGACGTTGCTGCATTACTGCTTCCATCTGTTGTTGTAGTCTCTGCTCTTGCTTCTGCAACAGGTCTATGAAGCGGGCCTCAGATTGCTGCTGGGCTCGTTGCTGAGCCTCCAGACTCTGTTGCAAAGTTGCGTTTGTCTGCTGCTGGGCTGCAAGGCTCCTTTGCAAACCTGCATTTGTCTGCTGTTGATTGGCATTTGCTAGAGCCAGCTGCTTCAGTATCTCCTCCATGCTGGCTTAAAAAAAACTGCCCGCATTCTCCACCAACTGTGAGGGGGTTAGCTCGGCAGCGGGTGTGTGTGACCCCCGGGATGGGCTCCCCACACAAAACAGGCCCAGCAAACGGAGGTTGTGGTTTTCAAAATCAAAAAAAGGTGCGGTTTATTTTCTATTTACAGTGACAAAACACAGCAAAGCAAAAGAAACATAACCAAAATAAATCCTGGTCAAGTTGACCTCTGACTAAACATACAGGTTTCCTAACTAACAACTGGGATCAGCCTAGTGCTGTCCTAGTCCCTAAGTCCCTGGTTTTAAATGTCCAAGCAAATAGCCACACAGGCTTTGTCTCACCGTACAGGGGTTCACTCTCCCTAGACAGTCCACACAGGTCTGGTTCCAGGCATGAGCTAACATCTAATGAAGCTGGGAGTTCTTATAGAGGCCTAAATGAGCTGACAAGCTTCAGCTGGCCTCATCAACTCCCTGTCTGTACGACGCCCCACACTCTCCCTAGAGGTATGAGTCATCCATGAGCCCACTAGCCTTATACAACTCTCCACCTAGTTGTATAAGTCGGCGTAAAGCCTGAATCTGGGCGAAATATATCTACCCCCCTGGATGCAACCAGGTGACTTTACCTTCCTGCTGTCACACTATAAATAAAGTAGTTTTAAGCTTTGAGGTTATATTTTGGGGTGGGGGGGGGCAGTATTTGAACATACTGCCAATCTCCATTTGGACAGAACATGCACCTACATCCCCCAATTACAGACATTGATCTCCTGAATAGGACAGAAGGAAAGATTATGAAAAGAAAGGTGAAGCATTTCTCATCCACCAGAGAAGGGGAGAGACCGGCAAAAAGAAAAGCAGAGAAGAACGCACCAATGGGGAACATCCACTCTTCTTGGCTCTTTTGCAGTGCCCAGAAACCTGTACTGGTATGTTTCCACGTTTCCTTTATGATAGGAAACCTGTAATAAGAGAAATACATAGACTGCCATTGCTGAACTTTCTAAATTTTAGTTGACTGGTTGCCATGGCGATCCAATGGGACATGCAGTGTCTTTTCTGCAATAAAATGCATGTACCTATCTGCTTGCTGTTTTCTATGGAGATGTCAACTGAGTTGTGCATGCAAAGCTCAGCTTAGGGTGAGGTGAGGGTCTTGTAGTATATAACTATTCACTAGACTACGGATGTTATTTCTATATTTATTTATTTTAATCAAAGTTAACCTTTAAATTGCATACACACGGTTGCACAAATGTTGCTCAGAAATTCCGATCGCCAAGAACGCGTTGACGTACAACACTACGACGAGCCAAGAAAAATGAAGTTCAATGATTCCGAGCATACATCAAATTGATTCCGAGCATGCAAAGGATTTTTGTGCGTCGGAATTGAATACACGCGATCGGAAATTCCGACAGCAAATGTCCTATGGGGCCTACACACGGTCAGAATATGCGACCAAAAGCTCACATCGAACATTTGTTGTCAGAAATTCCGATCGTGTGTACGCGGCATTACAAAGGACGTCCAGATGTACATAAATTGACTGCTCCATGCTTTAGAGAGATGCACACAGACAGACAACCAAATTAGGCGAGAGTAGTTATTACACACAGATTATAGGATGAGACCTACTACAAACATACAACTGTAGCGGGGTCTTCAGATTTAGTGGGATACACCTGGGGGTAGTGTGACCCAGGTGTGTAATTATGTCAGGGTTTAGACCCCTTTTTGTTATTCGTGGAGGATTGGGGGATGTAATATTCTCCTTTGCCTGTGGGTGGCGGAGTACCTACAGGCTTCAGGTAGAATCATCACCACAGTGCTACCCTTTTTGTCCCTTCCTGGAGATGGTACGGCTGGGGCGGGGAACCCGCCGTGGTGTTGAAGGAGGAGATAAAAGGGGGAGACGCCCTCACCACGAGGTCTTCGGGGGGGATCATCTCGTCACGCACCCAGGCACCTTCGGCCTGGGTGCGGGCGGTTCAAGGTTCCGGCCTAGGTGCCCTAGGCCTGGCTGGAATGAAGCTGGGATTCCATCCCAGGCACCTTCAGCCTGGGATGAGGTACTATTGAGGAGGCCTGGGACCCAGTGACTCCGACTGGGTCCCGCAAGGGTGAAGTGATTCCAGGGTGCTCCTTGCGAGGGGACCCGCATCTGAGGTGAGGAGGCTGGGGGGGGGTCACCCGTCCGAAGATTCCGGTGCAGCGTCAACCCGGTTACGGATGGGCCTCCGGTAACTCTCTTGGAGGACATCTTCCCCTGATAGGGGCTGCAACGCAGCGGAGGTATCCAAATTAAGACCCCTGCAACCCTTGGTCATTGCATAGGGGGTGTAGGGACCCAGATCATTATAGTGCCTCGACCTGCTCATCCCACCGTATCCTGCCATCGCATTGCCTGTATGTGGAGATACAAAATAAAACCAACAGTTGGACTGTGATCGGTGTATGGACTCTGTTAATGGGAGCAAAGGGTAGTTTGGTGGTTTTCTGCACAACAGACTCGGTACATGCCCAAGACACACCGCCCCGAGGAAACATCAGATATTGGCCTTCACCTCACCCACAGTTATGGGGAGGACATGGGCCGTAGCGCACCTCACTCTGTCGCGTGACATACCCCTAGCTAAAGAGGACGGGGTGAGGGGGTCGCTACACGTGGGGGCTCGTCCGGGATTGTGTGTGTCTCAACGATGGAACTGAGAACGTCTGTGTTTGAACTTTGCTGCCCGGAGGAGTTCCGAGCAGGTCGGCCATGTGATTGGTTAAAGTGCATCCCTGCTCGGAGTTGTGGACATGACCCTAAGTCGGGAAAGGCCCACGCGGAGGAGCGTAAAAAAGGGAGAGGTCCAGCCGTGTGAAGTACTACATGTGGGGACTGTTAATGCACTGCGCCACGAGGCACCCCGTGACTGCGCGATTTGTGGGCGGAGGCTGGTGGAAGCCCGCGAAAACGTGCAAGTCGTGGGAGGAGTCTGGCTACGTGTGGAGATACACGTGGAGACTCCGGCGCGTGGTCAGCGCGTGATGGAGCAGCAAGTGGTCGGAATGAATTCAAGCTCTCCGTGGATGCCGGTATCTTACCCTATGAAGATGACTGCATTTGCTGCTCCCCTGACAGACACAGGGATAAGGCTCAGGCCCCGAGGACAGTTGGCTCTGTATTCATGCAGAGACACGGAGGCCCTCGGTGTGATCTGTCCCGGTGGCTCGGGACTGGTGGTCCAACTAAAGCCGTTCGGGCGATGTGAAGCGTGCAAAGAGTTTCTTTTTGAGGTCGAATCATCCACAGTAAGGCCCCGGGCCCTTCGCCTCAACTGCATCACAGGAACCGCCACTCCGGAGGGAGAGATCCAGGCCTTTGCGGAGGTCCCCGTACACGCTGACCAGGGCGACGTGACTGCCCAACCAGAGACGGAAAGAGAGAAATCCGAGGGCACTGCTTCGGTCACCACAGATTCCCTGTTGCCACCTCCGAAGAGGAAAGTCGGCCTGGTACAGGCATCCTATGGTCGTGGTCGAGCTTCACCCCGCCGCTTGCCTGGCCTAGATGGCGCCGGTAGAGAAGAGAGTCCCGGACATCCCAGTTCTTCAGAAGGTCCAGGTGAGCTAGGGGCTGGGACTGTGGTGTTGGTTGGAGGTGTCGGGAGTCCACAGTCGGTGGAGCCCGCAAGGGAGGGTAGCCTTCCGTCTACTAGAAAAACAATAGCAAATGCAAGCGCTTGGGAAGCCTGCACAGACAAACACTATTAATCCTAAATGTGTAAAGGATATTATACAAAGGTTGAAAATCAAAAAACAAAAAAAGTATTGCAATCAGGTGGACATAAAGTTATTATTGTTACCAAGGGATGGCAGGTAGCATAAGGTTTTGAAAAACTCTATAGTAACAATTGTGGATAGGAAGTCTTTAATAAAAACTCAGTTGCCCAGGGCAGCTCTTCTCCAAGTTGAAGCCGACTCAAGGAAAATGACATGAAAGGAAAAATAGAAAAGCGCCTCTTAGCAAAACAGATTTATTATGTAGCAGACAATTTGTATCAAACACTTACATCATGGTAAGTATCAGGTGTCATCCAGTAGGATCAATGTTTATATTGCGTCCAGGATCTCTGACGCTAGTCCACGGATTTCCCAGGTCCCGGTTATGGTGGCCGCAAGTAGCCGGGATGCAGGCTGGCTTGTCCGTGATAGGAGACAGCAGCGAAAGATGGCAACGGTCGGTCCGGAGAGGAGCGTCTGACGTCAGCTGGATGGTGCAGGGAACCACAACGCGTTTCAGAGCATGCGCAGCTCTCGTACAGGGCATGCGCGCTCCTTTCTCAAGTGTACAAGGAGACAGGAAGGACGGATGTTTTAAAAGTAATTCTGCCCGTCAGCGCAGCAGAATTCAATAATTGCTATGACAAGTGTGTTGCATGGAACAAAACGGGAGTTTTAACCCCACTAACTTGGGATAGCTTAAATAGCAGAAAAATAATAATAATAAAATAGAAAATAATAAAATTAATAAAAAAAAATATATATATATAATAAAAATAATAATGATAATAAAGGTAATGAATAGTAATGAAATAATATTGCTCATAATAAAATAATTATGAAGTAATTAAGGCATAACGTTTATAATGGCGAAAAATTATTATTGTATGATAAAAGGTTTTTAAAGGAATGTCTATATAGACATTTTAGTGTTAAAAATGTTTTTAAAAAATTATTAATATATGACAGGGATATGATGCCTGCCAACAAAATGTTTGGGTGCAAGCTCTTAAATGTTACGATAAATACAATCAAAGTAATAGAATATAATGAGTATGATATAGGCACAGTGAATAATCATCAATCACTAGTCATTATAGAGGATTATCAGCGTAGCTGTATACAAAACAGAAGGAAATAATAAGAATAAAATATATATATATATATATATATACACATATATATATATATATATGCTCGTGTGCCTATGTGTGCCCACGTGCACACACACGTATAAAGGGACACACATACACACATATGCTAGTGCACACAAGCGCTCGCCCACACATGCGTGGAGGCTTGCGCTGTGTAACAGAAGAGCTAAAATTAAAAAATGATAATGGTAATAATAGTATTGTATAATTATAATAAATGATAATAAATGAAGGGATTATATATATGTAAATATGTAAAAAGAAGAAGCCATAAGATTCCTTAATGGAAAAGCACACACATATAGGTGCTAACACTACAATATGTACATGCACACTTGCAACCGTGCATCATAGGGAGAGGGCAAATAAGAAAAGGGGAACATTTTTTAGAGGATCGTGTTAACCTCTAGTTCCTCGTTTAACCCATTCGGCACAAGGGTATCCAGAGTAAAAATCCAATAAGTTTCACGCTCACACAGTCTGGAAAAACGCTCGGCCTCAGATAGGCCTTTAGGTATGGCTTCTATCACCCAAACCTGTAGGCCCTCCGTGGACTGGCCATGAAATTCCAAGAAGTGCCGTGGTACACTGTGTTCATCACAACCAGTTTCCACAAAGCGACGATGTTTGCCAAAACGCTGTCTTAGTGGGTTAATAGTGCGACCCACATATAGCATTTTGCATGGGCATGTTAGGCAATAAACGACATAATCACTTGAACAGTTGAAAAAATTGTCAAGTTGATAAGTCTTATCCCTATGAGAGAAGTTTTTTTGTCCATGTTGGACAAAATTGCAAGTTTTGCACAGGGCTTTATTGCATCTATACATCCCTTTAAGGGGGGCCGGACAAATAGCACTAATTGGTTTAGTGTGTTTTAACTTGCTAGGCGCTATTTTGTTTTTTAGAGTCGGTGCCCTTCTGTAGGTAACTTTAGGTTTATCACAAGCAATTGTAGCTAGGTGGGGGTCTTGCTTCAAGATGTTCCAGTGTTTATGAATGATATGTTCCATTTTTCTATACTGTCCATGGAACCCAGTGACAAATCGAACAACCGGTTTTTCTGGCGATTTTATTCTCTTGGGTTTCTTGCCAGAAAGATAGATGGTATGGGCATGGTCTATAATTTTTTCTGGGTATCCTTTATCCAAAAATTTTTGTTTCAAGTGTGCACTTTGTAGTATGTAGTCGCTGTCCCTGGTGCAGTTCTGTCTTAATCTACAGTATTGACCCTTAGGTATATTTTTTACCCAGAGGGGATGGTGACAGCTATCGTAATGGAGGTAAGAGTTACCTGCAGTGGGTTTAGTATAATTACGAGTAAAGATCTTATCTAGCTCATGATTGAGTTCTAAATCAAGGAAGGCCAAACTGTCCCTATTCCAGACAGCGGAAAAGGAGAGTCCCATGTCATTGGTATTGCAGTATGTGACAAAGTCATCAACCTGGGAGGAGGAGCCATCCCAGATGATGACAATATCGTCGATATACCTGCCATAGAATACTATGTGTCTAGCAAAGGGGTTATTTTTCCATATGAGTAGATTCTCCCACAGTCCCATGGTCAGGTTGGCATAGGAGGGGGCAAAATTAGCCCCCATCGCTGTACCATGGGTCTGTAGGTAGAAATCTCCCTCGAAATGGAAATAATTATGCGTAAGGCAAAACAGAGTAGCGTCCAGAATAAATTCAGCTTGTTTATTGTTGAGCATAGGGTTGGAGGATAGATAATGTTGTACGGCCAAAAGGCCTATATTATGGGGGATGGAGGTATATAGGGAGTTAACATCTAATGACAGCCAAGAATAGCTGTCAAGCCAAGTATATGGAGACAGAAGTTCCATGAGATGTATAGAGTCCCGTATATATGATGGGAGATCCTGAGCGAGCGGTTGTAGAAAAGAATCAATGTATTGTGAGAAGCCACCAGTTACGCTGTTCATAGAGGCAACGATCGGCCTACCGGGAGGGTTCTTTAGATCTTTGTGTACTTTAGGTAAATGATAAAAGTACGGCGTACTGTAGTAGTTTTTTCGTAAAAAGGCTGCTTCTTTTTTGTCGATGACTTGATCTACTAGAGCTTTCTTAACCAATGTCTCTGCTTCTATACGAAACAGAGGTAAAGGATCAGATGGAAGTTTTCTATAAGTGTTTTGATCGGACAGCAGCCTCATGGCCTCAGCCACATAATCTGTTCGATCTTGGATAATGATCCCACCCCCCTTATCTGCAGGCTTAATGATAAGATTGGGGTTGTCAAGGAAGCATTTAAGTGAAGCTCTCTCACCGGGTTTAAGATTATAATGGCGATGTTTGCCGGCATTTTCTGTAGCTTGGCATAATTTTTGGAGGTCAGCAAACACAACTCTATAGTAAGATTCTAGATAGGGTCCCTTGGATTTGGTAGGGTAAAAAATGGACTTAGGCTGTAAAGGTGTATGTGTAACCGGGGGTGATGTTTGAAAATGTTGAGTGAATAATTCAAGATCAACGTCTAGATCCAGCTCGCCAGGTTCTAGATCATACATGTTAAATTGGCTATCAGGACTATAGGAAGAAGCTTCTGTAATTGCCTCAGCAACAGTGGCAGGAGAAAGTGTGCTGTCAGGATCAGCTAATTTGCCTTTGGTAGATTGTATATTATAAAATCTTTTAAGAGTAAGGTTTCTTATGAATTTGTTAAGATCCTTAAATAATTGGAAGGAATTGGGTTGTATGGTGGGAGAAAAAGTGAGGCCTCTACCCAAAAGGGAGACATCATCAGGTGACAATACATGGGAGGAAAGATTGAACAACTTTATAGTTTCTGTTGTTTTGCATTGATTTTTGGATTTTCTGCGTCCTCCCCTACATCCTCGTCTGTGTGCTTTCTTTTTAATCTGTGTTTTGGGTGTGAGCCCTTTTCTAAAAAAGGCGAGAAGGACAGGGAGGCAGAATAAGTTGGTATGTCATGGATGTTAAAATCACCGAGGAGAAGATCAAAGGTGGTAGATGCTTGGGGAGTGGTAGGGATTAAAGAGTCATCTTGGCTCACAATTTGAGCTGCAATACCAAGACTGGTAATAGAAGATTGTGTTGGTATATCAATGGAATTGGAATCAGAGGTAGTGCCAGAGGGGATATCATCTATAGATACAAGCGGCATATTACCATCAGGAACTATGCCAAATGTGTTTTCATCTAGGACGGAAGCCACATTATCTCTAGGCGAGGGAATTTCCCTAAGTGGTTGGCATTTATTTCCAAATCTTCGTCTAGAATGAATTCGTTGGGGTAGTGGGCTAGCTGTACGTGAATTGTTGGTGTTAACAAAACTAAATTTATCCTTGGGTCTGGATATGACATTAGGAATCACTCTAGCATAGGGTACTATAGACATGAGTGCTGGTATTTTTGTATTATTTTTCCAAGAAAAAATCTTTTTTTGGCGGTAATCATCTAGATCCCTGTGAAATTTGCCTAGTTTAGTCTGTATTAGTGAATTCTCTTTAGTTTTGGTGTTCCTTTTAAGTGTGTCCAGCCAGGTCAATGGAATTTTTTGCTGTGAGCCTATAATCTCCAATGAAAGCATTTGTACATGATGCACCAATTCATTATATTTGATGTGCCGCTGACTAATAATGATCTCTATCAATTTATTGGTGCAAAATTCGGCTATCCCTTCCCATTCCTTATTATGGGCAGTATCTAGGAAAGAACAGGTTTTAAGGATTCTTAGGCCTCTAGGAGAAATTTTATGTTCAGCATATTTTTTTAGAAAAAACTCATCCCACCACTGTGTGTTGGTGGAGTGAATTAATCTTTCTAGTTTTTTGAACTTTCCACAAAGAATGTATCGGTCTGAACGTTTAAGTTTCGCTGAGTTACTAAATAGATCAGGGGGTAAGCTTGAATACAATATATCGAGTACATCATATTTGTGATATTCAATTTCGTTAATCAATTCCATTTTAAAAGAATGATAGGCTGAACTAAGTCGAGCTTGATCAGGAAGGCAAAGAGCTAGAGTGCTATCTCATAAAAAAAAAAAAAAAAAAAAAAAAAAAAATATATATATATATATATATATATATATATAAATTAATTGTTATTAAATGACTGAAGTAGTTGTGTTAACCGTGCCTGCAGTCCCAGCTGCTATACAAGACTTCAGAAAGACAAGAAAAACAATAGCAAATGCAAGCGCTTGGGAAGCCTGCACAGACAAACACTATTAATCCTAAATGTGTAAAGGATATTATACAAAGGTTGAAAATCAAAAAACAAAAAAAGTATTGCAATCAGGTGGACATAAAGTTATTATTGTTACCAAGGGATGGCAGGTAGCATAAGGTTTTGAAAAACTCTATAGTAACAATTGTGGATAGGAAGTCTTTAATAAAAACTCAGTTGCCCAGGGCAGCTCTTCTCCAAGTTGAAGCCGACTCAAGGAAAATGACATGAAAGGAAAAATAGAAAAGCGCCTCTTAGCAAAACAGATTTATTATGTAGCAGACAATTTGTATCAAACACTTACATCATGGTAAGTATCAGGTGTCATCCAGTAGGATCAATGTTTATATTGCGTCCAGGATCTCTGACGCTAGTCCACGGATTTCCCAGGTCCCGGTTATGGTGGCCGCAATATGATGTACTCGATATATTGTATTCAAGCTTACCCCCTGATCTATTTAGTAACTCAGCGAAACTTAAACGTTCAGACCGATACATTCTTTGTGGAAAGTTAAAAAAACTAGAAAGATTAATTCACTCCACCAACACACAGTGGTGGGATGAGTTTTTTCTAAAAAAATATGCTGAACATAAAATTTCTCCTAGAGGCCTAAGAATCCTTAAAACCTGTTCTTTCCTAGATACTGCCCATAATAAGGAATGGGAAGGGATAGCCGAATTTTGCACCAATAAATTGATAGAGATCATTATTAGTCAGCGGCACATCAAATATAATGAATTGGTGCATCATGTACAAATGCTTTCATTGGAGATTATAGGCTCACAGCAAAAAATTCCATTGACCTGGCTGGACACACTTAAAAGGAACACCAAAACTAAAGAGAATTCACTAATACAGACTAAACTAGGCAAATTTCACAGGGATCTAGATGATTACCGCCAAAAAAAGATTTTTTCTTGGAAAAATAATACAAAAATACCAGCACTCATGTCTATAGTACCCTATGCTAGAGTGATTCCTAATGTCATATCCAGACCCAAGGATAAATTTAGTTTTGTTAACACCAACAATTCACGTACAGCTAGCCCACTACCCCAACGAATTCATTCTAGACGAAGATTTGGAAATAAATGCCAACCACTTAGGGAAATTCCCTCGCCTAGAGATAATGTGGCTTCCGTCCTAGATGAAAACACATTTGGCATAGTTCCTGATGGTAATATGCCGCTTGTATCTATAGATGATATCCCCTCTGGCACTACCTCTGATTCCAATTCCATTGATATACCAACACAATCTTCTATTACCAGTCTTGGTATTGCAGCTCAAATTGTGAGCCAAGATGACTCTTTAATCCCTACCACTCCCCAAGCATCTACCACCTTTGATCTTCTCCTCGGTGATTTTAACATCCATGACATACCAACTTATTCTGCCTCCCTGTCCTTCTCGCCTTTTTTAGAAAAGGGCTCACACCCAAAACACAGATTAAAAAGAAAGCACACAGACGAGGATGTAGGGGAGGACGCAGAAAATCCAAAAATCAATGCAAAACAACAGAAACTATAAAGTTGTTCAATCTTTCCTCCCATGTATTGTCACCTGATGATGTCTCCCTTTTGGGTAGAGGCCTCACTTTTTCTCCCACCATACAACCCAATTCCTTCCAATTATTTAAGGATCTTAACAAATTCATAAGAAACCTTACTCTTAAAAGATTTTATAATATACAATCTACCAAAGGCAAATTAGCTGATCCTGACAGCACACTTTCTCCTGCCACTGTTGCTGAGGCAATTACAGAAGCTTCTTCCTATAGTCCTGATAGCCAATTTAACATGTATGATCTAGAACCTGGCGAGCTGGATCTAGACGTTGATCTTGAATTATTCACTCAACATTTTCAAACATCACCCCCGGTTACACATACACCTTTACAGCCTAAGTCCATTTTTTACCCTACCAAATCCAAGGGACCCTATCTAGAATCTTACTATAGAGTTGTGTTTGCTGACCTCCAAAAATTATGCCAAGCTACAGAAAATGCCGGCAAACATCGCCATTATAATCTTAAACCCGGTGAGAGAGCTTCACTTAAATGCTTCCTTGACAACCCCAATCTTATCATTAAGCCTGCAGATAAGGGGGGTGGGATCATTATCCAAGATCGAACAGATTATGTGGCTGAGGCCATGAGGCTGCTGTCCGATCAAAACACTTATAGAAAACTTCCATCTGATCCTTTACCTCTGTTTCGTATAGAAGCAGAGACATTGGTTAAGAAAGCTCTAGTAGATCAAGTCATCGACAAAAAAGAAGCAGCCTTTTTACGAAAAAACTACTACAGTACGCCGTACTTTTATCATTTACCTAAAGTACACAAAGATCTAAAGAACCCTCCCGGTAGGCCGATCGTTGCCTCTATGAACAGCGTAACTGGTGGCTTCTCACAATACATTGATTCTTTTCTACAACCGCTCGCTCAGGATCTCCCATCATATATACGGGACTCTATACATCTCATGGAACTTCTGTCTCCATATACTTGGCTTGACAGCTATTCTTGGCTGTCATTAGATGTTAACTCCCTATATACCTCCATCCCCCATAATATAGGCCTTTTGGCCGTACAACATTATCTATCCTCCAACCCTATGCTCAACAATAAACAAGCTGAATTTATTCTGGACGCTACTCTGTTTTGCCTTACGCATAATTATTTCCATTTCGAGGGAGATTTCTACCTACAGACCCATGGTACAGCGATGGGGGCTAATTTTGCCCCCTCCTATTCCAACCTGACCATGGGACTGTGGGAGAATCTACTCATATGGAAAAATAACCCCTTTGCTAGACACATAGTATTCTATGGCAGGTATATCGACGATATTGTCATCATCTGGGATGGCTCCTCCTCCCAGGTTGATGACTTTGTCACATACTGCAATACCAATGACATGGGACTCTCCTTTTCCGCTGTCTGGAATAGGGACAGTTTGGCCTTCCTTGATTTAGAACTCAATCATGAGCTAGATAAGATCTTTACTCGTAATTATACTAAACCCACTGCAGGTAACTCTTACCTCCATTACGATAGCTGTCACCATCCCCTCTGGGTAAAAAATATACCTAAGGGTCAATACTGTAGATTAAGACAGAACTGCACCAGGGACAGCGACTACATACTACAAAGTGCACACTTGAAACAAAAATTTTTGGATAAAGGATACCCAGAAAAAATTATAGACCATGCCCATACCATCTATCTTTCTGGCAAGAAACCCAAGAGAATAAAATCGCCAGAAAAACCGGTTGTTCGATTTGTCACTGGGTTCCATGGACAGTATAGAAAAATGGAACATATCATTCATAAACACTGGAACATCTTGAAGCAAGACCCCCACCTAGCTACAATTGCTTGTGATAAACCTAAAGTTACCTACAGAAGGGCACCGACTCTAAAAAACAAAATAGCGCCTAGCAAGTTAAAACACACTAAACCAATTAGTGCTATTTGTCCGGCCCCCCTTAAAGGGATGTATAGATGCAATAAAGCCCTGTGCAAAACTTGCAATTTTGTCCAACATGGACAAAAAAACTTCTCTCATAGGGATAAGACTTATCAACTTGACAATTTTTTCAACTGTTCAAGTGATTATGTCGTTTATTGCCTAACATGCCCATGCAAAATGCTATATGTGGGTCGCACTATTAACCCACTAAGACAGTGTTTTGGCAAACATCGTCGCTTTGTGGAAACTGGTTGTGATGAACACAGTGTACCACGGCACTTCTTGGAATTTCATGGCCAGTCCACGGAGGGCCTACAGGTTTGGGTGATAGAAGCCATACCTAAAGGCCTATCTGAGGCCGAGCGTTTTTCCAGACTGTGTGAGCGCGAAACTTATTGGATTTTTACTCTGGATACCCTTGTGCCGAATGGGTTAAACGAGGAACTAGAGGTTAACACGATCCTCTAAAAAATGTTCCCCTTTTCTTATTTGCCCTCTCCCTATGATGCACGGTTGCAAGTGTGCATGTACATATTGTAGTGTTAGCACCTATATGTGTGTGCTTTTCCATTAAGGAATCTTATGGCTTCTTCTTTTTACATATTTACATATATATAATCCCTTCATTTATTATCATTTATTATAATTATACAATACTATTATTACCATTATCATTTTTTAATTTTAGCTCTTCTGTTACACAGCGCAAGCCTCCACGCATGTGTGGGCGAGCGCTTGTGTGCACTAGCATATGTGTGTATGTGTGTCCCTTTATACGTGTGTGTGCACGTGGGCACACATAGGCACACGAGCATATATATATATATATGTGTATATATATATATATATATATATATATTTTATTCTTATTATTTCCTTCTGTTTTGTATACAGCTACGCTGATAATCCTCTATAATGACTAGTGATTGATGATTATTCACTGTGCCTATATCATACTCATTATATTCTATTACTTTGATTGTATTTATCGTAACATTTAAGAGCTTGCACCCAAACATTTTGTTGGCAGGCATCATATCCCTGTCATATATTAATAATTTTTAAAAAAAAAATTTAACACTAAAATGTCTATATAGACATTCCTTTAAAAACCTTTTATCATACAATAATAATTTTTCGCCATTATAAACGTTATGCCTTAATTACTTCATAATTATTTTATTATGAGCAATATTATTTCATTACTATTCATTACCTTTATTATCATTATTATTTTTATTATATATATATATTTTTTTTATTAATTTTATTATTTTCTATTTTATTATTATTATTTTTCTGCTATTTAAGCTATCCCAAGTTAGTGGGGTTAAAACTCCCGTTTTGTTCCATGCAACACACTTGTCATAGCAATTATTGAATTCTGCTGCGCTGACGGGCAGAATTACTTTTAAAACATCCGTCCTTCCTGTCTCCTTGTACACTTGAGAAAGGAGCGCGCATGCCCTGTACGAGAGCTGCGCATGCTCTGAAACGCGTTGTGGTTCCCTGCACCATCCAGCTGACGTCAGACGCTCCTCTCCGGACCGACCGTTGCCATCTTTCGCTGCTGTCTCCTATCACGGACAAGCCAGCCTGCATCCCGGCTACTTGCGGCCACCATAACCGGGACCTGGGAAATCCGTGGACTAGCGTCAGAGATCCTGGACGCAATATAAACATTGATCCTACTGGATGACACCTGATACTTACCATGATGTAAGTGTTTGATACAAATTGTCTGCTACATAATAAATCTGTTTTGCTAAGAGGCGCTTTTCTATTTTTCCTTTCATGTCATTTTCCTTGAGTCGGCTTCAACTTGGAGAAGAGCTGCCCTGGGCAACTGAGTTTTTATTAAAGACTTCCTATCCACAATTGTTACTATAGAGTTTTTCAAAACCTTATGCTACCTGCCATCCCTTGGTAACAATAATAACTTTATGTCCACCTGATTGCAATACTTTTTTTGTTTTTTGATTTTCAACCTTTGTATAATATCCTTTACACATTTAGGATTAATAGTGTTTGTCTGTGCAGGCTTCCCAAGCGCTTGCATTTGCTATTGTTTTTCTTGTCTTTCTGAAGTCTTGTATAGCAGCTGGGACTGCAGGCACGGTTAACACAACTACTTCAGTCATTTAATAACAATTAATTTATATATATATATATATATATATATATATTTTTTTTTTTTTTTTATGAGATAGCACTCTAGCTCTTTGCCTTCCTGATCAAGCTCGACTTAGTTCAGCCTATCATTCTTTTAAAATGGAATTGATTAACGAAATTGAATATCACAAATATGATGTACTCGATATATTGTATTCAAGCTTACCCCCTGATCTATTTAGTAACTCAGCGAAACTTAAACGTTCAGACCGATACATTCTTTGTGGAAAGTTCAAAAAACTAGAAAGATTAATTCACTCCACCAACACACAGTGGTGGGATGAGTTTTTTCTAAAAAAATATGCTGAACATAAAATTTCTCCTAGAGGCCTAAGAATCCTTAAAACCTGTTCTTTCCTAGATACTGCCCATAATAAGGAATGGGAAGGGATAGCCGAATTTTGCACCAATAAATTGATAGAGATCATTATTAGTCAGCGGCACATCAAATATAATGAATTGGTGCATCATGTACAAATGCTTTCATTGGAGATTATAGGCTCACAGCAAAAAATTCCATTGACCTGGCTGGACACACTTAAAAGGAACACCAAAACTAAAGAGAATTCACTAATACAGACTAAACTAGGCAAATTTCACAGGGATCTAGATGATTACCGCCAAAAAAAGATTTTTTCTTGGAAAAATAATACAAAAATACCAGCACTCATGTCTATAGTACCCTATGCTAGAGTGATTCCTAATGTCATATCCAGACCCAAGGATAAATTTAGTTTTGTTAACACCAACAATTCACGTACAGCTAGCCCACTACCCCAACGAATTCATTCTAGACGAAGATTTGGAAATAAATGCCAACCACTTAGGGAAATTCCCTCGCCTAGAGATAATGTGGCTTCCGTCCTAGATGAAAACACATTTGGCATAGTTCCTGATGGTAATATGCCGCTTGTATCTATAGATGATATCCCCTCTGGCACTACCTCTGATTCCAATTCCATTGATATACCAACACAATCTTCTATTACCAGTCTTGGTATTGCAGCTCAAATTGTGAGCCAAGATGACTCTTTAATCCCTACCACTCCCCAAGCATCTACCACCTTTGATCTTCTCCTCGGTGATTTTAACATCCATGACATACCAACTTATTCTGCCTCCCTGTCCTTCTCGCCTTTTTTAGAAAAGGGCTCACACCCAAAACACAGATTAAAAAGAAAGCACACAGACGAGGATGTAGGGGAGGACGCAGAAAATCCAAAAATCAATGCAAAACAACAGAAACTATAAAGTTGTTCAATCTTTCCTCCCATGTATTGTCACCTGATGATGTCTCCCTTTTGGGTAGAGGCCTCACTTTTTCTCCCACCATACAACCCAATTCCTTCCAATTATTTAAGGATCTTAACAAATTCATAAGAAACCTTACTCTTAAAAGATTTTATAATATACAATCTACCAAAGGCAAATTAGCTGATCCTGACAGCACACTTTCTCCTGCCACTGTTGCTGAGGCAATTACAGAAGCTTCTTCCTATAGTCCTGATAGCCAATTTAACATGTATGATCTAGAACCTGGCGAGCTGGATCTAGACGTTGATCTTGAATTATTCACTCAACATTTTCAAACATCACCCCCGGTTACACATACACCTTTACAGCCTAAGTCCATTTTTTACCCTACCAAATCCAAGGGACCCTATCTAGAATCTTACTATAGAGTTGTGTTTGCTGACCTCCAAAAATTATGCCAAGCTACAGAAAATGCCGGCAAACATCGCCATTATAATCTTAAACCCGGTGAGAGAGCTTCACTTAAATGCTTCCTTGACATCCCCAATCTTATCATTAAGCCTGCAGATAAGGGGGGTGGGATCATTATCCAAGATCGAACAGATTATGTGGCTGAGGCCATGAGGCTGCTGTCCGATCAAAACACTTATAGAAAACTTCCATCTGATCCTTTACCTCTGTTTCGTATAGAAGCAGAGACATTGGTTAAGAAAGCTCTAGTAGATCAAGTCATCGACAAAAAAGAAGCAGCCTTTTTACGAAAAAACTACTACAGTACGCCGTACTTTTATCATTTACCTAAAGTACACAAAGATCTAAAGAACCCTCCCGGTAGGCCGATCGTTGCCTCTATGAACAGCGTAACTGGTGGCTTCTCACAATACATTGATTCTTTTCTACAACCGCTCGCTCAGGATCTCCCATCATATATACGGGACTCTATACATCTCATGGAACTTCTGTCTCCATATACTTGGCTTGACAGCTATTCTTGGCTGTCATTAGATGTTAACTCCCTATATACCTCCATCCCCCATAATATAGGCCTTTTGGCCGTACAACATTATCTATCCTCCAACCCTATGCTCAACAATAAACAAGCTGAATTTATTCTGGACGCTACTCTGTTTTGCCTTACGCATAATTATTTCCATTTCGAGGGAGATTTCTACCTACAGACCCATGGTACAGCGATGGGGGCTAATTTTGCCCCCTCCTATGCCAACCTGACCATGGGACTGTGGGAGAATCTACTCATATGGAAAAATAACCCCTTTGCTAGACACATAGTATTCTATGGCAGGTATATCGACGATATTGTCATCATCTGGGATGGCTCCTCCTCCCAGGTTGATGACTTTGTCACATACTGCAATACCAATGACATGGGACTCTCCTTTTCCGCTGTCTGGAATAGGGACAATTTGGCCTTCCTTGATTTAGAACTCAATCATGAGCTAGATAAGATCTTTACTCGTAATTATACTAAACCCACTGCAGGTAACTCTTACCTCCATTACGATAGCTGTCACCATCCCCTCTGGGTAAAAAATATACCTAAGGGTCAATACTGTAGATTAAGACAGAACTGCACCAGGGACAGCGACTACATACTACAAAGTGCACACTTGAAACAAAAATTTTTGGATAAAGGATACCCAGAAAAAATTATAGACCATGCCCATACCATCTATCTTTCTGGCAAGAAACCCAAGAGAATAAAATCGCCAGAAAAAACGGTTGTTCGATTTGTCACTGGGTTCCATGGACAGTATAGAAAAATGGAACATATCATTCATAAACACTGGAACATCTTGAAGCAAGACCCCCACCTAGCTACAATTGCTTGTGATAAACCTAAAGTTACCTACAGAAGGGCACCGACTCTAAAAAACAAAATAGCGCCTAGCAAGTTAAAACACACTAAACCAATTAGTGCTATTTGTCCGGCCCCCCTTAAAGGGATGTATAGATGCAATAAAGCCCTGTGCAAAACTTGCAATTTTGTCCAACATGGACAAAAAAACTTCTCTCATAGGGATAAGACTTATCAACTTGACAATTTTTTCAACTGTTCAAGTGATTATGTCGTTTATTGCCTAACATGCCCATGCAAAATGCTATATGTGGGTCGCACTATTAACCCACTAAGACAGCGTTTTGGCAAACATCGTCGCTTTGTGGAAACTGGTTGTGATGAACACAGTGTACCACGGCACTTCTTGGAATTTCATGGCCAGTCCACGGAGGGCCTACAGGTTTGGGTGATAGAAGCCATACCTAAAGGCCTATCTGAGGCCGAGCGTTTTTCCAGACTGTGTGAGCGCGAAACTTATTGGATTTTTACTCTGGATACCCTTGTGCCGAATGGGTTAAACGAGGAACTAGAGGTTAACACGATCCTCTAAAAAATGTTCCCCTTTTCTTATTTGCCCTCTCCCTATGATGCACGGTTGCAAGTGTGCATGTACATATTGTAGTGTTAGCACCTATATGTGTGTGCTTTTCCATTAAGGAATCTTATGGCTTCTTCTTTTTACATATTTACATATATATAATCTCTTCATTTATTATCATTTATTATAATTATACAATACTATTATTACCATTATCATTTTTTAATTTTAGCTCTTCTGTTACACAGCGCAAGCCTCCACGCATGTGTGGGCGAGCGCTTGTGTGCACTAGCATATGTGTGTATGTGTGTCCCTTTATACGTGTGTGTGCACGTGGGCACACATAGGCACACGAGCATATATATATATATATATGTGTATATATATATATATATATATTTTATTCTTATTATTTCCTTCTGTTTTGTATACAGCTACGCTGATAATCCTCTATAATGACTAGTGATTGATGATTATTCACTGTGCCTATATCATACTCATTATATTCTATTACTTTGATTGTATTTATCGTAACATTTAAGAGCTTGCACCCAAACATTTTGTTGGCAGGCATCATATCCCTGTCACATATTATAAATTTTTTAAAAAAAATTTTAACACTAAAATGTCTATATAGACATTCCTTTAAAAACCTTTTATCATACAATAATAATTTTTCGCCATTATAAACGTTATGCCTTAATTACTTCATAATTATTTTATTATGAGCAATATTATTTCATTACTATTCATTACCTTTATTATCATTATTATTTTTATTATATATATATATTTTTTTTATTAATTTTATTATTTTCTATTTTATTATTATTATTTTTCTGCTATTTAAGCTATCCCAAGTTAGTGGGGTTAAAACTCCCGTTTTGTTCCATGCAACACACTTGTCATAGCAATTATTGAATTCTGCTGCGCTGACGGGCAGAATTACTTTTAAAACATCCGTCCTTCCTGTCTCCTTGTACACTTGAGAAAGGAGCGCGCATGCCCTGTACGAGAGCTGCGCATGCTCTGAAACGCGTTGTGGTTCCCTGCACCATCCAGCTGACGTCAGACGCTCCTCTCCGGACTGACCGTTGCCATCTTTCGCTGCTGTCTCCTATCACGGACAAGCCAGCCTGCATCCCGGCTACTTGCGGCCACCATAACCGGGACCTGGGAAATCCGTGGACTAGCGTCAGAGATCCTGGACGCAATATAAACATTGATCCTACTGGATGACACCTGATACTTACCATGATGTAAGTGTTTGATACAAATTGTCTGCTACATAATAAATCTGTTTTGCTAAGAGGCGCTTTTCTATTTTTCCTTCCGTCTACTAGAGACTACCTTCCCGCCGAGATGTATGACACCTCCGACCTAGAGTCGTTGTCAGACTGTGGTGATGACGGAGAAATAGACAAACTGTTTCACCGGAAGGGCTGGGACAGACGCCCACTACCTGTGCTATGTAAACCGCAGAATTCCCCCATGTCCATGGAAGACAGTACGCTCCGGGCGCAGGCCCCGGAGTTCCCGAGGAAATCTAGTCCTCCGACCGACCTTCCACTTTCAACCACATCACCCGCTTCGATAGTGGGGACGCAGTGTGCTTCGTTGCGGGCACCAAAGGCAAAGCAACTCGAGATGGTGAAGGTACCTCGGCACCCGGAGGCCATCGTACAGCCAGGAGAAGGCGAGCGAGATGTGATGCCACCTCTAGCCAGATTGCAGAGACTCTGGGGGTAAAACTTAGCGTAGAAAAGCAGGAAGAGGGAGGATCTCGGCAAGTGTCATGACCGCGGCGCTGTCAACAGGTGGCAGTGTTGTGCAACGACTGTTTGAAAATTTTACACTTGCATCACTTTGCTTATTGGAGTGAGTGGGTCTCTCGGCTGACAGACCTATTCATTCCAAGTTAACACAGATTGTTAGGATGTTGTTTTTGTTCCCCTTCTGCAGGAGATTCATCGGTCAAGACTACTGAGTATGGGGTGGTTCTTAGACAGTGATGGGAGGGATTGTACATGTGTACAGAATAGATGTTTTATGCAAAAGTTTATCGTTTTATATTTTTCCTTTCCCTTTTGAGCAGGTCTTGGCACACTTAGTATTCACAGATTTGGGGACAGCCTTAGGGGCTTGCTCCATGTCATCCCTCCTTGGGAGACATGGGTGTGCACCTGACGCTGGGGACCAGCGTCAAATCACAAGGGGGAGTGTGTAGCGGGGTCTTCAGATTTAGTGGGATACACCTGGGGGTAGTGTGACCCAGGTGTGTAATTATGTCAGGGTTTAGACCCCTTTTTGTTATTCGTGGAGGATTGGGGGATGTAATATTCTCCTTTGCCTGTGGGTGGCGGAGTACCTACAGGCTTCAGGTAGAATCATCACCACAGTGCTACCCTTTTTGTCCCTTCCTAGAGATGGTACGGCTGGGGCGGGGAACCCGCCGTGGTGTTGAAGGAGGAGATAAAAGGGGGAGACGCCCTCGCCACGAGGTCTTCGGGGGGATCATCTCGTCACGCACCCAGGCACCTTCGGCCTGGGTGCGGGCGGTTCAAGGTTCCGGCCTAGGCGCCCTAGGCCTGGCCGGAATGAAGCTGGGATTCCATCCCAGGCACCTTCAGCCTGGGATGAGGTACTATTGAGGAGGCCTGGGACCCAGTGACTCTGACTGGGTCCCGCAAGGGTGAAGTGATTCCAGGGTGCTCCTTGCGAGGGGACCCGCATCTGAGGTGAGGAGGCTGGGGGGGGGTCACCCGTCCGAAGATTCCGGTGCAGCGTCAACCCGGTTACGGATGGGCCTCCGGTAACTCTCTTGGAGGACATCTTCCCCTGATAGGGGCTGCAACGCAGCGGAGGTATCCGAATTAAAACCCCTGCAACCCTTGGTCATAGCACAGGGGGTGTAGGGACCCAGATCATTATAGTGCCTCGACCTGCTCATCCCACCGTATCCTGCCATCGCATTGCCTGTATGTGGAGATACGAAATAAAACCAACAGTTGGACTGTGATCGGTGTATGGACTCTGTTAATGGGAGCAAAGGGTAGTTTGGTGGTTTTCTGCACAACAGACTCGGTACATGCCCAAGACACACCGCCCCGAGGAAACATCAGATTTTGGCCTTCACCTCACCCACAGTTATGGGGAGGACATGGGCCGTAGCGCACCTCACTCTGTCGCGTGACATACCCCTAGCTAAAGAGGACGGGGTGAGGGGGTCGCTACACAACCAACATTAGAAAAATTATGACTAGCATCCAGTAGGGTAGCTTAGTGTAGTTTAGTGTAGGCCCTGCCCTAGAAGAGTCTACCTTGCCGTGGTGGGCAGGCTTGGAATCTCTTGGTCAAAAGTGTGTCAGCGAATGGGCAAGAGGATCACTTATGGCCAATTGATTTTACCAAATGACTCTTGGTTTAATCAGAGTATATATAGTTGGAAAAGGAAAAAATGTGTATAGGTCCATAAGTATACTTTCATAAACACACAATAAAAATTTGGTATACTTACATTTTAATTGCTTCCTTTTTTATTTAATCCTTTCATGACAAGGCTGGAAGGGGCTTTATGGCTACTTCTTCTGGTGTGTGTAGGGATGTGTAATAGGTGTTTATGTATTCACATGTGTCCTAACAATGTATACCGTATATACTCGAGTATAAGCCGAGTTTTTCAGCCCATTTTTTAGGCTGAAAAACTCCCCCCGGCTTATACTCGAGTGAGCCATACCTTTCATTACTAAAACAGCGTGTGCCTCCCGTTGTGTAATGTATTCTGTTCGCCTGTCCGTTGTAACAAAGCCCCGCCTCCTCCTCGTCTGTGATAGGCGGAACACTGATACAGTTTCCCAGCATCGTATCAGTGTTCCTCTATCACGGATGGATGAGGAGGAGGTGGGGCTTTGTTTCAATGGACGGCCGAACAGCCTGCATTACACAGCGGGAGGCACACGTTGTTTTAGTAATGAAAGGTACGGCTGCAAATGGGCATAGTGAGACTACAAATGGGCGCAGTGAGACTACAAATGGGCACAGTGAGACTACAAATGGGCACAGTGAGACTGCAACTGGGCACAGTGAGACTGCAACTGGGCACAGTGAGACTGAAAATGGGCACAGTGAGACTGAAAATGGGCACAGTGAGACTGCAAATGGGCACAATTAGACTGCAAATGGGCACAGTGAGACTGCAAATGGGCACAATTAGACTGCAAATGGGCACAGTGAGGCTGCAGATGGGCATTGTTTACCCATTAGCTGCTGCATTTTCCCACCCTAGGCTTTTACTCGAGTCAATACGTTTTCCCAGTTTTTTGTGGTAAAATTAGGTTCCTCGGCTTATATTCGGGTCGGCTTATACTCGAGTATATACAGTATATATATATATGTACTGACAAGCCCCTTCTGTGACAGTAGTGACAAGGTCCTCTCAATGGAGACATCAGACATACTAACTAGTAAAGGATATCAAGTTCTCAGGGAATTTTATATTAATTTTTAATTAATATTATATTCCTACACATTCTCCTCACAAAATATATAGGGAATTCTTTCTTGTTATCCAGGGCTAGAGGATCTGCTCTTTAAATACATCAACACCCAAAGAAATGTCACTATAGCTGGTTTTGGTGCGATGTCTCTTTTAAATTGTTACATCAATATGAAAAGCTTAATTGACAATGACACAATGACAGTGGGACTAGGCCCTGCCCCCGGGCTATGCTCACAACTTTTGACTGACAGCAGCTGGAGCCAATGGCTCCCAATGCTCTAAGCCAAGCCTGTGAGAGCGGGGAGAGGGGAGAAGAGCTGCTGCAGACGTGCATAGCGCTGGATCGAAATCGGGCTCAGTTGAGTATTAAGGGGGGGGGGGGGGGACACACACACACACACACTATTAAAAAATTTTTTTTTACCTTAATGCACTTTCATTTAAAAAAAACTCCAATAGTACAATGGTAACCAATAACATTTTGCTTCTCAGGTTAACAACTCAGGTTATCTACTTTTGTCTATATCCTGTACAGTATGTCCTCAGTCTCTTTGTCATTCAACTTTTACCAGAGAGGAGTCGAGCATTACAGCCAGAAATATTTTTTCTATTTTCAATAGTGCAGTAGGAATAAAAGTAAAAAAATAGCCAGGGCTGAGCTTTTACTCCTTTCACACGGAAGCATCAGAAATATTTCTGTTGGGCTTGACTTCTTTCCCAGATCACCTTTCTTTATTATCCTGGCTAGCATCTATGGTGTGACTAAATGGGGTCCTGAACTAAGCTTTTCCTTAAAGTGGTTCTAAAGTCTTAAAGTAATTGTGTTTTTTTTTTTTATTTATTAACAAACATCTCTATACTTACCTGCTCTGTGCAACAGAATTGCACAAAACGCTGGTGAACCTCCTCTTTTTGGGTCCCTGTCGGCGCTCCTGGCCCCTCCTCTCTGTCCAGTGCGCCCCCATAGGAAGCCGTTTCCCATGAGGGCACTTGCTGCTGCGTCCATTGACACAGACAGCGGGATGTAGCCCTGCCCCCCGCTCCATCGTCACTGGTATGGATTGACAGCACTGGAAGCCAAGGGCACAGCAAAGCCAGCGAGACCCGCAATTTAGGGAAGAGGAGAGCAGCAGGCATGCATGGCGCTGGTTCAAATGAGGGCTCAGGTAAGTAAAAGGAGGGGGGGGCTGAAACCTAAATATTTTTTACCTTATTGCAAGGAATGCATTAAGGTAAAAAATGTTTAGGCTTTACAACCACTTTAAGGTTTTTCACCTTAATGCATTCTATGCATTAAGGTGGAAAACCTTCTGTGCTGCAGCTCCCCCCAGATCCCCCCTAGTCACCCATACTGGAATACTCACCTTAATACCATTTTTCTTCATCATTATATCCCTACAGCAATGGGCGCCTGGTTTGGCTTCATTTTCTTGGCTTCTGCCCTTACTCCCCCAGTCTCTCTCTCCTACCCCTCCTTGCCTCGGTGTGTGTGGGGCATCAGTGCGACCTCTCGTAGGCCTGGAGTCTGTCCGTACACCTGTGGCCGGGCGTTTTTCCACATTGCCCCCCCTTCTACATGAGCCGTCTGGGATGCCGACCATAGCCATGGGACCCGAGGTTGGTTTCAAAACTCAACACAAGGGGAGTTTTCTCTCCCAGCCATTAATCGGTAATAATACTCATCAATACCAAGTACACATATTGTAGATGTTCCATTGTTAATAGGGTTCTTGTTACCCATAACAATTTCACCTATACAGTGTTTTTATTTCAGAGCATCTCTTCCTTTCCCCCTGAAGATGACCTTCCTGATAAGGTCGAAACGCGTCTGGATCAATTTATTATAGGATATTATTATTATGTTATTGTACATGTACCCATAAGGCCGTATTTTAATTACCTTTATGTATATGTTTTATTCACCCATTTGGAGTTCTTGTTTTGTATCTAACATATGTTCTCCCCGTGGCATATCTTTTCCAATAAATGTTAAGTGTTTGATATATTATTACTGCATTATTTTTTGCTGCAACACAAAGCCCCCTGGGGTAACTTTCCTTCTCCTCCCCCAGATCCCCCCTTTCCTTATCTGAGCCCATCCGATCCAGTAATGTGCACTAGTGCAGTGGCTCCCGCCACGGTCTCTTTCCTCATTGGACAGACTGATAGCAGCGGGAGTGATTGGCTCCCACTGCTCTCAATCAAATCCGGTGACATGGGAGCGGGGTCGAGTCCTGCTGTCTGTGTCAATGGACGCAGCAGCGGGGCTCAGGAGCGAGCATGCACAGGTCCCCCTGGGGGCACCTGATGAAGAGGAGGGGCCTGGAGAGCTGGCAGGGACCCCAGAAAAAGAAGATTGGGGTTGCTCTGTGCAAAATAATTGCACAGATGAGATAAGTATAGGCATGCTTGTTATTTTTATAAAAAAACTAAGCTTTATAACTACTTTAAGAGCAGGATGACTGGCAACAAATGTGGGAGATATAGACGGTAATAATAGGCAACACGCCAAGTTTATAAAGGAATACATTTGGATTTAAACTATAAGCTTAACAGTTGAGTAATGTCCATCATAATTTGCAGTAACAATTAAATTTTCAGGACAAGCTTTTGGGGGTCTACCGTTTACTTTTAAGGCAGCTTTTTTCAACCAGGGTGCACTATGGGGTGTCTTCGGGTGTGCCCAGGCAAAAGCCTAAAAATTGCCCCAAATTTGTATACAAGCAAATGGGTGGATGAAGGCTGCCTTTTAGTTACACAAAACCACAGGTTTTCATTGTGCACCATTACAACCTTCCAGCCGCCAGCGTCCTAATAACCAATTATGTCAGATAAAAAAAGAGGGCATTGAATACCTGCACAGCATCCTTGTTTATCTCTCTCCTGCCCGCTTCTGTCAGCACTGGGGTCCCATTAGCTGAGAGATGGAGGAAAACTGAGGGAGCAGAGAAACATCGAAGTACTAGTCAGTACCAATGTGCAAAGGTATTTGCTTTGGAAAAATACATCACCTGTAACATTGGGTATCCCATGTGTGTGAATGTTGCTGGGTTATATAAAACTATTGGCTTCGTTTATCACATTTTAGAATGTGGTGCCTTGAGATTTTGCATAATTTTAACCACTTCAGCCCTGGAGGATTTGGCTGCCAAGTGACCGGGCCACTTTATGCGATTCACACTGCGACGCTTTAACTAAAAAATTGCGTGGCCGTGCGGCGTGGTTTCCAATCAACAGTGACGGCCTTTTTCCCCCACAAATAGAGCTTTCTTTTGGTGGTATTTCATCACCTCTGCGGTTTTTATTTGTTGCGCTATAAACTAAAATAGAGCGACAATTTTTGAAAAAAAAAAAAAGCAGTATTTTTTACTTTTTGCTATAATGAATATCTCCAAAAAATATATATATATTTTTTTCCCCTCAGTTTAGGCCGATACGTATTCTTCTACATATTTTTGGTAAAAAAAAATCGCAATAAGCGCGTATTGATTGGTTTGCGCAAAAGTTATAGGGTCTACAAAAAAGGGGATGGTTTTATGGCATTTTTATTTCTATTTTTTTTTTTTACTAGTAATGGCGGTGATCTGCAATTTTTATTGTGACTGCGATATTGCGGCGGACACATCGGACACTTTTGATGATATTTTGCGACCATTGTCATTTATACACTGTTCAGTGCTTTAAAAATGCACTGATTAATGTGTAAATGACACTGGCAGGGAAGGGGTTAACCACTAGGGGGTGAGGAAGGGGTTAAGTGTGTCCTAGGGAGTGATTCTAACTGGGGGGGGGGGCTGGGCTACAAGTGAAACTACAGTGATCACTGCTCCCGATGACAGGGAGCAGACGATCAGTGTCCTGTCACAAGGCAGAACAGGGAGATGCCTTGTTTACATAGGCATCTCCCCGTTCTGTCACTCCGTGACACTATCGCGGGACACCGGCGGACATCGAGTCCGCGGTTCCCACGGACACAGTCATGGAGCTCGTGGCGCGCGCGTGTGCCCGCTAGGTGGCAGATTTAAAGAAACGTACCTGTATGTTGCTTTGCCTGCCCGTGCCATTCTGCCAACGTATATCTACGTTAGGCAGTCGGCAAGTGTTTAAAGTGTGCATTGACCCAAAAAGAAATTTGAGAAATATTGGTCTAAGGTCCAAGCAGTATAGACACACAAGATCTGCAAATGTTGTTTGGAAATCAATGCAAAGTACCCATATAAAATTAAACTTCATAAAGGAGCCCTTTGTTGTGTGCATTATTTCCTGGTTTTATTTCTCTCATCTTCCAATATCACAAACACTTCCATTCTCTTGTGTTCTTTTTACTAAATGCATAGCTTTCTGTGATGTGAGGAGGGGAGCATGAATGAACAATCATAGAAAATCTTGCATTCAGTGAAAAGGACACAAGGCATTTTCTGAATGAAGGAGGTTCCCGGTTTTCCCAGAGTCCAGCTTTAAGCCTAAATTGTTGTGTTTGTTGAGGTTCAAAAGCGAGTGGGAAGGAGGTTGTGCTTTATGGGGACCCTTGCGAATTGGAAAAAGAGTCTGCTTGTATGAATGAAGATGCAGCTGGGAGGGAAACACTAATGCCGCGTACACACGATCGGAAATTGCGACAAGAAAAGTTCGATGCGAGCTTTTGGTCGGAAATTCCAACTGTGTGTATGCTCCATTGGACATTTTCTGTCGGAATTTCCGACAACCAAAATTTGAGAGCTGGTTCTCAAATTTTCCGACAAGAAAAGTTCTTGTCGGAAATTCAGATGGTCTGTATGCAATTCCGACGCACAAAAATCCTACGCATGTTTGGAATCAATTTGACGCATGCTCGGAATCATTGTACTTCATTTTTCTCGGCTCGTCGTAGTGTTGTACCTCACCGCGTTCTTGACGGTCGGAATTTCCGACAACATTTGTGTGACCGTGTGTATGCAAGACAAGTTTGAGCCAACATTCTGTCAGAAAAAAATCCACGGTTTTCTTGTCGGAATTTCTGATCGTGTGTACGCGGAATAAGAGCTCTGACTACATCCAAACAATGGATGGAAATCTCCCTAGGAGATACAGGAGTCAGACAGAGGGATGGAGTGTACATACTGTATAATATTATCAGAATATCCTATTCAGAGATAAAACTAGTATTAAAACACTAGCGGGCACTCACACCATAATAATAGAACAGAATATGCCAAAAGAAGAGGAAAAGCAAAATTATGTGTAACACTGATTATAACAATAATCATAACAGATACTAAAAGTGCATGGAAAGGTATCACCAAACTGAACATCAAATGTTTAGCTAACTGACTTATGTAAGTGTAGCGGGTGGTTACATTTAGGGGGAAGCATCTGAGTGGTAGCCAGGCTCAGATGTACCAATTGTTAGGTCTCAAGGACCATTTCTATCCCTTGGAGATAGTACTGGTGGTTAAGTTCACTGGGGCCTATAGGTGGCGCTGTTGCCATGGGCTTGGGTTGAACTGCAGCACGAGGTTGTGTCCTTTTTGTCCCCTCTCGGCAGCAGTACGGCGGGGCGGGGAACCTGCTGTGCCTGTCGGGAGGGGATATAAAAGGGGGCGGCCATCTTCCAGAGGGGTCGTCGGTTCCGCGCTCAGGCACCTTAAGCCTGGGTGCGGGTGTGTCGCCTCCGGGTGCCCTAGGCCCGGAGGCCTGTCGGGTGGTCTCTGGGTGCTCTAGACCCAGAGACGGAGCTGCTGTTCCATCTCAGACACCTTCAGTCTGGGGTGAGGTACTTCGAGAGAGGCCCGGGGCCCAGTACCTTTGACTGGGTCCCACAAGGGATCGAGGGATCCTAGGGTGCCCCCCTGAAGTGGGTGCCCGAATCTAGGACGAGGAGGCCAGGGAGGTGACCCTTCCCGAAGACCCGGCGCGGTATCGCTGGTGACGGTGGGGCCTCTGGTAACTCTCCTGATGGATGTCCTTTTCCCTGACAGGGGTCATTACTTCTAGAAGGTAATTCATTGTGAATCTGGTCGGTGGCAGAGACCCAACAACCGGGCCTGTGGCAGAGGCCCTATTCACCTGGTCTGTGGCAGGGACCCCCTTATGGTCGGTGGTAGCGACCGTGCGCCAAGCCTGTTAGTGCTATTCAGAACAGGAGAAACCCAAATTTAAGTTTGTGCCTGGACCTCCTCCCACCTTATCTGACCCGTGTTTGTCTCAACCCGTCTGCTGTAAAAGAGACTGTTTATTGTGCAAGAAGGAATAAACAAGTGTTGGACCTTTCAGTTGGTGTGGACAGTTGCTTACTGGGGAAAATTAAAGACTTGTTCTGATTACTGCAGAAACGAGGTCAGCACTGGAGGTTTATTTACACCAGTCGCAAGCAGGCCTGAGAAACTAACACCGCTCAACCTCCCTATTCAGGAGGGTACGGGCTTGTGGTGCGGTGTGCCTCATTCTTTTCCTGCGGAGGAGCCAAGCAGAAGAAAAGCAGGTAAAGTCTGGGGTTGGTGCGCTACATAAGCAAAATGGGAGGCAAGAAAAATATATTTAACACTATGTATGGAAAAAAAAATTAATACTTGTGTAGCACACAGATCCCTGTCCTGCTTACCTTCACCTGCAGGATAGGACACACCATGCCACATGCCCAGCAATCTCCATATTATGGAGGGTGAGCGGTGTTAACAGTTTTTGGGTCCTGCAGCGAGTTACCTCCTTCCGTTGGTTCTCGTCCCTAGAGTGTAGGGAAAAGTCTATTCTCTCTTAAAGAAGGCCAATGTCCAGACAGTGTCAAACTCCAACAGATGAATTTATTTTCTCTTTGCTAGTAACTTAGTAGGAAAGTTGAAGATAGAGATAGAGTTGGATAGGGAGGCAGGTTCAGGCACGCGGCACTTATTTACCCTCGTCGCCACTCAAGCCTGAGTGGGTTTTGCTCACCCAGATAGTTCCCTCTCACGGTCCTAGCAGCCAGAGTGAAGCACGGACAATTTCTTTAGCGTTGCTTCTACTAGGGACATGTTAGGAAGATCCTCTGCCACAGAACCTCTTAGCTCCTAAGTCCCGAACTTTTTAGCATTTGTAACTAGAGACCATAGGTGCCAATGGGGCACATTACAAGAGCTTAAGGTGTATCACAGAATCCTTCCCTCTGACAGGTAACCAGGCCTCTCCCGAGATGGCGACATCCTTCACTAATCCCTTTAGAAAGGTCCTCCCCTGGTTGCCTCTCCTTCAGAGCGGGTCACACTCCCACGGGCACCCTGGGATTCCGTTGCTTGGTTGTAGGCCTCAGTTAAAGGTACTGGGCCTACCTGGAATGATGGTGCCTCGGGCTAAAGGTGCCCGGGACCCAGCACATTCACACGCACCCCTGGCCATGAGGGCCACCGAAGGTGGGGTACGTGCCAGGGATGAAGAAGAAGGACCCCACACCAATGGCGTCTGCCCCTTAAGTACCCTCTTCCGGCATGCACAGCAGGTAGACCCCGCCTACTGTACAGCCGCCGAGAGAGGACACCCAATACCGCTGCAATGTTTCCTGTGGTTCAATCCGGGACCTAGGCAACATCGACACCTGCAGGTCAAAGGGAACTGCACGACTAGACAACACTGCAGCAAGGCAGAGTCCAATCCTAAAGAAACAAACAGCCTGAGCCAGACTAATGCTCAGGCTACCCCCTAAATTTCGAATATAGTGACCCCCAAATATAGAGACCCGGCTACACTTGGTAAGGGATTACAGGCAGTCCCTGGGTTATAAATTTAAAGCGGAGCTCCGCCGGAAAAAAAAATATTAAAAGCCAGCAGCTACAGCTACAGCAGCTGCTGGCTTTTAATATTTGGACACTTACCTGTCCTGGAGTCCAGCGACGTCCGCAGCAGAGGACGAGCGATCGCTCGTCACTCTGCTGCTCCCTCCGCCATCCTCGCTGAGGGAACCAGGAAGTGAAGCCCTGCGGCTTCATGCCCGGTTCCCTACGGCGCATGCGCGACTCGCGCTGCGCCGTTCTGATTGGTGCTCCTGTGTTCTGGGAGCCGAGTGTCTCCCAGAACACCAAGGGAAGTCTGGGGGAAGTGACGTCACTCTCGCAGATTCCCGAAGAGAGGACTCCCGGATGTGGGTGAAAATACCTGTCTTAGACAGGTATCTTCACCCCCCTCCCCCCTGAAAAGGTGTCAATTGTGACACCTGAGGGGGGGAGGGTTCCAAATAGCAGAAGTTAATATTTAGGGTGGAGCTCCACTTTAAAGGAGATATGTCGTGCACAGAAAAATGAAAAATGAACCTCAAGTGAGAAATTCATGTGACAAAATGATAAGAAATCAATATATGTGTAAATGAATAATCTTATATACAAATGTAAATAAAACCCTATCTCTAAATATAGTGAACACCTGTGAAGGGAAACATCCAAATAATCATACACAATATATATAAACTAATATGATGAATGAATCAAACTAGTGTGATGAATACCAATAACAATAATTGAAGAATTAATACATGTGAAATAAAATGATGAGGAAGTCCATTGTTGCAAGAAATTCCAAACACCAAAAGAAAAGAGTTCCAATGCACAAACAATTACTTCAAAAGGAAGAAACGGGAAACTTTAAAGAATGTTGAAAAAGAATAGTGCCCAAGAAAGTCCACAGATGTCAAAGGAAGCTACATCCACTGCGGTGAGTATGAATTTGAGATGGGTACTTTACCATAAAAGGTGGACCTCCACTGTGGCAAGGTCGAATAGGCCTGCAGATATCACCCTCTGTGGGGTACAAGTGTTAATCCCAAAGATGTTACGACTCCAAGATCCTGATGTTCCCTCTAACACTCACTGTGCTGTTTGATCCACTGGGGCTGATATGATCAATTGTTCCAAGAAAAACCGGACCTCCGAAGTAGATATAAGCACAGGAAAGAAGGGGAGAGGGACTCGAATAGTGTATTACCTCAATATAAATTTATTAGAATCTTAGAGGTATACAGCAAGGTACAAAAAAAAGGTCCATAAAACACTTTAAAATTGCCGGCATAAATTCTAGCGTTCGCCCGTGCTTGCGGGGTCACATGGTAGTGACGTCAGTGCGCAGCCGGGCAATGTGATTGGCCGGGCAATCATCTGGGACCTGTGACGTGTCCCAGATGATTGCCGAGAGGAAAGTGGGAGAGGTGAACTTCCTTCCGGCGTCTCGGAGCCCCATGAATAAGTGGGAGCTAGAACCCTTTAAAAAGAGGGTTTCCGCTCCCCCCCCCAAAAAATGACATGCCAAATGTGGCATGTCAGGGGGTCACCTGCTCTTAAAGCGGAAGTTAAATTTTTGGGTGGAACTCCGCTTTAAATTGAATATGTTTGTAAGTCGGAACAGGTACATTTTTTAAGTGTAACTCCAGCCAAAAAAAATATTTTTACGTTTTTTGGATAGCATAGCATGGGTTAACACCCCTGTAACATTTGTTTTGCTGTCTCTGCCCCTGTTCAGAAGATTTCACCTCACTTTCTGTTCCTGTGACAATTGGATTTTGAAAATTTTGGGTTGTTGTGGAAATGAGGATCAGTGATAAAGCTTCAGTGGAGGTACCTTTTTCCCATAATAACTCTTACAGGAGTGAATTTTCATTCCTAGGGGTAGATTTCCTCTCACTTCCTGTTGTCTCCCTCCGTTTGTAAGTATGAGACGTATGTAAGTCGGATTTTTGTAACTAGGGGACCGCCTGTATATACTGTAACCACTTCAAGACAGCCCTATAGCAGATTCACTGGTACAGGGTGGATGTTCTGTGAAGAATCAAATATATATATATAGTATCTCACAAAAGTAAGTACACCCCTCACATTTATGTAAATATTTTATTCTATATTTTCATGTGACAACACTGAAGAAATTACACTTTGCTACAATGTAGTACATTTGTTGTCCCCTCAAAATAACTCAGCACAGCCATTAATGTCTAAACCGCTGGCAACAAAAGTGAGTACACCCCTAAGTGAAAATGTCCAAATTAAGCCCAATTAGCCATTTTCCCTCCCTGGTGTCATGTGACTCATTAGTGTTACAAGGTCTCAGGTGTGAATGGGGAGAAGGTGTGTTAAATTTGGTGTTATCGCTCTCACTCTCTCATACTGGTCACTGGAAGTTCAACATGGCACCTAGTGGCAAAGAACTCTCTGAGGATCTGAAAAAAAAGAATTGTTACTCTACATAAAGATGGCGTAGGCTATAAGAAGATTGCCAAGACCCTGAAACTGAGCTGCAGCACGGTGGCCAAGACCATACAGCTGTTTAACAGGACAGGTTCCACTCAGAACAGGCCTCACCATGGTCAACCAAAGAAGTTGAGTGCACGCGCTCAGCGTCATATCCAGAGGTTGTCTTTGGGAAATAGACGTATGAGTGCTGCCAGCATTGCTGCAGAGGTTGAAGGGGTGGGGGGGTCAGCAGGTCACTTCTCAGACCATACGCCGCACACTGCATCAAATTGGTCTGCTTGGCTGTCATCCCAGAAGGAAGCCTCTTCTAAAGATGATGCACAAGAAAGCCTGCAAACAGTTTGCTGAAGACAAGCAGACTAAGGACATGGATTACTGGAACCATGCCCTGTGGTCTGATGAGACCAAGATAAATGTATTCGGTTCAGATGGTGTCAAGCGTGTGTGGTGACAACCAGGTGAGGAGTACAAAGACAAGTGTGTCTTGCCTACTGTGAAGAATGGTGGCGGGAGTGTCATGGTCTGGAGCTGCATGAGTGCTGCCGGAACTAGAGAGCTACAGTTCATTGAAGGTACTTTGACATACTGAAGCAGAGCATGATCCCCTCCCTTCTGAGACTGGACTGCAGGGCAGTATTCCAACATGATAACGACACCAAACACACCTCCAAGACGACCACTGCTTTGCTAAACAAGCTGAGGGTAAAGGTGATGGACTGGCCAAGCATGTGTCAAGACCTAAACCTTATTGAGCATCTGTGGGGCATCCTCAAACAGAAGGTGGAGGAGCGCAAGGTCTCTAACATCCACCAGCTCCGTGATATTTTCATGGAGAAGCGGAAGAGGACTCCAGTGACAACCAAAGCTCTGGTGAACTCAATGCCCAAGAGGGTTAAGGCAGTGCTGGAAAATAATGGTGGCCACACAAAATATTGACAATTTGTGCCCAATGATATATGAGTGCTTTGGATTACAAGCATTCTTCTGGAACAAATCATGCTCGTAATCCAAGGTAACACTGTATATATCTCTGAGCATAGATTTGCATGACAATTTTCTGTTGTTTCGAATTATTTAAAAAAATTTTTTTTTTTCCTCAGTTTAGTCCGATACGTATTCTTCTACATATTTTAGGTAAAAAAAAATCGCAATCGCCGTTTATTGATTGGTTTGCGCAAAAGTTATAGCGTTTACAAAATAGGGGGTAGTTTTATGGCATTTTTATTATTTATTTTTTTTACTAGTAATGGCAGCGATCTGTGATTTTTTTCGTTACTGCGACATTATGGCGGACACATCGGACACTTTTGACACTATTTTGGGACCATTCACATTTATACAGCGATTAGTGCTATAATAATGCACTGATTACTGTATAAATGTGACTGGCAGGGAAGGGGTTAACACTAGGGGGCGAGGAAGGGGTTAAATGTGTGCCCTATTAGTGATTACTACTGTGGGGGGAGGGGACTGACTGGGGGAGGTGACCGATCTATGTCCCTATGTACAAGGAACACAGCATCGGTCTCCTCTCCCTGACAGAACGTGGATCTCTGTGTTTACACACAGAGATCCACATCCTTGGCTGTGTACCGGTGATCTGCCGACAAACGTCCCCCCGGCGGATTCTGCCCCCAACTGTACTGCGCAGGCGTGGCGCTTGCGCAGTACGAACGTCAATGAGCTTCCGAAAATAGCCGAACGTGTAGAGCTGAGAGTCAGCTCTACACGGCGCCTGCGTGGACCTAGATGTAAGTGGCCAGTCGGCCTCACGTCCTCGCTTCGCTCGGACGGCTCGCTACGCTCGCTCGGCCTCCTGGCTCTTTTTTTAACATCCTCCATGTCCACGGGGATGGTAAAGAAAGAGCCTGGATGTCAGCAGTGTAGCACAATTTGGTGTGCGCAGGCGCCATGTAGAGCTGACTCTCAGCTCTACATGTTCGGCTATTTTCGGAAAAAGCGCCGCGCCTGCGCAGTACAGAGTGGGCAAAATGAGCTGGGGGGCAATGCTCGGCAGTACACTGGCCAATCGCGGGTACCTGGCGGACATTGCGGCCGCCAGGCACGCACATCGGCTTGTCAGTGACACGCCGGGCGCCCCCAGTGGCCGGAGGAGCGGAGGCCGTAAAAAGACGGACTTCCGGATTTCTAGAGCCACCTTGTGGCCGTATTTTGTACATGGCCCAGGTCTGAAGAAGTTAAGCTACATATATACAATAAAAAAAAAAAATGATTTTTAAGTTTCACATGCATGCAGGTCTGTTAAATATACTTTAAAAAAAAGTCTGGTATATCTGTTCAATAGAATGAACAAATTGGTTCTGCCAATTCATGGTGGCAAGCATTGTATTATGGCTGAATCTGTCTACTACTATGGCGTATAGCTACATTTGTTAATGAATTGGCGACACCTAGTGGTATATTTATAAAATGCAACATGATTTAATTGACACCAGCCGGCAGCCACCATAGCACAGAAAAAATCCTCCCTGTTAACTGTTAGGTAACCCAGCTTCATTATTCACAGATTTACAGTAAGAATAGTTGTTATGCACCTATATATCATATTTCAGCAAAGAATAGTTACTGTGCAAGCACCACATTCTAACAAAGCACCAGTATTATCTTTATGCCTGATTCTGTCCAAGAACAAGCACTACTCAATGAGATTATGCAGTCATGCTAAAATATATATACAGTGGGTATAAAAAAGAATCACCCATCTTAAGAATAATCACATTTTGTTGTTTTGTAGCCTGAAATGAAGGCAGACACAGTTTTTTGTTTTATCCAGCTGTATTAGTGAAACTTATAGTATCCAAGTGAAAGATATAACACCAACATGTCAGAAAAAATAAAAATCAAAAACAGAATCACTGAGTTGGAAAAGGGATCACCCCCTTGTGTCAGTATTTTGGTGAACTACCTTTTGCTTTAATTACAGCCTTTCGTCTGTTGGGATACGTCTCTACTAACTATGCAATATTTGCCCACTCTTCTTTGTAGAACTGCTCAGTTCAGTTAAATTTGATGGTGATTGTTTGTGGATTGCAGTCTTCAAGCAATTTCACAGATTTTCAATGCAGTTTAAAGGGTAACTCCACTTTCGCGGAAAAAATTGCGACACAATTCATATTGAAATAAAAGTTATTTAAAACTACCTTACCTTTTCAATCTGCAGCCGCTGTAATTTTCAGAAAATGCAATAATGTAATATCTCTTATTTTTTAATCACTTTTTCTTTATTAAGATGAATTCCAACATATAACATAGAAATACACATTGCACAAAATATCTATATAAATCCTTTCATTGACATACATCACACTAACCCCCCTCCCCCCCCCTCCGCCCCACCCCGAGAAAACACACTGGGTCCTTGATCATGTCCTCCTCAGAAGAGCGAAAAAAAAAAAAAGGAAAAAGCCCACCAACTTACCTACACATAACCAAAACTCAATGTAGCGGGGTCTCCGTTGAGGCCCCATGGACTACGTTACCCAGAACCCCGTTTGGCACCCAGGGTGCATTGGGCTGCCGCAGAGACTCATGGGTGGGGTATAAAAGGGGAGGGCGAGGCTAAGCCCGGCCTCTTTGGACACCGCGCGGCTGGCAAGAGGACTTCCTGTGTGGACCTGCTGCGAGTGCAAGGCCCAAGGCCTGGGCCTTGCGCACTTCCAGAGAGCCTTCCACCTCGCTGCGGAGCCTGTGCGGCTACAGACATCTACCTGCTTCAGGGACGTCAGTGAACCGGAGATCAGGTGGTGGCAGATCCTGTGTGTGTGGACACAGCGGTGGGAGTCCCGGACTAGGATCGAGTCCGGAGAGGTGAGAGAGCACCTGCTCACAACTATAACCAAGTACTTTATTAGGCCTATAGACTGCCTTGGCCCATCGGGTTATATTATCCTTTTTTTCCTGTCAGGAGACTAGTTGTGGGACTGAGTTACATAGTCTCCGGGGAGTTGCTTACATTGCCTCAGGCCATTATTGGATTACAAATATTGTTCCTGTATGTGTACCACCGATCATCCTGCATGCAAAGATTTATTGCCTAAAAGACTGAGCTTTAACTGAGTCAGGCCTGACTGGGAGTTGATAGTATTGCTGGGCGCCATATTGCTAACGGGACTTTAGCTAAATGTTAGTGTGAGATAGAACTGTTTGTTCACTAAAGTTAACCAGTGTTAGTATTACTGCAGGGATCTGCATGCATGTGTTATATGTGATATTGATCGTTAATTCCTTTATTCACGAATAAACCCCTTTTACAATTGATTAACCTGGTATTGGAGTCCATTAATCTATCTTATCACTGCTAGACAAGTATTGGGGGATTGTACATGAACTGGTATAGAGCTATACAGAAACACCACCCCTAGACTAGCTGTGCCAGAGAAGGGTTGGGTAGATTGCCGGGGGTTGGCTGTGCTGTGTACAGGGCCCAAAAGCAAACCAGCAGCTCCCTTAGTTTGGGGGTATCGCTACATCAATTTGTGCAAAACATTATTCAAAGTATTAAGAAGGGGGCTTTGCAGCGCCCTATTACGTGTGTCAAACAACCAACAATACAAAAATAAAATACAAAATATAATTTAAAAAAAAGGTGTATAGTTTTGAATTACTAATTTTGTGTCCTATTATATTTAGTGTTTTAATTCAATATATACTCACTCTACTATTTCATTTTTATACCTCTTCGCCTTTCATTTCAATCTACCCTTCTTTATGTGATTCCATTACGTGTTGCCCATCCTGTGCCTAATTTACTATTATAACTTATCCTCTTCCTTTAATGACATAAATCATCTCTAAACTGTGCCTCCCAGAGGAGGAAAAAACAGACAAAAAACAGACAAAAACACAAAAAAAAAACCCCCACCTCCTCTCAATTCCCCCCCACCAGATGCATCCCACAGACTATCCGATCCATAACGCAGCATTGCCCCCAAAAGGGTTTAATCCACCCCTATTTCTGAGGAGCAATACAGCTATCCTGCCCATGTATCTTTAAATCTATTCTGTTGGTCTTTAACCGTATGTATCCATCTCTCTGCTTCCATTATTTTTTCTACCTCCCTTTTCCAATTCATAATAGTGGGAAATTCAGAGTGTTTCCAGAATCTAGGTATCAATATTTTGGCTGCGTTTAGCAAATGAGAAGTAACGCTTCTCTTATAAAACCTAGCAGATGATGGCATCCCATGAAAAAGAAAATGTAATAGAGAGAATTCTATAGGTCTAAATGTAATTTTCTTAATCCAAGGGGCTATCTCCTCCCAGAAAACTTTAATCTGTAGCGGAGCCTCACTCTCCCTCTCTGTGTTTCCTCGTGTGAGGGACTTGTTTCTAGGGGTACCTGGGAGAGGAGAGTGCAGGAACACTACGCCAAACTCTCCCCTCGTATGTGTATGAGGTTCAAGCAGAGTTAGTTCAATTACCTCCGGGTCTGTCCACTGCATACGAAGCCTTAGTTGTTCTGTGGAGACGTGTCTGCCAATAATAGAGCCCCACACCAATCGAAAGTCCAACACTCCTTTATTTCTCGTACAATACGGTGAACACAATCAGTTGAACTTCCAATAACAGACGAACAAGGGGGGGGTGTGGGTACGAGTAGGCCCAGACACAACTGAACTCTCCTTATCCTTTGCTAGCGAAAAGGCCTGGCGCACGGTCTCTGCCACCGACCGTGAGTTTTGGTCGCTGCCACCGACCGGATGAACTGTTGATGCCCCTGCCACAGGCCTAATAGCAGGTCTCTGACACTGACCTGATTGGAATCGTTGGACCGCTGCCACCGGTCATTGAACATGGACTGAACTTCCTCTCTGAACTTGGCCCCTGTTCGGAAGAGATATCCCTCCGGGCGGTCTCCAGAGGTTCACCCGGCACTGGCAATCTGCTGCACCAGGTCTTCGGGTGAGTCCCTCCTCCGGTCCCTTATGCCTCTGGATTTGGGTGCCCCACTCCCGGGGCCCCCTAGGACAATCCCTCCCTCACGGGACTCAGTGGAAGGCACTGGGCCCCAGGCCTTCGGCTGAGCACCTCACCCCAGACTGAAGGTGTCTGAGGTGGAACACGAACTCCAAGTGTCCAGGCTAGGCCGACTGGACACCGACCACACGGCAGCCCTCAGGCTGAAGGTGCCTGGGACTCCACCTCATGGCGAAGATGTCCGCCCCCTTTATACCCTCTCCCAGCAAGCACAGCGGGTTCCCCGCCCCACCGTACAACCGCTGCGAGAGGTCACAAAGGGTACGGCACTGCAGTGATGGTTCAACCCCGGCCCAAAATGACAGCGCCACCTGCTGGGCCGCAGGGAACTATGCATCACTGGTGTCCTCACCAGATTTAAAAGTGCATACCCGCTGCAAATCTTTGAGCAATTCCACCATAAATGCAGAAATGAACCCCTTTGGTTACATCCCCTCCAGCAATTAACATCCGCCGATGGATATATCTGAGCCAATCGAGCCGGTGTACGATACCATCTCGTCTCTTGTCTCCTGTATATGGGAACTTATTGAAGTATGGTGTGTCGCTCCCATCAGCATTTTAATTTGCTCTGATGTAAAATTATAGTCCAGTTCTCTTTCCCATTCTCGAATAAAATAGGGAGTTGTCATATTTTGGGCATCCAGAACCAGCCTATACATTTGAGACAACATATGACCCGGCTCAGATAAGTTAACATACCATTTCTCAAAAGTAGTAAGCAAGCTTGCTGGCCTGATCTGAAGCTTCCACTTATTGAACAAATCTGTCAGTTGAAGGTATTTCCATACAGCCATTGGTACTTCCCCCAGTTTTCGAACCAAATCCACCAATGGAAGCAATTTACCCTGTGGGGCCACGCCAGCGCAATTACCCTTCCCGCCCATTCCCTAGCGATTTAAACTCCCTTTCTCTTCCCCCGGGGAAAACCAGGGAAATCTTTCCAATGATGTTATAGGGGATATTGGGGGGGGGGGGGGGTGGGCAAACTTTTCCGTACTGTTCATTCTATCCCAAATGGATAGTGTTGTCTTTGTCAATGGTGATGCATATTCAGACAACCCCCTATAAGAAACTGGAATCCAGGGGGCTCTGGCCAAGTTCCTACCTGCTAATGTTTTCTCCAAGGGCACCCAAATTTTACTAGCAGAGTCATGGCACCCCACCCTCTTGTTTTGGTCTCCTCAAAATCTCGTGTGCCAACCCTGGGATGTTTATCTCCCCACACAAAGGTCATAAAAGCCCTTCGTATTTGTTTAAAGAATATCTGTGGGAGTGTTATGGGTATGGAATGTAAATAAGCCTGGGATATACACTCATTTTAAGCGTGTTTACCCTGCCAAACCATGTCAGAGTATGACTTCCCAACTTTTGCAGGTCTTTTATTATGGATACCATCAAGGGTCCATAGTTTAGATCATATAGGCGCTTTATATCTAAAGAGATATAGATCCCTAAATAGAATATAGAATCAAGGCGCCAAACAAAAGGAAAATATTGTTGCAAGGTGGTCCTCATCCTCAAAGGCACATGGCTCGGCATCAACACTGATTTCTCAAAATTTATTTTAAAATTAGATATAAGGCCAAACCTGTCTATTCCCAAAATCAGTTCCCCCAAAGACCCTTGAGGAGAAGAGAGGTACAACAGTAGATCATCTGCGTAAGCTGAGATCTTATACAAATCCCCTTAATCTTCCTATTTCCCCTAATCGTGCGCAGAAAGGGCTCCAGCACCATAGCAAATAACAATGGGGACAGTGAGCATCCCTGCCTAGTCCCATTCCGTATCTTAAAGTAATCTGATAGTCTACCAATAACTTTAACCCTTGCTCTGGGATCTGCATACAGTGCCGTCACCCATCCCATCATCACCTCTCAGACCCATCTCCCTCAAAACTCTGACCATTAACTCTCACCGCACCCTATTGAATGCTTTTTCTGCATCCATTGAAATTACTACACTTGGGGTCTGGTTCGGTCCATTATGCATCCAATGTAATACATGCAGGGCCGAATAGTAATATCTCTTATAATCTAGAAATTGGGATCTGTTAGGAAGCCAACTTTATTTTCAATTGGATTGATATACTTTATTATCACTGGGAACGGTGGATAGCACACTCAGTTGGTGGAATACCAATGGAATAATTTCTGATACACATGGACACTTGTTTATTGAACTCTCCATTAATCACTAGTTGATACACTGGGGGTTATTTACTAAAGGCAAATCCACTTCGCACTACAAGTGCAAAATACAAGTGCAAAGTGCACTTGAAATTGCACTGAAATTGCACTTGGAAGTACAGTTGCTGTAGAACCGAGGGGGACATGCAAGGAAAAAAAAAAAACAGCTTTTTATCTTACACATGTGTAGCGGGTGTTTACTTTCCCGCCAGTAATTTTGAATTTTTGCGGTGACATCAGTGGTGTATCTCCGGCGGTCCACCGGGTGGCGCTGTCGCTTTGGGCCGACGGACGAATCATTACTGGGTCGAATCCTTTTTTGTCCTACTTCGGCAGCCGTGTGGTGGGGCGGGGAACCCGCTACGCATGCCGGGGAGGGGTATAAAAGGGGCCGGCCATTTTGTCACGGGGTTTTCGTTGTCCCTGGCACCTTTAGCCTGCGGACGGAGTTCGTGTTTTCGTCCTCTGGGCACTAGGCCTGGAGGACCACCGGAGGTCGTGTTCCATCTCAGGCACCTTTAGCCTGGGATGAGGTACTTGGACGGAGGTCCGGAACTCAGTGCCCAACACTGAGTTCCGCAAGGGAAGGATCCTAGGGTGCTCCGGAGGTGGACGCCTTAATCCGAGGTGGACGTAATGGACCAGGGAGAGCTCCTCATCTGAAGACCCGGTGCAGCATACTGCCGGTGACGGGTGAGCCTCTTGTCGGAGACCGTCCGGAAGGTGAATTTCCCTCATGCGGAGACCATAGCCCACTCTTTGGAGGAGAGTGGAGGAAAGAACTTGTGTCTGGGCCTATGTATCTACACTTTCACACCTCCTGTTCTGTTTGTAAGCAAGTAAGTCTCTGAATAAAGGAGTGTTGGACTTGCAACGGTGTGAGACTCAGTTTCCTGGCAGACGGTTGGATTTGATGCACAATACAGGCCCGAAGGTAAAGAAATAACTCTGGCCAATACCACTTATACATCTGTGGTGGAAGCCTGGCGTAGCGGACCCACTCCCTTTCCCATCATACCCCTAGACCAGAGACATTGCGAGCGAGAACTTTAATAGAGGGGATTGGGAGTGTGGGACAAGTGCCCGCTACACATGATTGGATGATAAAATCAGCAGAGCTTCCCCTCATTTCAGATCTATCTAGGGTTGCCACCTCATCCCTTTAAACCCGAACACATATGGATTACACAGGTTCTGAGGCTAATTTAATGCAGAAAAGGCACCAAGTGAGTTTAATTACCACCTTAATCAGCCACAGAACCTGTGTAATTAATATGTGTTCGGGTTTAAAGGGATGAGGTGGCAACCCTAGATCTATCCCTCAGATTTACAGCGACTGCACTTCCAAGTACACTTTCAGGGCAATTTCAAGTGCACTTTGCACTTGTAGTTTGCACTTGTAGTGCAAAGTGGATTTGCCTTTAGTAAAAAATCCCCACTGTGTTTGTTATAACTTTTATCCATCTTCTGACTTATGCCTGTCCACAACTTTATACCGGAGGTCTTTTGACAGTGCCTTAGTTGATGGTTTGCTTCAGTTGCACTCCCAGGGACTGAAATACTCCAGGAAAGCTCTTTTCATGATGTGCTATATGACCAAAATTACCAAAGCTGATCACAGTTGAAAGTCAAATGGCTTTGTGTGGCACAGAGAAGGTGATTAGCTGCACCTGATCGAGTTGAAAAGTAATTTTTAGGAGGGGGATGGTCATTTTTCCAACTCAGTGATTTTGTTTTTGAATTTTTTTTTAAAAAAATTTCTGACATGTTGGTGTTATATCCTTCACTAGGATGTTATAAGTTGCACTGAGTAAATACAGCTGGATAAAACAAAAACTGTGTCTGTCTTCATTTAGGTGGCAAAGCAACAAAAAGTGATTATTTTAAAGGGGGTGATTTTTTTCTATACCCATTGTATATTACTTTCCTAGCATAAGAGAGAGAAGATCCACTGTTTATTTATTTTCCACAGAAAAAAAATCATAAATAAGACTCCATGCACCATGCAACACACTCAAGTACCACTTTGGTAGCTAGTAGTAATTGGTTATCTCAATTTCCTTCCTTGATTGCTGTTCTTGGATTTGGGTATTTTGGTGCCTTATCTTTTTGTTTGTCCTTTGGATTAACTTTTTTTTAAAACCCACTGCATCAGGCGTACGTACAGGTATTTCCATAAATAGAGAGATGTAAGTGATTATGACCCTTGGGGCCTTTGCCAGCAAGTTTTTATTTGCATCAATTGGGTTTTGCATTTTCATACAAGTCTTTGGTAGTGCAATCCCTACTTGAAGTACGTTAAATGCAGAATATAATGAGGATAATGTCAGGTCTAATGCGCCTGCCACTGAATTCTGAATGTTCTAAAAAATATCTCAAACTGAAGTCATACTAATGGTGCAAAAACGAAAGCAAAAAACTGCGCTAAACTTAACAATAAAATGACAGCAGCACCTGTGATATGTGATAACATACAGTAACAAAGGTCCACAGATATACTGATAAATAAAAGTCCAATTAGGATGACTGGTGATAAAGTGAATATAACATGTGTCAGTCCCATCAAAACCAAAAATAAAGGGAAGCCGTGAAGAGGTGAACTGAAGTAAACTGAAGAATTGGTGCATGCAACACCCGTGTCCACCACCAACAGTACAAACTGCTTACCAGAGGTAAGAAACAAATGAGCCCATTCGCAATCCCAGGAAATGATCCAAAGAAATCCAATCGCCGGTTCAACCGCAGTGGATGTATCAGAGGTTTCCCAAAAAGACAGAGGAGGCTCGATAGTGCATTACTCAATATCACATTTATTATAAAAAACGGGTATAAAAACACTTACAGAATAATGAAGTAATTAAGACAAAACAACCGGCCGGTCCGCCGTACCTGTCCCGTGATGATGTCGTCAACACGCACACCTCCCGACGTACGTTTCGTGTTCATACACGTCGTCATGGGGATCAGGTGACGTGCTGACGCATCACAAGATATAGCAAGAGAAAGAGCCAAGCCTCGCTATGAGCAGCCTATGGAGACATAGCAATTTAACCAAGCCTCCACTTCGCTGCATAGACCCGGCCCGGAACCATCATACAAGCCAAGCCTCACTATGAGTTACAGGCAACGGCATGTAGAATGGACAAATGAAACCCTAATTATAATCAAAATAAGAAAGGCAACATTCATAAAACAAACAATTATGTTAGTAAAATTAGGTTAAAAATAACCATGACATGTGGATAGATAGGATCAATGTTCAATATGAGAAACACCATCCGCATATCCACCACAGCACAGATTATTGTTAAGAAGCATAAAAAATGCTACAAATATAAAAATCTAAATATGTGATGATTGGTGAATATTCAGTAATACATATAATAAAGGTCCAAAAAGACAAAAAAACAAAAAAAACAAAACCTCTATTACATAAAATAAAAAATAAGAGGGAAATAACAAGACTCATAAAAAGCCCAAAGGGGGTCTATAATATGGCTAAACACTAACATATATAGGTATATATTGTGAGACAGCTTGGTCCACCAGGACCACAGACTACGCACAATTCAAATGGATAAGGAAAATATGTATAAGCATATGTAGCGGGGTGTTCCCCTTTAATGCAGAGAGACTACATTACCTAGAACCCCATTCGGCAGTGTTTCCACCGCAGAGACTCATGGGAGGGGTTATAAGAGGAGGAGGCGAAGCTGGGCACGGTCTCTTTGGGACACGAGACTTCAGGGACTGATCCTCCTGTGCGGATGTGTCGGAGTGCAATGCCTGAAGCCTGAGACCTTGCGCAGCACCAAAGAGCCTTCCACCCCACTGCGAGCCTGGGTGGCATCTGACTTCGCTTGTCTACAGCCTTGACCGGATCGGGGACCCGATCGCTGGAGACACTGTGTGTGTGTGTGTGACACAGTCGGTGGAAGTTCCCCGGACTGGGACCGCGTCCGGATGGGTGAGAGGGCGTATGCCCAGACCATATACTGTTGTTGCTAATGGGCCTATAGACTGCCGTGGCCCACAAGTTATTTCTGATACTCTCATTAGAGAACCTTATCAGAGCTGAACTCAGAGTTTACATAGCAAAGTATTTATTTCATCTCTACCTTCTCATTGGATTACAAATGGTATTCTGTTAATGTGCACCACCTTTAAAGACCTGCCGGTGAAGAAAACCATCATCCCCTATAGACTGAGTTGTAGATATCTGAGCTAGGCCTGGCCAGCTAGTTAGATCATTTGGTTACTGCATTACAGGACGCCTAGTTAACGGTCGCCCACGTGGCGCACCTTTACTGTTCATTCTAATGCATAGTGTGTTATTGCTGCAGGGCTCTGCAATTTATTATCTGTGAACTGTTACCACTGTTAACCTTTCTTATCAAAAGCTTAAGTAAATCTTATACCTTTTTCATTATTGTCTAGGTGTCTGGGTTTACTCATACAGTATAAGGAAATATATATTGCTGCCAATACTAACTGTGCCAGTAGGGGGTCGAGTACATTGCCGGGGGTTGGCGGAGCTGTTTTCAGGGCCCAAACTAAACTTGCGGCCTTCTTAGGTGAAGGTATCGCTACAAATATAACCCACTCACACCAACCAACCTAAGAGTTATCGATGAAAGCGTTGAGATCTACCTCAACATTCATCCCAAACGGTACATAACTCTTCAACCTGTGGATCCAGGCCATCTCTAATCTGGAAATACTCAGAATCATGGAGTCTCCTCTCCATCTGGGAGAATATTTATCTATCCCCAGAAATATCATGTTGGTGGGATCTTTAGCATGAATCTCTAAGTAGTGCCGGGATACTTACAGGTTTTCCTAAACATCCAGTCCTACTGGCCAGTGAGAAATATGCACAACACAGCCAAACTGGAACAGAAGCAAATTAACTTTACATAATCACTCTGAGCTATTTACAGCCCAGATACCCCTAAATTTACACATAGCACCTATTCAAAAGTAACAGGGCGCTACATACAGCTTTTGCAACATGTTGCAACCATATTTAGGGTGTAACATGTAACATGGGGTGAATGGGGCCCCTCCACCCTCTTCCCCGTGACAGCTTGCAGGAGTTCTTCTCCCCTGCTTGTGTTGTCACTTTTGAAATTGGCATGACTATGTGGGTCTCCACCCACACAGCTACATCATTCATTCACAGAGATTGGTGAATAAATAAATTACAAGTTCCATCTTCCACCGTGGAAGATGGACTTGTAGTTCTCAAAGGAACAAGTGCGGTGATAACAACACTCATAGTCCAGACCCTTTCTCCAGCTCTCCAGCTGTAAGCCCAAATCTCGGTACAAGCAAAAAGCTGGGAGAAGAGTCTGCAGAGAAGAAAAAAACACCTGAAAGCTGTAAAACGCTTGTAATGCACTTCTAAAACGCTCTTATTTTTTTCCTTTTAGGGTAGCGGGTGGGGGAAGGAAGGGGTTTTGATTGGGAGGGTTAAGGGGGGGGGGGGGGTAAGAGGGAAAAATGTGTAAAATTGTAAAATTCATGAGGCTCTGCAGTGCATCTCCGCAAGTGGTATAAACTTAATGTGATATGACTTTTCTCAGAAAGCCTAGAACCAAGCAGACCCATGGGCCCCCTGTGCAGCCCTCGTTCTCATCCATCCCTGGGCCATCCCCGAGTTATGGGCGTCATAGGTCAACTGGGGTAAGTGATGTTTAATGATACAGGAAAATTAAAAATGTAGCCTAAAGCCTCGCAAACACACGATTGGACTTTCTGTGGACAAATCTTAGGACTTTTGTCCAAAGGGCGTTGGCCAGGAACTTGTATTGCATACAAATGGCAAAGAATCGTCGGCCAACAAACATTAAACTACGTGGTTTTTCAACTCTTTAGCGCCACCCTTTGGGCAACTTCTGCTAATGTTGTGTTATGGTTAGCATTGCTTCTGAGCATGCGTGTTTGCACGTTGGATTTTTGTCCGAAGGACTTCTGTACACACGATTGGATAATCCGACAACACACATTTATTGTCGAAAAAATTTAAAGCATGCTATCCAACATTTGTTGGCGGAAAATCCAACAACAATTGTCCGATGGAGCATACAAACGGTCGGATTTTCCGACAACAGCCTGTCATCACACAATTCCCATCGGGAAATCCGATCGTGTGTACGGGGCTTCAGGGGAATTGGGGGATGATGGGGAAGAGAGGAATAGAAAGGGAAAGGGCTGAACTTTTGCACCTTTGGTTTAAAATGAGAGGAGAAAGAATAAGGGAAGAATTAGGTAGAGAAGTGCTACATCTAGAAATGGGGGCTGGCGCAGGTGTGGATGTGTAGGGTGATTCTACACAGCCTCTTGGAGTGTCCCGTTTCCCCTGCAGCAGGCTTGAGCAAATACGTCAAGTCTCCATATAAGATAAAATAAAGGTATTTAATTATTAATGTTGGTTAAATAGTAGGTGGCATACACCTTTTAACTGTTATTAGATAAGGTGCCGGGTTGGTTTATGTATTTATGTATTACATTGGGCCTAGGTATACCCATTAGGCTCTGTTTTGTATTTGGGTTTTTCTTTGAAACTGAATGGAAGGATTGGTGGTAAAAACAAAAGCTTGTAAAAAGCTGCAAAAAAAGCTTAAAAAAACACCAGTAAAAAGATGTGCTCAGGTGTGAATGGAACCTTATGTATTTATACATGTTGATCATATCCACCCACAATCTCCTCTTCTCAAGAGAGAATAAATTCAGTTCCTCAAATCTCTCCTCATAGCTGAGCTCCTCCATGCCTCTTATCAGTTTGGTTGCCCTTCTCTGCACTTTCTCCAGTTCCCTGATATCCTTTTTGAGAACTGGTGCCCAAAACTGAACTGCATATTCCAGATGAGGTCTTACTAATGATTTGCACAGGGGCAAAATTATCTCTCTCTCTCTCTCTCTGCAGTCCATACCTCTCCTAATACAAGAAAGGACTTTGCTCTCTTTGGAAGCCACAGCTTGGCATTGCAATGGCATTATTGAGCTTATGATCTACCAGAACACCCAGATCCTTCTCCACCATTGATTCCCCCAGTTGTACTCCCCCTAGTATGTATGATGCATGCATATTCTTAGCCCCCAAGTGCATAACTTTACATTTATCAACATTAAACCTCATTTGCCACATAGTTGCCCAATTAGACAGTGCATTGAAGTCGGCTTGTAAGTTGGGCAAAATCATGGGAAGATTTGTATTCGATGAATGAATCAATGCTTTCTCTGATTGGCTGAAGCAGGCGGATAACGTCACAATCTCCACCTCAGGCAATCTGTTTTCAGGTGCATCAAATTTAAAAAAAATCAAGTAAATATTCTTTTAAGACTGTTAGATTTACTGTGCTGCAAAAAAAAGCAAAGCCAACAGTAGCTCTTAATTTTACTATGGGGCTGGCATACATTTAAATTTGGAGTTCCACAGAACTGTCCATCACAGTATCACTTGCTGCACCTCACTGTTATTTCCATATCATTTCCATGCTTTACGTCTAATATTTTATGATCAGCTCCTAGTATACATATATTTGCATCTGCAACATTTGCATGTAGTTACAGAAAAAACACATCTGAGAAACAGTATATTATTGTATGTAGCACACAGACCTTTTTCTCACCTGGCTCACTTGTGAGATAAGGCACACCATGCTATATGCCCGTACCCTCTTGTTTGAAGAGGTTAAGCGGTGTTCACAATTGTTGGGTCCTGCAGCGAGTTACCTCCCTTCAGCTGGCTCTCACCCCTAGAGTGTAGGGAAGGGTCTGTTGTAGGTGCACCAATAAGGCCAATGTCCAGACAAGGTTAAACCTTAATGAAGGAAGGTTTATTTTCTTTATGCTGAAAACTGGATAGGAAAGTTGAAGTTGAAGAATAAAGGAACATAGAGGCAGGTTCAGGCACACAGCACTTAATCTCACCACTCAATCCCAGTGGCTCTGCTTATCCGGATAGTCCCTTCTCACGGTCCTAGCAACCGTAATGACACTCGGGCGTTCACTTAAGTTTCTTTGAAGATACGATCGGGAGATCCTCTGCCACAGAATCTCTGAGCCCCGAACTTCTCAGCGCTTGTAACTCAAGAACAGGTGCAAGTTGCTGCACATTACAAGGCCTTGGATGAATAGTGGAATCCCTCCAGAAGTTTACCGGGCCTCTCTTTCACCGTGAACTCATCACCGGTCCATCAGAAAGGTCCTCCCCCGGTCTCCTCTTCTTAGAGCGGGTCCCCTCTCAGGGGCACCCTGGGATTCCTCCTCTTAGAGATGAGCCCCAGCTAAAGGTGCTGGGCCCAATGGCGAAGCTGCAGCCCCAGGCTAAAGGTGCCTGGGACCAATGCACACGCGCACCCCTGGCCTGGAGGGCCAGGTCACGCGACCCGAATTCCAGAACTCCCCTAATCCAGGTGGCATCTGCCCGTATGTATCCCCTCCCGGCATGCACAGCAGGTTGACCACGCCCACTGTACTACTGCCGAGAGAGGACACCCTAAGGCACAGCACTGTCACCAGTGGTTCAACCCTGACCTGTCATGGCAGTGCCACCTACAGGCCACAGGGAACTGCACACCAGTACAACACCTGAGGAAACAAAGTAACAGAACCTATCAATAAAAGCGGTCTGAGCCTGGCTACTAGCTCATATCAACCCCTAAATTTAGGCACATAGCACCCCTCAAAGTAGAGGGGCGCTACACACACCCCCTCCTAAAGTAGACACTGTCCCCAGTGTCTGAAATAAACTCGAACCATCTCAAGCCTGAGTAGGTAAGAATTTATTTCCGAACCTATATACAATTTGAACATTGGTGCCTGAACCAATATAAAGGGAAGGGACAGAAAAGAAAGGATAGGAGAACAAAGAGTACAAAAAAAAATATTTTTGACATCCCATTCTCAATGCCACATTTATAAAATACACATTACACAATCCACCCCCTCCTAACTAACTACTCCACCCCATTCTCAGTAGAGTTGCTTGCAGTTTCACCTGTAGAGGGAGAGAAAACAATTCACACAATAAAACATCCTACCTTTATACTACCTACAAGAAGTGAGCTGCCCCTCAGAAAAGGGACAACTCCTTTCAACAGAAGTTGCATATACTAAGCCTAGCATATGTTATGAAACTTTTCTCAATGGAAGTGCATAAAAGAGTTCTGCAAATCACCCCCATCTGGTGGCAGTGCAAAGTCACTACAACCAACAGTTTTTCCGTAGAAATGCCAGCCAGAAATCAGGCATTTCCTATTTTGAACACGATGGGTCTCCAGCCTTTGCCCTAACTTATCTACCCCAAAGTTCAGTTCTTAGTGGTGCTGCAGATGGAGAGAAACAGCAACAGCTCTCCTGATCCTCAGCAGAGTAGATTACCCCAAGTAGTGGAGGGCAAAGTTATTGAGTTCCAAAGCAGTGAACTCCAGAGACAGAAAAAAACAGCAAACAAAGTCCTGTATTTTAAGTATAGAACCGAGGATCCGGCAAAACAAGGAGTTTCCATTTTGTGTCAAAAGTCTCAATTGAGTACACAGCATCCTCTCGCTTCTTATTACAAATAACCACTCGATCCGCATGACCATAGTTCTATTCTTGCTCGCATCCTTTAAACCGATCGGCCATAGCAGCTGAGCATACAAAGTATCTACAAGCATTAGGTACTTTAAGGTGGTCCCAAACAAAGTCTGCATACCACCTCTCACGATAGGCCTCGACTTCGAATAAAAGGTCTCTAGGAACATAGGGGTATTCCCAGCCGTATTCGGCGGCCACTTTCTTGTTGAGGAGGTGCTGCAACCTTGAAATGTGAGGTAGGGTTGCACGGTCTCCTCTCCCAGGTAAAACAATAGCGTCCGGGGATCTAGGCACTTTCAGTGCCTCAAGTTTTTGCAAAGGCGCCCACAGTGGCTTACGTCCAGCCTTATTGGTAGGCGTTGGCGATGCAGGTACGGGCAATGCAGGTGTGGGAACACTTCCTTCCTCATGTGTAGGGGCCTCCACCAGGGGTGTGGTTTCCCCAGAGTTAATGAGTGATCCCTCTATAACGCTTCGGGGTGAGGGTAGTGGAATTCTGTCCCAACCCTTCCTGGCAAATAGTTCATCCACCTCAAAATCATCCCCCACTTCGGAAGACGACTCCAAATCAGAAGTGTCACACTCCTCCACTGGCAGGTAGTCTCTAGTAGACACAGACTCACTGTCTTTTAAAAGTTTCTGCGGGTCGGGTATCCAAGCATCCCCAATGGTACGGACACTAAACTTCTTCCCCTTCCCTGGCAAATTTTTCACCACAATGTCCCCAGCCTCCTTACCGTCCCCTGACGTGGATCTCCTGGAGGTCTGTCCGGGTTGGATCTCCGGTCAGGCAGGCGCTGGGGTGGACCTTGACCGCGACCGCGGGAGGTTGTTACGTAGCCCACCTTTCTCTTGGCAGGCGGGATGGACGTCTCGGTAGTAACGGAGGCAGCATCCACTGTAACATCCATCCCTGGCTCTGCGGTGGCTGGGACTTCATCCTCTACATCCACTACAGCCGTAGTGATGCTCGTGGGCCCGGCCACTGGGGCATATTTATCTTCCTCGGAAGTAAGCAACCCCGTAACAAAATTGACCTGGTACACTCGGGGTGACTCGGTGGGCTGTTCTACCTCGAACAAAAACTCCCCACAGATCAGGAATCTCCTGAACGGCCGTATTTGCACGGCTAGTCCTTGGCAACTTGGACAGAGCACGCCCAGGGCCTCCGCATCCCGGCAGGTGTAAAGTGCGAAGCGGCCCCGGGGCTTGAGCCGAATCCCCGTATCCATCAGGGGGACAGTGATGGAAGCAATATCCATGGCTGAGGTAGTGGGGAACACTCGGGGTCCCGGTGGAAGAGGAATCCATGAATTGGTGGACATGATGCTTCTTCTCCACTGGTTTGGCTCGTACTGTCCTTTGGCGCCAAAGACACCACGCGCAACACACACTTTAAGTGGGGCTCCTCCCCCTTTTCCTTTTCTGCACGCAGCTCGCAGGCTTTTCCTAGTTCTAAAAACTCAAACACAGTCCTGTACCTCCATTTTCTTCAATAAAATGTGGCGCAGTCCAACTTTCACAATGGGCGAAAAACAGTCCAACCTCTGAGGGGGGGGGGAGTAGCTGCAGAATCCCGGACTCGAGCCCCCACGTGTAGCACACAGACCTTTTTCTCACCTGGCTCACTTGTGAGATAAGGCACACCATGCTATATGCCCGTACCCTCTTGTTTGAAGAGGTTAAGCGGTGTTCACAATTGTTGGGTCCTGCAGCGAGTTACCTCCCTTCAGCTGGCTCTCACCCCTAGAGTGTAGGGAAGGGTCTGTTGTAGGTGCACCAATAAGGCCAATGTCCAGACAAGGTTAAACCTTAATGAAGGAAGGTTTATTTTCTTTATGCTGAAAACTGGATAGGAAAGTTGAAGTTGAAGAATAAAGGAAGAGGTGGCAGGTTCAGGCACACAGCACTTAATCTCACCACTCAATCCCAGTGGCTCTGCTTATCCGGATAGTCCCCTCTCACGGTCCTAGCAACCGGAATGACACTTGGGCGTTCACTTAATTTCTTTGAAGTTATGATCGGGAGATCCTCTGCTACAGAATCTCTGAGCCCCGAACTTCTCAGCGCTTGTAACTCAAGAACAGGGGCAAGTTGCTGCACATTACAAGGCCTTGGATGAATAGTGGAATCCCTCCAGAAGTTTACCGGGCCTCTCTTTCACCGTGAACTCATCACCGGTCCATCAGAAAGGTCCTCCCCCGGTCTCCTCTTCTTAGAGCGGGTCCCCTCTCAGGGGCACCCTGGGATTCCTCCTCTTAGAGATGAGCCCCAGCTAAAAGTGCTGGGCCCAATGGCGAAGCTGCAGCCCCAGGCTAAAGGTGCCTAGGACTGATGCACACGCGCACCCCTGGCCTGGAGGGCCAGGTCACGCGATCCAAATTTTTTAGAACTCCCCTACTCCAGGCGGTGTCTGCCCTTATGTATCCCCTCCCGGCATGCACATCAGGTTGACCACGCCCACTGTACTACTGCCGAGAGAGGACACCCTAAGGCACAGCACTGTCACCAGTGGTTCAACCCTGACCTGTCATGGCAGTGCCACCTACAGGCCACAGGGAACTGCACACCAGTACAACACCTGAAGAAACAAAGTAACAGAACCTATCAATAAAAGCGGTCTGAGCCTGGCTACTAGCTCAGACCAACCCCTAAATTTAGGCACATAGCACCCCTCAAAGTAGAGGGGCGCTATATGTATATACAAACATAGCATCTGAGCGAAACAGCTGACTTTCTACATTTACATGCTATGAATTACCAAAACACCAACACACAACATTTTTATAATAGTGCTGTGGTTCCTGTCAGCCTCACACTCATTAATAGAGGCTGAGAAGCCTCTGCTGATCGAAAAAAGTGGGATCCCGGCTGCAGGAATCCGCAGTATGCTTGCTGCTGGAATCCGCAGGAAGATACCTTTTTCCCAGGTGAATGAGGCCTAGCACTTTTCCTGACCTAGGGCCACAACACTCACTCACTGTACTGCAGTGGCGGCTGGTGCTCAAATTTTTTGGGGGGGCGCAAACAAACTGAAAAAAAAAAAAATCATCAATTGCCGCCACTGTGCCCATTAAACGCAGCCACTGTGCCCAAACACCACTAGTTTGTCCCCAAATGGAGCCAGTTTCCCCCCCATATGCAGCCAGTTTCTCCCCCATAATGCAGCCAGTTTCTCCCCCATAATGCAGCTAGTTTCTCCCCCATAATGCAGCCAGTTAATCCCCCATAATGCAGCCAGTTTCCCCCCATAATGCAGCCAGTTTCTCCCCCATAATGCAGCCAGTTTCTCCCTGTCATGGATATGCAGTAGTGTTTGTCTGTCAGCTTACCTTCCTTCCCATGTGTTCATCTTAGAGGCCTGAGCCCTTTCACCTGGCTTCCTTTATAATCTCCTCCCAGCCAGACTCCACCCCAGGCCCTATCACAGAACACTATATTAACCTGTGCACTGCAAGCCTGCTTTGCTGATCAACGTGTTTGTTAGGCATTGTGTGTTTGGGTTCCTGCCTGCCGTGTGCTACGTCTGTCTCTCTGTTACATATTTGGCTTGTCCCCGACTATCCCTGTCTGCTCGTGACCCTTGACCTTCGGCTCGTTCTTTCGTTATCCTTGTCTGCTTGTGGCCCCTGACCTTCAGCTTGTTATTCGTTTCTCCCATATCTTGTGCTGCTGCTTCCCCTCTTTTCCCCTTATCCTACGGGGCGTGCGCTAGGAAACTCCAGGGGCCGCGACCTGGTCCCAGCCTGCAGCATAACATCCTCACCACTAGAGGCTCTGGAGAAGACCTGCTGGGTCTTAGACTCCGCGCCCTGGGGAATCTTGGCTCTAGCTTCCGTTAGGATCCCGGTTGTGCTCCTCTGGTCCCGCTTTCCACAACCACCCAGTTTCCTATCCGCAGAAGCCAGCCATAGGGTTCACTACCTTGCGGTGCACTCCTGTCCCCCTACGGTGTGCATCTGTCACCTGGCCACAGGTGACCTTGACAGTTTGATCAGCCATGAACCCGGCTGACATCCCGTTACCTGTGGATGATCCGTTGCAGGGCATAGTTTGCAGACTTGAAACCCAGGAATCGAATCAGACTCAGGTGATGCGATTCCTCCAGGATCTGGCTTCTCGCTTCGAGCAGCTTCAGGCCTCCTTGGGAACCCTGAATCCGCAACCTCAAATACAACCAGCGGCTGCACCTATTGCACCAGTCGCAGCCACACACTCACTACAACTGCCAGCTCTGTCCCGTTTCTCTGGGGACTCCAAGGCTTGCAGGGGGTTCCTTAGCCAATGCACAATTCATTTTGAGCTCCAGCCCCAAAACTTCCTGTCTGATCGGGCTAAGGTAGCCTATATCATTTCCCTCCTCTCTGGTGAAGCTTTAGCCTGGGCAGCCCCTCTGTGGGAACTGAATGATCCAGTGGTTTCTAGCCTGTCTGGCTTCTTGAAACTTTTTCGGAATATCTTCGAAGAACCGGCTCGTGTCTCTTCAGCGGCCAGCGCCCTTTTACGTCTCCGCCAAGTGTCTGCTTCTGTGGGACAGTATGCCCTTCATTTCCGCATACTGTCGGCTGAGTTGAGCTGGAACAATGAGGCCTTAGTCGCAACCTTTTTGCATGGCCTGTCTGATAGAGTGAAGGATGAATTAGCAGGAAGAACCATCCCCACTGATCTGGCCGGCGTTATCTCCTTGTGTAACCAGATCGATATTCGCTTTCAGGAGAGGACCTTAGAAAAGCAACGCCAGCACTCCTTGGTTCTTAGTCAGCCTGAGCTCCCCTCTCTTCGACCCGTAGAGCATCTCCTACCAGCTGAGGAACCCATGCAGCTGGGTCGGACCAGGCTATCCCCCGAGGAACGTGCTAGGCGCAGAACTCTTGGTCTGTGTCTTTACTGTGGGGGCAAAGGTCATTTTCGTGACACTTGCTCTCTTTGTCCAGAAAAACGTTCGGGTCCACTTCATCTGGAAAGTGGAGTATTGGACCCAGAAATATCACCTTCCCCTTCTCGTCTTCTGCTTTCTGTGTTCCTTCACGTTGGTGCTTCTTCTCATTCGGTCTCAGCATATCTGGATTCCGGAGCCGCTGGTAATTTCATGGACTGGGAAATCGCATCGTCCATGAGACTTACTCTTTTGCCCCTCACCACACCATTGGTGGTCTTGGCGATTGATGGTACTGTTCTCCCAGGGGGACCTATCCACTTCCAGACCCTCCCTGTTAAGATGTCGGTAGGGACACTCCACCAGGAGTGGATATCCTTCCTTATCTTACCCAAGGCCTCAACGCCTATAATTTTGGGTCTCCCATGGTTACAGCTCCATTCTCCTCATGTGGACTGGACTACTGGACAGATCCTGGCTTGGGGTCCCTCCTGTTCCTCGTCCTGCCTACCCAAGGTTGCCCCCTGTGAATCTGAGCTGGTCATTCATTCCAGGTTGCATAACCATTTACATTTCTCTGTCCCTAACCACCCTTGGACGCACAGCCAGGCTAGCTTGTCTACAAGTCCTGCAGTCGCTACGTCTTGCGATGCGATTCAGGTAGTCGCTACACCTGACTCAGCTATTCACTCTGCCTCTGTACTAGTTATGCCAGTCCAGCCCATGCCCAGTGAGCCTCCTACTTTTTCTTGTTCGGGACATTCTGCTTGTCCTTCAGCTATTCAGCTTGACTCCGGCGACATGTCACCTTCTAACCAACCTGACTTCAGGGTTCCACTGACATCTGCCCAGTCTGATGGTCCTGTGCAAGGTGACCAGTTCCCCTTTAAGGGTCTAGGGGACCCTCCTCAGATTCCTGTTGATCCTCTCATGCCCTTGCTTATTCCTAGAGAGCCTTTGGTCCTCAATAGATCTTCTTGTCATCTCCCTACCTCGTTTTCGGTCTCTGAGGATAATCTTAAGTACGAGGTTAGACAAGTTCTGGATTCTCGGCTCTGCAGAGGCATTCTTCAGTACCTTGTGCATTGGAGAGGTTTTGGTCCTGAGGAGGCGTCTTGGATCGCTTCATCTGATGTCGCTGCACCTCATCTGTTGAGAAGGTTTCATCAGAGATTTCCCTTTAAGCCTGGGCCCAGGTGGGGGAGGGCCCATAAGAGGGAGGGTACTGTCATGGATATGCAGTAGTGTTTGTCTGTCAGCTTACCTTCCTTCCCATGTGTTCATCTTAGAGGCCTGAGCCCTTTCACCTGGCTTCCTTTATAATCTCCTCCCAGCCAGACTCCACCCCAGGCCCTATCACAGAACACTATATTAACCTGTGCACTGCAAGCCTGCTTTGCTGATCAACGTGTTTGTTAGGCATTGTGTGTTTGGGTTCCTGCCTGCCGTGTGCTACGTCTGTCTCTCTGTTACGTATTTGGCTTGTCCCCGACTATCCCTGTCTGCTCGTGACCCTTGACCTTCGGCTCGTTCTTTCGTTATCCTTGTCTGCTTGTGGCCCCTGACCTTCAGCTTGTTATTCGTTTCTCTCATATCTTGTGCTGCTGCTTCCCCTCTTTTCCCCTTATCCTACGGGGCGTGAGCTAGGAAACTCCAGGGGCCGCGACCTGGTCCCAGCCTGCAGCATAACATCCTCACCACTAGAGGCTCTGGAGAAGACCTGCTGGGTCTTAGACTCCACGCCCTGGGGAATCTTGGCTCTAGCTTCCGTTAGGATCTCGGTTGTGCTCCTCTGGTCCCGCTTTCCACAACCACCCAGTTTCCTATCCGCAGAAGCCAGCCATAGGGTTCACTACCTTGCGGTGCACTCCTGTCCCCCTACGGTGTGCATCTGTCACCTGGCCACAGGTGACCTTGACACTCCCCCAATATACAGCCAGTTTGTCCCCTATATGCAGCCAGTTTCTCCCCCATAATACAGCCAGTTTCTCCCCCAATATACAGCCAGTTTCTCCCCCATAATGCAGCCAGTTTCTCCCCCATAATGCAGCCAGTTTCTCCCCTATATGCAGCCAGTTTCTCCCCCAATATACAGCCAGTTTCTCCCCCATAATGCAGCCAGTTTCTCCCCCATAATGCAGCCAGTTTCTCCCCTATATGCAGCCAGTTTCTCCCCCATAATGCAGCCAGTTTCTCCCCCATAATGCAGCCAGTTTCTCCCCCATAATGCAGCCAGTTTGTCCCCCATAATACAGCCAGTTTCTCCCCCAATATACAGCCAGTTTGTCCCCTATATGCAGCCAGTTTCTCCCCCATAATACAGCCAGTTTCTCCCCCATAATACAGCCAGTTTCTCCCCCATAATGCAGCCAGTTTCTCCCCCATAATGCAGCCAGTTTCTCCCCCAATATACAGCCAGTTTCTCCCCCATAATGCAGCCAGTTTCTCCCCTATATGCAGCCAGTTTCTCCCCCAATATACAGCCAGTTTCTCCCCCATAATGCAGCCAGTTTCTCCCCCATAATGCAGCCAGTTTCTCCCCTATATGCAGCCAGTTTCTCCCCCATAATGCAGCCAGTTTCTCCCCCATAATGCAGCCAGTTTCTCCCCCATAATGCAGCCAGTTTCTCCCCCATAATGCAGCCAGTTTCTCCCCTATATGCAGCCAGTTTCTCCCCCATAATGCAGCCAGTTTCTCCCCCATAATGCAGCCAGTTTCTCCAGTTTCTCCCCCATATGCAGCCAGTTTCTCCCCCATAATGCAGCCAGTTTCTCCCCCATAATGCAGCCAGTTTCTCCCCTATATGCAGCCAGTTTCTCCCCCAATATACAGCCAGTTTCTCCCCCAATAATACAGCCAGTTTCTCCCCTATATGCAGCCAGTTTCTCCCCCATATGCAGCCAGTTTCTCCCCCATAATGCAGCCAGTTTCTTCCCCATAATGCAGCCAGTTTCTCCCCTATATGCAGCCAGTTTCTCCCCCAATATACAGCCAGTTTCTCCCCCAATAATACAGCCAGTTTCTCCCCCATATGCAGCCAGTTTCTCCCCCATAATGCAGCCAGTTTCTCCCCCATAATGCAGCCAGTTTCTCCCCCATAATGCAGCCAGTTTCTCCCCTATATGCAGCCAGTTTCTCCCCCAATATACAGCCAGTTTCTCCCCCAATAATACAGCCAGTTTCTCCCCCAATAATACAGCCAGTTTCTCCCCCAATAATACAGCCAGTTTCTCCCCTATATACAGCCAGTTTCTCCCCTATATACAGCCAGTTTCTCACCCAATATACAGCCAGTTCTCCCCTATATGCAGCCAGTTTCTCCCCCATAATGCAGCCAGTTTCTACCCCAATATACAGCCAGTTTCTCCCCCATAATTCAGCCAGTTTGTCCTCATAATACAGCCAGTTTCTCCCCCCCAGCCCTGCACTTACCTTCCTCGAGTCAGCGCCGTCCTTCTTCCGTCCTCGATATCTTCTCCCGCCCTCGATGTCACTTCAGCCAATCAGGTTACCGGTAACCAGACCCGGTGAACCTGATTGGCCAGGGAACGCACCCCTGTGCGTCCTCTCATTAGGTATTTAGAAGCCGATTACAGCCCTCAGGCTGTAGTCGGGAAGCCTATCAGAGCCTGCTGGCTCTGATAGGCACTTCTAAAGGCCAATCAGACGCTGTGACTCAGATGGCCGGCGCTCAAGGGGCCGGCCATCTGAATAGTGGGCGGCAGCAATACATAGGTTCATGCAATGCATGAACCTATGTATTGTTGTGGTGAGTGATGGCCGGGCGCAGAAGCGAGCGGTAGCGGCGCTTCTGCGCCCACTATGGTCGCGCCGCCATGTGTAAAAAAAAGAGTTTAAAAAAAATAAAAAATAAAAAACTCTTAAAGGGCCCGTTTTTTTTTTTTGGTGACCACAGGAGGGGGGGGGGGGGCGGCGCCTGGGTGCCCCCTATGGATGGGCCGCCACTGCTGTACTGTATCTATGGAGGAGCAGTGTTGTCACCCTAGGACAGGAAGTGAGATAACTACAGGAACAGCCCTCGCCTAATCTTTATAGCATAGGGTACAAGTGTTCTGTAGTCCACAGAGGTGACCTGGAAAGGGCTGATAATACTACAGGGTGAAGACACTGTATGTAGGCAGCCATAGGTGTGTGCAGCCTACTGCATTAGGGTGTGCACCCAAAAGCCCAAACACCTGCATGTGTGCAAATGTATATACAGTATACAGCAGGTAAAATAAGTATTGAATACGTCACCATTTTTCTAGGTAAATATATTTATAAATACAGTTGTATGTAAATGCAAGAGCTGAAACTCGACCTTCAAAGTCATCCTTATCAGTACTTACCTCCTGTCTGGAGGAGATAAAGGTATGGATGGAGCAAAACTTTCTTCAACTAAATAGTTCCAAAACTGAAGTTATTCTGATTGGCACCCCTTGAGAGACCAAATCATCATCCATAACCAGTATCACTTTTTCTGGTTCTAATATTCCCCTTTCATCAACAGTTACAAATCTTGGTGTAAAAATGGACTCCTAACTCACTTTTGAAACCCATGTAAACCATTTATGCAAGACCTCTTTCTATCACCTTTGTAACATTTCTAAACTCCGTCCCATTCTTTCCCTTTCAGATGCCGAAAAGCTAGTTCATGCCTTTGTCTCCTCCAGACTGAACTACAATTACGCACTTCTCATTGGGATTCCTAGAAAGAGTCTGCAGAGGCTTCAGTACATCCAAAACTTTACAGCAAGGATCCTGATGAGGGTGCGGAAACATGAGCACATTACCCCCATTCTTCATTCACTCCACAGGCTTCCAGTTTCCGTTAGGATTGAGTAGAAGGTTTCCTTTCTTACACATCAATGCATCCATGCACATGCCCCTCTTTATCTTAAAGAACTTCTCAAATTCGAAAACATAAAATATTCCCTCCGTTCCACTGACTCAAACCTTCTACATATACCCAGAACTAGACTGAGGACAATGGGAGACAGGGCCTTCTGTGTAGCTGCCCAGCGTCTGTGGAATGCCCTTACCTGACACTTTGAGGGCTCCTCAATCAACTGACTGTTTTAAAAAAGGTCTTAAGACATATCTTTTTAGTGTAGCACTACACCCGTAGGAGCTGCTGGTTTAAGTTTTGGGCCTGTACTCTGCCTATCAACCCCTGTAATTTGGCTTGACTCCTCCTTGGCACAACTGGACAATAATAACAATAATGTGATTGTGGGCCCCTAAAGGCTATAGAGGGCCACAATGATATCACACAACAATAAATGTAATTAAATATTGTTACCTTGTTGTGGTTTGTCTGCCACACAGCTGCAAAAGACAGAGTCTCACACAAGAAGTAGTTCAACCAAGAGGTAATATGTTTACTTGTGTAGGGGGGTCTCCTTTAAGGCCCCCTGGACTACTTTACCCAGAACCCCGTTCGGCACCCAGGGTGCATTGGGCCACCGCAGAGATTCATGGGTGGGGCTATAAGAGGAAGGGGCGAGGCGAAGCTCGGCCTCTTTGGACACGCAAGCAATAGGACTCCCGTGCGGATCCGCTGCTGTGTAAGGCCTGAAGCCTAGGCCTTGCATACCTACCAAAGAGCCTTCCACCCTACTGCAGAGCCTGGGTGGCACCTGTTCTTGCTCGAGTTTGCTGACATCAGCTGGACCGGAGACCCGGCCGTTGGAGACACTGTGTGTGGATACACAGTGGTGGAAGCTCGGACTGGGATCGCTTCCGGAGTGGTGAGCGAGCACTTGCTCACTTCATTAACCTTTTACTTTGTTGGGCCTAGTGACTGCCTTGGCCCACCTTGTTATTTACTACCTTTGGATTACAAATATTGTTTCCTGAAAGTGCACCACCGTTCAAGTTGCATGCGAAGAATTGTTTTCATAAGGGACTGAGTTTTAATCTGAGTCAGGCCTGACCAGGGTGGGGGTTAAAACTTTGTTGCTGCGCCATATTGCGCATAAGGAAGGAAGATAGTTGCACGTGGCGGGTGATCACTCTGCACTATCTCTGATGAATATGTTTATTGCTGCAGGGCTCTGCATGTATGCTATGTGATGTGTTTAACTTTGAACCTTTATACCACAGTAAATCCAGTTATATTTTATTACCTTGGTATCAGTGTTATCCTTGCAGATAGTAGTTGTCTATCAATACTGCCAGATTGTGTATAATCACGTGTAGCGATACCTCCAACTAAGAAGGCCGCAGATTTAGTTTGGGCCCTGAAAGACAGCTCCGTCAACCCCCGTCAAAGTACTCGACCCCCTACTGGCACAGTTAGTTACGGCAGCAATAAACTCTTATACTGTATGAGTAATTCAAGATCGAGACGATAATAGTATAAAAAGGGTATAAGATTTACTTAAGCTTTTGATAAGAAAGGGGTTAACATTTATAACAGTTCACAGATAGTATATATATATATATTGCAGAATAGGAAGTTCCCCCAGTAGGGTTTTTAGGCAGCTCGATTCAAAAATGGATGACAATGTATGTACAAAAATGGATTTATTAAAATTCAAAGGAAATGGGTGGTACAGATTTAAGATATGAGTTCTGGTAACATGTCATTGAACACAATTGCAAACACTGAAAGTGGTCATACAGTTTAACACAATTGTATGTGAAACTATGTAACACTTTCTAACGCGTTTCGACCCTTTTCATTGGTCTTCTTCAGAGGTTTCGGTGTTGCTGTAAAAAGGTTGTATAGAGTAAGCATCAAATATTTTCACCAATTTTTACAAAATTTAAAAATATATAAGTAACATAGTCACCAATTTATCGTGTGTAGACACTGAACATTTTTACCAAGGTTTCCAACAGGAGATGCCCCAGGGTCCCAGAACACCCTCCTGGTCGTGTGGATTCCCCACGCACTGGAATAACGCCGGAGGGGACTGCAGTTTACAAGAATTCACCATGTAGGATAAGGATCCCCAAACGGAGGGGGGGAAAAGGAGCCCCAGGAAAGGGGCTGACACCTGCAGCGGAGCATTTAAAGCATGATTACACAATGCTTGGCAATATATCATTTAAATAGTGAGACATATAAAACTTTAAAGTGTTGAGCAGACAAAGTTATACATCCTCTCAATAGGGTATGTCATCTCAGTTATTCAATTATTTATTGTTATCTTTATGTATGTAAGTTTATTGATTGATATATAAATCAATCAATAGTATTTGTGATTTACATTGTCTTTCAGGTGACACTGTGACAAAAAATAATGTGTGTGATGATCAATGTGATGGAATAATGAAGTAACAGATACAAATTGACGTGAAAAATTGTGTAGTGGAAGTGTCAAATTAAACTAGTGCATGTTATAAAGGCTAATGAGTCCCCCCACCCTGACTATTCTTACCCTTTAATCCAGAAATACCCTAATTAATGTGTGACTTATAAACCCCTAATATGGCTCCCTAAGGGAGTCATATCTAACGTGTATCACACATGGTGGTCCTCCCCGTAAACAGTTTTGTTCCCCCCCCCCCCCCCCCACACAAAAAAAAAAAAACACACATGACCCCCCCCCTTCCCCTACCCCCCCCCTTTCCCCCCCAAAAGGACCCTCCACCCCATAGAAAACGAAACCCACCCTTCACAGTAAAGATGAAACAGGTTATTCATGGGTCAGTGGAAAGTGATAGACTAATAAAATGTTGAAAAAGTTTTAAGAGTGTTACCTTATGGTATAAATGTGTGGCAATCCAAATGGAAACAGAGTCTGCACTGGAATACTCCTTCAAATGGGAGATTCAATTACAATATGTAATAGTGGTTCTATAAGAAATATAGTCAACATTTTAAGTTTTGTTTAAAGAATATAGTTACAAAGGAAAAGAATAAATATTTATAATAGAAGATTTTAAATTGTAATGATGTGCTTACCCAGGAGGATCGTTTGTCTGCTCACACTGAGATGCAAGAGGTCATCTGAATGATTGCTCTGCACTCAGGGTTTATATGGTGAGTATTTGATTGTTAAATTGGTTGCCAGCCCCGCAGCCTGGGGTCCTCCCCCACCTGAAGGTTCCCACCCAACCATCGAGGCCATTCTGCCGCAATTGCGGCATTCCATTGGTGAATTCCTCGGCGTCTGTGAGGGACATGTGTCTCCGACCGCCGCCGTTACTTCCGCCGTAATCACATGGTATGATGACGTCACGCGCACGCACGACGTGACCGCGCATGCGCGGAACGTACATCAATACCCGGAAGTGATCGCAGATGCCGCCCAGCAGACGGATTCCTCACTGATGTGGACAGACCTGCTGCCACCTGTGGGAGTGTTGGAGAGGCACAGGGCCCTGCGTCTCTCCTCCCCTGCTGGGGAAACCGCAGACTCCACATCGGCGAATCCAGTATGCAAGTCACAAACGGTCAAGGGGTGTGAGGGAGCAATCCGGGACAGCTGATGGAACAAAGAAAGAAAGAAAGAAAGGAAAAGGAAAGAATAACATTACCATACATGGTTATATTAATAAACATACATATATTTATTCATCTAGTATTTTCTAAAAAGACATTTGACAGTATGCTGGAAAATGGTGATTCAAATCTGACAATTACACGGCATGATTATGGAGACATTGAGATGTAGTCCCCATAAGGGGGAAAAAAGGGAGAGAAGGAAGGAAGCGGCAGGAAGAGGGAAGAGAGAGGAGTGTAAATTGTTAATTTTAGGATTAATCACAATCCTATTGTGTTTTGCCAGAGGCAAAACCTTTCAAAAAAGGAGCAAAGGATAAGGAATCATTTAGCCCTGGAGATATGGTAGCCTGCAGTCTAAAGATCCACCTTTGTTCATGTTGGAGCAAAGTTTTGTTCCAATCCCCTCCTCTTTCAGGAATATGCATGCGATCAAGTGCAACAAAGGAAACTTTGGGCATTTTGTAATCATGTTTTAGTATGGCGTGTCTTCCAATGGGAAGGTAACGGTTACCAATCTCCATACTATAGATGTGTTTGGACACCCGCCGCCAAAATTCTTGTTTCGTCTTTCCCACATAAAACGCTCCGCACTCACACTCCATCAAATATACCACGCCACGCGTTTGGCAATTGGTAAAGTGTGAGGGCTTAAATGTCTCTCCGTTAGGAAGGCGGAATGTTTTTTCCTTCCGCATGAGTGGGCAGTGTGAACAATGTCCACACGGAAAGGTACCAAGGGCTGGACAGTGCGACTCTCTTTTTTGAGCATTTTTGTACTCACTCTGGACCAAAAGGTCTTTGACAGAGGTTGCACGTTTGTATATGATGGAGGGATGGTCTGAAATAAATCTGTTAAGTTTGGGATCATCGGTAAGTATCGTCCAATGTTTATTGATTATGTCTCTTATGGCATGGTGCTGTCGTGAGAAACGCATAATGATTCCAATCTGTTCTGAATTGTAGTCACCATGGTTTTTTTTATGAAACAAGAGTTCTGGTCTAGATTTAGCTATGGCTTTGTTGTAGGCTTTGCGTAGGCATGACCTACTATAACCTCTTGCCAGAAGTCTCACTTGGAGTTGTCCCGCTTCTTCATAAAATAAGGCGCAAATATTGTCCATAGGGTATAGAGTTTTTCAAGGGTGTCGGGTGAAAACTGTGAGCATGCAGCACCGTGTTTCCGGCAGTACTTTTCCGAAACAGGGTGCTGCATAAACGTCTCTCTGGATCAATGAAAAGTCGAACGTCCAAGAAGGTGATACTTTGTTTGTCAAAAGTCATTGTAAATTTTAAATTATAATCGTTTTGGTTTAAACAATTGAAAAAACGTATAAGGGTGTCCTCTGGTCCCTCCCAGACGACGAGGACGTCGTCGATATATCGTCGCCACACCTTGATGTGGTTCACATATTCGACGAGTTCCTCGTCACCGAGGAGGTGTTCCTCCCACTCCCCCAGGTACAAATTGGCGTAGGATGGGGCGCAGCATGTCCCCATTGCCACGCCCTGTACCTGGAGGAAGTGGGAGTCGTTGAAGGAAAAAAAAGTTGTGATGAAGTATGTATTGCAGGCCGTCGAGCAAAAAGCCACCCAGACCCCGATCATGAAGGGTGCCCCGGTCGAGGAACCCCCGCACAGCAGCAAGACCCCTGGAATGTGGAATGCTGCTGTATAAGGCCTCGACATCGATGGCAACCAAGATCGATGAGTCTGAAATGGCGAGTCCCTCGACGATCTGCAAGAGGTGAATCGTGTCTTTTACAAAGGATGGAAGGGATAAGACATATGGTTGCAGATATGTGTCAATGACACGACTTAAGTTTTCTGAGATGGATCCATTCCCGGAGACTATGGGTCGTCCGGGTGGAGGAATCTGTTACTTATGGATTTTCGGTAAGCAGTAAAAAGTTGCTATTTTTGGATGTTTAATTCTAACAAATTTGTGTAGATCTTTAGATATGATTTTATTTGTAAAGGCTTGGTCTACTAGTGAATAGAAATCACTGTAGTACTTCTCAATACATTGAGTAGAGATGGTTTGATACCATTCTTTGTTGTCTAGAATAGTGATGAGCCGAACACCCCCGGGTTCGGTTCGCACCAGAACCCGCGAACGGACCGAAAGTTCGTACGAACATTAGAACCCTATTAAATACAATGGATGCGAACGTTCGAATTCTAAAGTGCTAATTATAACAACTATTATGCATGTTATTGTCCTAAAAAGGGTTTGGGAACCCGGGTTGTGCACCAGGGGACATGTATCAATGCAAAAAGAAGTTTTAAAAACGGTCGTTTTTCGGGAGCAGTCATTTTAATGATGCATAAAGTGAAAAAAAAAGTCAAATATTCCTTTAAATATCGTACCTGGGGGGTGTCTAAAGTATGCCTGTGAAGTGCCACGTGTTTCCCGTGTTTAGAACTGTCCCTGCACAAAATGACACTTCTAAAGGAAAAAAAAGCCATTTAAAACTGCTTGCGGCTTTAATGTAATGTCTGGTCCCGGTAATATGGATGAAAATCTTTAAGAAAAATGGCATAGCTACCCCATGACCCCCCCCCCCTACCCCAGCCCATTACCAGCCCCTTTGGGTCTTGTATGGATATTAAGGGGAACCCCGCACATAAAATAAAAAAGGCCCTATATACTCTGAACAGCCGTATACAGGCGGTGCATACAAGACAGGGACTGTAGGTTTGTTCTTATGTAGAATCTGTTTGTAATTTTGAACAGGTACATTGTTTAAGTGTAGCTCCAGCCCAAAAATCTATTTTTAAACTTTTTGGAAAACATAGGTAAGGGTTATCACCCCTGTAACATTTGTTTTGCTGTCTGTGCCCCTGTTCAGAACATTTCACCTCACTTTCCGTCCCAATGACAACTGTTTTTGAAATGTGGTGTTTTTCTTGAAACAAGGATTGGTGATAAAGCATCAGTACAGAGGAGACACCTTTCTCCCATATTAATTCTTACAGGAGAGAATTTTCCTTCCTAGGGGTAGATTTCCTCTCACTTCCTGTTGTCTTCTTGCGTTTGCAAGTAGGAGTCGTTTGTAAGTTGGATGTTTGAAAGTAGGGACCTGCCGTATATACTCTGCAGAAATAGACCCCTTAGTTGTTGGTGTTGGCACAACACTGTAAGCACTCACAGTTACTCTTGGTGGGTGCTGGAACGCCCTGCTGTCAACTATTATATCAGGAATTGTAATTACATATAATTGTTGAACAGTGGTAGTAAAAATTGGGCCTTTGATGGTGGTGCTGGTGCCACAACACTGTAAGCCCTGACAGTTACTCTTGGTGGGTGCAGCAATGGGCCCTGCTGTGAATTATTAGATCAAGAATTGTAATTGCATGCCCCTGTTGAACAGGGGCTGAAAAATTGGGCCTTTCGTGGTGGTGGTGGTGGTGGTGGTGTTGCCACAACACTGTAAGCCCTCAGAGTTACTCTTGGTGGGTGCAGGAATGGGCCCTGCTGTGAATTATTAGATCAAGAATTGTAATTACATGCCCCTTTTGAACAGGGGCTGAAAAATTTGGGCCTTTCGTGGTGGTGGTGGTGGTGGCGTTGCCACAACACTGTAAGCCCTCAGAGTTACTCTTGGTGGGTGCAGCAATGGGCCCTGCTGTGAATTATTAGATCAAGAATTGTAATTACATGCCCCTTGTGAACAGGGGCTGAAAAATTGGGCCTTTCGTGGTGGTGGTGGTGGTGGTGGCGTTGCCACAACACTGTAAGCCCTCAGAGTTACTCTTGGTGGGTGCAGCAATGGGCCCTGCTGTGAATTATTAGATCAAGAATTGTAATTGCATGCCCCTGTTGAACAGGGGCTGAAAAAATGGGCCTTTCGTGGTGGTGGTGGTGGTGGTGGTGTTGCCACAACACTGTAAGCCCTCAGAGTTACTCTTGGTGGGTGCAGCAATGGGCCCTGCTGTGAATTATTAGATCAAGAATTGTAATTACATGCCCCTTTTGAACAGGGGCTGAAAAATTGGGCCTTTCGTGGTGGTGGTGGTGGTGGTGGCATTGCCACAACACTGTAAGCCCTCAGAGTTACTCTTGGTGGGTGCAGCAATGGGCCCTGCTGTGAATTATTAGATCAAGAATTGTAATTGCATGCCCCTGTTGAACAGGGGCTGAAAAATTGGGCCTTTCGTGGTGGTGGTGGTGGTGGTGGTGGTGTTGCCACAACACTGTAAGCCCTCAGAGTTACTCTTGGTGGGTGCAGCAATGGGCCCTGCTGTGAATTATTAGATCAAGAATTGTAATTACATGCCCCTTTTGAACAGGGGCTGAAAAATTGGGCCTTTCGTGGTGGTGGTGGTGGTGGTGGTGGTGGTGGCGTTGCCACAACACTGTAAGCCCTCAGAGTTACTCTTGGTGGGTGCAGCAATGGGCCCTGCTGTGAATTATTAGATCAAGAATTGTAATTGCATGCCCCTGTTGAACAGGGGCTGAAAAATTGGGCCTTTCGTGGTGGTGGTGGTGGTGGTGGTGTTGCCACAACACTGTAAGCCCTCAGAGTTACTCTTGGTGGGTGCAGCAATGGGCCCTGCTGTGAATTATTAGATCAAGAATTGTAATTGCATGCCCCTGTTGAACAGGGGCTGAAAAATTGGGCCTTAGGCACTGGTGGCACAACACTACAACCCCTCACAGATACTGTACTTGGAGCACAGCAATGAGCCCTGTTGCAAAGTATTGCTTCAAAAATTGTAATGACACGCCCCTGTTAAACAGGGGCTGAAAAATTGGGCCTTAGGCACTGGTGCCACAACACTCCAACCCCTCACAGATACTGTACTTGGAGCACAGCAATGAGCCCTATGGCAAATTATTGCTAAAAAAATTGTAATTACACGCCCCTGTAAAACAGGGGCTGAAAAATTGGGCCTTAGCCACTGGTGGCGGCACCCATAAACAAAAATGATATTCCAAGCTATCATCATCAATCGTATCATTGAGGACTCGGAGGAGGAGGATAGCCAGTCAACATAACAGCACAGGCACTCAGCATCAGCATCAGTCTTGAAGGGATGTGACATGTTAAAATCAATTAGTCTGTTATATCAGCATCAGGTGTGTGGTAGCTGGTGGTGATCCAAGACTGGTTCATCTTGATGAAAGTCAGTCGATCAACCGAGTCGGTGGACAGGCGCACCCTGTGATCCGTGACAAATCCTCCAGCAGCACTGAATGTGCGTTCCGAAAGAACGCTGGATGCAGGACAGGCCAATAGCTCAATTGCATACTGTGCAAGCTCTGGCCAGTGATCCATCCTCAAGACCCAGTAAGCCAGAGGATTTTCGGTGGGGAAGGTGTCCAAGTCTGACCTTGCCCCTAGATATTCCTGCACCATGTTTATCAGACGCTGGCGATGGTTGCTGGAACCGATCATACTTTGGGGCTGCGGACTAAAGAATTGTCTGAACGCATCGGTCAGACGGCCACCTTCCCCACCGCTCCTTCTTTGACTGGCCGAAGCCTCAGCAACTCGTTGTCCAGGACCAGGAGTTTGTAACCTCCCAGTCTCTGGGAACGCGTTGCACAGACCTTTCTGCAAGGCCTCCCGGAGTTGTCTCATCCTCTGCTCCCTCTGCGACGGTAACATAAGGTCCGCAACCTTACCCTTGTACCGTGGATCAAGGAGAGTGGCCAGCCAGTAATGGTCCCTCTCCTTGATCCGAAGAATACGAGGATCCTTCCGCAGACTTTGCAGGATCAGGGAGGCCATGCAGCGTAGGTTTGCTGAGGCATTCGCTCCGGAGTCCTCTGGGTCACTAAGGACGACATGATCCGCAGCCACCTCCTCCCAGCCACGTACAAGTCCACTGGTTTCTTGGGACTGTAAATCATCCCTAAAAGACTGCTGCTGATGATGCTGAGTGGCAGCCTCCACCTCCATGCTGACACAATCCTCCTCCTCCTCCTCCTCCTCCTCCTCTTCCTGTGCGATGGGTGGGACAGAAGGAACACTGTCTGGGTAAAGGGGGCCTTGAGAGGCAAGGAAGTCCTCCTCTTCCTGCCTCTGTTCTGCCTCAAGTGCCCTGTCCATTATTCCACGCAGCGTGTGCTCCAACAGGTGGACAAGAGGTACAGTGTCACTGATGCATGCACTGTCACTGCTCACCATCCTCGTGGCCTCCTCAAATGGTGCCAGGACAGTGCATGCATCCCTGATCATGCCCCACTGGCGTGGAGAAAAAAAACCAAGCTCCCCTGACCCTGTCCTGGTGCCGTAGTCGCACAGGTACTCATTGATGGCCCTCTGCTGCGTGTGCAGCCGCTGCAGCATGGCCAACGTTGAGTTCCACCTGGTGGGCATGTCACATATAAGGCGGTTCTTGGGCAGGTTCAACTCCTTTTGCAGCTCAGCCAGGCGAGCACTGGCATTATAAGATCTGCGGAAATGCACACAGACTTTCCTGGCCTGCCTCAGGACATCCTGTAAGCCCGGGTATCTGCCCAAGAACCGCTGCACCACCAGGTTAAGGACGTGAGCCACACAGGGCACATGGGTCAGTTGTCCCTGTCGGAGGGCGGAGAGGAGGTTGGTGCCATTGTCGCAAACCACCATTCCTGGCTTAAGCTGGCGTGGCGTCAACCACCTCTCGGCCTGGCCCTGAAGAGCAGACAGGACCTCTGCCCCAGTGTGGCTTCTGTCCCCCAAACACACCAGCGCAAGCACGGCATGGCATCCTTTTGCCTGCGTACTTGCGTAGCCCCTTGAACGCCTACGGAGCACCGCTGGTTCCGAGGACAAACCACAGGAAGAGGCCATGGAGGAAGAAGAAGAGGAGGGGGTGGAGGAGAGAGGTGTGTCACAACCAGTAGTAGCATTTTGGAGGCGTGGCGGTGGAACAACCTCCAACACTACTGCACCTTGTCCTGCATCCTTCCCAGCTGCCAAAAGAGTGACCCAATGGGCCGTGAAAGAAAGGTAACGTCCCTGTCCATGCCTGCTGGACCATGAGTCAGCGGTAATATGCACCTTACCGCTGACCGCCCTGTCCAGCGAGGCCAAAACATTGCCTTCCACATGCCGGTAGAGAGCCGGAATAGCCTTCCGTGAGAAAAAGTGGCGTTTGGGAACCTGCCACTGAGGAACCGCACATTGCACAAACTCACGGAAGGGGGCCGAGTCTACCAACTGAAAAGGCAGCAGTTGAAGCGCTAGCAATTTAGCCAAGCTAGCATTCAACCGCTGGGCATGTGGATGGCTGGGAGTGAACTTCTTTCGATGGTCCAGCAGCTGGGGCAGGGAAATTTGCCTGCTAGAATCGGACGTCGGTGTACTGCTAGCAGAGTGGCCGCAAGTACTTGGCTGTGACACACCTAATTCTACACCTTCATTCCTCTCAGTGCATGTTTCAGAGAGGACTGAAGTTATAGTGGGGTTGGAGATCCCAGCTGATGCGGTGCAAGGAGAGGTCCGCTTTGTTCTTTGGTGTGGGTCTTTGAGGTAGGCTTGCCAACGAGCTGCATGGCAGGTCAACATATGTCTGGTCAGGCATGTGGTACCCAAGCGGCTGATGTTTTGGCCACGCGATATACGCTTGAGACATATGTTGCAAACAGCAGCTGTGCGATCTGATGCACTAGCCTCAAAAAAGGCCCACACCAAAGAACTTTTTGAATGACGGGCAGAGGCAGCGCCCTGCACAGGCGGAGCTCTGCGGTGTGATTCCGTCGGTGTACTGCCCTTACGCTGGCCACCAAAGGGCATCCTGCCTCGTTGGAGATGTGCCTCCTCCTCATCCTCCTCCTCCTCCTCTCTCCTATTAGGCACCCACGTGGAGTCAGTGACCTCATCATCCCCTCCCTCCTCATCACTGGAGCCAATCTGGCAGTATGCTGCAGCTGCTGGAACATGACTGCCAGATTGGTGTCCTTCTTGAGCATCCCCTCTGTCTGCTCTCACGCTACTGCCTTCCTGTAGCTGGGTTTCATCATCAGACCCTTCGAAACGCTGGGCATCCTCCTGGAGCATGTACCCAACACTGTGCTCAAACAGTTCGGGGGACTCCTCAGGAGGAGGACATGGTGGGTCTAGGGAAGGAGTGACTGATGATGAGTCTGACATTGATACCAGGGAAGAGGACGCTTTGGCAGCTGCTTTTCCAGTACCCTGAGCCTGGGTGAGAGAGGATGAGGAGGAGGAGGAGGGCTTGGTCATCCACTCTACCAAGTCTTCGGCATGATGTGGCTCAACATGTCCAGCTGCCGAAAAGAAGGACAAGCGTGTCCCATGGCCATGTGCTGATGACAATGCACCGCGTCCACGACCAGCACTGTTGCCCCCAGACACAGAGCCTGCTTGCCCTCTTTTATTGCCTCCTGACTGTCTGCCTCTCCTTGTTTGCCTTCCAGACATTCTAATAGATGGCCTGCAGGGAGATGGGAAAAAAGCAATAAGGGCTACCTTCAGGTGTCCTTCTCTGTCCCTTTACTTAAGGATTTCTAAATATGGTTGAGGATGATTGCTTTTGCACAGAATAGCACAACGACAATTTCCCTGACTGTCCAAAAAAACAAGGATTTCAAAGATGGTTGATGAGGAATGCTTTAGCACACTATAGCACAAGGAGAATTTCCCTCACTGTCCTTCCCTGTCCCTAGAAACAAGGATTATCACAGTGAAAGAAACTGACACTCTTCCTACCTATAGTTTTCTGTCCCTAGAAAAAATGTTTTTTTAAAGCACACTATAGCACAAGGAGAATTTTCCTCACTGTCCTTCCCTGTCCCTAGAAACAAGGATTATCACAGTGAAAGAAACTGACACTCTCCCTACCTATAGTTTTCTGTCCCTAGAAAAAATGTTTTTTTAAAGCACACTATAGCACAAGGAGAATTTCCCTCACTTTCCTTCTTTGTCCCTAGAAACAAGGATTATCACAGTGAAAGAAACTGACACTCTTCCTACCTATAGTTTTCTGTCCCTAGAAAAAATGTTTTTTTAAAGCACACTATAGCACAAGGAGAATTCCCTCACTGTCCTTCCCTGTCCCTAGAAACAAGGATTCGCACAGTAAAACACACTGCACTCTCCCTACCTATAGTTTTCTGTCCCTAGAAAAAATGTTTTTTTAAAGCACACTATAGCACAAGGAGAATTTCCCTCACTTTCCTTCTTTGTCCCTAGAAACAAGGATTATCACAGTGAAACAAACTGACACTCTTCCTACCTATAGTTTTCTGTCCCTAGAAAAAATGTTTTTTTAAAGCACACTATAGCACAAGGAGAATTCCCTCACTGTCCTTTCCTGTCCCTAGAAACAAGGATTCGCACAGTAAAACACACTGACACTCTCCCTACCTATAGTTTTCTGTCCCTAGAAAAAATGTTTTTTTAAAGCACACTATAGCACAAGGAGAATTTCCCTCACTTTCCTTCTTTGTCCCTAGAAACAAGGATTATCACAGTGAAAGAAACTGACACTCTTCCTACCTATAGTTTTCTGTCCCTAGAAAAAATGTTTTTTTAAAGCACACTATAGCACAAGGAGAATTTCCCTCACTTTCCTTCTTTGTCCCTAGAAACAAGGATTATCACAGTGAAAGAAACTGACACTCTTCCTTCCTATAGTTTTCTGTCCCTAGAAAAAATGTTTTTTTAAAGCACACTATAGCACAAGGAGAATTCCCTCACTGTCCTTTCCTGTCCCTAGAAACAAGGATTCGCACAGTAAAACACACTGACACTCTCCCTACCTATAGTTTTCTGTCCCTAGAAAAAATGTTTTTTTAAAGCACACTATAGCACAAGGAGAATTTCCCTCACTTTCCTTCTTTGTCCCTAGAAACAAGGATTATCACAGTGAAAGAAACTGACACTCTTCCTACCTATAGTTTTCTGTCCCTAGAAAAAATGTTTTTTTAAAGCACACTATAGCACAAGGAGAATTTCCCTCACTTTCCTTCCCTGTCCCTAGAAACAAGGATTATCACAGTGAAAGAAACTGACACTCTTCCTACCTATAGTTTTCTGTCCCTAGAAAAAATGTTTTTTTAAAGCACACTATAGCACAAGGAGAATTTCCCTCACTTTCATTCCCTGTCCCTAGAAACAAGGATTATCACAGTGAAAGAAACTGACACTCTTCCTACCTATAGTTTTCTGTCCCTAGAAAAAATGTTTTTTTAAAGCACACTATAGCACAAGGAGAATTCCCTCACTGTCCTTCCCTGTCCCTAGAAACAAGGATTCGCACAGTAAAACACACTGACACTCTCCCTACCTATAGTTTTCTGTCCCTAGAAAAAATGTTTTTTTAAAGCACACTATAGCACAAGGAGAATTTCCCTCACTTTCCTTCCCTGTCCCTAGAAACAAGGATTATCACAGTGAAAGAAACTGACACTCTTCCTACCTATAGTTTTCTGTCCCTAGAAAAAATGTTTTTTTAAAGCACACTATAGCACAAGGAGAATTTCCCTCACTTTCCTTCTTTGTCCCTAGAAACAAGGATTATCACAGTGAAAGAAACTGACACTCTTCCTTCCTATAGTTTTCTGTCCCTAGAAAAAATGTTTTTTTAAAGCACACTATAGCACAAGGAGAATTCCCTCACTGTCCTTCCCTGTCCCTAGAAACAAGGATTCGCACAGTAAAACACACTGACACTCTCCCTACCTATAGTTTTCTGTCCCTAGAAAAAATGTTTTTTTAAAGCACACTATAGCACAAGGAGAATTTCCCTCACTTTCCTTCTTTGTCCCTAGAAACAAGGATTATCACAGTGAAAGAAACTGACACTCTTCCTACCTATAGTTTTCTGTCCCTAGAAAAAATGTTTTTTTAAAGCACACTATAGCACAAGGAGAATTCCCTCACTGTCCTTTCCTGTCCCTAGAAACAAGGATTCGCACAGTAAAACACACTGACACTCTCCCTACCTATAGTTTTCTGTCCCTAGAAAAAATGTTTTTTTAAAGCACACTATAGCACAAGGAGAATTTCCCTCACTTTCCTTCTTTGTCCCTAGAAACAAGGATTATCACAGTGAAAGAAACTGACACTCTTCCTACCTATAGTTTTCTGTCCCTTGAAAAAATGTTTTTTTAAAGCACACTATAGCACAAGGAGAATTCCCTCACTGTCCTTCCCTGTCCCTAGAAACAAGGATTCGCACAGTAAAAGACACTGACACTCTCCCTACCTATAGTTTTCTGTCCCTAGAAAAAATGTTTTTTTAAAGCACACTATAGCACAAGGAGAATTTCCCTCACTTTCCTTCCCTGTCCCTAGAAACAAGGATTATCACAGTGAAAGAAACTGACACTCTTCCTACCTATAGTTTTCTGTCCCTAGAAAAAATGTTTTTTTAAAGCACACTATAGCACAAGGAGAATTTCCCTCACTTTCCTTCTTTGTCCCTAGAAACAAGGATTATCACAGTGAAAGAAACTGACACTCTTCCTACCTATAGTTTTCTGTCCCTAGAAAAAATGTTTTTTTAAAGCACACTATAGCACAAGGAGAATTCCCTCACTGTCCTTCCCTGTCCCAAGAAACAAGGATTCGCACAGTAAAACACACTGACACTCTCCCTACCTATCCTTCTCTTTCCCTAAACTAAAGGAATCCAGGTTAAGCAAGAAAAAAATAAATGTCACTGTCCCTGCCTATGCTTCTCTTTCCCTGCTCCGGAACACACTACACTAGGCCGCCGTGCTGGCGGCCTTTTATAGTGTGGGGCGTGTACTAAACACCCTCAGCAATAATTGGCCACAGGCATCCTGCCTGTGGCCAATCATTGCTCTCCTCGCTGCCGGCGCTGTGATTGGCCAAGCATGCGGGGTCACAGTGCATGCTTGGCCAATCACAGCGCCTGGATGACACTGCGATGGCGTAGTGCATTGTGGGCCGTTCGCGTCACTCGAATTTGGCGCGAACGGCCCAAATCGTTCGATCTTCGTCGAACGATCGAACAGCCGATGTTCGAGTCGAACGTATGTTCGACTCGAACACGAAGCTCATCCCTAGTCTAGAATATGTTCACACATCATTGTATAATCACTGTTGTCCATAAGGACAACATTTCCCCCTTTATCGGAGGGTTTCACTACTACTTCCGTATTTATACATAGGGAAGCCAGGGCTGACTCCTCCTCTTCCGAGAGGTTTCGAGAGCTTTTTCTAATATGAGGTAGTTTACTAAGATCACGCATAGTTTGATTGATGAACAAAGGTGGATCTTTAGACTGCAGGCTACCATATCTCCAGGGCTAAATGATTCCTTATCCTTTGCTCCTTTTTTGAAAGGTTTTGCCTCTGGCAAAACACAATAGGATTGTAATTAATCCTAAAATTAACAATTTACACTCCTCTCTCTTCCCTCTTCCTGCCGCTTCCTTCCTTCTCTCCCTTTTTTCCCCCTTATGGGGACTACATCTCAATGTCTCCATAATCATGCCGTGTAATTGTCAGATTTGAATCACCATTTTCCAGCATACTGTCAAATGTCTTTTTAGAAAATACTAGATGAATAAATATATGTATGTTTATTAATATAACCATGTATGGTAATGTTATTCTTTCCTTTTCCTTTCTTTCTTTGTTCCATCAGCTGTCCCGGATTGCTCCCTCACACCCCTTGACCGTTTGTGACTTGCATACTGGATTCGCCGATGTGGAGTCTGCGGTTTCCCCAGCAGGGGAGGAGAGACGCAGGGCCCTGTGCCTCTCCAACACTCCCACAGGTGGCAGCAGGTCTGTCCACATCAGTGAGGAATCCGTCTGCTGGGCGGCATCTGCGATCACTTCCGGGTATTGATGTACGTTCCGCGCATGCGCGGTCACGTCGTGCGTGCGCGTGACGTCATCATACCACGTGATTACGGCGGAAGTAACGGCGGCGGTCGGAGACACATGTCCCTCACAGACGCCGAGGAATTCACCAATGGAATGCCGCAATTGCGGCAGAATGGCCTCGATGGTGGGGTGGGAACCTTCAGGTGGGGGAGGACCCCAGGCTGCGGGGCTGGCAACCAATTTAACAATCAAATACTCACCATATAAACCCTGAGTGCAGAGCAATCATTCAGATGACCTCTTGCATCTCAGTGTGACCAGACAAACGATCCTCCTGGGTAAGCACATCATTACAATTTAAAATCTTCTATTATAAATATTTATTCTTTTCCTTTGTAACTATATTCTTTAAACAAAACTTAAAATGTTGACTATATTTCTTATAGAACCACTATTACATATTGTAATTGAATCTCCCATTTGAAGGAGTATTCCAGTGCAGACTCTGTTTCCATTTGGATTGCCACACATTTATACCATAAGGTAACACTCTTAAAACTTTTTCAACATTTTATCACTTTCCACTGACCCATGGATAACCTGTTTCATCTTTACTGTGGAGGGTGGGTTTCGTTTTCTATGGGGTGGAGGGTCCTTTTGGGGGGGAAAGGGGGGGGGGGGGGTAGGGGAAGGGGGGGGTCATGTGTTTTTTTTTTTTTGTGTGGGGGGGGGGGGGGGGAACAAACTGTTTACGGGGAGGACCACCATGTGTGATACACGTTAGATATGACTCCCTTAGGGAGCCATATTAAGGGTTTATAAGTCACACATTAATTAGGGTATTTCTGGATTAAAGGGTAAGAATAGTCAGGGTGGGGGGACTCATTAGCCTTTATAACATGCACTAGTTTAATTTGACACTTCCACTACACAATTTTTCACGTCAATTTGTATCTGTTACTTCATTATTCCATCACATTGATCATCACACACATTATTTTTTGTCACAGTGTCACCTGAAAGACAATGTAAATCACAAATACTATTGATTGATTTATATATCAATCAATAAACTTACATACATAAAGATAACAATAAATAATTGAATAACTGAGATGACATACCCTATTGAGAGGATGTATAACTTTGTCTGCTCAACACTTTAAAGTTTTATATGTCTCACTATTTAAATGATATATTGCCAAGCATTGTGTAATCATGCTTTAAATGCTCCGCTGCAGGTGTCAGACCCTTTCCTGGGGCTCCTTTTCCCCCCCTCCGTTTGGGGATCCTTATCCTACATGGTGAATTCTTGTAAACTGCAGTCCCCTCCGGCGTTATTCCAGTGCGTGGGGAATCCACACGACCAGGAGGGTGTTCTGGGACCCTGGGGCATCTCCTGTTGGAAACCTTGGTAAAAATGTTCAGTGTCTACACACGATAAATTGGTGACTATGTTACTTATATATTTTTAAATTTTGTAAAAATTGGTGAAAATATTTGATGCTTACTCTATACAACCTTTTTACAGCAACACCGAAACCTCTGAAGAAGACCCATGAAAAGGGTCGAAACGCGTTAGAAAGTGTTACATAGTTTCACATACAATTGTGTTAAACTGTATGACCACTTTCAGTGTTTGCAATTGTGTTCAATGACATGTTACCAGAACTCATATCTTAAATCTGTACCACCCATTTCCTTTGAATTTTAATAAATCCATTTTTGTACATACATTGTCATCCATTTTTGAATCGAGCTGCCTAAAAACCCTACTGGGGGAACTTCCCATTCTTCAGACTATTGGGGTGAGCAGCAATATCCCTCTCATATTGTGTCCTTTCCATTCCACATATATATATATTGCAGAGCCCTGCAGCACTAACACACTATGCATATGAAGTGAACAGTAACAAGTGCGCCAAGTGGGCGACCGTTAACTAGGCGCCCTGTGGTGCAGTAACCAAACAAATTAGCAAACTGACCAGGCCTGGTTCAGATATCTACAACTTAGTCTATTGGGGATAAGGTTCTTTTCTTCACCGGCAGGTCTTTAACGGTGGTGCACTTTAACAGAGTATGATTTGTAATCCAATGGGAAATGTAAAGATGGGGTGAACACTGTATTATATAACGTGTTAGTACCGCTCCTTTAAGGTCCTCTAATGAGAGTATCAAGAACAACTTGCGGGCCACGGCAGTCTATAGGCCTATTCGCAACAACAGTATATATTTTGGGCATACGCCCTCTCACCCGCCCGGACAGGGTCCCAGTCCGGGGAACTTCCACCGACTGTATCCCACACACACACACAGTGTCCCCAACGATCGGGTCCTCGATCCGGTCCCGGCTGTAGACAAACGAGGTCCGGAGCCACCCAGGCTCGCAGTGGGGTGGCAGGCTCTTTGGTGCTGTGCAAGGTCTCAGGCTTCAGGCCTTGCACTCCGACACATCCGCACAGGAGGATCAGTCTCTGAAGTCTCGTGTCCCAAAGAGGCCGAGCGCAGCCGCGCCTTCTCCTTATATAACCCCTCCCATAAGTCTCTGCGGTGAATACTACCGAATGGGTTTCTGGGTGATGTAGTCTCCGGGAAGTAAAAGGGGAACACCCCGCTACACACTCCACCCACTTGAACTCTTTGGTCCCCAAAGATAAACTTTAACAAAGACTATGTACAACTTTAGACAATTCTGCGAACGATGTTGGCATAGGGAATTCCCACCAAAACTGAGGGGTAGAATTCCCTTGCCCACAGGTCACATTATCATAGGTGGCCTGCCTAACTGTGCCAGAGAGTGATCTGGGGTTGCCCTCCACCAAATGGACAGTGGAGGGGTTTGGATTCTCAGCATTTCTCCTAGCAGTAACTACAGAGTCCTCCGAGCTATTCCCCATTTGTGGATAGGTCAGCCTCTTAGGAGGCCGGATGACTCTTCGAGCCCTTTGCTCTCTTGGGACTTCTGGCTCTGGCGCCACAGGCTCCTCTTCCTCTGAGTAACTATCACGGGCATCTTCCCAGTGATCTGATAAAGGACTAGATGGGATGAACTCTGTGGCCTCTGGGTTCAGTGTTCCATCTGGAGTGTCTTCAGTAGGTGGAAGATCTATAGTGGAAGTTCCTGGAGTTGGGGAAGGCCACAACCAATCAAGTTCTCTTTCTTCATCTTCACTAAGTTGAGAGGCCTCTCCATCTTCAGCTCGGGAGGTCTGTGACCTAGTGTTTGGCCTGGGAGTATCCAGAAAAGAGACCGGTTCAGGAGAATCTCTCACGGAAGGTATCCTGACTGCTTCAGCAAGTGGGAGCAGGTGGTTTCGATGCCACGTCTTCAGTGGGCCTACCCTCCCTTCTGGCTTCAACTTGTAGACAGGTAGGCCCGGCAACTTCCTACAGATGACATAGGGTTCAGATCTCCATCTGTCTGCAAGTTTGTGCTTCCCAGGAACCCCCAGATTGCGTAACAGTACTCTATCCCCGGGCTGTAGGTCTTGTATCCGGACCCTCAAGTCGAAGTTTCTTTTGTTCCGAGCTCCTCTTTGATCTGAGGCCGCTTGAGCTTGTTCATAGGCCACTTTCAGGCTGTGTCTGAGCCTGTCCACATATCCTTTGTGGGATGTGGCTGAGGAATGGTCCAGAGAGGTGCCAAAGGCCAAGTCCACAGGCAGTCTCGCCTCTCTCCCAAACATGAGTCGATAGGGGGAGTAGCCTGTAGCATCACTAGTGGTGCAGTTGTAAGCATGTACTATTGCTGCTTTGTGTTTGCTCCAATGTTGCTTCTTCTCACTTTCCAGCATCCCCAACATGTTGAGCAAGGTTCAGTTAAACCTCTCCGGCTGAGCATCTCCCTGTGGGTGGTAAGGGGTAGTTCGAGTCTTCTTGATTCCCAACGAATCCAGGAGTTTCCGGATCAGTCGACTCTCAAAGTCCCTTCCTTGATCTGAATGAAGTCATTGGGGCAGCCCATAATGGACAAAGTACTTCTCCATGAGTATCTTGGCTACTGTAGAAGCCTTCTGATCATTGGTTGGGAAAGCTTGGGCATACCGGGTTAAATGATCGGTTATCACCAGAACATTTCCTAGTCCACTCAGATCGGGTTCGAGGCAGAGGAAATCAATGCATACCAGATCCATTGGGCCTTGACTTTGTAGATGGCCCATTGGGGCAGCTTGATGAGGTAAAGTCTTCCTCTGAATGCATCGTGCACATGAGTGGCAGTACTCTTCTACCTCTGCCCTCATGCAGGGCCAATAGAACCGACTTCTAACAAGTTGAAAGGTCCTTTCAGCCCCTAGGTGACCATGATTGTCATGCAGGGCAATCAGAGCAGTCTCTCGATGTTTCTCTGGGAGGAACAGTTGCCATTTATCTTCTGAGTCATCAGAGGGGCCCCTTCGGTAGACCACTCCCTGATGTACCTGCAACCTGTCCCACTCTTTCCTCAACAGGCGGGCTTCTTTTGAGGAGTGACTCAGGAGTTTGTTTGGATCCTGATTCTCCAGAGCTTCCAGAACCAATTTCCCCATTGGATCTTCTAACTGGTCACTTCTTAGTTCCTTCTTGGACAACTTTGGCAGATAGTCTTCTCCCAGCTGAGTTCCTCCACAGTATTGTTTGGGGACTCCTACCATGGTAACTCCTATCTCTTCCGCCCGTGAGCCCCCTCTGGCTTGCAATTCAGCCCCTTGACAAAGGGCCCGCACCCCATCAGGTGCTACTTGAGTCCAGTCTTCCTTGTCACAGTTGGGACCATGGGATCTCCTAGACAGAGCGTCTGCATCTCGATTCCCAATCCCTGGCCTGTACTTTAGGCTGAAATTGAATCCAGACAATGCGGCCAGCCACCTGTGTCCAGTGGCGTCCAGTTTTGCTGTAGTGAATAAGTAGGTCAGGGGGTTGTTGTCGGTCTTCACAATGAACTCCGCCCCATACAGGTAGTCTTTGAGCTTGTCTACTATCGCCCACTTAAGGGCCAAGAACTCCAGTTTATGAGTGGGGTAGTTTTTCTCAGAGGGGGTCAAGCTCCTGCTCACGTAGGCAACGGGCCGCAGTTGCCCCTCGTGTCCTTGATAAAGCACTCCCCCCAGACCGTCATGACTAGCATCTACGTGTAGTTCATAGGGTTTGGTTGGGTCTGCATAGGCCAAGACTGGAGCAGTGGTTAGGCTCTTCTTCAATGCCTGGAAGGCCTCTTCACATTTCTGGTTCCACTGATCTTGGACCGACTCTCCCGGCTTCCGGGGTCCTGAGTCGTCCTCTTCTCCCTCAGTCTTGAGCAGTTCATTCAATGGTCTAGCAATTCGGGCAAATCCCTCCACGAACCTCCTGTAATAGGAGCAGAACCGCAAGAAGGACCAGAGTTCTGTTAATGTGGTGGGTCCCGGCCAGGAGGTAACTGCCTCCAGTTTCTCAGGGTCTGTGGCCACCCCTTCTTCAGACACTATGTGTCCCAGATAATTCACAGAAGATTGATAGAACCGACACTTCTCAGGCGAAAGCTTGAGTCCCTCCTCACTGAGTCTCCTCAAGACTTTTTCCAGCCTCTCCTCGTGTTCCTCCAGGGTTCTTCCAAAGACAATGACATCGTCCAGGTATACAAGGACTTCAATAAGGTTCATGTCCCCTACAGTCTTTTCCATGAGACGTTGGAAAGTAGCTGGGGCTCCAGACAGACCTTGGGGCATCCGGTCGAATTCAAGGAATCCCACTGGGGTTATGAATGCTGTCTTCTCCTTGTCTTCTGGGTGCATAGGGATCTGATAGTACCCACTCTTGAGATCCATAACGCTGAACCACTTGGCTCCAGATAAGCCCTGCAAGGCATCCTCTATCCTCGGAGTGGTGTACTGGTCAGGTATGGTTCTCCTGTTGAGGGTCCTGTAATCGATACAGAGCCTCAACGATCCATTCTTCTTCCTGACCACCACTATCGGTGAGGCATAAGGGCTTCTGGACTCCCGTATCACACCAGTCCTTTTCAATTCTGCAAGTTGTTCCCTTAGATCCTCCAGATCTGCTAGTGGGACCCGCCTGACCCTCTCTCTGAAGGGCTTGTCTTCTTGGAGGTGGATCCGATGGGTGGCACTCCTTGCACACCCCACATCGAATTTATCCCTGGAGAAGATTTTCTCCCATCTGGTCAACTGGGCCTTGGCTCTCTCCTTCCAAGCCCTGGGCAGGTTCGGGTTTTCCATGGATAGCTTCTCCCAAGCATCTCCTCCTTCGCCCGCCCCCTTTACTTCCGACAAGTTGACCGGGGCAGCAGGGCTCACCTGGCCCAGCAGCATTCTGGCAGGGATTTCCATGGGTCCATCTGTATTGTTCCTAACACTCACTGGAACTCTACAATGGGCCTTCTTCAGGGCCTTCAGCGGAATCACTTCTGGTATTACTTCCAGGCCGGGGAACTCTTCCCTTGGGTCAGACTCTAACATGACAAAGGGTCCAGGTTGCTCCCAAGTAAGCTTCACAGTGGCTCTGAGACAGGCTACTTCACCGGGCTGCAACACCACCCCTTCTCTTCCAAGTCTCCACACCTTCCCTATCCCCTCTCCAGGGGTCTTCTGCTCTAGGACCAGCCGTTGATAAGCCGTCTTCAGCATGGGGTGAATCTTGGTGGCCGCTGACCCCTTCTCTTTCGCTAGGGGGGTCAGAAGTCTTCGGACCAAGTCCGTGTTTGTTCCTATTATAAGGGAACTCTTGTTGGCTCCTGGCGGGCCGAGGGCATACAACCGCCAGAGTATCAAACACTTCAGCTTTTCCAACCAAGATCATCCTGACAGGCAAATAGCCATCGTAGGGGAAATTCTGGGTCCCAATCCCACATATCTCTAGTCCCTCTATCCCTCTATCTTCTGGATGGGCAGGTGACTCAAGTGCTTCTCGTAGAAATCTCGGTATAACAGGGTCACTTGTGCCCCAGTATTGTGCCCCAGTATCCAAGATGGCTCTGGTGTAGACCCCCTCCACTTGAATGTGCACTATGGGAGATGGGCCTACTAGCTTCTCTGGATATGGCCCGGCAGGGGTCGCCTTCTTCTGGCCCTTTCCCTTCTGACTCTCTTTCGTCCAGCTCCTTTTGGACTTTAGTCTTTCCTGAGCCTGGTATGCATTGATTTCCCTCCTTTCAATGGGTGTACAGACCCGCTGAGGGATATTATTGATTTTCCTAGGTGTGCACCCCCTCTGGGGAACGCTGTGCCTCTTCTGAGGGGTCTTGCCCCCTTTCTCTGGGGTGTATCTTTGTTGAGGAATGATGTATTTCTTCTGAGATGTTTTATCTCTTCTTTCTTTCTGCTTCGCTTTCAGCTTGGAGTTCACTGAAGGTGATGGGCACCCGGTTGACTCCTTCACCGGGGCCCTCTGGAGTTTCCCGCCGACTTGCGGTTGTCCAGCTTCTTCTTCTTGGGACTGGAACAAGTAGCCGCAACATGGCCAATTCCTCCACAGTTAAAGCAGACTATATCTCCCCATTCTTGTAAAGATGCGGGTGCCGAAGCAATTGGGAATAGTTCCTTCCGTGGTACCTCTCTCTTGGGACCCTCTGTGTCTTTCGCCATCAAAGAGGTCAACATTTCCAACACCTTGGATGTCTGTGCTTTTAAAGTGTCTACCTCTGAGTCTCTTTCAGGGGTCATCACTGGGTTGACTAGCACCTGTGCGGGGACAACATTTGCCTTAATCATTTGCTGGTCCTGTTGTAGCGCCTCCTCATCTCTGATGATTTTTATCAAATCAGCATAAGTCAGCAACGTTCCTCCTCCCAAGGTTTTCAGGTGCAGCCAGACTGGATCCGAGCGTAACGCTCCCTTTAAGACTTGCTTCATTCTTGCCGCATCTGCATCTTAGGGCTTCATTCCCTTCTTCAACACAATCTTGCACAGCAACCTGTTTAGTCTTCTAACATATTCTGACAGTTTTTCCCTTGGTTGTTGGAAAGTATGTTCAAATTGGTAGACCATCTCTGTCACCTTTTCCAGTTGACCAAACTCTTCCTGTAGCATAGCTAGACAGTCTTGAGCCGTGCAATCGGCATTCCCAAACCGAAAACTTTTCACTGCTTCTGCTGCTGCGCCTTTCAGGCTTTCTATCACTCGTTGCCTCTTCTGTGCTTCAGGCACCTCCCATGCCTCTACTGCCTGCAATGCCTGCTCCACCCAGGTATCAAAGTCTTCTTCCCCTGCAGGGACAGGGAGCTTCCCTGAGAATGTCTTCAATCTCCGGTAGCTAGTTTCTACATGCACTGTGTTTGTCTTCTGACATTTGCTTAGCAGATCTCCTATCGCCTTTATCAATTCTGGTGACATAGCAGTGGCAGGTGCGGGTATCACCGGGGGCGTCACCCTGTCTCCCTTTACTGCTGAGGCGCGGGCCGCAGCCTGCAGTGATCCCATCGGTGATGGTTCCTTCTTTATAGTTAAAGCAGGCGCCACCCTATAGGTTCTATTATCTGGCGTCTTTACACACTTGCACCTGCAGGCCTCTGGTATCCCGTCTCCGTATTCCACTAGTGCATACTGATATGAAGTATCCGGGTCTGCCTTTATATCTATCACCCATGGCGTGTGATCTGGGGACACTGACTTCATCAACTCCTCTACCGTCTCAGTCTTCCATTCCTCCCCTGAGAGGCTGATGACTATTGAATTGTTTGGCTCTGCCCTTACGGCTTTGCACCACTCTTCTACCGCTTGTGGATCCATGGGGTCCATGCCGGCACTTCTGGCATTCACCTGCTGTATCAGGATCCCGGACCCGAGCCCCCACGTGTAGCGATACCTCCAACTAAGAAGGCCGCAGATTTAGTTTGGGCCCTGAAAGACAGCTCCGCCAACCCCCGGCAAAGTACTCGACCCCCTACTGGCACAGTTAGTTACGGCAGCAATAAACTCTTATACTGTATGAGTAATTCAACATCGAGACGATAATAGTATAAAAAGGGTACAAGATTTACTTAAGCTTTTGATAAGAAAGGGGTTAACATTTATAACAGTTCACAGATAGTATATATATATATATTGCAGAGCCCTGCAGCACTAACACACTATGCATATGAAGTGAACAGTAACAAGTGCCCCAAGTGGGCGACCGTTAACTAGGCGCCCTGTGGCGCAGTAACCAAACAAATTAGCAAACTGACCAGGCCTGGTTCAGATATCTACAACTTAGTCTATTGGGGATAAGGTTCTTTTCTTTACCGGCAGGTCTTTAACGGTGGTGCACATTGTATTGCGTTTGTTAAAAATATGATTTTTATTATATTAATCAGACATAGGATACATGGGACAATTTTACAATAGTCAGATTACCTGTCAGCATTTGGTTTAAGTAGATCTCTCAAACAAATGACAATGGGATTAGATACCATTGTTGTATCCAATATGCTAATGTCTCTATAGCCACAGTAAACATTACCTGTTTGAGATTTCTTTCAGCTCTCAAACTGAAAGAAATCACAGTTTAGATTACAGGTTCGTTTTTTGAGTAGACAATAGGTAGATAGCATTGTTGTATTCAATGCTATTGTTGAAATACAGCTACAGCTATGTTTTCTGTTTGGTAACAATGGTAAACAGCACACATAAAAACAGGGCATAAGCTAGGAAGCTGGGAGACACACCATGTTGCTGTAAGATCATGAAGAAGAACAGGACCTGATCTCCAAGAAGAATCATTGCCAATGGAGATCATGAACAAAGCGTAATCCAAGTTAAGTAACCTTTAAATGTATTTGTAGTTATAGACCATAGGCTGTTCTATTTTCTAGGCATTTTGCTTGTTATAGATATATGTCAGTCTTGTAGTATATTCCTAATATTGTAATAGTTTTGTATGTACAGCATCTTGTATAGTAAAAGCACATTTACACACTGCAGAAGTCTCAGCTTCCTTGTTATACCACAGAGTAACCTTGCTAGATAAACGTAAAGCACCCGCCCGGACAGGGTCCCAGTCCGGGGAACTTCCACCGACTGTATCCCACACACACACACAGTGTCCCCAACTATCGGGTCCTCGATCCGGTCCCGGCTGTAGACAAACGAGGTCCGGAGCCACCCAGGCTCACAGTGGGGTGGCAGGCTCTTTGGTGCTGCGCAAGGTCTCAGGCTTCAGGCCTTGCACTCCGACACATCCGCACAGGAGGATCAGTCTAAGAAGTCTCGTGTCCCAAAGAGGCCGAGCGCAGCCGCGCCTTCTCCTTATATAACCCCTCCCATGAGTCTCTGCGGTGAATACTACCGAATGGGTTTCTGGGTGATGTAGTCTCCGGGAAGTAAAAGGGGAACACCCCGCTACACAGGTATAGACCGTTACGAGGTAACATTCCCTAGACTAACTGTGCCAGTGTGGGTTGAGTAGATTGCCGGGGGTTGGTGGTGCTGTATACAGGGTCCGAAACAAAACCCAGCGGCTCTCTTAACTGGGGGTAGCGCTACATGTGGGGGCTCTCGAGTCTGGGATCCTGATACAGCAAGCAACGCGCCAAAAGTACCAGCATGGACCCATTGGAAGTGGAACAGTGGTGCACGGTGGCTGGAACCGATTTAGCCGCAGCAGTAGTTATTGAACTCCCGGGGATCTGGCAAGAAGTAGCGGTAAAGCAGCTAGTAATGTCGCTGTCCCCACACCAGAAAGCATGGGTGATAGATGTCAGGTCGAATTCTTCGCTGACCCACGCACTAATAGAATGGAAGAATGAAATCCCAGAGCATTTCAAAAGTCCAAGCATAAAAGCAATGGATGATCAGACCTATAGCTTAATACATGCGCTGCCAGTCAAGGGAGGATGGTTTCAGACACCAAAACCATCACCTCCACAGATATCTCCACCACAGTCCCCAAAAGCAGGAAAGCAGAAGGCTAAAGAGAGTCCCGGGTCACCAAGGCCGGTACAAGGCAGGGGCGGAAGGGGCACGTGCCCTGGGCGGTACCATTTGCTATAGGAGGGGGGGCGCAGCCTGCAGGTGAAGTTATGCCACGGCCGCCATCCGCCAGTGTGTACAACTTAAGTCACCTGTGTCAGTGTCCACTGTACAAATTGTGTGTGCCGAGTGCGTGCGCTCCTGCATCCTCCCTACCCTCAGCTTCACTGTCTCCTACTGTCATGTTTACTCCCCCCTCGGAGGAGTCTCGTAGTCCCTGCCAGCGGCGTGACGTCACTCATGGCCGGAGGCGAGGTGGGAGGACTCAGTGGAGCGCAGGGAGCTGTGTCGGTCTCGGCACTGTGACCTAGAGGAGCCGAGGAGCTGCTGCCTGGCTCTAGCTGGAAGGAAGCTAAGCTAGAAGAGTTTCAAACTGGATTGCAGTGTGACTGACAGTGTGCTACGGTCCGGACTGAACTTGTGTAAAAGTAAGAAGAAACAGATTAATAAATGGCTGGATTGGGGGAGGGGAGGAGGCTGAGGCGAGGTTAATGACCACCACTGCTGTTTAATTTCCGCTGTGACAGATGGGGAAGTGTGTGGTGTGTACAGTGTGTGCAGTGAACCCTCTCCTGCATGGAATTTGGCTGGGAGAGGAGAGCTGACTTGTAGTGGAAGTGTGCTGTGCAGTGTATTATAATGTCCAGGTTGGCATAGCTGTATAACAGGTGGGAGTATATATATATGGCAGCATGGACAGGGGTCGGCAAGGTGTCCCCATATGGACACTGGTCCGTGTGCAGTCCTTGCAATGTCCACTGCCGCCACTGACTTTTTTTACATTTTTTATAAGGCTTCTTTCACACTGGGGTGGCGGGTCCATTAGTGGTAAAGCGCCGTCAGTTTTAGCGGCGCTTTACCACTATTTAAGCGGTACGCTAGCAGGGAACTTTTAACCCCCAAGAAGGGGTTAAAAGTGCCCATGTTGCTAGCCGGAGGTGGCTGAGGGCAGGTTAATTACAATGGTATGTAATATACAGCATGGAGGAGGGTTAATGTGTTGCCACATTGATGACTGATGCATTAGTGACCAGTGGCAGTTAATTAATCCCTTTGTGCTGCATTGGTGGCACTAGTGTTAGTGTTAATGCATCTGTGACCAATTGCAATACATTAACCACTTAAGGACCGCCGCACGCACTTATACATCGACAGAATGGCACGGACAGGCAGATGGGTGTACGCCGTACAGGTACGTCCCCTTTAATTTGCCGCTGTGTGATCGCGCACTCCGTGACCGTGGGACCCGCGGACTCGATGTCATTTTCATTTCCCTTGATTTAATTTTTTTTATATTTTCTAATTGAACTTGTATTGCTTTAAGTATATTCTTGTTTTGAAACAACATTGATTCTTTCTTAAAAACGGGGGGGGGAGGGCACAGTTTGCCATCTTCACCCTGGGCACCAAATGTCCTTGTCCCAGCACTGCGGGTCACCACCGGCCACCCTCAGCGCAGAATTGTGCGCGGTCCAGGGGGAGATTGTAGCCCAGTGTAAGAAGGATCCTGCAGACTACCCAATGTCGGGATACAGAAAACTCAGGATATTTTCTGGAAGGAAACCTGTACCTTCGGAAGAAGAGGGATTTGAGGAGTGGCTAGACGCCACTCAGGCTTTAGAAGAATGGGAAGTCCCAGAACACCGAAAGAAACAGAGAATCACAGAGAGTCTGAAGGGGCCTGCCTTGGAGGCCATGCACAACCTAAAGCTGAGCAAGAAAGACTGTGATGCACTGGATTATCTGGACATTTTGCAGAATGTGTTCGGTGGAACAGAGAAAGTCACTGAGCTCACTTAACAGCTGGGGCACTGCTATCAGAAGACAGGAGAGAAACTGTCAGAGTTCATGAGGCGTCTGGATAAGATCCTGCATAAAATTATACTGAAGAAGGGGATCGACCCAAGGAAGGTGGATGAGGCCCGTGTTCAGCAGGTGTTGCGGGGAGCTCAGCCCCTGGACCCCTTTGCTTTGGCGTTACGCACTCGACAGGATGGGAAGAGCCTGGAGTACCCCGACTTAATCCGAGTGGTCAGAGAAGAAGAGGCTATGTTGGAAGACAAAAGAAGGAACCAACCAGTTGAGCCAACCAATCCTCCGGCGGTGATGGTCAGGACGGCCATGACCCTCAAGAGAGACTCAGAGGTGGATACCTTGAAGTCACAGATGTCCCAAGTATTGGGGATGCTGACCTCCCTGATGGCCAAGGATCAAGGGGTACCAGAGAGGGAAAGTCCGAAGAAGGAGCTGTTTCCAAACACCTCAGCGCCCGCATCCCTGCAAGATTGGGGGGATGCGATTTGTTTCAACTGTGGAGGGGCTGGTCATGTCGCCAAAGTGTGTTCCAGTCCAAAGAAAAAAAAGATGAATAAACGCAAGCCGGCGGAAAACTTCAGAGGGCCCCGGTGAAGGAGTTAACCGGGTGCCCATCATCTCCAGTGAGCTCCAAACTGAATGAGAAGCGTAGAAAGAGAGAGGACAGCACCCCTCAGAAGAAACACAGTGTTCCCCAGCGGGAATATACACCGAAGAAAGAGAATAGTGTCCCTCAGCGGGTAGCTACACCTATTAAGAGGAGGGAGATCAATGCATACCGAGCCCAAGAGAGACTAAAGTCCAAGGAGAAATGGAAGAAAGAGAGTCCAAAAGGGAAATGCCAAGATCAAAAGAAAGAGACCCCTTCGAAGCAGTATCCAGAGAAGCTGGTAGGCTCCTCCCCCATAGTACCTGTGCAAGTGGAGGGAGTCTACACAAGAGCCATATTGGATACTGGGGCACAAGTGACCCTGTTATACAGGGACTTTTATGACAAGCATCTAAGTCATCTACCCATCCAGAAGATTGAAGAGTTGGAAATATGGGGGATTGGGACCAGGAGCTTCCCTTATGATGGCTATCTGTCCATAAAACTGACCTTTGACACATCTATAGCTGGGAAGTCTGAAGTGTTTGACACCCTGGCTGTGGTATGCCCCCGACCGCCTGGAGCTAACAAGAGCTCCATAATAATAGGGACCAACACGGACTTGGTTCGGAGACTCTTGGCCTCTCTAGTACGAAAGAAGGACCCCATGGTCACCAAGATCCACCCAATGCTGAAGACAGCCTACCAGCGACTGGTCTTAGAGCAGAAGGCCCCGGAAGAGGGGGTAGGAAAGGTCTGGAGGCTGGGAAGGAGAGGAATGGTGCTGCAACCCGGCGAAGTAACCTGTCTCAGAGCCACTGTGAAGCTCACTTGGGAGCAGCTTGGGCCTTTTGTCATGTTGGAACCTGACCCAAGGAAAGAACACTCAGGCTTAGAAGTAGTCCCAGAAGTGGTCCCGTTGAGGGCCCTGAAGAAGGCACACTGTAAAGTACCTGTGAGTGTCAGGAATACTACGGATGGCCCCATGGAAATCCCAGCCAGGATGTTGCTGGGCCAGGTGAGCCCTGCTACCCCGGTTGTCTTGTCGGATGTGGAGAAGACAGAGGGAGAAAGGACTATTTGGGAGAAGCTCTGCATGGAGAACCCGAACCTGCTAAGGGCTTGGAAAGAGAGAACCAAGGCCCAGTTGACCAAGTGGAGAAGGATCTTTTCCCAAGATTAGTTCGCTGTGGGGTGTGCGAAGAGTGCCACCCACCGAATCCGCCTCCAAGAAGATAAACCCTTCAGGGAGAGGGTCCGGCGAGTCCCGTTGGCAGACCTCGAAGACTTGCGAGAGCAGCTCGCCGAGCTCAAACGAACCGGTGTTATCCGGGAGTCCAGAAGCCCCTATGCCTCTCCGATAGTGGTGGTCAGGAAGAAGAATGGGTCATTGAGGCTATGTATAGACTACAGGACCCTCAACAGGAGAACCATACCCGACCAGTATACCACCCCGAGGATAGAGGATGCCTTACAGAGCTTGTCCGGGGCAAGGTGGTTCAGTGTAATGGATCTCAAGAGTGGGTACTATCAGATCCCCATGCATCCAGAAGATAAGGAGAAGACAGCTTCCATAACTCCTGTGGGGTTCTTTGAGTTTGACAGATTGCCCCAAGGTCTGTCTGGAGCTCCAGCCACCTTTCAATGCCTTATGGAAAAGACTGTGGGAGACATGAACCTCATCGAAGTCCTTGTCTACTTGGATGACATCATTGTCTTCGGGAGAACCCTGGAAGAGCATGAGGAGAGACTGGAGAAGGTTCTGAGAAGACGCAGTGAGGAGGGACTCAAGCTTTCACCCGAAAAATGCCAGTTCTATCAGTCATCCGTTAATTATCTGGGACACATAGTGTCCGAAGAAGAGGTAGCTACAGACCCCGAAAAGTTGGAGACAGTCACCTCCTGGCTAAGGCCCACCACTGTGACAGAACTCAGATCCTTTTTGGGATTCTGTTCCTATTACAGGAGGTTCGTGGAAGGGTTTGCCCGGATAGCCAAACCTCTGAATGAGCTGCTCAAGACGGAAGGGGAAGAGGATGACTCGGGCTCCAGGAAGCCAGGGGAGTCAGTCAAAGACCAGTGGAACGAGAAGTGTGAAGAGGCCCTCCAGATGTTGAAGAAAAGCCTAACCACTGCCCCTGTCCAGGCTTACGCAGACCCAAAGAAACCGTATGAACTCCATGTGGATGCCAGTCATGATGGCCTGGGAGGAGTGCTCTATCAGGAGCACGAAGGGCAACTGCGACCCGTTGCATATGTGAGCAGGAGTCTAACACCCTCGGAAAAGAACTACCCCACTCATAAGTTGGAGTTCCTAGCCCTCAAATGGGCTGTAGTCGACAAGCTCAAAGACTATTTGTATGGGGCAGAATTCACAGTGAAAACTGACAACAACCCCCTTACTTATCTTTTCACCACAGCAAAGCTGGATGCCACGGCACACAGATGGCTGGCGGCCCTGTCTGCTTTCAATTTTAGCCTGAAATATAGACCTGGGGCTGGAAATCGAGATGCGGACGCCCTACAAGAAGATCCCATGCTCCAACCAGCAGTACAGAAGACTAGACCCAAGTGGCACCCGACGGGGTGCGGACCCTCTGTCAGGGGGCTGAACTCCAGGCCAGTGGCGGTTCAAGAGCAGAAGAGATAGGAGTCACTGTAGTAGGGGTCCCCAAACAATACTGTGGGGTAACCTAGCTGGAGGAGGCTGACTTGCCAAAACTGTCAAAAAAGGAGTTGAGGTGTGACCAATTGGAAGACCCCATGGGGAGATTTGTCCTGGAAGCCCTGGAGAGTCAGGATCCAGATAAACTCTTACGCCACCCTTCAAAGGAAGCTCGTCTGCTGAGGAAGGAATGGGACAGGCTGCAGGTGCATCAGGGAGTGGTCTACCGAAGGGGTCCCTCTGATGACCTGGAAGACAAATGGCAACTGTTTCTACCCGGGAAACATCAAGAGACCGTCCTGGTCGCCCTGCATGACAATCATGGCCAATTGGGAGCGGAAAGGACCTTCCAGCTCGTTAGGAACCGGTTCTATTGGCCCTGCATGAGGGCCGAGGTCAAGGAATACTGCCACTCATGTGCACGCTGCATCCAGAGGAAGACTTTACCCCACCAAGCTGCCCCAATGGGCCATCTGCAAAGTCAAAGCCCACTGGATTTGGTATGCATTGATTTTCTCTGCCTCGAACCCGACTTGAGTGGACTAGGAAATGTTCTGGTGATAACCGACCATTTCACCCGGTATGCCCAGGCCTTTCCAACCAAAGACCAGAAGGCTTCCACTGTAGCTAAAGTACTGATGGAGAAATACTTTGTACACTACGGGCTACCACAACGGCTCCGCTCGGATCAAGGAAGGGACTTTGAGAGTCGGCTGATTCGGAAGCTCCTGGATTCCTTAGGAATCAAGAAGACCCGAACCACCCCCTACCATCCACAAGGTGATGCTCAGCCGGAGAGGTTCAACCGAGCCCTGCTCAATATGCTGGGGACCTTGAGTAGTGAAAAGAAGCAGCATTGGAGCAACCATATAGCAGCAATTGTGCATGCATACAACAGTACCACAAGTGATGCTACAGGGAACTCACCCTATCGACTTATGTTCGGAAGAGAACCAAGACTACCGGTAGATCTGGCCTTTGGTACCTCCTTAGGCACTGGTGCCACAACACTGCAACCCCTCACAGATACTGTACTTGGAGCACAGCAATGAGCCCTGTTGCAAAGTATTGCATCAAAAATTGTAATTACACGCCCCTGTTAAACAGGGGCTGAAAAATTGGGCCTTAGGCACTGGTGCTGGTCCCACGAGACTGCAACCTCTCCCAGATACTCTAGTTGGAGTGCAGGAATGAGCCCTGCTGCAAAGCATTGCATAAAAAATTGTAATTACATGCCCCTGTTAAACAGGGGCTGAAAAATTGGGCCTTAGGCACTGGTGCTGGTGCCACGACACTGCAACCTCTCCCAGATACTCTAGTTGGAGTGCAGGAATGAGCCCTGCTGCAAAGCATTGCATAAAAAATTGTAATTACATGCCCCTGTTAGACAGGGGCTGAAAAATTGGGCCTTAGGCACTGGTGGCGGCACCCAGGAACAAAAATGTTCTTCCAAGCTATCATCATCAATCGGATCATTGAGGAGGAGGAGGATAGTCAGTCAACATAACAGGACAGTCACTCAGCATCAGCATCAGTCTTGAAGGGATGTGACATTTGAAAATAAATGAGTCTGTTATATCAGCTTCAGGTGTTTGGTAGCTGGTGGTGATCCAAGACTGGTTCATCTTTATGAAAGTCAGTCGATTAACTGAGTCGGTGGACAGGCGCACCCTGTGATCCGTGACAAATCCTCCAGCAGCACTGAATGTGCGTTCTGAAAGAACGCTGGATGCAGGACAGGCCAGTAGCTCAATTGCATACTGTACAAGCTCTGGCCAGTGATCCACCCTCAAGACCCAGTAAGCCAGAGGATTTTCGGTGGAGAAGGTGTCCAAGTCTGACCTTGCCCCTAGGTATACCTGCACCATGTATATCAGACGCTGGCGATGGTTGCTGGAACCGATCATACCTTGGGGCTGCGGACTAAAGAATTGTCTGAACGCATCGGTCAGACGGCCACCTTCCCCACCGCTCCTTCCTTGACTGACCGAAGCCTCAGCAACTCGTTGTCCAGGACCAGGAGTTTGTAACCTCCCAGTCTCTGGGAACGCGTTGCACAGACCTTTCTGCAAGGCCTCCCGGAGTTGTCTCATCCTCTGCTCCCTCTGCGACGGTAAGATAAGGTCCGCAACCTTACCCTTGTACCGTGGATCAAGGAGAGTGGCCAGCCAGTAATGGTCCCTCTCCTTGATCCGAAGAATACAAGGATCCTTCCGCAGACTTTGCAGGATCAGGGAGGCCATGCAGCGTAGGTTAGCTGAGGCATTCGGTCCGGAGGACTCTGGGTCACTAAGGACGACATGATCCGCAGCCACCTCCTCCCAGCCACGTACAATTCCACGGGTTTCTTGGGACTGTAAATCATCCCTAAAAGACTGCTGCTGATGATGCTGAGTGCCAGGCTCCACCTCCATTCTGACACAATCCTCCTCCTCCTCCTCTTCCTGTGCGATGGGTGGGACAGAAGGAACACTGTCTGGGTAAAGGGGGCCTTGAGAGGCAAGGAAGTCCTCCTCTTCCTGCCTCTGTTCTGCCTCATGTGCCCTGTCCATTATTCCACGCAGCGTATGTTCCAACAGGTGGACAAGAGGTACAGTGTCACTGATGCATGCACTGTCACTGCTCACCATTCTCGTGGCCTCCTCAAATGGTGCCAGGACAGTGCATGCATCCTTGATCATGCCCCACTGGCGTGGTGAAAAAAAACCGAGCTCCCCTGACCCTGTCCTGGTGCCGTAGTCGCACAGGTACTCATTGATGGCCCTCTGCTGCGTGTGCAGCCGCTGCAGCATGGCCAACGTTGAGTTCCACCTGGTGGGCATGTCACATATAAGGCGGTTCTTGGGCAGGTTCAACTCCTTTTGCAGCTCAGCTAGGCGAGCACTGGCTTTATAAGATCTGCGGAAATGCACACAGACTTTCCTGGCCTGCCTCAGGACATCCTATAAGCCCGGGTACTTGCCCAAGAACTGCTGCACCACCAGGTTAAGGACGTGAGCCACACAGGGCACATGGGTCAGTTGTCCCTGTCGGAGGGCGGAGAGGAGGTTGGTGCCATTGTCGCAAACCACCATTCCTGGCTTAAGCTGGCGTGGCGTCAACCACCTCTCAGCCTGCCCCTGCAGAGCAGACAGAACCTCTGCCCCAGTGTGGCTCCTGTCCCCCAAACACACCAGCGCAAGCACGGCATGGCATCTTTTTGCCTGCGTACTTGCGTAGCCCCTTGAACGCCTACGAAGCACCGCTGGTTCCGAGGACAAAGCACAGGAAGAGGCCATGGAGGAAGAAGAAGAGGAGGGGGTGGAGGAGAGAGGTGTGTCACAACCAGTAGTAGCATTTTGGAGGCGTGGCGGCGGAACAACCTCCAACACTACTGCACCTTGTCCTGCATCCTTCCCAGCTGCCAAAAGAGTGACCCAATGGGCCGTGAAAGAAAGTTAACATCCCTGTCCATGCCTGCTGGACCATGAGTCGGCGGTAATATGCACCTTACCGCTGAACGCCCTGTCGAGCGAGGCCAAGACATTGCCTTCCACATGCCGGTAGAATCGCCTTCCGTGAGAAAAAGTGGCGTTTGGGAACCTGCCACTGAGGAACCGCACATTGCACAAACTCACGGAAGGGGGCGGAGTCTACCAACTAAAAAGGCAGCAGTTGAAGCGCTAGCAATTTAGCCAAGCTAGCATTCAACCGCTGGGCATGTGGATGGCTGGGAGTGAACTTCTTTCGACGTCCAGCAGCTGGGGCAGGGAAATTTGCCTGCTAGAATCGGACGTCGGTGTACTGCTAGCAGAGTGCCCGCAAGTACTTGGCTGTGACACACCTAATTCTACACCTTCATTCCTCTCAGTGCAGGTTTCAGAGAGGACTGAAGGTATAGTGGGGTTGGAGATCCCAGCTGATGCGGTGCAAGGAGAGGTCCACTTTGATCTTTGGTGCTGGTCTTTAAGGTAGGCTTGCCAACGAGCTGCATGGCAGGTCAACATATGTCTGGTCAAGCATGTGGTGCCCAAGCGGCTGATGTTTTGGCCACACGATATACGCTTGAGACATATGTTGCAAACAGCAGCTGTGCGATCTGATGCACTCGACTCAAAAAAGGCCCACACCAAAGAACTTTTTGAATAACGGGCAGAGGCAGCGCCCTGCACAGGCGGAGCTCTGCGGTGGGATTCAGTCGGTGTGCTGCCCTTACGCTGGCCCCCCGAGGGCATCCTGCCTCGTTGGAGATGTGCCTCCTCCTCATCCTCCTCCTCCTCTCTCCTATTAGGCACCCACGTGGAGTCAGTGACCTCATCATCCCCTCCCTCCTCATCACTGGAGCCAATCTGGCAGTATGCTGCAGCTGCTGGAACATGACTGCCAGATTGGTGTCCTTCTTGAGCATCCCCTCTCTCTGCTCTCACGCTACTGCCTTCCTCTAGCTGGGTATCATCATCAGACCCCTCGAAATGCTGGGCATCCTCCTGGAGCATGTACCCAACACTGTGCTCAAACAGTTCGGGGACTCCTCAGGAGGACATGGTGGGTCTAGGGAAGGAGTGACTGATGATGACATTGATACCAGGGAAGAGGACGCTTTGGCAGCTGCTTTGCCAGTACCCTGAGCCTGGGTGAGAGAGGAAGAGGAGGATGAGGAGGGCTTGGTCATCCACTCTACCAAGTCTTCGGCATGATGCGGCTCAACACGTCCAGCTGCCGAAAAGAAGAACAAGCGTGTCCCATGGCCACGTGCTGATGACGATGCACTGCGTCCACGACCAGCACTGTTGTCTCTAGACACAGAGCCTGCTTGCCCTCTTTTATTGGCTCCTGACTGTCTGCCTCTCCTTGTTTGCCTTTCAGACATTCTAATGGCCTGCAGGGAGATGGGAAAACCAGCAATAAGGTGTATATTTTGGGTGTATATTTCAGGTGTATATTTTGCAGGAATCACACTATGCCTGCTGTAAGTGCTGCAAATGCCTGTTAGTGTAACACACTAGGAAAACACAGCAATAAGGCCTAGCTTCAGGAGTATATTTTGCAGGAATCACACTACGCCTGCTGTAAGTGCTGCAAATGCCTGTTAGTGTAACACACCAGGAAAACACAGCAATACGGGCTAGCTTCAGGTGTATAATTTGCAGGAGGCACACTCCGGCCGCTGTAAGTGCTGCAAATGCCTGTTAGTGTAATGCACCAGGAAAACAAAGCAATACGGGCTAGCTTCAGGTGTATATTTTGCAGGAATCACACTACGCCTGCTGTAAGTGCTGCAAATGCCTGTTAGTGTAACACACTAGGAAAACACAGCAATAAGGCCTAGCTTCAGGAGTATATTTTGCAGGAATCACACTACGCCTGCTGTAAGTGCTGCAAATGCCTGTTAGTGTAACACACCAGGAAAACACAGCAATACGGGCTAGCTTCAGGTGTATAATGTGCAGGAGGCACACTCCGGCCGCTGTAAGTGCTGCAAATGCCTGTTAGTGTAACACACTAGGAAAACACAGCAATAAGGCCTAGCTTCAGGAGTATATTTTGCAGGAATCACACTACGCCTGCTGTAAGTGCTGCAAATGCCTGTTAGTTTAACACACCAGGAAAACACAGCAATACGGGCTAGCTTCAGGTGTATAATTTGCAGGAGGCACACTCCGGCCGCTGTAAGTGCTGCAAATGCCTGTTAGTGTAACACACCAGGAAAACACAGCAATACGGGCTAGCTTCAGGTGTATATTTTGCAGGAATCACACTACGCCTGCTGTAAGTGCTGCAAATGCCTGTTAGTGTAACACACCAGGAAAACACAGCAATACGGGCTAGCTTCAGGTGTATAATGTGCAGGAGGCACACTCCGGCCGCTGTAAGTGCTGCAAATGCCTGTTAGTGTAACACACTAGGAAAACACAGCAATAAGGCCTAGCTTCAGGAGTATATTTTGCAGGAATCACACTACGCCTGCTGTAAGTGCTGCAAATGCCTGTTAGTGTAACACACCAGGAAAACACAGCAATACGGGCTAGCTTCAGGTGTATATTTTGCAGGAATCACACTACGCCTGCTGTAAGTGCTGCAAATGCCTGTTAGTGTAACACACCAGGAAAACACAGCAATACGGGCTAGCTTCAGGTGTATAATGTGCAGGAGGCACACTGCGCCCGCTGTAAGTGCTGCAAATGCCTGTTAGTGTAACACACCAGGAAAACACTGCAATAAGGGCTAGCTTCAGGTGTATACTGTGCAGGAGGCTTAGCAACAATGACACTGACACTGTCCCCTGCCTATCCTTCTCTCTCCCTGCACACAAGGTTTAGCAAAGAATATGACACTGACACTCTCCCTGCCTATCCTTCTCTCTCCCTGCACACAAGGTTTAGCAAAGAATATGACACTGACACTGTCCCCTGCCTATCCTTCTCTCTCCCTGCACACAAGGTTTAGCAAAGAATATGACACTGACACTGTCCCCTGCCTATCCTTCTCTCTCCCTGCACACAAGGTTTAGCAAAGAATATGACACTGACACTCTCCCTGCCTATCCTTCTCTCTCCCTACATACAAGAATAGCACAAAGAATAGCACACTGTCCCTGCCTATCCTTCTCTTTCCCTGCGCCGGAACACACTACACAAGGCCGCCACGCTGGCGGCCTTTTATAGTGTGGGGCGTGTGCTAAACCCCCTGAGCTATAATTGGCCACAGGCAACCTGCCTGTGGCCAATTATGGCTCTCCTAGCTGCCGGCGCTGTGATTGGCCAAGCATGCGGGGTCACAGTGCATGCTTGGCCAATCACAGTGCCGGGATTGCACTGCGATGGCGCAGTGTATTGTGGGCCGTTCGCGCCATTCGAATTTGGCGCGAACGGCCCAAATAGTTCGATCTTCGTCGAACGATCAAACAGCCGATGTTCGAGTCGAACGTATGTTCGACTCGAACACCGAGCTCATCCCTAGTGCACACTGTGTTCAGGACCGTGCACCTGCTCCTGCACGCCTGTCAAATTTTAACATGCAACTGTCTGTGGACATGCAGACACCAAAACAGACACAGCCTGCATGCGGTACGGGTGCCAGTGCCCGTCTGAACAACACTTAAAACTTTTTTTTTAGTTTTGGATAGCGTGGGGAGGGATTAGAACCCCTGTCAGTTTTTATTGCTGTCTGTGCCCCTGTTAGGGAGATTTACCCTCTCTATTTGCCCTGTTTACCATTATCATAAAAAAAAGAAAGTAAAAGAAAATCTCACATTTTGGGTTGCCCCACGAGCAAAGTAATAGAGGGGAAATCTTCTGATGGAGACACTAGTTCTTGTGACCTGGGGGACCCTAAGGAATTCTCTTAATTTGCAGGGATTTCCAATTGCTTCCTGGTTTGACTATGGAACAGGAAGCGAAGGTAAATCTCTGCAATAGGACACAGATGGCAAAAAAAATCTGAAAGGGGTTACTCTATCCATAATGAAAAAATAAAGTTTTGCCTATAGTTCTACTTTAAAGACCTCCAATGTGACAAGGACAACATAAAAAAGATAATTCTAATACATTTTTCTTCTTCAGGCATCTCATTATTCACCAGCTCTTGCCTCCATATAAAAAGTGATTATGCCTAGACAGTATATCATTATTAAGTAGGAGATGATAATGTAAATATTCATGTGTAGCAAGGTTACTGGCCTCCTTCAGTCTAATGATAACCTCCTGGGCCAGAGACAGCTGACATTCTTCTGATATGGTGGGTTGTGAGGCATAGTGGGTGCAAGGTGGATAAAGTTATTGAAATAGCAAATTGGGCATACTTGGTCAAATTTGAAAGCACCACATCCCGATTATTGGATATGAAAGAAGGGGGGGAGAGAACAATGGGTGCACTAGGTACCCTGGGACTTTTAAACTACGGTGCTTGGTAGAGAAGGACACAGAGATGGAATCTTAAAAGATTGAATTTTATTACAATATAAATACAAATATGCATAAAATAACCATCCTTGCAGATGTATGGCTCGATGGCCATATGTGCGAATCACTGCTAGGTTGCCACTCGACTAGTTTTGCTACTAGTGATGAGCCGAACACCCCCGGGTTCGGTTCGCACCAGAACCCGCGAACGGACCGAAAGTTTGCACGAACATTAGAACCCTATTAAATACAATGGATGCGAACGTTCGGATTCTAAAGTGCTAATTATAACGACTATTATCCATGTTATTGTCCGAAACAGAGTTTGGGAACCCGGGTTCTGCACCAGGGGACATGTATCAATGCAAAAATAAGTTTTAAAAACGGACGTTTTCCGGGAGCAGTCATTTTAATGATGCATAAAGTGAAAAAAAAAAAAGTCAAATATTCCTTTAAATATTGTACCTGGGGGGTGTCTAAAGTATGCCTGTGAAGTGCCACGTGTTTCCCGTGTTTAGAACTGTCCCTGCACAAAATAACATTTCTAAAGGAAAAAAAGCCATTTAAAAGTGCTTGCGGCTTTAATGCAATGTCTGGTCCCGGTAATATGGATGTAAATCTTTAGGAAAAATGGCATAGCTACCCCATCAACCCCCCCCCCCCCTACCCCAGCCCATTACCAGCCCCTTTGGGTCTTGTATGAATATTAAGGGGAACCCCGCACACAAAATAAAAAAGGACCTATATACTCTGAACAGCCGTATACAGGCGGTGCATACAAGACAGGGACTGTAGGTTTGTTCTTATGTAGAATCTGTTTGTAATTTTGAACAGCTGCATTGTTTAAGTGTAGCTCCATGCCAAATTCCTTTTTTTTAGCTTTTTATAAAACATAGGGAACGGTTATCACCCCTGTCACATTTTTTTTGCTGTCTGTGCCCCTGTTCAGAACATTTCACCTCACTTTGCGTCCCAATGACAACTGTTTTTGAAATGTGGTGTTTTTATTGAAACGAGGATTGGTGATAAAGCATCAGTAGAGAGGAGACACCTTTCTCCCATATTAATTCTTACAGGAGAGAATTTTCCTTCCAAGGGGTAGATTTCCTCTCACTTCCTGTTGTCTTCTTCCGTTTGCAAGTAGTAGTAGTTTGTAAGTTGGATGTTTGAAAGTAGGGACCTGCTGTATATACTCTGCAGAAATTTGCCCCTTAGGTGTTGGTGTTGGCACAACACTGTAAGCCCTCACAGTTACTCTTGGTGGGTGCTGGAACGCCCTGCTGTCAACTATTATATCAGGAATTGTAATAACATATAATTGTTGATCAGTGGTAGTAAAAATTGGGCCTTTGATGGTGGTGCTGGTGCCAGAACACTGTAAGGCCTGACAGTTACTCTTGGTGGGCGCAGCAATGGGCCCTGCTGTGAATTATTCGATCAATAATTATAATTGCATGCCCCTGTTGAATAGGGGCTGAAAAATTGGGCCTTTGGTGGTGGTGGTGGTGGTGGTGGTGATGGTGGTGCTGGTGCCACAACACTGTAAGGCCTGACAGTTACTCTTGGTGGGCGCAGCAATGGGCCCTGCTGTGAATTATTCGATCAATAATTATAATTGCATGCCCCTGTTGAACAGGGGCTGAAAAATTGGGCCTTTGGTGGTGGTGGTGGTGGTGATGGTGGTGCTGGTGCCACAACACTGTAAGGCCTGACAGTTACTCTTGGTGGGCGCAGCAATGGGCCCTGCTGTGAATTATTCGATCAATAATTATAATTGCATGCCCCTGTTGAACAGGGGCTGAAAAATTGGGCCTTTGGTGGTGGTGGTGGTGGTGATGGTGGTGCTGGTGCCACAACACTGTAAGGCCTGACAGTTACTCTTGGTGGGCGCAGCAATGGGCCCTGCTGTGAATTATTCGATCAATAATTATAATTGCATGCCCCTGTTGAACAGGGGCTGAAAAATTGGGCCTTTGGTGGTGGTGGTGGTGGTGATGGTGGTGCTGGTGCCACAAAACTGTAAGGCCTGACAGTTACTCTTGGTGGGCGCAGCAATGGGCCCTGCTGTGAATTATTAGATCAATAATTATAATTGCATGCCCCTGTTGAACAGGGGCTTAAAAATTGGGCCTTAGGCACTGGTGGCACAACACTGCAACCCCTCACAGATACTGTACTTGGAGCACAGCAATGAGGCCTGTTGCAAAGTATTGCATCAAAAATTTTAATTACACGCCCCTTTTAAACAGGGGCTGAAAAATTGTGCCTTAGCCACTGGTGGCGTCACCCATAAACCAAAATGATCTTCCAAGCTATCATCATTAATCGTATCATTGAGGAGGAGGAGGAGGAGGATAGCCAGTCAACATAACAGCACAGGCACTCAGCATCAGCATCAGTCTTGAAGGGATGTGACATTTTAAAATCAATTAGTCTGTTATATCAGCATCAGGTGTGTGGTAGCTGGTGGTGATCCAAGACTGGTTCATCTTGATGAAAGTCAGTCGATCAACCGAGTCGGTGGACAGGCGCACCCTGTGATCCGTGACAAATCCTCCAGCAGCACTGAATGTGCGTTCTGAAAGAACGCTGGATTCAGGACAGGCCAATAGCTCAATTGCATACTGTGCAAGCTCTGGCCAGTGATCCATCCTCAAGACCCAGTAAGCCAGAGGATTTTCGGTGGGGAAGGTGTCCAAGTCTGACCTTGCCCCTAGGTATTCCTGGACCATGTATATCAGACGCTGGCGATGGTTGCTGGAACCGATCATACTTTGGGGCTGCGGACTAAAGAATTGTCTGAACGCATCGGTCAGACGGCCACCTTCCCCACCGCTCCTTCTTTGACTGCCCGAAGCCTCAACAACTCGTTGTCCAGGACCAGGAGTTTGTAACCTCCCAGTCTCTGGGAACGCGTTGCACAGACCTTTCTGCAAGGCCTCCCGGAGTTGTCTCATCCTCTGCTCCCTCTGCGACGGTAAGATAAGGTCCGCAACCTTACCCTTGTACCGTGGATCAAGGAGAGTGGCCAGCCAGTAATGGTCCCTCTCCTTGATCCGCAGACTTTGCAGGATCAGGGAGGCCATGCAGCGTAGGTTAGCTGAGGCATTCAGTCCGGAGTCCTCTGGGTCACTAAGGACGACATGATCCGCAGCCACCTCCTCCCAGCCACGTACAAGTCCACTGGTTTCTTGGGACTGTAAATCATCCCTAAAAGACTGCTGCTGATGATGCTGAGTGCCAGCCTCCACCTCCATGCTGACACAATCCTCCTCCTCCTCCTCCTCCTCCTCCTCTTCCTGTGCGATGGGTGGGACAGAAGGAACACTGTCTGGGTAAAGGGGGCCTTGAGAGGCAAGGAAGTCCTCCTCTTCCTGCCTCTGTTCTGCCTCAAGTGCCCTGTCCATTATTCCACGCAGCGTGTGCTCCAACAGGTGGACAAGAGGTACAGTGTCACTGATGCATGCACTGTCACTGCTCACCATCCTCGTGGCCTCCTCAAATGGTGCCAGGACAGTGCATGCATCCCTGATCATGCCCCACTGGCGTGGTGAAAAAAACCCGAGCTCCCCTGACCCTGTCCTGGTGCCGTAGTCGCACAGGTACTCATTGATGGCCCTCTGCTGCGTGTGCAGCCGCTGCAGCATGGCCAACGTTGAGTTCCACCTGGTGGGCATGTCACATATAAGGCGGTTCTTGGGCAGGTTCAACTCCTTTTGCAGCTCAGCCAGGCGAGCACTGGCATTATAAGATCTGCGGAAATGCACACAGACTTTCCTGGCCTGCCTCAGGACATCCTGTAAGCCCGGGTACCTGCCCAAGAACTGCTGCACCACCAGGTTAAGGACGTGAGCCATACAGGGCACATGGGTCAGTTGTCCCTGTCGGAGGGCGGAGAGGAGGTTGGTGCCATTGTCGCAAACCACCATTCCTGGCTTAAGCTGGCGTGGCGTCAACCACCTCTCGGCCTGCCCCTGCAGAGCAGACAGGACCTCTGCCCCAGTGTGGCTTCTGTCCCCCAAACACACCAGCGCAAGCACGGCATGGCATCTTTTTGCCTGCGTACTTGCGTAGCCCCTTGAACGCCTACGGAGCACCGCTGGTTCCGAGGACAAACCACAGGAAGAGGCCATGGAGGAAGAAGAAGAGGAGGGGGTGGAGGAGAGAGGTGTGTCACAACCAGTAGTAGCATTTTGGAGGCGTGGCGGTGGAACAACCTCCAACACTACTGCACCTTGTCCTGCATCCTTCCCAGCTGCCAAAAGAGTGACCCAATGGGCCGTGAAAGAAAGGTAGCGTCCCTGTCCATGCCTGCTGGACCATGAGTCAGCGGTAATATGCACCTTACCGCTGACCGCCCTGTCCAGCGAGGCCAAGACATTGCCTTCCACATGCCTGTAGAGAGCCGGAATCGCCTTCCGTGCGAAAAAGTGGCGTTTGGGAACCTGCCACTGAGGAACCGCACATTGCACAAACTCACGGAAGGGGGCCGAGTCTACCAACTGAAAAGGCAGCAGTTGAAGCACTAGCAATTTAGCCAAGCTAGCATTCAACCGCTGGGCATGTGGATGGCTGGGAGTGAACTTCTTTCGACGGTCCAGCAGCTGGGGCAGGGAAATTTGCCTGCTAGAATCGGACGTTGGTGTACTGCTAGCAGAGTGCCCGCAAGTACTTGCCTGTGACACACCTAATTCTACACCTTCATTCCTCTCAGAGCAGGTTTCAGAGAGGAGTGAAGGTATAGTGGGGTTGGATATCCCAGCTGATGCGGTGCAAGAAGAGGTCAGCTTTGTTCTTTGGTGTGGGTCTTTAAGGTAGGCTTGCCAACGAGCTGCATGGCAGGTCAACATATGTCTGATCAAGCATGTGGTGCCCAAGCGGCTGATGTTTTGGCCACGCGATATACGCTTGAGACATATGTTGCAAACAGCAGCTGTGCGATCTGATGCACTCGCCTCAAAAAAGGCCCACACCAAAGAACTTTTTGAATGACGGGCAGAGGCAGCGCCCTGCACAGGTGGAGCTCTGCGGTGTGATTCCGTCGGTGTGCTGCCCATACGCTGGCCACTCAAGGGCATCCTGCCTCGTTGGAGATGTGCCTCCTCCTCATCCTCCTCCTCCTCCTCCTCTCTCCTATTAGGCACCCACGTGGAGTCAGTGACCTCATCATCCCCTCCCTCCTCATCACTGGAGCCAATCTGGCAGTATGCTGCAGCTGCTGGAGCATGACTGCCAGATTGGTGTCCTTCTTGAGCATCCCCTCTCTCTGCTCTCACGCTGCTGCCTTCCTCTAGCTGGGTATCATCATCAGATCCTTCCAAACACTGGGCATCCTCCTGGAGCATGTACCCAACACTGTGCTCAAACAGTTCGGGGGACTCCTCAGGAGGAGGACATGGTGGGTCTAGGGAAGGATTGACCAATGAAGATAATGATACCAGAGAAGAGGACGCTTTGGCAGCTGCTTTGCCAGTACCCTGAGCCTGGGTGAGAGAGGATGAGGAGGATGAGGTGGGCTTGGTCATCCACTCTACCAAGTGTTCGGCATGATGTGGCTCAACATGTCCAGCTGCCGAAAAGAAGGACAAGCGTGTCCCATGGCCATGTGCTGATGACAATGCACCGCGTCCACGACCAGCACTGTTGCCCCCAGACACAGAGCCTGCTTGCCCTCTTTTTTTGCCTCCTGACTGTCTGCCTCTCCTTGTTTGCCTTCCAGACATTTTAATGGATGGCCTGCAGGGAGATGGGAAAAAGAGCAATAAGGGCTACCTTCAGGTGTATACTGTGCAGGAGGCTTAGCAACAATGACACTGACACTGTCCCCTGCCTATCCTTCTCTGTCCCTAAACACAAGGATTGAAAATATGGAACAGCAAAATTGGTTTAGAACAGAATAGCACACTGACACTTTCCCTCACTGTCCTACTCTGTCCCTCCCTACAAACAAGTTTTAGCACAGAATAGCACACTGATAATTTGCACGAGTGTCCTTCTCTGTCCCTAAACTCAAGGATTTGAAATATGGAACAGCAAAATTGGTTTAGAACAGAATAGCACACTGTCAGTTTCACTCACTGTACCTCTCTGTCCCTAAACTCAAGGATTTGAAATATGGAACAGCAAAATTGGTTTAGAACAGAATAGCACACTGTCAGTTTCACTCACTGTACCTCTCTGTCCCTAAACTCAAGGATTTGAAATATGGAACAGCAAAATTGGTTTAGAACAGAATAGCACACTGTCAGTTTCACTCACTGTACCTCTCTGTCCCTAAACTCAAGGATTTGAAATATGGAACAGCAAAATTGGTTTAGAACAGAATAGCACACTGTCAGTTTCACTCACTGTACCTCTCTGTCCCTAAACTCAAGGATTTGAAATATGGAACAGCAAAATTGGTTTAGAACAGAATAGCACACTGTCAGTTTCACTCACTGTACCTCTCTGTCCCTAAACTCAAGGATTTAAAATATGGAACAGCAAAATTGGTTTAGAACAGAATAGCACACTGTCAGTTTCACTCACTGTCCTACTCTGTCCCTACAAACAAGATTTAGCACAAAATAGCACACTGACACTTTCCCTCACTGTACCTCTCTGTCCCTAAACTCAAGGATTGAAAATATGGTTCAGCAAGATTGGTTTAGAACAGAATAGCACACTGACACTTTCCCTCACTGTCCTACTCTGTCCCTCCCTACAAACAAGATTTAGCACAGAATAGCAGACTGAAAATTGCCACGAGTGTCCTTCTCTGTCCATAAACTCAAGGATTGAAAATATGGAACAGCAAAATTGGTTTAGAACAGAATAGCACACTGACACTTTCCCTCACTGTCCTACTCTGTCCCTCCCTACAAACAAGTTTTAGCACAGAATAGCACACTGATAATTTGCATGAGTGTCCTTCTCTGTCCCTAAACTCAAGGATTTGAAATATGGAACAGCAAAATTGGTTTAGAACAGAATAGCACACTGTCAGTTTCACTCACTGTACCTCTCTGTCCCTAAACTCAAGGATTTGAAATATGGAACAGCAAAATTGGTTTAGAACAGAATAGCACACTGTCAGTTTCACTCACTGTACCTCTCTGTCCCTAAACTCAAGGATTTGAAATATGGAACAGCAAAATTGGTTTAGAACAGAATAGCACACTGTCAGTTTCACTCACTGTCCTACTCTGTCCCTACAAACAAGATTTAGCACAAAATAGCACACTGACACTTTCCCTCACTGTACCTCTCTGTCCCTAATCTCAAGGATTGAAAATATGGTTCAGCAAAATTGGTTTAGAACAGAATAGCACACTGACACTTTCCCTCACTGTCCTACTCTGTCCCTCCCTACAAACAAGATTTAGCACAGAATAGCAGACTGAAAATTGCCACGAGTGTCCTTCTCTGTCCCTAAACTCAAGGATTGAAAATATGGAACAGCAAAATTGGTTTAGAACAGAATAGCACACTGACACTTTCCCTCGCTGTCCTACTCTGTCCCTACAAACAAGATTTAGCACAGAATAGCAGACTGAAAATTGCCACGAGTGTCCTTCTCTGTCCCTAAACTCAAGGATTGAAAATATGGAACAGCAAAATTGGTTTAGAACAGAATAGCACACTGACACTTTCCCTCACTGTACCTCTCTGTCCCTACAAACAAGATTTAGCACAAAATAGCACACTGACACTTTCCCTCACTGTACCTCTCTGTCCCTAAACTCAAGGATTGAAAATATGGTTCAGCAAGATTGGTTTAGAACAGAATAGCACACTGACACTTTCCCTCACTGTACCTCTCTGTCCGTACAAACAAGGATTAGCACAGAATAGCACACTGTCACTGACACTCTCCCTACCTATCCTTATCTGTCCCTAAACACAAGGAATCCAGGATTATGTAAAGGAAAAATAATGACACTGTCCCTGCCTATGCTTCTCTTTCCCTGCTCCGGAACACACTACACAAGGCCGCCGCGCTGACGGCCTTTTATAGTGTGGGGCGTGTACTAAACCCCCTCAGCAATAATTGGCCACAGGCATCCTGCCTGTGGCCAATCATTGCTCTCCTCGCTGCCGGCGCTGTGATTGGCCAAGCATGCGGGGTCACAGTGCATGCTTGGCCAATCACAGCGCCTGGATGACACTGCGATGGCGTAGTGCATTGTGGGCCGTTCGCGTCACTCGAATTTGGCGCGAACGGCCCAAATCGTTCGATCTTCGTCGAACGATCGAACAGCCGATGTTCGAGTCGAACGTATGTTCGACTCGAACACGAAGCTCATCCCTATTTGCTACACAGAGCTTCCTCAGGAGTGATTGAAACTATAGCAGATTACACTGAAAGCACATAATACACAAAATTAGCATAAGGATTGGTTAAATAATAAATGCATTGCAGTAGGTTTATTAAGAAATGTGTTAAGGAATGCACTTCAAGCATAGCCTGGTTATAATAACAAAGTTTTTTTGAAGGGAAAGTATTGACATGCATAGTATATCATGACCCAAACTGGACAAAAAATATATATGTACACTCACCAATTTGCTAGGTTAATAAATCATCGCAAGAACAAAGACTGAAAAATTCTTTCAAATCCCACGGATTAAAGAAAACGACATTTCCCACTGGTTTAGTCAACCACCTATCCACATCCAATGACCCACCAACAGTATAGCAACCACAGGGGTTAGGAGCATAGTAAAGCTCAACCTGTAAAAATAATACAGGAGAGAGGGGGCTAAGGGTCAATAAATCAAATTGTAAATAAAATGAAAGAATGAAAAAATGAAGCAAAATCATACCTGAATATATGGGTGACAAAGGTCACAACCAATATGCCAATGCAGTAGTGGTCTCATTTAGTGTTGATATGTTATGTTAAAGGAGATGGCACTCCTGTTAGAGAGATTGGTGCAGGTAGAGTGAACTGAGTAGGAGTGGTAAAAACCACCCCTAACTGATGATGAAGCGTTGCAAACTCACTGTCAGCAAAATAAGTATTTGGTCAATATCAAAAGTTCATCTCAATACTTTGTTATATATCCTTTGTTGGCAATGACAGCGGTCAAACGTTTTCTGTAAGTCTTCACAAGGTTGTCACACACTGTTGCTGGTATGTTGGCCCATTCCTCCATGCAGATCTCCTCTAGAGCAGTGATGTTTTGGGGCTGTCGCTGGGCAACATGGACTTTCAACTCCCTCCAAAGGTTTTCTATGGGATTGAGATCTGGAGACTGGCTAGGCCACTCCAGGACCTTGAAATGCTTCTTACGAAGCCACTCCTTCATTGCCCAGGGCGGTGTGTTTGGGATCATTGTCATACTGAAATACCCAGCCAGGTTTAATCTTCAATGCCCTTGCTGATGGGAGGAGGTTTGCACTCAAAATCTCATGATACATGGCCCCATTCATTCTTTCATGTACACGGATCAGTCGTGATGTTCCCTTTGCAGAGAAACAGCCCCAAAGCATGATGTTGCTACCCCCATGCTTCACAGTAGGTATGGTGTTCTTTGGTTGCAACTCAGCATTCTCTCTCCTCCAAACTTGGCGAGTTGTGTTTTTACCAAACAGTTCTACTTTGGTTTCATCTGACCTTATGACATTCTCCCAATCCTCTTCTGGATCATCCAAATGCTCTCTAGCAAACCTCAGACGGGCCCTGACATGTACTGGCTTAAGCTGGGGGACACGTCTGGCACTGCAGGATCTGAGTCCCTGGCGGCGTAGTGTGTTACTGATGGTAGCCTTTGTTACGTCGGTCCCAGCTCTCTGCAGGTCATTCACGTGGAGCCCCAGATCGAGGGAGATTATCAGTGGTCTTGTATGTCTTCCATTTTCTAATTATTGCTCCCACAGTTGATTTCTTCACACCAAGCTGCTTGTCTATTGCAGATTCAGTCTTCCCAGCTTGGTGCAGGTCTACAATTTTGTTTCTGGTGTCCTTCGACAGCTCTTTGGTCTTCACCATAGTGGAGTTTGGAGTGTGATTGTTTGAGGTTGTGGACAGGTGTCTTTTATACCGATAACAAGTTCAAACAGGTGCCATTAATACAGGTAATGAGTGGAGGACAGTGGGGCCTCTTAAAGAAGAAGATAAAGGTCCGTGAGAGCCAGAAATCTTGCTTGTTTGTAGGTGACCAAATACTTATTTTCCACCATAATTTGCAAAAAAAATGATTTCCAAATCAGACAATGTGATTGTCTGGATTTGTTTCCACATTTTGTCTCTCATAGTTGAGGTATACCTATGATGACAATTACAGGCCTCTCTCACCTTTTTAAGTGGGAGAACCTGCACAATTGGTGGCTGACTAAATACTTTTTTGCTCCACTGTATGTCGGCACAATGGCACTGCTGGGCACAAGCATGTGTAGCGGCCCCCTCACCCCGTCCTCTTTAGCTAGGGGTATGTCACGCGACAGAGTGAGGTGCGCTATGGCCCATGTCCTCCCCATAACTGTGGGTGAGGTGAAGGCCAATATCTGATGTTTCCTCGGGCCGGTGTGTCTTGGGCATGTACCGAGCCTGTTGTGCAGAAAACCACAAAAACCACCCTTTGCTTTCATTAACAGAGTCCATACACCGATCACAGTCCAACTGTTGGTTTTATTTCGTATCTCCACATACAGGCAATGCGATGGCAGGATACGGTGGGATGAGCAGGTCGAGGCACTATACTGATCTGGGTCCCTACACCCCCTGTGCTATGACCAAGGGTTGCAGGAGTCTTAATTCAAAATACCTCCGCTGCGTTGTAGCCCCTATCAGGGGAAGATGTCCTCCAAGAGAGTTACCGGAGGCCCATCCGTCACCGGGTTGACGCTGCACCGGAATCTTCGGACGGGTGACCCCCCCAGCCTCCTCACCTCAGATGCGGGTCCCCTCGGTAGGGGCACCCTGGAATCACTTCACCCTTGCGGGACCCAGTCGGAGTCACTGGGTCCCAGGCCTCCTCAATAGTACCTCATCCCAGGCTGAAGGTGCCTGGGATGGAATCCCAGCTTCATTCCGGCCAGGCCTAGGGCGCCTAGGCCGGAACCTTGAACCGCCCGCACCCAGGCCGAAGGTGCCTGGGTGCGTGACGAGATGATCCCCGAAGACCTTGTGGCGAGGGCGTCTCCCCCTTTTATCTCCTCCCATCAACACCACGGCGGGTTCCCCGCCCCAGCCGTACCATCTCCAGGAAGGGACAAAAAAGGGTAGCACTGTGGTGAATATTCTACCTGAAGCCTGTAGGTACTCCACCACCCACAGGCAAAGGAGAATATTACATCCCCCAATCCTCCACGAATAACAAAAAGGGGTCTAAACCCTGACATAATTACACACCTGGGTCACACTACCCCCAGGTGTATCCCACTAAATCTGAAGACCCCGCTACACACTCCCTCCTGTGATTTGACGCTGGTCCCCAGCGTCAGGTGCACACCCATGTCTCCCCAGGAGCGGTGACATGGAGCAAGCCCCAGAGGCTGTCCCCAAATTTGTGAATACTAAGTGTGCAAAGACCTGCTCAAAAGGGAAAGGAAAAATATAAAACGATAAACTTTTGCATAAAACATCTATTCTGTACACATGTACAATCCCTCCCATCACTGTCTAAGAACCACCCCATACTCAGTAGTCTTGACCGATGAATCTCCTGCAGAAGGGAAACAAAAACAACATCCTAACAATCTGTGTTAACTTGGAATGAATAGGTCTGTCAGCCGAGAGACCCACTCACTCCAATAAGCAAAGTGATGCATGTGTAAAATTTTCAAACAGTCGTTGCACAACACTGCCACCTGTTGACAGTGCCGCGGTCATGACACTTGCCGAGATCTTCCTTCTTCCTGCTTTTCTACGCTAACTTTTACCCCCAGAGTCTCTGCCTTTGGCACATGAAGAAGAGGGAGCAAAACAACAGCTCCCAAGTCTCCAGTGAGTGAAAGAAAAACCCAAATCAAAACAAAAGTAGGGCGCAGTTCTGAGCGTCTGGGAATGTTCCTTCCAGAAAGTTCAACAGCAAACAAAATAGGAGCTCACTTCTCCTACAAGTAAAACCTTGGATCCGGCAAAAACAGGGGCTTCAGGTGCTTGTCAAACACTTCCACCGAATATTCGACATCCTCTCGTTCTTTCCTGCAGATGAGCACCTTATCGGCATGAATATGGCGCCCCAGTCTCCAATCAGCTCTACAGTCTCTAAACTTTTTAGATACAGGCGGCGAACACGACAGGTATCGCCGGGCATGAGGCACTTTGAGCTTTTCCCATACAAACTCGTCGTACCACCTTTGTCGCAAAACTTCGACTTCATACAATAAGTCCCGAGGCAAGTAGGGGTACTCCCACCCATATTCACGGGCGACTCTTTGGGAGAAAAGTCTTTGCAATCTGGCTAGAGGTGGCATCACATCTCGCTCGCCTTCTCCTGGCTGTACGATGGCCTCCGGGTGCCGAGGTACCTTCACCATCTCGAGTTGCTTTGCCTTTGGTGCCCGCAACGAAGCACACTGCGTCCCCACTATCGGAGCGGGTGATGTGGTTGAAAGTGGAAGGTCGGTCGGAGGACTAGATTTCCTCGGGAACTCCGGGGCCTGCGCCCGGAGCTTACTGTCTTCTATGGACATGGGGGAATTCTGCGGTTTACACAGCACAGGTAGTGGGCGTCTGTCCCAGCCCTTCCGGTGAAACAGTTCGTCTATTTCTCCGTCATCACCACAGTCTGACAACGACTCTAGGTCGGAGGTGTCATACATCTCGGCGGGAAGGTAGTCTCTAGTAGACGGAAGGCTACCCTCCCTTGCGGGCTCCACCGGCTGTGGACTCCCGACACCTCCAACCAACACCACAGTCCCAGCCCCTAGCTCACCTGGACCTTCTGAAGAACTGGGATGTCCGGGACTCTCTTCTCTACCGGCGCCATCTAGGCCAGGCAAGCGGCGGGGTGAAGCTCGACCACAACCATAGGATGCCTGTACCAGGCCGACTTTCCTCTTCGAAGGTGGCAGCAGGGAATCTGTGGTGACTGAAGCAGTGTCCTCGGATTTCTCTCTTTCCGTCTCTGGTTGGGCAGTCACGTCGCCCTGGTCAGCGTGTACGGGGACCTCCGCAGAGGCCTGGATCTCTCCCTCCGGAGTGGCGGTTCCTGTAATGCAGTTGAGGCGAAGGGCCCGGGGCCTTACTGTGGATGATTCGACCTCAAAAAGAAACTCTTTGCACGCTTCACATCACCCGAACGGCTTTAGTTGGACCACCAGTCCCGAGCATCCGGGACAGATCACACCGAGGGCCTCCGTGTCTCTGCATGAATACAGAGCCAACTGTCCTCGGGGCCTGAGCCTTATCCCCGTGTCTGTCAGGGGAGCAGCAAATGCAGTCATCTTCATAGGGTAAGATACCGGCATCCACGGAGAGCTTGAATTCATTCCGACCACTTGCTGCTCCATCACGCGCTGACCACGCGCCGGAGTCTCCACGTGTATCTCCACACGTGGCCAGACTCCTCCCACGACTTGCTCGTTTTTGCGGGCTTCCGCCAGCCTCCGCCCACAAATTTCGCAGTCATGGGGTGCCTCGTGGCGCAGTGCATTAACAGTCCCCACATGTAGTACTTCACACGGCTGGACCTCTCCCTTTTTACGCTCCTCCGCGTGGGCCTTTCCCGACTTAGGGTCATGTCCACAACTCCGAGCAGGGATGCACTTTGGCCAATCACATGGCCGACCTGCTCGGAACTCCTCCGGGCAGCAAAGTTCAAACACAGACGTTCTCAGTTCCATCGTTGAGACACACACAATCCCGGACGAGCCCCCACGTGTAGCGGCCCCCTCACCCCGTCCTCTTTAGCTAGGGGTATGTCACGCGACAGAGTGAGGTGCGCTACGGCCCATGTCCTCCCCATAACTGTGGGTGAGGTGAAGGCCAATATCTGATGTTTTCTCGGGCCGGTGTGTCTTGGGCATGTACCGAGTCTGTTGTGCAGAAAACCACCAAACCACCCTTTGCTTTCATTAACAGAGTCCATACACCGATCACAGTCCAACTGTTGGTTTTATTTCGTATCTCCACATACAGGCAATGCGATGGCAGGATACGGTGGGATGAGCAGGTCGAGGCACTATACTGATCTGGGTCCCTACACCCCCTGTGCTATGACCAAGGGTTGCAGGAGTCTTAATTCGAATACCTCCGCTGCGTTGCAGCCCCTATCAGGGGAAGATGTCCTCCAAGAGAGTTACCGGAGGCCCATCCGTCACCGGGTTGACGCTGCACCGGAATCTTCGGACGGGTGACCCCCCCCCAGCCTCCTCACCTCAGATGCGGGTCCCCTCGGTAGGGGAACCCTGGAATCACTTCACCCTTGCGGGACCCAGTCTGAGTCACTGGGTCCCAGGCCTCCTCAATAGTACCTCATCCCAGGCTGAAGGTGCCTGGGATGGAATCCCAGCTTCATTCCGGCCAGGCCTAGGGCGCCTAGGCCGGAACCTTGAACCGCCCGCACCCAGGCCGAAGGTGCCTGGGTGCGTGACGAGATGATCCCCGAAGACCTCGTGGCGAGGGCGTCTCCCCCTTTTATCTCCTCCCATCAACACCACGGCGGGTTCCCCGCCCCAGCCGTACCATCTCCAGGAAGGGACAAAAAAGGGTAGCACTGTGGTGAATATTCTACCTGAAGCCTGTAGGTACTCCGCCACCCACAGGCAAAGGAGAATATTACATCCCCCAATCCTCCACGAATAACAAACAGGGGTCTAAACCCTGACATAATTACACACCTGGGTCACACTACCCCCAGGTGTATCCCACTAAATCTGAAGACCCCGCTACACACGTACAGGTACATCGCCTTTAAGAAGCCCAGCTGTGGGTTGCGACCCGGTCCTGAGCTCCGTGACCGCGCCCGTGGGACCCGCAGACCTGATCGCCGCCGGTATCCCGCGATCGGGTCACAGAGCTGAAGAACGGGGAGAGGTGAGTGTAAACAAACCTTTCCCCGTTCTTCTCCATGGCATGTCAGTGATCGTCTGTTCCCTGTCATCGGAACAGACGCAGACGATCAGTGACGTGTAACGTGTAGCCACACCCCCCTACAGTAAGAATCACTTCCTAGTGAACACTTAACCCCTACAGCGCCACCTAGAGGTTAACCCCTTCACTGCCAGTGTCATTTTCACAGTAAACAGTGCATTTTTATAGCACTGATCGCTGTAAAAAAGACAATGGCCCCAAAATGGTGTCAAAAGTGTCCGATGTGTCCGTCATAATGTCGCAGTCACGATAAAAATCGCTGATCGCCGCCATAACTAGTAAAAAAAAAATATTATTAAAAATGCCATAAAACAGTCCCCTATGTTGTAGAAGCTATAACTTTTGCGCAAACCAATCAATAAACGCCTATTGCAATTTTTTTTACAAAAATATGTAGAAGAATACGTATTGGACTAAACTGTGGAAATTTTTTTTTAATATATATCTTTGGGGATATTTATTACAGCAAAAAGTAAAAAATATCGTTTTTTTTTTTAAATTGTCGCTCTATTTTTGTTTATAGCGCAAAAAATAAAAACCGCAGAGGTGATCAAATACCACCAAAAGAAAGCTCTATTTGTGGGGAAAAAAGGACGCCAATTTTGTTTGGGAGCCACGTCGCACGACCGCGCAATTGTCAGTTAAAGCAACGCAGTGCCGAATCGCAAAAAGTGGCCTGGTCCTTTAGCTGCATAATGGTCCGGGGCTGAAGTGGTTAAAGTAACATAGTGCCATATCACAAAAAATGGCCTGGTCATGAAGGGGGTAAACCTTCCAGGGGTGAAGTAGTTAATTCAATTATATTAGTAAAAACGGACTCTATAATATGCCATGGAAAAAAAGCAGGGTGTCTGCTTTACATTTCTAACTACTTTTAACAGTGTTACAAACAAGAAAACCGACACCAAACTTGCTGCCCTAGGCACTGGCTAACAACCCCCCACAGCCCTGCATAGCGATGAATAGTAGACATGTTTGTTCCATGGTGTAAATATATATATATATTAACATATGGAGTCACACCACTCTGAATATGGTTTTGCATTTAAATTAGTCTGATACTGTAAAGGTAACGTTTATAGTAGCTGTTTCCGGAACTGAAATTTAGTTCTCCTTGGTAATGATGGTGAAGAGGCACTGAAAGGCAATCCATTGACAAAGCTGAGTTGTCTGTAGAAGAGATGAAAATGTATCTGTTCTTGATTCTTGGTGTGACCAGTGCGCTCTTTACAGCAAATTGTAACACTCTGGAGGATGAAGGTAAGTTGTTTCTGTATGAGTTTTAGCTTTGTCCCATAACACCATGACGTCATGGTTGTTTCAGCCTTAGCAGTACTAGTAGAGTGTTGCACCCGGTTAGCCATCAATTAATGCAGAAGTTTTGGAGTTTAGCAGATACTCTTTATATATGTGTAAAGCCTGAAGAGGCCATCTAGATTATCCCAAAAGTTAGCTAATGAAGGGTTTCTCTTAAACTTCAAACTTTCTACATGTTTCAATCTTGTAAACATTAGACCTCATTCAATAAATATTCTTTGGTTCATACTGAATACCTAACCAATATTTGATTAACAACCATCACCTTTATTTTAGCGCATGTTTTTGAAATGCCATTACACCACCACAACAATTTAAAAAATATCCAGAACTAAATAACATTCTTATGGTTGCTTTTCATATCTCATTTTGCTTCTAATGCCTTGTACACACGACTGGTTTTCCCATCAGAAAAAAAAACGATGGTTTTCCCAACGGAATTCCTCTCAAGCCTGCCTTGCATACACATGGTCACACAAAAGTCCAGTAAACTTTTGACTGCCAAGAGCGCGGTGACGTAAAAGACTACAACGAGCCGACAAAATTAGGTTCTATGCTTCCGAGCATGCACGTTTTTTCCCGTCGGAAAAGCATACAGACAAACGGTTTTCCAGCTAGGATTTTTTCCTGACGGGAAAAAAGAGACCCTGCTCTCTTTTTTTTCCGGCAGTTTTCCTGTGGGAAAAAGTCCGTTGGAGCATACACACGGTCGGAATTCCCGGCCAAAAGCTCTCATCGCAGTTTTTCAGACGGGAAACCCGGTCGTGTGTACGGGGCATAACTCTGTTTTTTTTTTTTTTTTTTGAGTGTGTCAATGATCAGAATTAACTGTACATTGGAAACTGAAGTAGGAGATTTATGGAGAGGAGATTTAAGATTTTGTGGGTCCTACAGAGGTTTCTCTTAAAGCTGGCAACAAGAGTTACAATATGAATGCAATAGCAACCATGTACTACAGCTGTCCCCAACCTTTCCAAAATGGAGAAACCCTTGAAAAAATGTTCAGGTCTCAGGGAACCCCTATAAAAATTATTAAACCTGCAGACATTAGCCACACCTCAATGGTGGTCAATGGGTGAGGGGCCCGCTTACACTTGTGGCCAGTGAAAAAACAGCCTGGTGACATTAGTGGTCAGCTTGAAGTTCTTTACATTGGTTGTCAGTTAAAATAATGCCCCCTTACAGACAGCCAACATGGTCATTGGTGTCAGTGGTTTCAAGTGGCACTGGTGTCAAAAATATTAAGACACCACCAGGCCGGAGCTCAATTCATTACTTACTGCCTAAGGACCCTAGCAACCTTGGAGGAAGCCTAGGTTTCTATGGAACCTAGGCTGAGCTGATGTAGAAAAAGGACCTACCCTAATGGATAGTTTATATAAACACTGGTTGTTGGCAAATCTAAAGGAGAGCTTTCAGAGATTGTACATTCTGACATTTCAGACATTGTACATGCATGTTCAGTTAAAAAGTCAGTTTCCCTCTGGCACTACTGAGAGAAGATGGGGACTGAGGTAAGAAGAAGGCAGAGCCAGCAATATACATTACAATATGATGTGCAATATTACATTTATCAACAACCATGTAGGATGAGAACCAACCATTTATTCAATTCACATCCAATCAGGTAGACCTTCATGTTGAATAACTGGTTATGAATTTAAAGCAAATAGAACATTTAGGTTCCAAATGGTGCTGATGTGAGATCTAATGGGGAAGGGGAAAATGTATTAATCCAGGAGAATGCAATGGAGACAGATTACTAAAAGAGGAGAAACTGTTTACTTAGCAAAGTGAATGCTCACTGAACTTTATAACACAGAAGAAGATGCTGAATTCACTTCACTTAACTGATAATTTGCTAGCACATTTGCTTTTAAAAAAAAAAAAAATCCTTGTGTAGAGTTGGGAATTTAAAGTAAACACATGTTCACCTTAATTTACTATCATTATATTTGTTAAGTACTGTAAACAGCCTCTCTTACTTTAGTAAATCTACCCATAGGTCTAGGAATAGGGCAGTTATGCCGCGTACACACGATCGGAAATTCCGACAAGAAAACCGTGGATTTTTTTCCGACGGAATGTTGGCTCAAACTTGTTGCATACACACGGTCACACAAATCTTGTCGGAAATTCCGAACATCAAGAACGCGGTGACGTACAAGACGTACGACGAGCCGAGATCAATGAAGTTCAATAGGCAGTTCGGCTCTTCCGCTTAATTCTGAGCATGCGTGTTTTTTTTGCGCGTCGGAATTGCATACAGACGATCGGGATTTCCGATAAGAACTTTTTCCGTCGGAAAAATGGAGAACCTGCTCTCAATCTTTTGTTGGCGGAAATTCCGACAGCAAATGTCCGATGGAGCCTACACACGGTCGGAATTTCCGACCAAAAGCTCACGTCGGACATTGGCTGTCGGAATTTTCGATCGTGTGTACGCGGCATAAAAATGGATTTTTGCATGAAGTATATTAGCAGGGAATGAGTTAAAGGAGAAGTACTGCCAAAGTTCACTTGGCTGTACTTTTCCTGTGGATCACAGGAGTGCAATCCATTGTGCACTCCTGTGACCTGTTTTCAACAGACAGCTGGCAGAAGCCTGCTGTAGGCTGATGTCACAGAGCCAGTTCAGGCCGGGAAAATCCCAATCATATGGTCAGGATCCACCCACATGCCTTAACCGGCACCCGGCTCAGCCTCTCAGCAAGCCGCTAAGAGCCTGAGCCGGCCACTGCTTGCCCCTCAACAGCCCAGTGAGCGCAGAGCAGAGAGATGGTGACTGACAGTGAGCTCTGAAAACTGAGCAATCAGTGGTGTTTGATCGCTCGGTTCTCGGTGTTAGAGCCATTGGGGGACAGATGCAAAATCCACCTAAGCATAGGTATAATTAAAAAAAAAAAAACGATTCCCATACTTCTCTTTTAATTAAAAAGTTTGATAGTTTTAAAAACATAAATATATACATTTTTATATATGAAAAATGTAAAAGGGAAATCTACATATGGAATTTTAAATATACATGTAGCGCTACCCCCAGTTAAGAGAGCCGCTGATATTGATTTGGGCCCTGTAGTGCACTGCTGTCAACCCCTGGCAATCGGCTCTAACCTCCCGTGGCACAGCTGGTGATAGAGGGATAGGACCGCGTGACCGCAACTGTTGGTGACGCAGTCCTATAACAAACATACACAGAATATACTTTAAAACTCCTATTAAAGTAAGCGGAACTGACACCAAATGTACTTTACCCAGATATTTTACTGAGGCTAATGGGCAAGTAATAAACAACAGTATAACAAGTTGCAGATCCCTGCAATAAACAGTAATAAAGATAAACAGAGTAATCAGAATAATTAAGTATTGCTATGCAACTCTAGCGCTGCCCTTTTACAGCTACTTCCCCTCATGGGTAGACTAACACCCAGCAATGTCTACCTATGCAGTCAGGCCTGACTGATCTAAATGGAAGTTCAGTGAAACAATATTCACTAGCAATCTTTTCGGTGGTGCACTTGAAGAACAACTTTGTAATCCCAACGAATAGTAAAGATAAAGGATCTGTCTTTAAACAGCTCTCACCACCTGGACAAGTCCAAGTCCGTTTCCTCCATCGATTCGTCTAGGAACAGGAATCCACCGACATCCAAGTCTTCAATCCTTCTGGTGTACTGCAGCAAGGAGGATTAGATGTCTCTAAGGCTCTGCTAGGCTGGCAGAGGGCTCTTTGGAAAGGAGCACACGGCCCAGGCTTCAGGCCTTGTGCACACAGCAGTTCAGCACAGAGATCCTCTTGCTAGGAGAGGGGTGTCCAAAGAGGCCGACCAAAACTCTGCCTCCCCTTTATAAAGTCTGCCTCAGCAGTCTCTGTTCTGGAGCAATGCACCCTGGGTGCTGCAAGATGTACTGGGAGATGTAGTCTCTCTCTCCTCTGCTTTCACTTCCATAATGTCTCTTTACTTCCTCCCGACTCACCTCTCACCTGGAACTTCTTGTCTCTCTGCATTAAAGGGGAACACCCCGCTACACACTCCCCCCACTTGAACTCTTTGGTCCCCAAAGATAAACTTCAACAAATACTGTTTACCATTTTGGACAATGTCGAGCATGATGTTGGCATAGGGAATTCCCACCAAAACTTTGGGATGGAACTCTCTTGCCCACAGGTCACACTACCATGAGTGGCCTGCCTAACTGTGCCAGAGAGTGAGCTGGGGTTGCCCTCCACCAAATGGACGGTGGAAGGATCAGGTTGTTCAACACTTCTCCTAGCCGTTACAACAGAGTCCTCTGAGCTCGTCCCCATTTGGGGGTAAGTTAGTTTCTTGGGAGGCCTGATGACTCTGCGAGCCCTCTGCTCTCTTGGTGCTTCTGACTCTGGCACCACAGGCTCTTCTTCAGGAGTAAGTTCAGGTAACATTGCTGGTTCTGGAACCTCTGATTCAGAAGTCAACTGACGTATGGAATCTCTAGAGTCCTCCTCTGCGCAAGTGTCAGGAACATCTTCCCAGTAATCAGCTGAGGGACTGAAGGGTATGAATTCAGTAGCCTCCGGATTCAGCGTTGCATCTGGGGTATCCCCTCCATTTGGGAGATCTATGGCGGACGTTCCCAGAGTCGAGGGAGGCCACAGCCAGTCCAGTTCTCCACCTTCTTCTGTACTCAATTGGGAGGCCTCCCCATCTTTGGCTCGAGAGGTCTGGGACCGAGTGTTCGGCCTAGGAATATCCAGGATAGAGGCCGGTTCAGGGGAGTCTCTCACGGGAGGTATTCTGACTGCCTCAGCAAGTGGGAGCAGGTGGTTCCGATGCCACGTCTTCAGTGGACCCACCTTTCCTTCTGGCTTTAGTTTGTAGACAGGCAAACCGGGCAACTTCCTACAGACAACATAGGGCTCAGATCTCCACCTGTCGGCAAGCTTGTGTTTTCCAGGGACCCCCAGATTGCGTAACAGTACTCGGTCCCCGGGCTGCAGATCTTGCACTCGAACCTTCAGATCAAAATTTCTCTTGTTGCGGGCCCCCCTTTGATCCGAAGCCGCCTGGGCTTGTTCATAGGCCACCTGCAAGCTACATCTAAGTCTGTCCACGTATCCCTTGTGGGATGTAGCTGAGGTATTGTCTATAGAAGTGCCAAAGGCCAGGTCCACAGGTAGCCTTGCTTCTCTCCCAAACATAAGTCGATAAGGGGAGTAGCCAGTGGCGTCACTTGTGGTACAGTTATAGGCATGTACTAGGGCTGATATGTGCTGACTCCAGTGTTGCTTCTTCTCTGTTTCTAAGGTTCCCAACATGTTGAGCAGGGCCCGGTTAAATCTCTCCGGCTGAGCATCTCCTTGTGGGTGGTAAGGCGTGGTTCTGGTCTTCTTTATTCCTAATGAATCCAAAAGTCTTCGGATCAACCGACTCTCAAAGTCCCTTCCTTGATCTGAGTGGAGTCTCTGTGGTAGTCCGTAATGGACAAAATACTTCTCCATAAGTATCTTGGCCACGGTGGATGCCTTCTGGTCTTTGGTTGGGAAAGCTTGAGCATAGCGGGTGAAATGGTCGGTTATTACCAGAACATTCCCCAATCCACTCAGGTCGGGTTCGAGGCAGAGAAAGTCAATGCATACCAGATCCATTGGGCCTTGACTCTGTAAATGGCCCATTGGGGCAGCTTGATGGGGTAGGGTCTTTCTCTGAATGCATCGTGCACAGGAATGGCAATACTCCTCTACTTCTGCCCTCATGCAGGGCCAATAGAACCGATTTCTGACAAGCTGGAAGGTCCTTTCTGCCCCTAGGTGACCATGATGGACATGCAGTGCAATTAGTACAGTCTCTCGGTGCTTCTCTGGAAGAAATAACTGCCACTTATCTTCTGAGTCATCAGAGGGGCCCCTTCGGTAGACCACTCCCTGATGTACCTGTAGCCTGTCCAATTCCTTCCTCAACAGGCGAGCCTCCTTTGAGGGGTGATGTAGGAATTTGTTGGGATCCTGATTCTCCAGGGCTTCGAGGACCAATCTCCCCATGGGGTCTTCCAATTGGTCACACCTCAACTCCTTCTTGGACAGTCTCGGTAGGTTGTCTTTCTCCAGTTGAGTTACCCCACAATAGTGTTTGGGGACTCCTACCATGGTAACCCCTATTTCTTCTGCTCTGGAGCCTCCTCTGGCTTGGAATTCAGCCCCTTGACAAAGGGCCCGCACCCCGTCCGGTGCCACTTGGGTCCAATCTTCCCAGTCATTTGTCGTGGCATGAGACCTCCGGGACAGGGCATCTGCATCCCTATTTCCGGCTCCTGGTCTGTACTTCAGACTGAAGTTGAATCCAGACAATGCGGCCAACCACCTGTGTCCGGTGGCATCTAGTTTCGCGGTGGTGAAGAGGTAGGTCAGGGGGTTGTTGTCTGTCTTCACAGTAAACTCTGCCCCATACAAGTAGTCTTTTAGCTTGTCTACTACCGCCCATTTGAGGGCCAGGAATTCCAGCTTATGAGTGGGGTAATTCTTTTCTGAGGGGGTCAGGCTCCTGCTCACATAGGCCACTGGTCGCAGTTGTCCTTCATGTTCTTGGTAGAGTACACCACCTAGACCCTCATGGCTGGCATCCACATGTAATTCATAAGGTCTGGTAGGGTCGGCGTAGGCCAGGACTGGGGCAGTGGTTAAGCTCCTCTTCAGAGCATGAAAGGCCTCTTCACACCTTGGGTTCCACTGATCTTGAACCGACTCACCAGGCCTCCTGGGCCCTGAGTCATCCTCTTCCCCTTCTGCCTTTAGCAATTCATTCAACGGGCGGGCAATCCGAGCAAACCCCTCCACAAACCTCCTATAATAGGAGCAGAACCCCAGGAAGGATCTGAGCTCTGTTACTGTGGTGGGTCGTGGCCAGGAAGTGACTGCTTCCAACTTCTCAGGATCTGTGGCCACCCCTTCTTCAGACACTATGTGCCCCAGATAGTTCACAGAAGACTGGTAGAACCGACACTTCTCGGGGGAAAGCTTAAGTCCCTCTTCGCTGAGTCTTCTCAATACTTTCTCCAACCTGGCTTCATGTTCTTCCAAGGTTCTTCCAAAGACAATGACATCGTCCAAGTACACAAGGACTTCTATAAGATTCATGTCTCCAACAGTCTTCTCCATAAGGCGTTGAAAGGTAGCAGGAGCTCCAGACAGACCCTGAGGCATCCTATTGAATTCGAAGAATCCCACCGGGGTTATGAAGGCTGTCTTCTCCCTGTCTTCTGGGTGCATAGGGATTTGATAGTACCCACTCTTGAGGTCCATCACACTGAACCATTTGGCTCCAGACAAACTTTGTAGGGCATCTTCTATCCTTGGCGTGGTGTATTGGTCAGGGATGGTTCTCCTGTTGAGAGTCCTGTAATCGATACAAAGCCTCAACGACCCATTCTTCTTTCTGACCACCACGATTGGGGAGGCATAGGGACTTCTAGACTCCCGGATCACACCAGTCTTCTTTAGTTCTACAAGTTGTTCCCTCAGATCCTCCAGATCTGCCAGGGGGACCCGCCTGACCCTCTCTCGGAAGGGCTTATCTTCTTATCTGTTCTCTTCTTCTTTGGGCTGGAGCATACGTTTGCAAAGTGGCCACTCCCTCCGCAGTTATAGCAAATCACCTCTTCTCGGTCCTGTAGGGAGGCCGGTGCTGAGGTGTTCGGGAACAACTCCTTTCTTGGGCTTGGTTTCTCTCGTCTTCTCTGATCTTTCTCCATCAAAGAGGTCAGCATCTCCAACACTTGGGCCATTTGCGATTTCAGAGTGTCAACCTCCGCTTCTCTTTCTGGGCTCTTGACCGAATGTACCAACACTGGTACAGGTGTGACATTCGCCTTGGCCACCTGCTGATCTTCCTCCAGCGCCTCTTCGTCCCTAATAATTTTTATTAGATCAGAGTAGGTTAGTGACATTCCTCCTCCTGAGGTTTTCAGGTGCAGCCAGACCGGGTCTGAGCGCCGCGCTCCCCTCATGATCTGCTTCATGCGTGCTTCATCTGCATCTTTGGGCAGCATTCCCTTCTTCAGTACAATCTTGCATAACTGCCTGTTCAGCCTTCTAACATATTCTGACAGTTTCTCATTCGGCTGCTGGAGAGTTTGTTCAATTTGATAAATCATCTCTGACACCTTCTCCAGCTGACCAAACTCTTCCTGCAGCATGGCCAGGCAATCTTGAGCTGTACAGTTTTCATTTCCAAACCGGAAGCTCCTCACCGCTTCTGCCGCGGCACCTTTCAGACTTTCTAAGACTCGCTGTTTCTTCTGTGCCTCAGGCACCTCCCATGCTTCTACTGCCTGCAATGCCTGTTCCACCCAAGTGTCAAAATCTTCCTCCCCCGCAGGGACGGGGAGCTTCCCTGAGAAGGTGCTAAGCTTCCGGTAACCGGCCTCCACATGCACCGTACTGCTTTTCTGGCACTTAATTACAAGGTCTCCTAGAGCATTCAACAATTCAGGCCCTATAGCGGCCAGCGGTGATCCCGGGCTTAATAGTTCCTTAAGCTTTTCTGCTTTAGGGGATAGTGGTGGAGATAATTGTGGGGGTGATGGCTTTGGTGTCTGAAACCATTCTTCCTTCACTGGCAGCGTATGTATCAAGTGATAGATCTGATTATCTATGGCTTGTATACTCTGACTTTTAAAATGCTCTGGGATTTCCTTTTTCCATTCTACCAGTGCGTATGTAAACGAGATCACTGGATCTGGCCTAAAATCCATCACCCATGCTTTGTGGCTCGGAGACAGTAACAATACGAGCTGTTTTATCTCCTCTTCCTTCCATCTTTCCCCCGGGAGTACAATGACTACCGCCGCGGTTGGATCGGCGCCAATCGCTGCGCACCACTGTGACATTGCCAGCGGGTCCATGCTGGTACTTCTGACCGGCTTGATTGCAGCGTGCAACGTACAAGGATCCCGGACTCGAGCCCCCACGTGTAGCGCTACCCCCAGTTAAGTGAGCCGCTGATATTGATTTGGGCCCTGCAGTGCACCGCTGTCAACCCCCGGCAATCGGCTCTAACCTCCCGTGGCACAGCTGGTGATAGAGAGATAGGACCGCGTGATCGCAACTGTTGGTGACGCAGTCCTATAACAAACATACACAGAATATACTTTAAAACTCCTATTAAAGTAAGCGGAACTGACACCAAATGTACTTTACCCAGATATTTTACTGAGGCTAATGGGCAAGTAATAAACAACAGTATAACAAGTTGCAGATCCCTGCAACAAACAGTAATAAAGATAAACAGAGTAATCAGAATAATAAAGTATTGCTATGCAACTCTAGCGCTGCCCTTTTACAGCTACTTCCCCTCATGGGTAGACTAACACCCAGCAATGTCTACCTATGCAGTCAGGCCTGACTGATCTAAATGGAAGTTCAGTGAAACAATATTTGCTAGCAATCTCTCGGTGGTGCACTTGAAGAACAACTTTGTAATCCCAACGAATAGTAAAGATAAAGTATCTGTCTTTAAACAGCTCTCACCACCTGGACAAGTCCAAGTCCCTTTCCTCCATCGATTCGTCTAGGAACAGGAATCCACCGACATCCAAGTCTTCAATCCTTCTGGTGTACTGCAGCAAGGAGGATTAGATGTCTCTAAGGCTCTGCTAGGCTGGCAGAGGGCTCTTTGGAAAGGAGCACACGGCCCAGGCTTCAGGCCTTGTGCACACAGCAGTTCAGCACAGAGATCCTCTTGCTAGGAGAGGGGTGTCCAAAGAGGCCGACCAAAACTCTGCCTCCCCTTTATAAAGTCTGCCCCAGCAGTCTCTGTTCTGGAGCAATGCACCCTGGGTGCTGCAAGATGTACTGGGAGATGTAGTCTCTCTCTCCTCTGCTTTCACTTCCATAATGTCTCTTTACTTCCTCCCGACTCACCTCTCACCTGGAACTTCTTGTCTCTCTGCATTAAAGGGGAACACCCCGCTACAGGTATTTATTATAGCAAAAATTAAAAAATTGTGTTTTTTTCCAAACTGGACGCTCTTCTTTTGTTTATAGCGCAAAAAATAAAAACCGCAGAGGTGATCAAATACCACCAAAAGAAAGCTCTATTTGTGGGAAAAAAAGGACGCAAATTTCGTTTGGGAGCCACGTCGCACGACCGCGCAATTGTCATTCAAAGTGTGACAGCGCTGAAAGCTGAAAAATGGCTTGGGCAGGAAGGGGGTTTTCGTGCACAGTAGAGAAGTGGTTAAAGCGGAGGTTCACCCAAATTTCAAGTACATTTCTTCAGCTTCCTTGCACAACTAAGATCGACATATGACCCATGTTATTATAATTTGTCATTTAAATACCTTAATAAATAGGAGTGCCTGGGTTTATCTCCCGCGGGAGTAGGCGTCTCCCCGGCGCCGCAGTGATCTTTGGGAGCTAATCGTAATGTGTACTCGGAGCAGTTTCGTGCTTCCCATGATACCCCGCTAAGCAATGACTGACGCCGGTCACGTGACTTCGCTGATGTTTCTATTGTGAATGGCTTCACAACGGGGCGTGTACTTTCAGTGACGCCGCCCGTTGTGATGGCAACCAAGATGTTTACGGCGCATTCACTGCTTCCAGGAAGCGCCCACAATGCCCACAAGCAAAATGGGAAATGCCTGGATTGTTTTTTATAAGTTCATCTTTGCTAAGAAAACGGACGTGGGATGTTTGAAGGCATGTAACAAGTGAGTACTCAATTGAGAGCTGTAATACCACTGATTAAACACACAAAAAAAAAAATCGATTGGTCGCGGAACCTCCGCTTTAAGGAGGTAAGCGTAGTGGAGGAACTTTTTCTTCTTTTTCGGGGCGCATGTACATCATTCCGCCACGCATGTAGCTTGGCTACTCAATTAGTCCCGGCTGCCGCTGCTCACTGCCTTCCCTGGCGGAGTGATACTATGATTCTCCACTCAGCTCCGCTTTGTATCACCAGCATTAAGGGGGTCCGGCTTCGCTAATCTACACTCCCCGCCCAGCAGGAAAACCCGCCCCATGATCCTGGCTCCTGGAAGTCTCTCCACAGCTATGAAGTTTCTGCCGAGATCCGCCCACATCAGCAGAAGAGGAGCCGTTCCATACAGGATCCAATTGGTTGAGTTCTGGTGGGGGCTTGTGACTGTCTTCCTCCCAGCTGTCATCGCTAATCTCCACTGTCCACAATGGGCACATGACGACTCACACTGATGTCTGCCGAATTACACATCCGATACTGAATTTACAAAGTCCTCAGTTTGAATTATGGACGGGGAACACCGGGATGGATGTTCAATGATTTCCAACTGACAATCTACAGTCCAACTGACATCCATACTGTATCTGTCTGATCCCTCTACGTTCCATCCGTCAGGTCTAGCTGATTGTTTGTAAACTATCTCTCTATGTAGCAACAGTACACCATCCGCATCTTCCCTATATATCATCCATAACACCCTCCACATCCCCCCTATATATCATCTATACACGCTCCACATCCCCCCCTATATATCATCTATACACGCTCCACATCCCCCTATATATCATCTATACACGCTCCACATCCCCCCTATATATCATCCATACACCCTCCACATCCCCCCTATATATCATCTATACACGCTCCACATCCCCCCTATATATCATCCATACACCCTCCACATCCCCCCTATATATCATCTATACACGCTCCACATCCCCCCTATATATCATCTATACACGCTCCACATCCCCCTTTATATCATCTAAACACGCTCCACATCCCCCCTATATATCATCTATACACCCTCCACATCCCCCTATATATCATCTGTACACGCTCCACATCCCCCTATATATCATCCATACACCCTCCACACATCCCTCCTATATATCATCTACACGCCCTCCACATTCCCCCTATATATCATCTATACACCCTCCACATCCCCCTATATATCATCTATACACGCTCCACATCCCCCTATATATCATCCATAAACCCTCCACATCCCCCTATATATCATCTGTACACGCTCCACATCCCCCGTATATCATTCATACACCCTCCACCCCCCCTAGTGATGAGCCGAACACCCCCGGGTTCGGTTCTCACCAGAACCCGCGAACGGACCGAAAGTTCGTACGAACATTAGAACCCTATTAAATACAATGGATGCGAACGTTCGAATTCTAAAGTGCTAATTATAACAACTATTATGCATGTTATTGTCCTAAAAAGGGTTTGGGAACCCGGGTTGTGCACCAGGGGACATGTATCAATGCAAAAAGAAGTTTTAAAAACGGTCGTTTTTCGGGAGCAGTCATTTTAATGATGCATAAAGTGAAAAAAAAAAAGTCAAATATTCCTTTAAATATCGTACCTGGGGGGTGTCTAAAGTATGCCTGTGAAGTGCCACGTGTTTCCCGTGTTTAGAACTGTCCCTGTACAAAATGACACTTCTAAAGGAAAAAAAAGCCATTTAAAACTGCTTGCGGCTTTAATGTAATGTCTGGTCCCGGTAATATGGATGAAAATCTTTAAGAAAAATGGCATAGCTACCCCATGACCCCCCCCCCCCCCTACCCCAGCCCATTACCAGCCCCTTTGGGTCTTGTATGGATATTAAGGGGAACCCCGCACATAAAATAAAAAAGGCCCTATATACTCTGAACAGCCGTATACAGGCGGTGCATACAAGACAGGGACTGTAGGTTTGTTCTTATGTAGAATCTGTTTGTAATTTTGAACAGGTACATTGTTTAAGTGTAGCTCCAGCCCAAAAATCTATTTTTAAACTTTTTGGAAAACATAGGTAAGGGTTATCACCCCTGTAACATTTGTTTTGCTGTCTGTGCCCCTGTTCAGAACATTTCACCTCACTTTCCGTCCCAATGACAACTGTTTTTGAAATGTGGTGTTTTTCTTGAAACAAGGATTGCTGATAAAGCATCAGTACAGAGGAGACACCTTTCTCCCATATTAATTCTTACAGGAGAGAATTTTCCTTCCAAGGGGTAGATTTCCTCTCACTTCCTGTTGTCTTCTTGCGTTTGCAAGTAGGAGTTGTTTGTAAGTTGGATGTTTGAAAGTAGGGACCTGCCATATATACTCTGCAGAAATAGGCCCCTTAGTTGTTAGTGTTGGCACAACACTGTAAGCACTCACAGTTACTCTTGGTTGGTGCTGGAACGCCCTGCTGTCAACTATTATATCAGGAATTGTAATTACATATAATTGTTGAACAGTGGTAGTAAAAATTGGGCCTTTGATGGTGGTGCTGGTGCCACAACACTGTAAGCCCTGACAGTTACTCTTGGTGGGTGCAGCAATGGGCCCTGCTGTGAATTATTAGATCAAGAATTGTAATTGCATGCCCCTGTTGAACAGGGGCTGAAAAATTGGGCCTTTCGTGGTGGTGGTGGTGGTGGCGTTGCCACAACACTGTTAGCCCTCAGAGTTACTCTTGGTGGGTGCAGGAATGGGCCCTGCTGTGAATTATTAGATCAAGAATTGTAATTACATGCCCCTTTTGTACAGGGGCTGAAAAATTGGGCCTTTCGTGGTGGTGGTGGTGGTGGCGTTGCCACAACACTGTAAGCCCTCAGAGTTACTCTTGGTGGGTGCAGCAATGGGCCCTGCTGTGAATTATTAGATCAAGAATTGTAATTACATGCCCCTGTTGAACAGGGGCTGAAAAATTGGGCCTTAGGCACTGGTGGCACAACACTACAACCCCTCACAGATACTGTACTTGGAGCACAGCAATGAGCCCTGTTGCAAAGTATTGCTTCAAAAATTGTAATGACACGCCCCTGTTAAACAGGGGCTGAAAAATTGGGCCTTAGGCACTGGTGCCACAACACTCCAACCCCTCACAGATACTGTACTTGGAGCACAGCAATGAGCCCTATGGCAAATTATTGCTAAAAAAATTGTAATTACACGCCCCTGTAAAACAGGGGCTGAAAAATTGGGCCTTAGCCACTGGTGGCGGCACCCATAAACAAAAATGATCTTCCAAGCTATCATCATCAATCGTATCATTGAGGACTCGGAGGAGGAGGATAGCCAGTCAACATAACAGCACAGACACTCAGCATCAGCATCAGTCTTGAAGGGATGTGACATGTTAAAATCAATTAGTCTGTTATATCAGCATCAGGTGTGTGGTAGCTGGTGGTGATCCAAGACTGGTTCATCTTGATGAAAGTCAGTCGATCAACCGAGTCGGTGGACAGGCGCACCCTGTGATCCGTGACAAATCCTCCAGCAGCACTGAATGTGCGTTCCGAAAGAACGCTGGATGCAGGACAGGCCAGTAGCTCAATTGCATACTGTGCAAGCTCTGCCCAGTGATCCATCCTCAAGACCCAGTAAGCCAGAGGATTTTCGGTGGGGAAGGTGTCCAAGTCTGACCTTGCCCCTAGATATTCCTGCACCATGTTTATCAGACGCTGGCGATGGTTGCTGGAACCGATCATACTTTGGGGCTGCGGACTAAAGAATTGTCTGAACGCATCGGTCAGACGGCCACCTTCCCCACCGCTCCTTCTTTGACTGCCCGAAGCCTCAGCAACTCGTTGTCCAGGACCAGGAGTTTGTAACCTCCCAGTCTCTGGGAACGCGTTGCACAGACCTTTCTGCAAGGCCTCCCGGAGTTGTCTCATCCTCTGCTCCCTCTGCGACGGTAACATAAGGTCTGCAACCTTACCCTTGTACCGTGGATCAAGGAGAGTGGCCAGCCAGTAATGGTCCCTCTCCTTGATCCGAAGAATACGAGGATCCTTCCGCAGACTTTGCAGGATCAGGGAGGCCATGCAGCGTAGGTTTGCTGAGGCATTCGCTCCTGAGTCCTCTGGGTCACTAAGGACGACATGATCCGCAGCCACCTCCTCCCAGCCACGTACAAGTCCACTGGTTTCTTGGGACTGTAAATCATCCCTAAAAGACTGCTGCTGATGATGCTGAGTGCCAGCCTCCACCTCCATGCTGACACAATCCTCCTCCTCCTCCTCCTCCTCTTCCTGTGCGATGGGTGGGACAGAAGGAACACTGTCTGGGTAAAGGGGGCCTTGAGAGGCAAGGAAGTCCTCCTCTTCCTGCCTCTGTTCTGCCTCAAGTGCCCTGTCCATTATTCCACGCAGCGCGTGCTCCAACAGGTGGACAAGAGGTACAGTGTCACTGATGCATGCACTGTCACTGCTCACCATCCTCGTGGCCTCCTCAAATGGTGCCAGGACAGTGCATGCATCCCTGATCATGCCCCACTGGCGTGGAGAAAAAAAACCAAGCTCCCCTGACCCTGTCCTGGTGCCGTAGTCGCACAGGTACTCATTGATGGCCCTCTGCTGCGTGTGCAGCCGCTGCAGCATGGCCAACGTTGAGTTCCACCTGGTGGGCATGTCACATATAAGGCGGTTCTTGGGCAGGTTCAACTCCTTTTGCAGCTCAGCCAGGCGAGCACTGGCATTATAAGATCTGCGGAAATGCACACAGACTTTCCTGGCCTGCCTCAGGACATCCTGTAAGCCCGGGTACCTGCCCAAGAACCGCTGCACCACCAGGTTAAGGACGTGAGCCACACAGGGCCCATGGGTCAATTGTCCCTGTCGGAGGGCGGAGAGGAGGTTGGTGCCATTGTCGCAAACCACCATTCCTGGCTTAAGCTGGCGTGGCGTCAACCACCTCTCGGCCTGGCCCTGCAGAGCAGACAGGACCTCTGCCCCAGTGTGGCTTCTGTCCCCCAAACACACCAGCGCAAGCACGGCATGGCATCTTTTTGCCTGCGTACTTGCGTAGCCCCTTGAACGGCTACGGAGCACCGCTGGTTCAGAGGACAAACCACAGGAAGAGGCCATGGAGGAAGAAGAAGAGGAGGGGGTGAAGGAGAGAGGTGTGTCACAACCAGTAGTAGCATTTTGGAGGCGTGGCGGTGGAACAACCTCCAACACTACTGCACCTTGTCCTGCATCCTTCCCAGCTGCCAAAAGAGTGACCCAATGGGCCGTGAAAGAAAGGTAACGTCCCTGTCCATGCCTGCTGGACCATGAGTCAGCGGTAATATGCACCTTACCGCTGACCGCCCTGTCCAGCGAGGCCAAGACATTGCCTTCCACATGCCGGTAGAGAGCCGGAATAGCCTTCCATGAGAAAAAGTGGCGTTTGGGAACCTGCCACTGAGGAACCGCACATTGCACAAACTCACGGAAGGGGGCCGAGTCTACCAACTGAAAAGGCAGCAGTTGAAGCGCTAGCAATTTAGCCAAGCTAGCATTCAACCACTGGGCATGTGGATGGCTGGGAGTGAACTTCTTTCGACGGTCCAGCAGCTGGGGCAGGGAAATTTGCCTGCTAGAATCGGACGTCGGTGTACTGCTAGCAGAGTGGCCGCAAGTACTTGGCTGTGACACACCTAATTCTACACCTTCATTCCTCTCAGTGCATGTTTCAGAGAGGACTGAAGTTATAGTGGGGTTGGAGATCCCAGCTGATGCGGTGCAAGGAGAGGTCCGCTTTGTTCTTTGGTGTGGGTCTTTGAGGTAGGCTTGCCAACGAGCTGCATGGCAGGTCAACATATGTCTGGTCAGGCATGTGGTACCCAAGCGGCTGATGTTTTGGCCACGCGATATACGCTTGAGACATATGTTGCAAACAGCAGCTGTGCGATCTGATGCACTAGCCTCAAAAAAGGCCCACACCAAAGAACTTTTTGAATGACGGGCAGAGGCAGCGCCCTGCACAGGCGGAGCTCTGCGGTGTGATTCCGTCGGTGTACTGCCCTTACGCTGGCCACCAAAGGGCATCCTGCCTCATTGGAGATGTGCCTCCTCCTCATCCTCCTCCTCCTCCTCTCTCCTATTAGGCACCCACGTGGAGTCAGTGACCTCATCATCCCCTCCCTCCTCATCACTGGAGCCAATCTGGCAGTATGCTGCAGCTGCTGGAACATGACTGCCAGATTGGTGTCCTTCTTGAGCATCCCCTCTGTCTGCTCTCACGCTACTGCCTTCCTGTAGCTGGGTTTCATCATCAGACCCTTCGAAACGCTGGGCATCCTCCTGGAGCATGTACCCAACACTGTGCTCAAACAGTTCGGGGGACTCCTCAGGAGGAGGACATGATGGGTCTAGGGAAGGAGTGACTGATGATGAGTCTGACATTGATACCAGGGAAGAGGATGCTTTGGCAGCTGCTTTGCCAGTACCCTGAGCCTGGGTGAGAGAGGATGAGGAGGAGGAGGAGATCTTGGTCATCCACTCTACCAAGTCTTCGGCATGATGTGGCTCAACATGTCCAGCTGCCGAAAAGAAGGACAAGCGTGTCCCATGGCCATGTGCTGATGACAATGCACCGCGTCCACGACCAGCACTGTTGTCCCCAGACACAGAGCCTGCTTGCCCTCTTTTATTGCCTCCTGACTGTCTGCCTCTCCTTGTTTGCCTTCCAGACATTCTAATAGATGGCCTGCAGGGAGATGGGAAAAAAGCAATAAGGGCTACCTTCAGGTGTCCTTCTCTGTCCCTTTACTTAAGGATTTCTAAATATGGTTGAGGATGATTGCTTTTGCACAGAATAGCACAACGACAATTTCCCTGACTGTCCAAAAAACAAGGATTTCAAAGATGGTTGATGAGGAATGCTTTAGCACACTATAGCACAAGGAGAATTTCCCTCACTGTCCTTCCCTGTCCCTAGAAACAAGGATTCGTACAGTAAAGCACACTGACACTCTCCCTACCTATAGTTTTCTGTCCCTAGAAAAAATGTTTTTTTAAAGCACACTATAGCACAAGGAGAATTTCCCTCACTGTCCTTCCCTGTCCCTAGAAACAAGGATTCGTACAGTAAAACACACTGACACTCTCCCTACCTATAGTTTTCTGTCCCTAGAAAAAATGTTTTTTTAAAGCACACTATAGCACAAGGAGAATTTCCCTCACTGTCCTTCCCTGTCCCTAGAAACAAGGATTCGTACAGTAAAACACACTGACACTCTCCCTACCTATAGTTTTCTGTCCCTAGAAAAAATGTTTTTTTAAAGCACACTATAGCACAAGGAGAATTTCCCTCACTGTCCTTCCCTGTCCCTAGAAACAAGGATTCGTACAGTAAAACACACTGACACTCTCCCTACCTATAGTTTTCTGTCCCTAGAAAAAATGTTTTTTTAAAGCACACTATAGCACAAGGAGAATTTCCCTCACTGTCCTTCCCTGTCCCTAGAAACAAGGATTCGTACAGTAAAACACACTGACACTCTCCCTACCTATAGTTTTCTGTCCCTAGAAAAAATGTTTTTTTAAAGCACACTATAGCACAAGGAGAATTTCCCTCACTGTCCTTCCCTGTCCCTAGAAACAAGGATTCGTACAGTAAAACACACTGACACTCTCCCTACCTATAGTTTTCTGTCCCTAGAAAAAATGTTTTTTTAAAGCACACTATAGCACAAGGAGAATTTCCCTCACTGTCCTTCCCTGTCCCTAGAAACAAGGATTCGTACAGTAAAACACACTGACACTCTCCCTACCTATAGTTTTCTGTCCCTAGAAAAAATGTTTTTTTAAAGCACACTATAGCACAAGGAGAATTTCCCTCACTGTCCTTCCCTGTCCCTAGAAACAAGGATTCGTACAGTAAAACACACTGACACTCTCCCTACCTATAGTTTTCTGTCCCTAGAAAAAATGTTTTTTTTAAAGCACACTATAGCACAAGGAGAATTTCCCTCACTGTCCTTCCCTGTCCCTAGAAACAAGGATTCGTACAGTAAAACACACTGACACTCTCCCTACCTATAGTTTTCTGTCCCTAGAAAAAATGTTTTTTTAAAGCACACTATAGCACAAGGAGAATTTCCCTCACTGTCCTTCCCTGTCCCTAGAAACAAGGATTCGTACAGTAAAACACACTGACACTCTCCCTACCTATCCTTCTCTTTCCCTAAACTAAAGGAATCCAGGTTAAGCAAGAAAAAATAAATGTCACTGTCCCTGCCTATGCTTCTCTTTCCCTGCTCCGGAACACACTACACTAGGCCGCCGTGCTGGCGGCCTTTTATAGTGTGGGGCGTGTACTAAACCCCCTCAGCAATAATTGGCCACAGGCATCCTGCCTGTGGCCAATCATTGCTCTCCTCGCTGCCGGCGCTGTGATTGGCCAAGCATGCGGGGTCACAGTGCATGCTTGGCCAATCACAGCGCCTGGATGACACTGCGATGGTGTAGTGCATTGTGGGCCGTTCGCGTCACTCGAATTAGGCGCGAACGGCCCAAATCGTTCGATCTTCGTCGAACGATCGAACAGCCGATGTTCGAGTCGAACGTATGTTCGACTCGAACACCGAGCTCATCCCTAACCCCCCCTATATATCATCCATAAACACTCCACATCCCCCCTATATATCATCTGTACAAGCTCCACATCCCCCTATATATCATCCATACACCCTCCACACATCCCCCCTATATATCATCTGTACACGCTCCACATCCCCCCTATATATCATCCATACACCCTCCACACATCCCCCCTATATATCATCTATACACACTCCACATCCCCCTTTACATCATCTATACACACTCCACATCCCCCTTATATATCATCTATACACGCTCCACATCCCCCCTATATATTATCTGTACACGCTTCACATCCTCCCTATATATCATCCATACACCCTCCACACATCCCTCCTATATATCATCTATACGCCCTCCACATTCCACCCCTATATATCATTTATACACCCTCCACATCCCCCTATATATCATCTGTACACGCTCCACATCCCCCTATATATCATCCATAAACCCTCCACATCTCCCTATATATCATCTGTACACGCTCCACATCCCCCATATATCATCCATACACCCTCCACACATCCCCCCTATATATCATCTATACACACTCCACATCACCCTTTACATCATCTATACACGCTCCACATCCCCCCTATATATCATCTATACACGCTCCACATCCCCCCTATATATCATCTATACACGCTCCACATCCCCCCTATATATTATCGGTACACGCTCCACATCCCCCCTATATATCATCCATACACCCTCCACACATCCCCCATATATATCATCTGTACACGCTCCACATCCCCCCTATATATCATCCATACACCCTCCACACATCCCCCCTATATATCATCTATACACACTCCACATCCCCCTTTACATCATCTATACACGCTCCACATCCCCCCTATATATAATCTATACACGCTCCACATCCCCCTATATATTATCTGTACACGCTCCACATCCCCCCTATATATCATCTATACATGCTCCACATCCCCTTATGTATCATCTATACACCCTCCACAACTCCCTACACATCATCTATACATGCTCCACATCCCCCTATATATCATCTATACATGCTCCACATTCCCCCTATATATTATCTGTACACGCTCCACATCCCCCCTACGTATCATCCATACACCCTCCACACATCCCCCTATATATCATCTATACACGCTCCACATTCCCCCTTTATATCATCTATACAACCTCCACATCCCCTCTATACATCATCTATACACGCTCCACATCCCCCCTATATATCATCTAATCTATACATGCTCCACATCCCTCCTATATATCCTCCATAAACGCTCCACATCCCCCTATATGTCATGCTTTGGAAGCCAGAAGAGAGATCTGGGGTCTAATAGACCCCAGATCTCTCCATAAACAGAACCTGCCATGGCTCATGCTATCACAAAGGATGTTGTTCATCCCTTGTGATAGCACCTCACTAGCATCTACCTAGGAGGGCGCTACACAATAAAAGAGAAAAAAAATTAAAGGTCCTGCACACATATTTAAACGGCAACAAACCTGCATTTCATTTCAAGGCAGAGCCAGTGATGGGGTCGAGGGCGGAGTTAAAGTGGGCCCCATCAGGTAGGCTGTACGGGGCCCCATGATTTCTAACAACGGCCCTGCAACCAGGCATGACACATGTCTGTTTTACCAATGTAGCTATGCAAAAAAAACATACCTAAACTTCAGCTTTAAGGGTTTATTCAGACGGTGTAAGAGAGCAGTAAGAATTACAATTATAGCTCTCTGATAAGCAGTCCATGGTGGGTTGCTTTTTAAAGGGCGGTATAGCGGTAGCTGGCAGGTGTTTAGCAGGTGCTACTGTCACCTCCTGATGCCTATTTTTTTTTAATTTATTGCAAAACAGCAATTTTACATTGCAGGAACATGCAGCAACTTGAGCCAAGGTTTGGGCTCCCAATGCAGTTTTGCCCCATTGACTTCAATGGGCAAGTTTGACTGGCAGTGCTGCACGTCAAATTCTGCAGAGTGAGTTAAAAAAAATAAAACAACAAAAAATGGTGAAAGAGAAGTGTATTATATACTTAACATGATCAAACTAAATGGAGACAAGGCAGGAACCCTTTAAAGTTCATGTATGGTACACCAAGGGTTAACTCTGTGTTGTTCCAATACACTTGAGACTGAAGAAATCTCCAAACCAGCAGATGCAAAAGAAGAACACCAGAGGGCGAACTCTGAATGTAGTATAAAGGGTTCATTGCAATACAGCGGCGGGTGTTCTGGGGCGGTGGGGATGTGAACCGGGCGCATAGGAGACAAGGCATTTTTGCCTTGTCCATGCGATGGGACTGCACTGGGATAGCCACCCAACGCAGCCCCGCTATATAAGCACATTTATTGGTAAGTAAAAAAGACAAATGGCAATTCACATTTATTAAGAAGAAAAGCGCTTGTCATATATCCTCCGCCTGGCATGATCTCCCTCTTAGGGATGGCAATAAAGGATCCAGACCAGGAAGTGGAAGATACCGCCACTGGCCAGGTATGCCTGAGATGTCAGAAGCTTTAGAGAGCAAGCGAAACAGTAAAGAATGAAGGCACTCCCTGGGAGGCGTAAGGGGGCATAGCTATGCATTTCAAAAATGCCACGGCCATGAAGCAAAGTATCGCAGCCTGTGGCATGTGTAACAGCACGCGGTGCAAACAGTTTCATTTAGTTTTGCTTCCAAACTATACTGCAACATATACAGTATCTCACAAAAGTGAGTACACCCCAACATTTTTGTAAATATTATGTAGCGGCCTCACCCCTCTCTCCCTTTCTCATACTCGGCTTGTCTTTCTTCGTCTAGGGGTCTCAGTGCTGGGGAGAGGGATGAGATACACCACGGCCCATATCCTCCATAGCTAAGAGGTGAAGGCCAGAAAGATTGGGCCTTGTGTAGGTGTCCTAGAGTCAAGTCCAGTACTTCGTCCCTGACTCCTTTGCTCCTAGTAACCAGAGTTCCACACAGTGAATAGGTCCAACTCAGTTTTATTCTTCTTGGCGTACAAACATACAGTTTCTTTACTGAGTAATAATGGGGATAGATCGAGGCACAATCCTTTCCCTTCTGTTGCTAACCACTGTGGTATCACCAGTGGTAAATAGTCACTGCCACTGACTATGTGAGGTAGAAAGTGAATTACCTTTGCTAGCACGGCCCCTGTCAGGGGAAGGGAATCCGTCCAAGGGAGAAACCGGAGGCCTCTCTGTCACCAGCGATGCTGTGCCAGACTCTCCAGAGAAGTTCCGCACACCAGTCCTCATAAACTCAGACACGGGCACCCAAGGAGTTAGGGCCCCCTTGGATTTCTCCACCCTCGCGGAACTCAGTCGAAGGTACTGAGCCCCAGGCGTCCGCCATAGTACCTCACCCCAGGCTTAAGGTGCCTGAGATGGACTCCATCTCCGCCGGCTAGGTCAAGGGCACCTAGGCCTGGAACACTGGAACGCCAGCACCCAAGCTGAAGGTGCCTGGGTGCGGTCGAGTCCTCCGACTCCCACTCCGAACTCTGAACCCTGTGGTAAGGGCGTCCACCCCTTTTATCCCCTCTCCCTTTGCGTCACAGCAGGTTCCCCGCCCTGCTGTACCAGCTCCAGGGAAGGACAAAAAGGCACAGTCTTGCGGTGTGAGTTCAGCTCCGGCCCAGGACAACAGCGCCACCGTGGACCACAAGGAACCTCACACCACCAGAGTCCTCCAAGAACCAGAAAAGGGTCTCGGATCCCCTAGCAATTAGTGCATCTGGGTTACACTACCACCTAGATGCTTCCCCTAAATTCAAATACCCGCTACACTCTCCCCCTGGGGATTTGACACTGGTCCCCAGTGTCTGGTGCACACTCATGTCTCCAAAAGAGTGGTAACTACACAATCTAACCCTGGATTGTGCCAAGACCTAAATGGGAAAGGGAAAACATAAAACAGTACAACTATAAAACTTTCCAATAAAACACTTTAAACATCTCACACATTTACATTCTTCCCTCCCCTTGGCTATCTAAGGACCACCCATTCTCAGCAGCCTTGACAGAAGAGTCTCCTGCAGAGGGAAGAAAAGAAACACACATCCTAACATCATACATGTGTTTGTTTGGAATGAATGAGTCTATCCGAGAAGAAACCCATTCACTCCAATAAGTGCTGCATAATATCAAAAAACAAACAATTGTTGCGCAACACTGCCACCTGGTGACAATGCCGCGGTCAAGACACTTATCACTTCCAGATGAACTTTTCTCTCTTGATCATTTCTCTGTGACTCTACACTGACTAAAAAAAAAACCCAAAGTCACTGTTTTCTCTGAAGTGCAAGGAGAAGGAGGGAGAACAAAACAAGAACAGCTCCCATTTTCTCCAAAGAGTAGAACGCCCAAATACAAAAAAAAACTAGGGCACAGTCCTTGTGTTCCGGCAAAGACACTCCGGAAAGTTCAGCAAGAAAGGACACACACAGGAGTCTTTTTTTTTCTCCTAAAGGTAAAACTTCGGATGCGGCAGGGACACAGGCTTCAAACGATTGTCAAAAACCTCCACGTTGTACTCAACACTTCTTCCTTCCTTGCGGCAAATCACCACTCTGTCCGCATGAATATGCCTTCCCAGCATCCACTTAGCTTTACAGTCCTGGAACTTCTTGGTGACCGTTGGTGAACAAGAAAGGTATCGCCGTGCTTGCGGTACTTTAAGTTTGCCCCACACAAAGGTATTATACCATCTTTGGCGAAAAACTTCCACCTCATAAAGCAGTTCTCGAGGCAGGTACGGGTACTCCAATCCATACTCCTGGGCAACCTTCTGGCCGAAGAGACCCTGCAGCCTTGACAGAGGTGGCATGGGGGCCCGGTCTCCTTCTCCAGGCGGAACAATCGCTTCTGGGTGGCGAGGTGCGTTCACCACCTCTGTAGATTTGGGCCTAGGAGCCCGCAGTGACTTGCGTTGCACTTGCGCAACAGGAGCAGGTGAAATGGATGTTGAATCCAGAAGAGGAATTTCAGACAGTGGACCAGATTCTTCCCTAGGCGCTGAGGCCACCACCCGGGGTCTACTATCTCCAGTTGACATGGGCAGGTCCCTTGTGACACGGGACGAGGGTAGCTTCATCTTGTCCCATCCCTTCTGGTGGAAGATTTCGTCTATCTCCCCATCATCGCCATTGTCAGACAAAGAGTCCAAGTCAGAGGTGTCATAGTACTCAACGGGCAGATAATTCCCAGTCACGGAACTATCCCCCTTGACGGCCTCTACCGACTGTGGGCTTCCGCCACTTTTAACCACACAGACAGTCCCAACCCCTGGCTCACCTGGGCCTTCAGGAGAACAGGGATGTCCAGGACTCTTCCTACCGGGTCCATCCAGGCCAGGCAAGCAGTGGGGCGAAGCTCTTCCACGACCACACAAGGCCATCACTAGGCCATCACTAGGCCGACTTTCCTCTTCGGCGGTCGTAGCAGGGAGCTGCTGGTGACCGAGGCAGCATCCTCTGATTTTTCTCTTTTCATCTCCGCTTGGGCAGTCACTTCGCCCGGATCAGTGCGCACGGGAAGCGCACAGGCATCGATCTCCCCCTCCGGAGTGGCAGTCCCTGTGAGGTAGTTGAGGTGGAAAGCACGAGGCTTTTCTGTGGATGGTTCCACCTCGAAGAGAAACTCCTTGCAGACCTCACATCGCCCAAATGGCTTCAGCTGGACCTCCAGTCCCGAACAGCCGGGACAGATCACACCGAGGGCCTCCATGTCTCTGCAGGTGTACAGAGCCAATCGCCCCCGGGGCCTTAGTCTTATCCCCGTATTCCATGATCGGAGCAGCCAGAGAAGTCATGTCTGTGAAAGAAGAAGCTGAAATCCATGGAGTGGTTGAAGTCATCTTCTCTCTTCGCTGCTCCATTGCGCACTGACCCACTCGTGCCAGAATCTCCACGTGCGTACGTCCACATGGCCAGACTCCTCCCACCTTCTGCACTTGTTCGCAGGCTTTTCCTTCTCCCCGCCCACAAACTACGCAGCTATGGGTTGCCTCGTGGCACGTTGGCCAATATGGCCGACCTACTCGGAACTCCTCCGGGCAGCAAAGTTCAAGTTCAGACACCATACACATCCCGGATACGATGCCTCCACGTGTAGCGGCCTCACCCCTCTCCCCCTTTCTCATACTCAGCTTGTCTTTCTTCGTCTAGGGGTCTCAGTGCTGGGGAGAGGGATGAGATACACCACGGCCCATGTCCTCCATAGCTAAGAGGTGAAGGCCAGAAAGATTAGGCCTTGTGTAGGTGTCCTAGAGTCAAGTCCAGTACTTCGTCCCTGACTCCTTTGCTCCTAGTAACCAGAATTCCACACAGTGAATAGGTCCAACTCAGTTTTATTCTTCTTGGCGTACAAACATACAGTTTCTTTACTGAGTAATAATGTGGATAGATCGAGGCACAATCCTTTCCCTTTTGTTGCTAACCACTGTGGTATCACCAGTGGTAAATAGTCACTGCCACTGACTATGTGAGGTAGAAAGTGAATTACCTTCGCTAGCACAACCCCTGTCAGGGGAAGGGAATCCGTCCAAGGGAGAAACCGGAGGCCTCTCTGTCACCAGCGATGCTGTGCCGGACTCTCCAGAGAAGTTCCGCACACCAGTCCTCACAAACTCAGACACGGGCACCCAAGGAGTTAGGGCCCCCTCGGATTCCTCCACCCTCGCGGAACTCAGTCGAAGGTATTGAGCCCCAGGCGTCCGTCATAGCACCTCACCCCAGGCTAAAGGTGCCTGAGATGGACTCCATCTCCGCCGGCTAGGTCAAGGGCACCTAGGCCTGGAACACTGGAACGCCAGCACCCAAGCTGAAGGTGCCTGGGTGGGGCCGAGTCCTCCGACTCCCACTCTGAACCCCGTGGTAAGGGCGTCCACCCCTTTTATCCCCTCTCCCTTTGCGTCACAGCGGGTTTCCTGCCCCGCTGTACCAGCTCCAGGGAAGGACAAAAAGGCACAGTCTTGCGGAGTGAGTTCAGCTCCGGCCCAGGGCAACAGCGCCACCTGTGGACCACAAGGAACCTCACACCACCAGAGTCCTCCAAGAACCAGAAAAGGGTCTCGGATCCCCTAGCAATTAGTGCATCTGGGTTACACTACCACCTAGATGCTTCCCCTAAATTCAAATACCCGCTACAATTGTCTTATATCTTTTCATGTGACAACACTGAAGAAATTGCACTTTGCTACAATGTAAAGTAGTGAGTGAGACCAACATAAACTTATTTGTTTGAGATGGTGTCAAGCGTGTGTGGCGGCAACCAGGTGAGGAGTACAAAGACAAGTGTGTCTTGCCTACAGTCAAGCATGGTGGTGGGAGTGTCATAGTCTGGGGCTGCATAAGTGCTGCCGACACTGGGGAGCTACAGTTCATTGAGGGAACCATGAATGGCAACATGTACTGTGACATACTGAAGCAGAGCATGATCCCCTCCCTTCGGAGACTGGGCTGCAGGGCAGTATTCCAACATGATAACGACCCCAAACACAACTCCAAGACGACCAATGCTTTGCTAAAGAAGCTGAGGATAAAGGTGATGGACTGACCAAGCATGTCTCCAGACCTAAACCCTATTGAGCATCTGTGGGGCATCCTCAGATGGAAGTTGGAGGAGCGCAAGGTGTCTAACATCCACCAGCTCCGTGATCATCATCATGGAGGAGTGGAAGAGGACTTCAGTGGCAACCTGTGAAGCTCTGGTGAACTCCATGCCCAAGAGGGTTAAGGCAGTGCTGCAAAATAATGGTGGCCACACAAAATATTGACACTTCTGGCCCAATTTGGACATTTTCACTTAGGGGTGTACTCACTTTTATTGCCAGCGGTTTAGAGATTAATGGCTGTGTAATTAAAGTGAGTATACTGCGCTGTCAATATTAGAAAAAATGTGTGGTAAATTAATACCCGTGCTGCAACTAAAAATGTGAGACACACACAAAATATCAAATATAAAAAAGGTTCAAGCTGCGCAACAGTATATGTTAATTGTGAAGGTTAGTGAAAAAAATCCCATCACAAAAAACAGTGTTGAATGACATCCAATGTTAAAGACCAAAATATAAATACTTGAAATGGAAAAATGAGGTTCCAAACAAAGTTCTTAAAGTGGTGTTCCAGGCAACCCCGGGCAAAAAAATAATAATTAAAAGCCAGCAGCTACACATACTGCAGCTGCTGGCTTTTAATAAATGGAGACTTACCTGTCCTGGTGTCCCTCGATGTCGTCACCGCAGCTGTCAGTGCTTCCATCGCCATTGTGGGTAAGGGAACCCGGCAGTGAAGACTTTCGGCTTCACGCCGGGAACCCTACTGCGCATGCGCGAGGCCCCGCTCCTCTCTCCTATTAGCCCAGCGGCCAGGGGAGGAGGAGGAGGGAGCCTCGCGCGACTTCACCGCTGCGGCCGGACTCCAGTAAGTGGGTAAGGATATCTGTCTTTGACAGGTATCCTGTCTCCCCTCCCCCCCGAAAGGTGCCAATTGTGGCACCGGAGGGGGGAGGAATCCGATGAGCGGAAGTTCCACTTTAGGGTGGAGCTCCGCTTTAAATGGTACTATACACTTTCCCTTGGCTGATATGTATATCAAAACCTCAAATGATAGTTCATACATATAATAAAGTCCACAGGAAAAGATGATGAAGTTTGGGGGTACAATCTTCTCAACATGGATTTGTGACTTCAGACTAAAACACCGTAGAAGAGTGCTGGTAAAATAGGAAAGAATCCACCACCTTAATTCTCAAAGGCCGCTTACCAGAAGCCCTGATCCCTGAAAGAGATCAGTCAAAGCAGATGGCTGTCAACCCTGCCAAAGTCTCTGAATTACTCTCTCTGTGATTCTGGCTCCTTCGTGTTCTAAGTCTGTAGTCCCCCGATATCTCAGCAGATCATATTGAATGAGAAAAGAAGCCCCATAGCGTAATCCAGTATTAAATATTTATTGTAAAAAAAGGTAATACACTTACGATATGTGGCAAGTAAAATAGCGGTGGTTTGTAAAGGGCCGGCCGGCTCTCACTACCCGTTGCTTCCGGGACTCGTATGTGGTGATGTCAGCACGCCACTCCTCCCTACGTAGTTTCGACACAATTGTCGTCATCCAGGGGCATGGTACGAAACGACGTAGGGAGGATAAAATCCCTTTTCTCCAAGAGTGAGTGTGTGAAAAGTGTTAACAATGCGCAACACTGCCACCTGGTGACAGCATTGCGGTAACTGCACTCGTGGAACTCTTCTTTCTTCTCTTTAGCCCTATCTACCCCAGAGTCCTTGAGCTGGAAAATTAAGAACAAACAGGAACAGTCCTTCATTCCTCTGGGTAACAAAGACTACGGGCCCCAGAAAGTTCAACAGCATACAACAAGAACGGAGTCTTTTCTCTCCTACAGGTAAAAGCGGGGATGTGGCAGAACGAGTGGCTTCAGGTGCTGGTCCATGGTCTCCAGATGATATTCTACATCTTCCCCTTCCTTGCGCCGGATCAGCACCTTGTCTGCATGGATGTGCCGTCCCAACATCCACTCTGCCTTGCAGTCCTTAAACCGCTGAGAGGCCTTGGGAGAGCATGCCAGGTACCTGCGAGCGTGTGGAATCTGAAGGTGAGTCCACACAAAGTCATTGTACCAGCGCTCCCGACACACTACCACCTCATAGAGCAACTCCTTGGACAAGTATGGATACTCCCATCCGTACTCTGCAACAACCTTTTGGCCAAATAGGCATTGTAGTCTGGCCAAAGGAGGCATAGTAGCTCTGTCCCCTTCGCCAGGCAAAACTATTGAGTCCGGGTGGCGAGGGACCTTGATCACATCTGATCTGGGCATAGGTGCCCGCAACAGCAGTCTCTTTTCTCCGGTCTTAGGTGTAGGTGACACCGGGGATGTAGAGGTAGGCTGGGGACGGGACCCTTCTTCAGGCGCTGGTGCCTCCACCCGGGGTGTACTATCCCCTGTAGACATAGGTGGATCCCTGGTTCTGCGGGATGAAGCAAGAGGTACTTTGTCCCAGCCCTTTTCTGCAAACAGTTCATCAATAGCAATGTCATCTCCCATATCCGAGAGCGACTCCAGGTCAGAGGTGTCACACTCCTCCGCGGGCTGGTACCCTGTAGTGGAGACTGAGTTTTCACCTCTTCCCACTGTGAGGGGGTTAGCTCGGCAGCGGGTGTGTGTGACCCCCGGGATGGGCTCCCCACACAAAAACAGGCCCAGCAAACGGAGGTTGTGGTTTTCAAAATCAAAAAGGTGCGGTTTATTTTCTATTTACAGTGACAAAACACAGCAAAGCAAAAGAAACATAAATAAAATAAATCCTGGTCAACTTGACCTCTGACTAAACATACAGGTTTCCTAACTAACAACTGGGATCAGCCTAGTGCCGCCCTAGTCCCTAAGTCCCTGGTTTTAAATGTCCAAGCAAATAGCCACACAGGCTTTGTCTCACCGCACAGGGGTTCACTCTCCCTAGACAGTCCACACAGGTCTGGTTCCAGGCATGAGCAAACACCTAATGAAGCTGGGAGTTCTTATAGAGGCCTAAATGAGCTGACAAGCTTCAGCTGGTCTCATCAACTCCCTGTCTGCACGACGCCCCACACTCTCCCTAGAGGTATGAGTCATCCATGAGCCCACCAGCCTCAGCTGGGCTTATACAACTCTCCACCTAGTTGTATAAGTCGGCGTAAAGCCTGAATCTGGGCGAAATATATCTACCCCCCTGGATGCAACCAGGTGACTTTACCTTCCTGCTGTCACATACCCCCCCCTCTTGTTTTAACCTCGGGGTTGGAACACCAGCAATCAGGCATTCATGTACTCGAGACAAAGCATCCACATTCCCCATTTGAACGCCAGGGCGATGCTTTTCTGTGAAGTTGAATTCCTGGAGGGCCAGGAACCACCTATTCACTCTTCTATTTGTTTCCTTGTTTTGAGCCATCCACTTTAACGGAGCGTGATCCGTAACCATGTCAAAGTGCCTACCTAGCAGGTAGTACCGAAGGGAATCTAGAGCCCACTTCACCGCTAAACACTCCTTTTCAACGGTGGCGTAATTTACCTCATGGGACTTCAACTTCCTGCTGAGGTAAATGACTGGGTGCTCTTCCCCGTTCCAGACCTGGGACAATACTGCTCCTAACCCCACATCTGACGCATCACTTTGTACGACAAAGTCTTTAGAGAAGTCGGGTGAGTACAACACTGGCTGGCTACATAAGGCTTGTTTCAAGAATTGGAATGCTGCCTCAGCCTCGGGGGTCCATTTAATCATGACCGACCCTTTCCCCTTCGTCAGGTTGGTTAGGGGCACAGCCTTAGAAGCAAAGTGGGGAATGAATCGCCGATAATACCCAGCGATTCCCAGAAAGGCTCGTACCTGCTTCTTGCTGTTGGGACGTGGCCAACTCTGGATGGCCTCGACTTTGTTGAGTTGGGGTTTTATTACTCCCCTCCCAATGGTGTACCCAAGATATTTGGCCTCCTCCTGCCCAATGGTACACTTCTTGGGGTTAGCCGTAAACCCCGCTTCCCGAACAGAGTCCAGGACTGCTTGCACTTTTGGCAGATGTGAGGCCCAATCTGTGCTATGGACAATTACGTCATCCAGGTAAGCCGCAGCATACTTCCGATGGGGCCTCAGCATCTGGTCCATTTTCCGCTGGAATGTGGCCGGCGCATTCTGTAACCCGAACGGCATTCTTTTATATTGGAACGCCCCGTCTGGGGTTACAAATGCGGTTTTCTCTTTGGCCGACTTGGCCAGGGGGATTTGCCAATACCCTTTTGTGAGGTCAAGAGTCGTCATGTATCGGGCTGTTCCCAGCCGGTCGATCAACTCATCTATACGTGGCATGGGGTAGGTGTCAAATTTTGTAACTTTGTTCAACTGACGAAAATCGTTACAAAATCGCCAGCTCCCATCCGGTTTAGGCACCAACACAATGGGACTAGACCAATCACTTTGGGACTCCTCTATCACCCCTAAGTTCAGCATTTTCTGTACTTCCTCCCGTATTGCCTCCCGTCGGGCCTCTGGGATCCGATAGGGTTTTAACTTCACCCTTTCACCGGGCGGGGTAATGATGTCATGCTCTACCCCAGATGTTTGTCCCGGCAGCTCAGAGAATACCTCCTTGTTGCGAAGCACAAACTCCTTAACCTCCTGTTGTTGGGGTTGTGACAAGGTGGCTGCTATTCCAACCTCAGGAATCACGCAACCAGTTTGAGTTGGTGACCAAGTGTCTGCGACTAGGGACTCTCTATCCCTCCAGGCTTTCAACAGATTAACGCGATAGATCTGTTCGGGCTTTCGCCTTCCTGGTTGTCTGACCTTGTAATTCACTTCGCTCACTTTTTCCATTATCTCATAGGGGCCTTGCCATTTGGCAAGGAATTTACTTTCAACCGTAGGGACAAGTACCAGTATCCTATCCCCCGGGGAAAAGGTACGGGTCTTGGCTCCACGGTTGTACACTCTCTGCTGTGCTAACTGCGCTTGGGCCAAATGTTCCTTCACGATGGGCATTACCTGTGCAATTCGGTCTTGCATCAGGGCGACATGCTCAATCACACTCCTGTGGGGAGAACTCTCACTTTCCCAAGTTTCCTTGGCAATATCCAACAGCCCTCTTGGGTGTCTCCCATACAGTAACTCAAAGGGGGAGAATCCCGTAGAGGATTGGGGCACCTCCCTAATAGCAAACATCAGATAAGGAAGTAGACAGTCCCAATCCTTTCCATCTCTATCCACCACTTTCTTCAACATTTGTTTTAGGGTTTTGTTGAATCTTTCAACCAGCCCATCGGTTTGGGGGTGATACACAGATGTACGTAATTGCGTCACTTTGAACAATTTACACAGCTCCTTCATAACCCGGGACATAAAGGGTGTACCTTGGTCCGTAAGCAGTTCTTTACAAATACCCACCCGGCTAAACACAAGAGATAGCTCTTTGGCTATGGTTTTGGCCGAGGTATTTCGGAGAGGGATCGCTTCTGGATAACGGGTGGCATAGTCCATTATAACTAATATGTACTGGTGCCCCCTAGCGGACTTGATTATAGGCCCTACCAAATCCATGGCGATCCTCTCAAACGGGACCTCAATGATGGGTAGAGGGACCAGCGGGCTACGGAAATGTGGCATCGGGGCCGACCTCTGACACACAGGGCAGGAGGAACAATAATTTTCTATGTCCTTCATCACCCCCGGCCAATAGAATCTCTGTAATATCCTCTCTCGGGTTTTCTCTGTCCCCAGATGACCTCCAAGAATGTGCCCATGGGCCAACTCCAACACCAACTTCCTGTAAGGTTTGGGCACCACAAGCTGCTCAACGGTTTCTTCTGCCCTTTTTGCCACCCGATACAGTAGGTCCTTCTCTACGCTGAAGTATGGGTAAGTGCAGGTATTATCTGGGTTCACTAACTCGCCATCTATTTTCACTACGTTTTCCCGTGCCTTTATTAGGGCGGGGTCTTTCAACTGTTCTGTGGCAAAGTTTTCCCTGTGAACCTCAAGATCAGAAAACTCCACAGACGGTAGGTTTTCGTCTGAGGAGGTGGGCTCCTCTCCAGTTTCTTGAGTCTCCCCTGCCAATACTGATAAGGGAAATTCCGGAGAGTCCTCACCACTCTCAGGGGAGTTCTGGCTATCACCTTCCTGGTACATAGGGGCACCAGTGGGGGGCTCAGGATCATCCCACAGTTCCCAGAACTTCGGAAAATCCCTTCCCACACTGGCGTCATGCGGTAACTGAGATACTAAGCCCACTGGATGAGAGAGGGTACCTTTGGGGGTCTCGAAACACACTGTAGTCACTGGATACTCTCGGGTGTCCCCATGCACACAAATAACAGCTACCTTGCTATTCCCAAAGACCTCTGTTTTAACTAACTCAGCCTTTATCAGGGTCACAAGGCTACCTGAATCCAGCAATACCACAACATTTCTACCATTAACACACATTTTGCATAAATGTTTCTCAGTTCCTCGAATGGCAGTGCATGCGACTGTCGCACACAGCGACTGACGTCTGCCCGTCAGAAAGTCACACTGCATGGGTTCCTCCACAACCGGGCAATTGGCTGCAATATGTCCCGCTTGCCGGCAGCGGTAGCAAACAATCCTTCTTGCCGCCTCTTGAGCCGCTGATTTCCCAGGCTGTTCTCGCCAAACTTGGGGTAGAGCTCCCACCCTCTCACTCTCTCCACCCTCACCCCTTGGAATCCTCTTATCCGCCCCTGGGGATGGTCTGGTCTTAGGGTGGAAAGTCCGAGTGTCTCTGGAAGAGGCCGTCAGGTTCTCTGTAGCCAAGTATTTCTCCACACGATCCACAAGACCATCGGCCGTCTCTGGGTCTCCATGGCTTACCCACTTTTGGATGGCAGTAGGAAGAGCTCTCAAAAACCGATCCATTACAACACGTTCCACAATCTTTGGTGCGGACAAAGTCTCTGGCTGTAGCCACTTTCTGCTCAGGTGAATGAGATCATACATTTGAGACCTGGGGGGTTTTCCAAGCTGGAAAGTCCAGTTATGCACACGCTGAGCCCGGACAGCCAGGGTGACACCCAGCCTTGCCAATATTTCAGCTTTTAGCATCACATAGTCTTTTGCTTGGTCAGGCTCTAGGTCATAGTAAGCCTTCTGCGATTCACCAGTTAACAGAGGAGCCACCAGTCCAGCCCACTGCTCCTCAGGCCACTTTTCTCTTTCAGCAGTCCTTTCAAATGTGGTCAAAAATACCTCTGGATCATCCTCTCCAGTCATTTTTGTCAATAAACGACTCACCCCAAAGGACGCGGTATTAGTGGGACGGCTTTCCTCACTGGTCTGCGGACGTTGCTGCATTACTGCTTCCATTTGTTGTAGTCTCTGCTCTTGCTTCTGTAACAGGTCTATGAAGCGGGCCTCAGATTGCTGCTGGGCTTGTTGCTGGGCTGCAAGGCTCTGTTGATGAGCTTGCTGCTGGGCTGCGAAGCTCTGTTGTTGAGCTGCAAGGCTCTGTTGATGAGCTTGCTGCTGGGCTGCGAAGTTCTGTTGTTGAGCTGCAAGGCTCTTTTGCAAACCTGCATTTGTCTGCTGTTGATTGGCATTTGCTAGAGCCAGCTGCTTCAGTATCTCCTCCATGCTGGCTTAACAAAAAACTGCCACTGGTTCTCCACCAACTGTGAGGGGGTTAGCTCGGCAGCGGGTGTGTGTGACCCCCGGGATGGGCTCCCCACACAAAAACAGGCCCAGCAAACGGAGGTTGTGGTTTTCAAAATCAAAAAGGTGCGGTTTATTTTCTATTTACAGTGACAAAACACAGCAAAGCAAAAGAAACATAAATAAAATAAATCCTGGTCAACTTGACCTCTGACTAAACATACAGGTTTCCTAACTAACAACTGGGATCAGCCTAGTGCCGCCCTAGTCCCTAAGTCCCTGGTTTTAAATGTCCAAGCAAATAGCCACACAGGCTTTGTCTCACCACACAGGGGTTCACTCTCCCTAGACAGTCCACACAGGTCTGGTTCCAGGCATGAGCAAACACCTAATGAAGCTGGGAGTTCTTATAGAGGCCTAAATGAGCTGACAAGCTTCAGCTGGTCTCATCAACTCCCTGTCTGCACGACGCCCCACACTCTCCCTAGAGGTATGAGTCATCCATGAGCCCACTAGCCTCAGCTGGGCTTATACAACTCTCCACCTAGTTGTATAAGTCGGCGTAAAGCCTGAATCTGGGCGAAATATATCTACCCCCCTGGATGCAACCAGGTGACTTTACCTTCCTGCTGTCACACCACACACCAAATCTCTCCGCCTGGCTTACCTCGGACTTTACTTGAAGCGGGACGTCCGGGACTCCTGCCGACGGATCCATCCAGGCCGGGCGTAAGCGGGCGAGATGGTCCACCACAACCGCTGGTAGGGGCTACCATGCCCGTCTTTCTCTTCAGTGGTGGACGCTGAGAGACAGTGGTGACCAAGTCAGCATCCTCGGATTTCTCCCGTTTTCACGACCTCCTCCGCGGTGCTTCCTCCTCTCTGAGTGGTGTTGCCTTCAGCAAGGCCGGGGTAAATAGTTCTCGGCTTCTCAACCGCTGGATCCACTTAAAAAAGAAACTCCCCAAAGGCCTCGCATCGCCCGAACGGCTTCAGTTGGCACACCAGTCCCGAACAGCCGGGACAAATCACACCCAGGGCCTCAACGTCCATGCATGAATACAGGGCGAATCGACCCCTTGGCTTTAGCCGGATCCCCGTATCTGTTACCGGAGCAGCAGCAGTCAGTGTCCTGGTAGAAGGGTGAACCAGAATCCACGATGTATGTCCGAACATGGTGACCTGTTGCTGATCCATCGCACACTGCAAGGTTTTTGCGCCAACGTCCCACGTGTAGTCCTTCACACGTATTGGACTCCTCCCCTTTGCTCCAGTTCGCGGGCTTTTCTTCTTTTTTCCTTGTGAGTCACTCCCACAAACTAAGCGGTGGGGGTGTGCCTGGTGGCGCAGTGCAAATATAAGCCCCCACGTGTAGTCCCTCACACGGCTGAGTTCCCCCGTTTCCTCGCTCTTCTGCGCGGGCCTTTCCCTTCATTGGGTCATGTCCACGACTTCGAGCAGGGATGCACTCCGGCCAATGAAGGCCTGCCTACTCGTAACTCCTCCGGGCAGACACGTTCAATTCCGTAGTACACAAACACTATACCGGACCCGAGCCCCCACGTGTAGCGGCCTCCTCACTCCCCTCTTTGCATCAGCTCGTCTCTCTCTTGTCTAGGGGTACCTTAGAGGGGAGAGAGCGGGGTCACCACGCCAAGCCTTCACCACATAAGGTCTGTGCGGTGTAAGCAAAGTTCTTTCTCTACCTTCGGGTCAGTGTTGTGCACCTGAACAATGTCCACTAGAAAAGAGCCCCACACCATTAAAGTCCAACACTCCTTTATTCTTCTCGAGTGAACAGCACAATCAGTTAGACTCCCTTAAAGAACAGAACAAACAAGGAGGTGTGGATGCGAGTAGGCCCAGACACAATGAACTCTCCACTTTGCTCCCTGAAAGTGGGCTGAGGTCTCCAAGCAGAGGGGGGGGGTTTCCTTCCTGGTGGTCTCCGATGGGAGGCTCACCTGTCACTGGCAATCTGCTGCACCCGGTCTTCAAGTGAGTATCTCCCCCCGGTCCATTACGCCTTCCGGATTCGGGTACCCAATCCCTGGGTTCCCTAGGACCTCCTTCCCTTGCGGAACTCAGTGTTGGGCACTGAGCTCCCGACCTCCATCCGAGTACCTCCCCCCAAGGCTAAAGGTGCCTGGGATGGAACACGACCTCTGGACGTCCTCTAGGCCTAGGCCCGCCTAGAGGACCGACACAAACCACCGCCCTCAAGCTGAAGGTGCCTGGGACTCGACCCCGTGACAAAGATGGCCGGCCCCTTTATACCCTCTCCCAGCAAGCACGGCGGGTTCCCCGCCCCACCATACCGCTGCCGAGGGAGGACAAAAAGGAGGCACAGCACACAGCAATGGTTCAACCCCAGCCCAGGGCGACAGCGCCACCTGCTGGGCCGCAAGGAACTGCACATCGCTGGTGTCTCTGCCAGTTTTAAATGGAAAGAAAAGTGTATACCTGCTACACTTATATTTTGGTCTTTAACATTGGATGTCATTCAACACTGTTTTTTGTGATGGGATTTTTTCACTAACCTTCACAATTAACATATACTGTTGCGCAGCCTGAACCTTTTTTATTATTAATGGCTGTGTGTTGAGTTATTTTGAGGGAACAGCTAATTTACACTGTTATACAAGCTGTACACTCACTACTTTACATTGTAAGCAAAGTGTAATTTCTTCAGTGTTGTCACATGAAAAGATATAATATAATATTTACAAAAATGTGAGGGTTGTACTCACCTTTGTGAGATACTGTAGATTTGAATCAGTCCAATAATAAATGATTGGATTTATACTTCAAATGTATTTTCAAGCAGCAAAATAAACACTTTTGCCAAATAGCGGGAATAGGTCCTTAACATTTATGAATTGTCTTTGAACAAATAACAACATTTTACTTTTTGCTTGAATATAAAAATTAGGGTCTGGTTAGACCATTCCATAGGGCACTAAAAACCTTTTAAACATGAAAAAAAGGCCAAAAGTTTTTTTTTTACTGAGTAAGGCTTAGTGTATGTAGCGTGTGTTTGAATTTAAGGGAGGCATCTGGGTGATAGTGTAACCCAGATGCACTAATTGCTAGGGGATCCGAGACCTTTTTCTGGTTCTTGGAGGACTCTGGTGGTGTGAGGTTCCTTGCGGTCCACAGGTGGTACTGTTGCCCTGGGCCGGAGCTGAACTCACACCGCAAGACTGTACCTTTTTGTCCTCCCCTGGAGCTGGTACAGCGGGGCGGGGAACCCGCTGTGATGCAAAGGGAGAGGGGATAAAGGGGGCGGACGCCCTTACCACGGGGTTTAGAGTGGAGAGTTGGGAGTGGGAGTCGGAGGACTCGGCCGCACCCAGGCACCTTCAGCTTGGGTGCTGGTGTTCCAGTGCTCCAGGCCTAGGTGCCCTTGGCCTGGCCAGAGCGGAGATGGAGTCCATCCCAGGCACCTTTAGCCTGGTGTGAGGTACTATGGCGGATGCCTGGGGCTCAGTACCTTGGACTGAGTTCTGCGAGGGTGGAGGAATCCGAGGGGGCCCTAACTCCTTGGGTGCCCGTGTCTGAGTTCGTGAGGACTGGTGTGCGGAACTTCTCTGAAGAGTCCAGCGCAGCATTGCTGGTGACAGAGAGGCCTCCTGTTTCTCCCTTGGACGGATCTCCTTCCCCTGACAGGGGCTGAGCTAGCGAAGGTAATTCACGTTCTACTTCATATAGTCAGTGGCCGTGACTATTCGCCACTGGTGATATCACAGTGGTTAGCAGGAGAAGGGAAAGGATTGTGCCTCGATCTATTCCCCATTACTACTCAGTAGAACAAACTGTTTGTTGTTTGCCAAGAAGAATAAAACTGAGTTGGACCTATTCACTGTGTGGAACTCTGGTTACTAGGAGCAAAGGAGTCAGGGACGAAGTACTGGACTTGACTCTAGGACACCTACACAAGACCCAATCTTCTGGCCTTCACCTCTTAGCTATGGAGGACATGGGCCGTGGTGTATCTCATCCCTCCCCCCAGCACTGAGACCCCTAGACGAAGAAAGACAAGCCGTGTATGAGAAGGGGAGAGAGGGGTGAGGCCGCTACATGTATATATGCAGTGCAAAAACTTGTATTTGACACTAACAGTAAGCATAAACCTTGCAGTGCATGTATAGCCAAAACTTTTGAAAAGCGTAGGGATTATTACAATTCTAGCTATCTTATTTTTTGACATCTATGTCCCTTTTGGGAAATTTCCCTTTACTTCCTGAGCTGGAGATACAGCAACATAGTGAGTCACACCAATACCAGAGTCCCTATTGAAAGTTTTCCCTTCACCTCCTGCTCTGGTGACAACTGTAAAATTTTGGATTACCCTTCCCTTACTTTTTATCTCAGTGATAATGGACACCTGGACAAATAGAGGGGAGAATCTCCCCAGCCGGACCACAGACGGCAATTAAAACCTAACATGAACTCTAATGCTTTCCTACTCTATCTAAAGTAAGAAAAATACGTCTGGGCTATAGATACACTTTAAAACTGATCAGAAATGTATACTGAATAGCGGCTACTTGTGTTTGGACTTGAACTTTAATTGAAATTATGATTGTATTATTAAAGGTTTGATTGAAGTTGAGAACAGTTTGAACAGAAGCCTGCGTAACAAGTAAGACATTTCATTGAATTTAACATTTTTCAAAAGATCATTAAACAAGACTGCAAAATCTTGACTGTGTAAAATGCTGCAATTTTGCTTGGTTTGTCTATCCTGCTTCATATTTACTGGTCCCTTCCCTGCTCTCCATTCTGAGAACCCCCCCTGTGTGCCTGCAGCTGCTGCCGGTGGGAGAGGAGAGGAAGGGTACACATGGGGGTCCAAGCAGCGAGAAATATCCAATAGTGATCAGTGCAGCAGGGGCGGGGGGGGGGGGACTGGAAGAACCAATCTTTTGTTGTTCACCCCGCAGCAGGTGAAAGTCAGTAAGAGAGAGGAGGCTGCCAGGAGGAGAGGAGCATAGGAGAGTTAGCAAAACATCCTGTGTTCATGAGGCCTAAAGACAAATTGCTCCACAGTGCCTGCAGCTACGGAAGTCAAATGCCCTAGCACCTTCACCTAGGTACCACTGGCATAAGATACAGGCAGTCCCTGGGTTATGAACAAGATAGATTCTGTAGGTTTGTTCTTAAGTTGAATTTGTATGTAAATTGAAAACAAGTACATTTTTTAAGTGTAACTCCAGCCAAAAAGTTTTTTTTTAAGTTTTGGATAGCATAGGGAAGAGTTGACTGGCTATGCAGTGATGTGGAATTGCTGACAGTTCCGCCAGACAGTAGGTGGTATCATGCAATGAGCAGCAAGATGGCCGTCCAGTGGTTTCCGGGACCTGCGTGACGTCACACTGCCTCCGTTATTAAGTACGAGTCGTATGTAAGTCGGACGTTTGTAATTCGGGGACTGCCTGTAACTATATTTTTTTCTCTTAATGTTTTTTTTAATGTGCTGTTTTTAACATTGGGGGTCCTGACTAACAATTTTTGATGCAAGATCTGCTTTATTAAAATGTAAAAACGTCAATGTTCATAGCCTTGCTACATGGTCACTATCAATAACATTACCTTTGTAAATTTCTCTGTGTTTTGTTCATAGTGATGCCAAGTCACGAGTCAAGAGAATCCTAGGAATGCCTGGTAAGCATGTGTGAGAATGTTTTTTAAATAACCTGATTAAAGTGATACCCTTATTTCACATTTTCAGTAGCAATATTCTACTGATTACTCTGTAAGTCCATATTTTTAAAGGCAATATGGGAGTTCTTAAAGACATCCATCACCAATCAAAAAGCCAATTCCGCCGACGTTTTCCATTAAAGTGTTAGATAGAGTATGTAAATGTTAGAACTTTGATCAGGTTCAAATGTGGTCTGTGTACCCATTGGGGAGATGCTTTCTGTCACATTTTAAATGGTTTGTTATTGGTCTAAAATAAGATACAATATACAGTATATAACCCATAGATACTGAACCCCTCACAAAAAAAACAATAAACAGGAAATATGAAGGTATGTAAGTTACCATAGCAGAGACAGCAAAACAGTACTAATATAGCAAATACTGTATCTATTTAGTAATCCTTAAAAATGTGTGCAATGCTAGTTTAGTTTCGCTGTCAGTGTTTCTCAATCTTTTTTCAGTTAAGACACCCTTTAAAATTATGGAAACCCAAGACACCCCAATTTAAAATGTAAAAAAAAAAAACAATTCTAATAGTTTTACATAGGGTTGCCACCTGTCCGGGATTCACCCGGACAGTCCGGTTTTTACATCCTCTGCCCGGGTTTCTCACTGCTTGTCACCCGGACACCAGAGCACCCCCAAAAACTCTTCCAACACCCCCGAGCAACCCCATAAAAGCTTAATTAGAATCCTTCTTCCATAAAATATGTAGCACTACCCCCGAAGGAGCTGCTGGTTTTGTTTGGGTCTACGTTCTGCCTATCAACCCCAAAGTTTGGCTCGAACCCTCCCTTGGCACAACTGGACCACACAATGATTGTGAAACCCACTGTTGACTGGGAACCACAATGATATCATAAAATGATATAACTTACAATTAGATATGGTTACCTTATGCTGGCCACTTGTCCACAATGAGTAATAGAGAACTCCACACAGTTTCCTGCTTAACCAGAATCAATTATACTCAGTGGTAAAAGACAGAAAAATTAAACAGAGGCACAGTTGACTTGTGCAGGGCCCTGCAAAGTCAATGATGTAAATATCTATATGACAGTAATAAAACACAGTCTTAATGCGCACTTTCTACATAAGTAACAGACCTATGCTCGCGAGCTCCCCCTAATAGGCAACATTGTACCCGTGTCTCGTCACTATCAGTTCTAGTCAGGCCTGACTAAGTTCAATGTACAGATCCTTCAGTAGTAGGAGTCTTCGCTAGCAATCGTTGGTGCACATAACATTTGTAATCCAACAAGTATGGGAAAGTCAGAAACAACATCCGAAGTAATTACCAATGTATATGACTTGCGGGCGACACAGGCGCCAATACTTTAAATACACTGCCACTGCGGGATGAAATGTGTCCTTGCACGTGGCGTGTTAACTTTCCAAAGAAACAATGGCAAGTCTATAAGGCCCACCTCCCTGAGATTCAGTTAATTGTCGTTGGGCAGGTGCCCTTCTCACCAAACAAGGACTCGGTTCTCCGGTATGCTACGCAACTTGCAGCCTCCGATCCTCCGCAGAGCTGTAGTAGGTGAGGATGGATGGACGACTCTGGTTGCTGTGGAGTGTGAGCTGGACACATACGATGAGGATCCCTCTCACGAGATTAGACAGGCAGGCTCTGGCGACAATGGGCCCAAGCTTCTTGGGCCTAGACACACTGGAAGCCGGTGATCTGCCGACAAACGTCCCCCCGGCGGATTCTGCCCCCAACTGTACTGCGCAGGCGCGGCGCTTGCGCAGTACGAACGTCAATGAGCTTCCGGAAATAGCCGAACGTGTAGAGCTGAGAGTCAGCTCTACACGGCGCCTGCGTGGACCTAGATGTAAGTGGCCAGTCGGCCTCACGTCCTCGCTTCGCTCGGACGGCTCGCTACGCTCCCTCGGCCTCCTGGCTCTTTTTTTAACATCCTCCATGTCCACGGGGATGGTAAAGAAAGAGCCTGGATGTCAGCAGTGTAGCACAATTTGGTGTGCGCAGGCGCCATGTAGAGCTGACTCTCAGCTCTACATGTTCGGCTATTTTCGGAAAAAGCGCCGCGCCTGCGCAGTACAGAGCGGGCAGAATGCGCTGGGGGGCAATGCTCGGCAGTACACCGGCCTCAATGCAGATAGATGGCCGCGTCCCAAGAGACAAAATGTAACTCCTCCCTTCCTTTAAATAACCTCTCCCAGCAGGCTGTGCGGTGATGCAGTGCACCCTGGTAGCACAGCTGCACTGTGGGTAGTTTAGTCTGATTCACAATGCATTGTTTAATATCATTGAAGCAAACAGTTACTGCAAGATAACAAATTGAACACCGGAGGGAGCTAAGTTCCTTCTTAATTGTCAAACTGTAGTCTATATCTACGGTACATTGCAAAGTAGAACCTTGCTACACATATATCAGATGTTCACCTATCTTCACGTATTTGTAATTGTCAGGATGGAAACAGCCCTAATTACAAGGGACTTGTTTCTCTCTGTGGAGGGATACAGAGCCTCCTGGCCACACTTACCGATGCTCTGCTTCTAGTTCCGGCTACTGGAGCCCTCTCGGGACGGCTCACTCTGCCAGACCGATGTATTGGAGAGGAGCTGTGAGTGTGTGTGGGCAGGCAGAGGAAGGAGCTGCACGGACTGTGAGGGGACAGCAGGACAGAGAGGGGAGGAGAGAAGCTGGCTGCCCATTACCAGACTAACTATGTATGTATTCATCTCACAGTATGTTGTGTCTAAATGTATTTATACCTGTTTGTGTGTATCTGAGTGCATGTATGACTATGTATCTCAGTGTGTAAATATATGTGTGTTGTGTGCATGTATATAACTGAGCATGTGTACAGTGTATATCTGAGTGTGTATATATGTATCTGTATATATCTGAGTGTCTGTGCATGTATCTGATTGTATGTATCTGAGTGTGTGTATATATGTGTGTGTGCATGTACTGTATGTAAGCATATGTATATTTCTCAGTATCTGTATGCATTTAAAGCGAAGTTCCACCCAAAAATTGAACTTTCGCTTTTCGGAACCCTCCCCCCCTCCGGTGTCACATTTGGCACCTTTCAGGGGGGTACAGATACCTGTCTAAGACAAGTATTTGTGCACCCACTTCCGGGAATACACTGCTGCGGCAGACACTCCCCTACCCGCACTCCCCCACTGTCTTCTGGGAAACACTGTTCCCAGGAGAGAGCGGGGACCAGTGACGGCTCGCCGCGCTACTTGTGTATGCACAGTAGGGAACCGGGCAGTGAAGCCGCAATGCTTCACTTCCTGATTCCCTCACCGAGAAAGGCGGAGGCAGTATCCGAGGACCGAGCAACTGCTCGACCTCGTCTGCCGACATCGTGGCCGCGCTGGACAGGTAAGTGTCCATTTTTTAAAAGTCAGCATCTGCAGTATTTGTAGCTGCTGGCTTTTAAAAAAATTTTTTTGGGCAGAACCTCCGCTTTAAGTGTGTGTTTATACATGTGATTAACTAAACATATTTATATATCTGAGTACGTAATTTATTATCCTCCATTGATGTGAACATCTGATAATTCATACAATTAATTACTAATAATTCTCCTGTATACATATACCTAAAGAACATAATACTACCAGTATATACTGTATATATACCCTACAATAAGTGTACATTCAATTTATTTATATAAACAACAACTGTGCAAAAACTTAAGTCCATTCATGTAAAAAAATATTAAAGTAGATCAATTCTTCTGCCATGCCTCACACTAAAGACAGCGGCTCCCCCCCCCCCCCCAAAAAAAATAAAAAATACAGCGGCTCCCCAATAATTTTGACCCCCCAGATCAGAATGTAATACAGCGCTTCAGCATCTATCCATGCGGCAACCGCCACACTAAGCATCACAGACAGTGCAAGCAGATCTCACAGATAAAAATCCATATAAGCACTTCAAGGAGAAACGGAACTCACAATAGTGAAATATCATCAAGAATTTTTATTTAACATTTTTATTTTTTAGCTGACTGACATAAAAGCAAACAGACTGTCCCATCCTTCCCATCCCTCAAAGTCTGTTGGTGTACATCCCACTACCCCCCGTCCACTCCCGCTCCAAGATCTTTTACAATCCTATTGTCTATAGTGTATACTAAAAAAAAAATGCTGTGCGCCAGTAAAGTGTTTGGGTTTGGCTTGAAAAAAAGGTTGCAACCCTAGTTTTACATGTAGCACTCACCACCCCTTCTCCCTGTGGCTAACTCGTGGGAGAAGGGGCACACCTATGCCACATGCCCGTACCCTCCTGTGTGAAGAGGTTGAGCGGTGTAATGTACCTGGGTCTCTATGGTCAGGTTCCCCCAGAGAATGGCTCCCGTCTTCACTGTGATAAAGACAAGTCTCTATTCCCCAATAACTTCAAAGGTCCACACCAATTGCAACTCCAACGTAGAGTTTTTCTCTCTCTTATGCACAATCATTGAACAGGAAAGGTTGGAGGAAGATCAGGACAGCAAGAGGTGTTGGGATAGGTCCAGGCACAAACAAATACTTATTCACTACTGTGGGGGGGGGGGTTAGCTCGGCAGCGGGTGTGTGTGATCCCCTGGATGGGCTCCCCACACAAAAACAGGCCCAGCAGACGGAGGTTGTGGTTTTCAAGATCAAAAAGGTGCGGTTTATTTCTCTATTTACAGTGACAAAAAAACACAGCAAAGCAAAAAGAAACATAAACAAAATAAACCCTGGTCAGCTTGACCTCTGACTAAACATGCAGGTTTCCTAACTAACAACTGGGATCAGCCTGGTGCTGTCCTAGTCCCTAAGTCCCTGGTTTAGTAAATGTCCAAACAAATAGCCACACAGGCTTTGTCTCACCGCACAGGGGTTCACTCTCCCTAGACAGTCCACACAGGTCTGGTTCCAGGCATGAGCAAACACCTAATGAAGCTGGGAGTAATATATCTACCCCCCTGGATGCAACCAGGTGACTTTACCTTCCTGCTGTCACATACCCCCCCCTCTTGTTTTAACCTTGGGGTTGGAACACCAGCAATCAGGCATTCATGTACTCGAGACAAAGCATCCACATTCCCCATTTGAACGCCAGGGCGATGCTTTACTGTGAAGTTGAATTCCTGTAGGGCCAGGAACCACCTATTCACTCTTCTATTTGTCTCCTTGTTTTGAGCCATCCACTTTAACGGAGCGTGATCCGTAACCATGTCAAAGTGCCTACCTAGCAGATAGTACCGAAGGGAATCTAGAGCCCACTTCACCGCTAAACACTCCTTTTCAACCGTGGCGTAATTTACCTCATGGGACTTCAACTTCCTGCTGAGGTAAATGACTGGGTGCTCTTCCCCGTTCCAGACCTGGGACAATACTGCTCCTAACCCCACATCTGACGCATCACTTTGTACGACAAAGTCTTTAGAGAAGTCGGGTGAGTACAACACTGGCTGGCTACATAAGGCTTGTTTCAAGAATTGGAATGCTGCCTCAGCCTCGGGGGTCCATTTAATCATGACCGACCCTTTCCCTTTCGTCAGGTTGGTTAGGGGCACAGCCTTAGAAGCAAAGTGGGGAATGAAGCGCCGATAATAACCCGCGATTCCCAGAAAGGCCCGTACCTGCTTCTTGCTGTTGGGACGTGGCCAACTCTGGATGGCCTCGACTTTGTTGAGTTGGGGTTTTATTACTCCCCTGCCAATGGTGTACCCAAGATATTTGGCCTCCTCCTGCCCAATGGTACACTTCTTGGGGTTAGCCGTAAACCCCGCTTCCCGGATAGAGTCTAGGACTGCTTGCACTTTTGGCAGATGTGAGGCCCAATCTGTGCTATGGACAATTACGTCATCCAGGTAAGCCGCAGCATACTTCCGATGGGGCCTCAGTATCTGGTCCATTTTCCGCTGGAATGTGGCCGGCGCATTCTGTAACCCGAACGGCATTCTCTTATATTGGAACGCCCCGTCTGGGGTTACAAATGCGGTTTTCTCTTTGGCCGACTTGGCCAGGGGAATTTGCCAATACCCTTTTGTGAGGTCAAGAGTCGTCATGTATCGGGCTGTTCCCAGCCGGTCGATCAACTCATCTATACGTGGCATGGGGTAGGTGTCAAATTTTGTAACTTTGTTCAACTGACGAAAATCGTTACAAAATCGCCAGCTCCCATCCGGTTTAGGCACCAACACAATGGGACTAGACCAATCACTTTGGGACTCCTCTATCACCCCTAAGTTCAGCATTTTCTGTACTTCCTCCCGTATTGCCTCCCGTCGGGCCTCTGGGATCCGATAGGGTTTTAACTTCACCCTTTCACCGGGCGGGGTAATAATATCATGCTCTACCCCAGATGTTTGTCCCGGCAGCTCAGAGAACACCTCCTTGTTGCGAAGCACAAACTCCTTCACCTCCTGTTGTTGGGGTTGTGACAAGGTGGCTGCTATTCCAACCTCCGGAATCACGCAACCAGTTTGAGCTGGTGACCAAGTTTCTGCGACTAGGGACTCTCTATCCCTCCAGGCTTTCAACAGATTAACGTGATAGATCTGTTCGGGCTTTCGCCTTCCTGGTTGTCTGACCTTGTAATTCACTTCGCTCACTTTTTCCATTATCTCGTAGGGGCCTTGCCATTTGGCAAGGAATTTACTTTCAACCGTAGGGACAAGTACCAATATCCTATCCCCCGGGGAAAAGGTACGGGTCTTGGCTCCACGGTTGTACACTCTCTGCTGTGCCAACTGCGCTTGGGCCAAATGTTCCTTCACGATGGGCATTACCTGTGCAATTCGATCTTGCATCAGGGCGACATGCTCAATCATACTCCTGTGGGGAGAACTCTCACTTTCCCAAGTTTCCTTGGCAATATCCAACAGTCCTCTTGGGTGTCTCCCATACAGTAACTCAAAGGGGGAGAATCCCGTAGAGGATTGGGGCACCTCCCTAATAGCAAACATCAAATAAGGAAGTAGACAGTCCCAATCCTTTCCATCTCTATCCACCACTTTCTTCAACATTTGTTTTAGGGTTTTGTTGAATCTTTCAACCAGCCCATCGGTTTGGGGGTGATACACAGACGTACGCAATTGCGTCACTTTGAACAATTTACACAGCTCTTTCATAACCCGGGACATAAAGGGTGTACCTTGGTCCGTAAGCAGTTCTTTACAAATACCCACCCGGCTAAAAACAAGAGATAGCTCTTTGGCTATGGTTTTGGCCGAGGTATTTCGGAGAGGGATCGCTTCTGGATAACGGGTGGCATAGTCCATTATAACTAATATGTACTGGTGCCCCCTAGCGGACTTGATTATAGGACCTACCAAATCCATTGCGACCCTCTCAAACGGGACCTCAATGATGGGTAGAGGGACCAGCGGGCTACGGAAATGTGGCATCGGGGCCGACCTCTGACACACAGGGCAGGAGGAACAATAGTTTTCTATGTCCTTCATCACCCCAGGCCAATAGAATCTCTGTAATACCCTCTCTCGGGTTTTCTCTGTCCCCAGATGACCTCCAAGAATGTGCCCATGGGCCAACTCCAACACCAACTTCCTGTAAGGTTTGGGCACCACAAGCTGCTCCACGGTTTCTTCTGCCCTTTTTGCCACCCGATACAGTAGGTCCTTCTCTACGCTGAAGTATGGGTAAGTGCAGGTATTATCTGGGTTCACTAACTCGCCATCTATTTCCACTACGTTTTCCCGTGCCTTTATTAGGGCGGGGTCTTTTAACTGTTCTGTGGCAAAATTTTCCCTGTGAACCTCAAGATCAGAAAACTCCACAGACGGTAGGTTTTCGTCTGAGGAGGTGGGCTCCTCTCCAGTTTCTTGAGTCTCGCCTGCCAATACTGACAAGGGAAATTCTGGAGAGTCCTCACCACTCTCAGAGGAGTTCTGGCTATCACCTTCCTGGTACATAGGGGCACCAGTGGGGGGCTCAGGATCATCCCACAGTTCCCAGAACTTCGGAAAATCCCTTCCCACAATGGCATCATGCGGTAATTGAGATACTAACCCCACTGGATGAGAGAGGGTACCTTTGGGGGTCTTGAAACACACTGTAGTCACTGGATACTCTCGGGTGTCCCCATGCACACAAATCACAGCTACCTTGCTATTCCCAGAGACCTCTGTTTTAACTAATTCAGCCTTTATCAGGGTCACAAGGCTACCTGAATCCAGTAATACCACAACATTTCTACCATTAATACACATTTTGCATAAATGTTTCTCAGTTCCCCGAATGGCAGTGCATGCGACTGTCGCACACAGCGACTGACGTCTGTCCGTCAGAAAGTCACATTGCATGGGTTCCTCCACAACCGGGCAATTTGCTGCAATATGTCCCGCTTGCCGGCAGCGGTAGCAAACAATCCATTTGGCTGCCTCTTGAGCCCCTGACTTCCCAGGCTGTTCTCGCCAAACTTTGGGTAGAGCTCCCACCCTCTCACTCTCTCCACCCTCACCCCTTGGAATCCTCTTATCCGCCCCTGGGGATGGTCTGGTCTTAGGGTGGAAAGTCCGAGAGTCTCTGGAAGAGGCCGTCAGGTTCTCTGTAGCCAAGTATTTCTCTACACGATCCACAAGACCACCGGCCGTCTCTGGGTCTCCATGGCTTACCCACTTTTGGATGGCAGTAGGAAGAGCTCTCAAAAACCGATCCATTACAACACGTTCCACAATCTCTGGTGCGGACAAAGTCTCTGGCTGTAGCCACTTCCTGCTCAGGTGAATGAGATCATACATTTGAGACCTGGGGGGTTTTCCAAGCTGGAAAGTCCAGTTATGCACACGCTGAGCCCGGACAGCCAGGGTGACACCCAGCCTTGCCAATATTTCAGCTTTTAGCATCACATAGTCTTTTGCTTGGTCAGGCTCTAGGTCATAGTAAGCCTTCTGCGATTCACCAGTTAACAGAGGAGCCACCAGTCCAGCCCACTGCTCCTCAGGCCACTTTTCTCTTTCAGCAGTCCTTTCAAATGTGGTCAAAAATACCTCTGGATCATCCTCTCCAGTCATTTTTGTCAATTAACGACTCACCCCAAAGGACGCGGTATTAGTGGAACGGCTTTCCTCACTGGTCTGCGGACGTTGCTGCATTACTGCTTCCATTTGTTGTAGTCTCTGCTCTTGCTTCTGTAACAGGTCTATGAAGCGGGCCTCAGATTGCTGCTGGGCTTGTTGCTGAGCTTCCAGACTCTGTTGGTGAGCTTGCTGCTGGGCTGCAAGGCTCTGTTGATGAGCTTGCTGCTGGGCTGCGAAGCTCTGTTGTTGAGCTGCAAGGCTCTTTTGCAAACCTGCATTTGTCTGCTGTTGATTGGCATTTGCTAGAGCCAGCTGTTTCAGTATCTCCTCCATGCTGGCTTAAAAAAAAACTGCCTGCATTCTCCACCAACTGTGGGGGGGGGTTAGCTCGGCAGCGGGTGTGTGTGATCCCCTGGATGGGCTCCCCACACAAAAACAGGCCCAGCAGACGGAGGTTGTGGTTTTCAAGATCAAAAAGGTGCGGTTTATTTCTCTATTTACAGTGACAAAAAAACACAGCAAAGCAAAAAGAAACATAAACAAAATAAACCCTGGTCAGCTTGACCTCTGACTAAACATGCAGGTTTCCTAACTAACAACTGGGATCAGCCTGGTGCTGTCCTAGTCCCTAAGTCCCTGGTTTAGTAAATGTCCAAACAAATAGCCACACAGGCTTTGTCTCACCGCACAGGGGTTCACTCTCCCTAGACAGTCCACACAGGTCTGGTTCCAGGCATGAGCAAACACCTAATGAAGCTGGGAGTAATATATCTACCCCCCTGGATGCAACCAGGTGACTTTACCTTCCTGCTGTCACACTACCCATATCTTCAGGTAGACTCAGCTCATCCGGATAGTCTCCCAATGGAGTTGATCCTAGCAGCCGGAATGATGCTTGAATCAGAGTACACACATAGTCTCTGCCACAGACCTGGTGAACGTTGGTTCTGGTTTTAGGCCTCCAACGGGAAAATGACATCCCTCCAGAGGGACCCTTCCTTCACTGTGATCTCTCACCAGTCCCTCGGAACCGTCCTCCCCCGGCCTCCTCATCTAGATGCGGGTCTCCTCGCAAGGCAGCACCCTGGGATTCCTCCTCCCTCCGTGGGCTCCAGCCGAAGGTGCTGGACCCAAAGCCTCCAGTTGCAGCCCCAGGGCTAAAGGTGCCTGGGACTGGTCCGCCAGTGTACCGGACCAGGAACTCCACCCCAGGGCTAAAGGTGCCTGGGGTGGCCACGAACAGAATCACACGCTCCCGGGGTCGGACCCCCAGGAATTCACCCCTGACAGACAGGGTCTGCCCCTTTTTATATCCCCTCCCGGGATGCACAGCAGGCCGACACGCCCACCATACCACCGCCGAAAGGGGACATCCCAGGCACAGCACTGTACCAGCGGTTCAGCCCTGGCCTCCGATGGCAGCGCCACCAACAGGCCACGGGAACTATACACCAGTATCCCACCTGTAGTTCAAAATGGGTTTTACAGAACCCTATCAAATAGTGTGTTTGAGCACAACTACCACTCAAACATTCCCTTAGATTTTAAAGCCCCGCAACATAATGCAGCAACATCCACACATTGGGCACCCAACATTAGAGGTGATTTATTCTTCCAAAACAAATACACTTTTGCACAGCGGAACTGACTAGTATTCCAATGTTTCTCTTCTCCCTCAATTTCTCTCCAACAGTCAGCTAATGTGACCCAGTGCCTTAGTGGGAGAGGAGCAGAGGAGGGTCAAACATAGATGCTATGGAGGCAACAGACATCCTCCTTATCAACTGATGACATCATTGGTTGTTAGTATGCCAGTGTCATGAAGTCGTAATGGTGCACAATGAAAACCCATGGCTTTGTGTAACTAAAAGGCAAGCTTCATCCACCTGCTGGCTTGTATACAATTTTTGATCAATTTTTAAGCATTTTGCCAAGGCACCCCTTAAGAAACCTCAAGGAATGGTAACTTATAAACCTTTATATTCATATTTCCTGATTCTTGTTTACTGTGAAGAGTATATACATATATATATATATATATATATACACAGTGGGTACGGAAAGTATTCAGACCCCCTTAATCACTCTTTGTTATATTGCAGCCATTTGCTAAAATCATTTAAGTTCATTTTTTTCCCTCAATAATGTATGCACAGCACCCCATATTGACAGAAAAACACAGAATTGTTGACATTTTTGCAGATTTATTAAAAAAGAAAAACTGAAATATCACATGGTCCTAAGTATTCAGACCCTTTGCTGTGACACTCATATATTTAACTCAGGTGCTGTCCATTTCTTATCATCCTTGAGATGGTTCTACACCTTCATTTGAGTCCAGCTGTGTTTGATTATACTGATTGGACTTGATTAGGAAAGCCACACACCTGTCTATATAAGACCTTACAGCTCACAGTGCATGTCAGAGCAAATGAGAATCATGAGGTCAAAGGAACTGCCTGAAGAGCTCAGAGACAGAATTGTGGCAAGGCACAGATCTGGCCATGGTTACAAAAAAATTTCTGCTGCACTTAAGGTTCCTAAGAGCACAGTGGCCTCCATAATCCTTAAATGTAAGACATTTGGGACGACCAGAACCCTTCCTAGAGCTGGCCATCCGGCCAAACTGAGCTATCGGGGGTGAAGAGCGTTGGTGAGAGAGGTAAAGAAGAACCCAAAGATCACTGTGCTGAGCTCCAGAGATGCAGTCGGGAGATGGGAGAAAGTTGTAGAAAGTCAACCATCACTGCAGCCATCCACCAGTTGGGGCTTTATGGCAGAGTGGCCCGACGGAAGCCTCTCCTCAGTGAAAGACACATGAAAGCCTGCATGGAGTTTGCTAAAAAACACCTGAAGCACTCCAAGATGGTGAGAAATAAGAAGATTCTCTGGTCTGATGAGACCAAGATAGAACTTTTTGGCCTTAATTCTAAGCGGTATGTGTGGAGAAAACCAGGCACTGCTCATCACCTGTCCAATACAGTCCCAACAGTGAAGCATGGTGGTGGCAGCATCATGCTTTGGGGGTGTTTTTCAGCTGCAGGAAAAGGATGACTAGTTGCAATCGAGGGAAAGATGAATGCGGCCAAGTACAGGGATATCCTGGATGAATACCTTCTCCAGAGTGCTCAGGACCTCAGACTGGGCCAAAGGTTTACCTTCCAACAAGACAATGACCCTAAGCACACAGCTAAAATAACAAAGGAGTGGCTTCACAACAACTCTGTGACTGTTTTTGAATGGCCAAGCCAGAGCCCTGACTTAAACCCAATTGAGCATCTCTGGAGAGACCTAAAAATGGCTGTCCACCAACGTTTACCATCCAACCTGACAGAACTGGAAAGGATCTGCAAGGAGGAATGGCAGAGGATCCCCAAAATCCAGGTGTGAAAAACTTGTTGCATCTTTCCCAAAAAGACTCATGGCTGTATTAGATCAAAAGGGTGCTTCTACTAAATTCTGAGCAAAGGGTCTGAATACTTAGGACCATGTGATATTTCAGTTTTTCTTTTTTAATAAATCTGCAAAAATGTCAACAATTCTGTGTTTTTCTGTCAATATGGGGTGCTGTGTGTACATTAATGAGGAAAAAAAATGAACTTAAATGATTTTAGCAAATGGCTGTGTAGCGGGTACTTACTTTTCCCGGGGTAAATTTTGAATTTTTCAAGTGACACCAGTGGTGTGTTCTTGGCGGTCCACCAGGTGGCGCTGTCACCATGGGCCGACGGACGGACATCGCTGTGTGCTGAGCCTCCTTTTTGTCCTCTCTCGGCAGCGGTATGGTGGGGCGGGGAGCCCGCCGTGCTTGCTGGGAGGGGGTATAAAGGGGTCGGCCATCTTGGTCACGGGGTCTTAGTCCCAGGCACCTTCAGCCTGCGGACGGTGGTTCGTGTTCGTCCTCTAGGCGGCCTAGGCCTAGAGGACCACCGGAGATCGTGTTCCACCTCAGGCACCTTTAGTCCTGGGGTGAGGTACTCGGATGGAGGTCCGGAGCTCAGTGCCCAACACTGAGTTCCGCGAGGGAAGGCTCCTAAGGCACTCCGGGGATGGATGCCTGAATCCGAGGTGGGCGTAATGGACCGGGAAGAGCTCCTCATCTGAAGACCCGGTGCAGCATACTGCCGGTGACGGGTGAGTCTCTTGTCGGAGACCGTCCGGAAGGAGAGTTTCCCTCGTGCGGAGACCATAGCCCACTCTCAGGGAGGAGAGTGGAGGATCGAATTTGTGTCTGGGCCTATTCGCACCCACACATCTTTTTCTCTGTTCTATAACCAAAGGAGTCCATGTTATGTTCTACAATAAAAGTGTGTTGGACGTTAATGGTGTGGGGCTCAATTTCTGGCAGACGAGGTTCACGGAGACTCTCGGAGGGAGGATCCAGATGCACAGCACAGACCCGAAGGTAAAAACAACAAAGACATTGCTGATACCACATCACACCTGTGGTAGAAGCTTGGTGTAGCTCACCCTCTCCCTCCCCTATCATACCCCTAGACCAGAGACAGTGCGAGTTGAACTTTAATAGAGGGGACTGGGGAGAGGGTGTCCGCTACACGTGGGGGCTCGTCCGGGATTGTGTTGTGCATCACTGTATGGAACGTGTCTGCTGGAAGAGTTAAACGAATAGGCCAAAGTGCAGCCCTGCTCGAAGTCGTGGACATGACCCCACGAAGGAAAAGGCCCGCGCAGGAAGAGCGGTGAACGGGGGGAAGCTCAGCCGTGTGAACCAGTACACGTGGGGGCTTCTAATTGCACTGCGCCACCAGACACAACCCCCGCCGCTTAGTTCGTGGGCGTGGCTCAACCAAGGAAAGTGAAGAAAGCCCGCGAACTGGAGCAAAGGGGAGGAGTCCAATACGTGTGAAGGGGCTACACGTGGGACATTGGCGCGAAAACTCTGGAGTGTGCGATGGATCAGCAACAGGTCGCCATGTTTGGACATACCTCGTGGATTCCGGTTCATCCCTCCACCACAACATTGACTGCTGCTGCTCCGATAACGGATACGGGATCCGACTGAAGCCAAGGGGTCGATTCGCCCTATACTCGTGTATGGACGTTGAGGCCCTGGGTATGATTTGTCCCGGGTGTTCGGGACTGGTGTGCCTGTTGAAGCCGTTCGGACGCTGTGAGGCCTGTGGGGAGTTCACGTTTGAGGTGGATCCGGCAGTTGAGAGGCCGAGAACCATCTACCCAGGCCGGGCTTCAGGTACCACCACTCAGAGAGGAGAAATCACCGCTGTGAGAGTCACCCCTACGCACACTGCAGCGACCGCGGAGGAGGTTGTTAAAACTCTATGGGAGAAATCCGAGGATGCTGACTTGGTCGCCACTGTCTCGCAGCGTCCGCCACCGAAGAAAAGAACCAGCGTGGTAGCCCCGACCAGCGGTGGTGGTGGACCGTCTCGCACGCTTACGACAGGCCCGGATGGATCCGTTGACGAGGGTTCCGGACGTCCCGCTTCAAGGAAAGGCCGAGGTAAGCCAGGCGAAGAGACTTGGTGTGTGGGAGGAGGTGTCGGGAAGGCATGGCCTAGCAAGTCCGCGGAGTGTGGAGGCTCCGGTTCCACAAAGGGCTACATACCCACGGAGGAGTGTGACACCTCCGACCTGGAATCGCTCTCGGATCTGGGAGATGATGCCATCATAGATGATCTGTTTGCCAAGAAAGGCTGGGACAAGGTACCGCTTGCTTCATTCCGCAGACCTCAGAATTCACCCATGTCAACAGGGGAAAGTACACCCCGGGTGGAGGCGTCAGCGCCTGAAGAAGGGTCCCGTCCCCAGCTTGCCCCTGGATCCCTGGCGCAACCTGCATCTGATGCCGGGGTACAGAGACTGTTGCTGCGGGCACCGATGCCCAGATTGGAGGTGGTCAGGGTGCCTCGTCATCCAGAATCAATAGTTTTGCCTGGTGAAGGAGACAGAGCTACCATGCCTCCTTTGGCGAGACTACAACGCTTATTTGGCCAAAAGGTTACAGAGGAGTATGGGTGGGAGTATCCCTACTTACCGAAGGACTTGCTTTATGAGGTGGAGGTGTACAGGGAGCGCTGGTACAATGACTTTGTGTGGACCCATATTAAGGTTCCGCACACCCACAGGTACCTGGCATGCTCTTCCACTGCTTCACAACGTTTCAAAGATTGTAAGGCCGAATGGATGTTAGGACGACACATCCATGCAGATAAAGTGTTGATCCGACGCAAAGAAGGCGAAGATGTGGAGTACCATCTGGAGACCGTGGATCAGCACTTGAAGCCACTGATTCTGCCGCATCCCCGCTTTTACCTATAGGAGAGAAAGACTCCGCTCTTATCATGTTGCTGAACTTTTTGGGGCAGTTGTTTTGTGTGTGCCCAAAGGAATGAGGAACTATTCCTGTTGTGTTTTTTTCTTCCCGCAAAGAGATCACAGACTCTGGGGTAGATAGGGCCAAAGAGGAAGCAGAAGAAGCTCCACGAGTGCAGTACCGCGAGGCTGTCACCAGGTGGCAGTCTTGCGCAACGTTTTTTTTTTACACTTTTCATGCACTGACTCTTTGGAGGAAAGGAATTTCTTTTCGGAAAGGTTTCTTTCCTTCATTACACGAATACATGTGTCAGGGTTTGTGTGTTGGTTTTATTTTTTTCCCTCTGCAGGAGAGCATCCCGGCAAGATTATGGAACCTGAGGGATGGTTCTTAGTCAGGATGGGAGGGAAAAGTATAATGTTGAATGTGTTGTTCTTCACTCCTCTTTTGTTACAGGGGCTCAGACACAACTTCTTCGTTAGGATAGTTTTCCTAAAAAATTTTGTTTTCCAATTGTTAGTTGGTTTCTGGACTGGATTATGTCAGCCGGGGAGGGCATGATTCACTCCAGACACTGGGGACCAGTGTCAAATGACAGGGGGGAGAGTGTAGCGGGTACTTACTTTTCCCGGGGTAAATTTTGAAATTTTCAAGTGACACCAGTGGTGTGTTCTTGGCGGTCCACCAGGTGGCGCTGTCACCATGGGCCGACGGACGGACATCGCTGTGTGCTGAGCCTCCTTTTTGTCCTCTCTCGGCAGCGGTATGGTGGGGCGGGGAGCCCGCCGTGCTTGCTGGGAGGGGGTATAAAAGGGTCGGCCATCTTGGTCACGGGGTCTTAGTCCCAGGCACCTTCAGCCTGCGGACGGTGGTTCGTGTTCGTCCTCTAGGCGGCCTAGGCCTAGAGGACCACCGGAGATCGTGTTCCACCTCAGGCACCTTTAGTCCTGGGGTGAGGTACTTGGACGGAGGTCCGGAGCTCAGTGCCCAACACTGAGTTCCGCGAGGGAAGGATCCTAAGGCACTCCGGGGATGGATGCCTGAATCCGAGGTGGGCGTAATGGACCGGGAAGAGCTCCTCATCTGAAGACCCGGTGCAGCATACTGCCGGTGACGGGTGAGTCTCTTGTCGGAGACCGTCCGGAAGGAGAGTTTCCCTCGTGCGGAGACCATAGCCCACTCTCAGGGAGGAGAGTGGAGGATCGAATTTGTGTCTGGGCCTATTCGCACCCACACATCTTTTTCTCTGTTCTATAACCAAAGGAGTCCATGTTATGTTCTACAATAAAAGTGTGTTGGACGGTAATGGTGTGGGGCTCAATTTCTGGCAGACGAGGTTCACGGAGACTCTCGGAGGGAGGATCCAGATGCACAGCACAGACCCGAAGGTAAAAACAACAAAGACATTGCTGATACCACATCACACCTGTGGTAGAAGCTTGGCGTAGCTCACCCTCTCCCTCCCCTATCATACCCCTAGACCAGAGACAGTGCGAGTTGAACTTTAATAGAGGGGACTGGGGAGAGGGTGTCCGCTACAGCTGCAATATAACAAAGAGTGACAAATTTAAGGGGTTCTGATCAGTGGCGTCACTAGGGTTGGTGTCACCTGGTGCAGTATAACATGGTGTCACCCCCCCCCCCCCCAATAATTTTTTTCACCCTAATAACACTGCATATATTGGCAACAGTAGTGCCGTTAATAACTATCAATCAACTAGCAAATTTGAATAACAAAATCATATGAAAATAATAGAAATCAAAGCTTAAACTGTTAAAGAACTGTATTTATTTTAACTTTAAACTTTACTGAATTAATAAATAAATAACACAAAAACAGGAACAAATATGAAAGCATTTAGTTAACATCTAAATCAAAACTTTGCTTTTCTAGCCTTGACAGCTGCAAAATTGTGAACAACATCATCAAAATCAATACATTTCGCTAGTTCACTTTCAACTGATAATATTGCAAGATCAGAAAGCCTTGCCTGTCCCATCGTTGAACGCAAATAGTTTTTTATCAGCTTCAACTTTGAAAAGCTCCTCTCACATGAAGCCACAGACACACAGATTGTCAGAAATATTTTTAGACATAGTGAAAGGGTTGGAAGAGATTCAATGAAGTCCCATTCTGCTATGAAGGTCAAAACTTGTAAAGCCGACCAATCTTTGACTTCTTCTAGGTTGATCTTGGCTGCTTTGAGATGTCTCCTCAGTCTGGGTATTTCCATTAACAGCTCACTCTCAGATATTTCGTCATAAAAAGTGGTCAGTTTTGGAATGGACACCTTTAATGTTTCTTCAGTTTCATATATGAGACTCTTTGCTTGAACAGCCTCAAACATGGCTGCAACTTCCATGATGGCTCTTAATCTGATCTGGAGTTCAGAATGGAAGCGATCAATGCACTCAAGCATTGCCCTCTTGTTCTCGTCTTGTAGACTTATGCCTCCAGCATCACGTGCCTGTTCCCCTGCCATCCTCTTCTTAAACCTGGCTCTTCTCTCTACGGCAATTCCATATTCTTTAGATTTTAAATGTGCCTGCTTAATTGCATGTTCCACTAGGTGACTGCGCTCTTCAAACAGAAAAAGTCTTAGTGTACTCCTGGAGAGTGGAGAGGAGGAGGGCTGGGCACTGTGGGCAGCGACCGTCACACACAGCAGCCGCGCCGCCCGGGCGGAGAAAGTTGTGTGTGTGCTGCAGTGACGTGTCGTCACATCATCACAGTGCAGTGTGATGATGTGACAGGCTGAGTCGCTCGCTGGCTCTGTAGGGTAGGGAGGAGGATTGGAATTTAGGAATAGGAAGAATAAGGAGCCGGAGGACACACACCAGGTGCGGCCGCGGCGCTGGAGGTGTTGTTCCAGGCTTCCAGCCCAGCGGGGTGAAATTAATCAATGAATGGGTCAGCTGTAAAAATAAATAAATAAATAAATAAATAAATAAAAAAAATAAAATAAAAAAGGGAGGGTGTCACCCCTCTAGCGGGTGTCACCCGGGGGCGGACCGCACCCCCCGCACCCCCCTAGCAATGCCTCTGGTTCTGATAACTTTCCATACCCACTGTATATATATATATATATATATATATAGTACACATTCTTTTATTTTGTGGCATACTTATTTATTTGTGGTATTGTACATTTTAAATGTTGTCTCTTTTCTTTCTCTAACTCGCAACACCTGGACAAGGAAATCTCTTTCTTATGGGGACACAGACAACAAAAATATCTTAAGCAAGTGAAAGCCAGCAAATCCAAATACAAGAGTTTTACTGAAATCCCATATCAAAAATCAGCATTTCCAGGGGACACATAATCAGGGTAACAGATATAGCATTTACATTAGAGCACATATTTATATATCCATCATATTGTAACTATAACACAACCTGTCTGTACTCGCACCATGCTATCCTCAGGGCCAAATAATAGGTCGCCAGAAGGTGCCAATGGTAGAACAATTAGAGATGCCTCGCCTTGTTCCTGTCACCACCATAGTTTGATTTACATGATCAAAAATTTAATAAAAAATTATTTCCTGTTCTTAAATAAAATATACTGACCCTGCTGGAAAAAAAACTATGCTGAGTAGACTTCTAATCTTTCACCCAAACTGGCCTAATGGCTCATATTAACACTGGTGGCAATAAAAAATGTTGGGATCTTAAAGTGTTTGTAAAGTTCAGATTAAAAAAACAAAAAACATACATGTTATACTTACCTGCTCTGTGCAGTGGATTTGCACAGAGCAGCCTCTATCCTCTAATTCTTGGGTCCCCTGCCACCTCTCCTGGCTGCTGCTTGCTCTGGGGGCAATCGTGCATGCTCACTCCTGAGCCACCTCTGTGTGTCTATGAGGCACACAGAGCATGGCTCGGCCCCTCTTCCTCCTCCCTGGCAGTGATTGACAGCAGCAGGAGCCAATGAGATCCAGAAGAACTTCTGCTCTCGTGCACATCGCTGGACCAGGATCGGGTCCAGGTAAGTTTAAGAGGGGCTGAGGGGGGAACTTCACACTGAAGATTTTTTAACTGCATGCCTAGAATGCATGAAGATAAAAAATCTTCAGCCTTTAGAACCACTTTAAGTGAAAAAATGTTTTATTTATATAGTGGGAAATGGTTACAGCTGTCAGGTTTTTTTTCCCCATTGGTGTCCTATTTGGGATATTTTTCTTAATTTCCAGTCCAGTAGAGACAACAGGAAAGTTGTTTGTGGACCAAATGTTCCTATAGGAGTTTTTTTAAACTATTCCAATTCAGTTTTTTTTCTCACTTTCAGTCCCAGTGACAATAATCAATAGGAGAAATAGGGAGCCTAAATCTCCTTAAAGCAGAGCTCTACCCAAAAGGGGAAGCTCTGCTTGTTTGCTTCCTCCCCCCACCACATTTGGCACCTTTCGGGGGGGGGGGGGGGAGCGGATACCTGTCAAAACCAGGTACCCACTCCACTTCCGGATAAGATCGCTGCAATCGTTGTGAGGCCATCTACGAAAATTCCGGCCCCTCCTCCTCCCCCCACTGCTTTCTGGGAGACACACAGGTCCCAGAAGACAGCGGGACCATTCAGAAAGTGCAGCGTGACTCGCGCATGCACAGTAGGAAAAAGGCTTCAATTTATTTTTCCCTAAGTGAAGATGCTGGCGCCTGCATCCAGAGCCAATGGACTGATCAGCTTGGGGTGCCGACATTGTGGGCTCCCTGGACAGGTAAGTGTCCTTATATTAAAAGTCAGCACTACAATTTTTTTAGCTGCCGATTTTATAATTTTTTTCCCCAGGCTGGAACTCCTCTTTAACTTGGACAAACAACAACTTTACTTTCTGTCCCATAGCCAATACAGGAAGTGAGAGAAAATCCCTTAAAATTAAGAGAATCCTTTGGGGACCCTCAGGTCACTAGAACTAGTGTTCTCATGGGAAGTTTTCCCCTTTATTAAAAATCTGGGATTTTCTTTTACTTTCACTTTCTTTCAATTGATTTCTTATTGAAGCTTAGACCAGAAAAAATTATTACATCAATTGTGTTGTAATATACATTGGGTTACATAAGCAATCAGCAAGCTTTATCCCAATGGATATACCGTATTTCAATGAGAAAGCATGCACACCCTACTTCTTCACTGCGGATGTCACGTACAACTTGTAACATCTAAACAGAAAAGCCCGGAGCAAGGAATGCAATGAATGGGTGAAGGGCGAACATGACTAGGGAAACAGGGACTTATGTGAAGGATTAGGGGATTGGTGGGGTAAGACTGAGGAAGAGGGGATAAGATTGGTGGGTTAATTTGGGTGGGAGGGGGCATTGAGTGTATAAAGGAAGACTCCGCCCCCTCCTCGGATAACATGCGGCGCTGAGGAAGTTCCCGCCCACCCTCCCCAGAATTTGGACGGAGTGGGGGATGTTGTCTCTACATTTTGTTTTACAGGTACAAGTGGGGTCATTGCAGATGTCGTGGCAGTGGCGGGTGTCTGTTCTTTGCAGGGGAAGGATGATACCTCGGAAAGAAGGGTTCAGGACCTGTCGTTGGTATGGGTCCTGACGGTGGGCTTACAGTTAACGGAGGTTTAGCTGGAAGCATTGGGATGGTGCACTGCGGTCATGGTTGTCTCTGAGCCAGCATGTCGGCTTGAGGCCTATTAGCAGAGTTTGAGAAGTACCGCAGTGCAATAATGGACACAAAAAGTTAATAGAGGTTCCTGCAGAGAGCGACACCAGTAATTTACTGAGGGTCCTTTAGGACAGAGTTTATGGGTACTGTTAAAAAGTTATACAGCGTTTTAATAAATAAGGCTGCTACGGCCTATATATATTTCTCCAACTCCTGGTGTGGTCTCGTTTACTTAGTAATAAGTAGATAATAAATAAGGGGTATATATAATAAGGACATCTGTTATACGATAGTCATGCAAATAAGCATTTTTCACGTTATAACAGTAACCTAATAAACGCATAACATAAAGAAAAAAGAAATTAAATAACATAACATGTGTGTACTAGGGTATGTAGTTCTACGAAACAGTCATCGATATGAGAGGATAGTGAATCAAACAATACAGTTTAATCATCTGTTGGATAGTGTATGACCCAGGGCTTCCATTGTGCCATGAAAGAGCCTATGCTGTTAGATTGTAATGCAAAGTATTTCTCATACTGGTACAGGAAAACCGTGGTTTATGAGTGTTTCACAATGCAAGCTATTTTTTTTTTTTGACTCGACTTGCGAGCGTTGACTCGCAAGACATGCGGGATTCAAGCCTCTGGGGTGTGCAGTACCGCATGGTGAGACTCGGAAACATTCCCGTTCCCGAGTGTCTCAGAGCGTCTCCAAGTGGTCTCCGAGCGTCTCTGAGTGTTTCCGAGTGTCTACGGCGCCCCCCACCCACCTCTGGCCACATGCGGTACTGCATACACTAGCAGTGACACTGAAAATAATTATCTGAGTTTCCATTGATTCCTATGGGGAAACTCGCTTTGATATACGAGTGCTTTAGATTACAAGCATGCTTCTTGAATGGATTATGCTCATAATCCAAGGTGTTACTGTATTGGGATGTAACTCTGTGAATTACTTCAGACCAGGGGCGTACCTAGAGTATTTGGCACCCGGGGCGGATCCTATATCTGGCACCCCCCCCCCACATTAAAATGTAAAAACACCCCACTGTGCCCCCTGCATACCTCTGTATCCTTCAATATCTCTTTGTCACTACTGTGTACCCCCTCTCCACAACTGCACCTCTGGACCCCTTTACATCACAGCACCCTGCACCTCTGGACCCCTTTACATTACACAGCACCCTGCACCTCTGGACCCCTATACATTACACAGCACCCTGCACCTCTGGACCCCTATACATTACACTGCACCCCTATACTTTACACAGCACCCTGCACCTCTGGACCCCTATACATTACACAGCACCCTGCACCACTGGACCCCTATACATTACACAGCACCCTGCACCACTGGACCCTATACATTACACAGCACCCTGCACCTCTGGACCCCTGTACATTACACAGCCCCTTGCAGCTCTGGACCCCTATACATTACACAGCACCCTGCACCTCTGGACCCCTTTACATTACACAGCACCCTGCACCTCTGGACCCCTTTACATTACACAGCACCCTTACACCTCTGGAACCCTTTACATTACACAGCCCCCCACAGTAGAGACCCCCACATAGTGCAGACCCCCACACAGTACAGACCCCCCCACAGTGCAGACACCCCCTACAGTGCAGACACCCCCCACAGTGCAGACCACCCCCACAGTGCAGACCACCCCCACAGTGCAGGCCACCCACGGTGCAGACCCCCACCCACGGTGCAGACCTCCCAACAGTGCAGACCCCCGGCCCCCACACAGTACAGACCCCCCCACAGTACAGACACCCCCTACAATACAGACACCCCCACAGTACAGACACCCCTACAGTGCAGCCCCCCACAGTGCAAACCCCCCCACGATGCAGACCCCCACCCACGGTGCAGACCTCCCTACAGTGCAGACCCCCGGCCCCCACACAGTACAGACCCCCCCTACAATACAGACACCCCTACAGTGCAGCCCCCCACAGTACAGACCCCCCCACAGTACAGACACCCCCTACAATACAGACACCCCCACAGTGCAGACCACCCCACAGTGCAGGCCACCCCCACAGTGCAGACCCCCACCCACGGTGCAGACCTCCCTACAGTGCAGACCCCCGGCCCCCACACAGTACAGACCCCCCCACAGTACAGACACCCCCTACAATACAGAGAGCCCCACAGTACAGACACCCCTACAGTGCAGCCCCCCACAGTACAGACACCCCCTACAATACAGACACCCCCACAGTGCAGACCACCCCCACAGTGCAGACCACCCCCACAGTGCAGACCACCCCCACAGTGCAGACCTCCCTACAGTGCAGACCCCCGACCCCCACACAGTACAGACCCCCCCACAGTACAGACACCCCCTACAATACAGACACCCCCACAGTACAGACACCCCCACAGTACAGACACCCCCACAGTGCAAACCCCCCCACGATGCAGACCCCCACCCACGGTGCAGACCTCCCTACAGTGCAGACCCCCGGCCCCCACACAGTACAGATCCCCCCACAGTACAGACACCCCCTACAATACAGACACCCCCACAGTACAGACACCCCTACAGTGCACCCCCCCACAGTACAGACACCCCCTACAATACAGACACCCCCTACAATACAGACACCCCCACAGTGCAGACCACCCCCACAGTGCAGACCCCCACCCACAGTGCAGACCTCCCTACAGTGCAGACCCCCGACCCCCACACAGTACAGACCCCCCTACAATACAGACACCCCCTACAATACAGACACCCCCACAGTACAGACACCCCTACAGTACAGACCCCCCTACAATACAGACACCCCCACAGTGCAGACCCCCACCCACAGTGCAGACCTCCCTACAGTGCAGACCCCCGACCCCCACACAGTACAGACCCCCCCACAGTACAGACACCCCCACAGTACAGACCCCCCTACAGTACAGACACCCCCACAGTGCAGACCACCCCCACAGTGCAGACCACCCCCACAATGCAGACCACCCCCACAATGCAGACCACCCCCACAGTGCAGACCCCCACCCACAGTGCAGACCTCCCTACAGTGCAGACCCCCGGCCCCAACACAGTACAGACCCCCCCACAGTACAGGCACATAATGTACCTCAGTCTGACGATAAGCGCGGGACATGCACACTTGAACTGGTCAGGTGACGGACGGGTCCCCTCCCCCTGTGTAGGGAGGAGGAGGGGGAGGCGGCTTCACTCTGCTCGGGACTCACCCGAGACTGAACAGAGCCACGGCGCGGCAACGAGAGAGGGGGATCGCTGCGGGTGTCACTCGGCTCGTGACCCCCCCCCCCTCTCTTCTTGCAAAGCCTCTACAGGCTATGTGTGTTCTTCCTGGCGGCCGCGGTGCCGCGGCTTAAACCCGCCCGCCCCGCTGTCTTCATTTCAGCCGCGGGGGGGGGGGGGGGGGGGGGGGGCGCCGGCCTGACACCCCCCCAGTGTCTGTCACCCGTGGCGGCCCGCCCCCCCCGCCCCCCACTTAGTACGCCTCTGCTTCAGACATATTAGGTGTCAAAGCAGATTTCCATGTTGCAGTGATAGTAAGGCGCGCAGCTATCAGTATATGCGTTATCATGCTTCTAAATTGGGTGGGAATGTTATTGATTTTAAGGTTAAGTAGGGCAATATATGGGGTTGGTTTGATAATATAACCAGTTATAGAAGATGAAATAAGGACAAATGCTGCATTTCATAACTTTCCCTGGGGTGAATGTGGATTCCAGATCTCTTTCCCAGTTGATCATATTGGAGGACTTGGGAAAGGTCCCTTCATGTTGGAGAGGGGAGTAAAACCATGAGAGACCTTTGGGTTTGTTAACATTTTTTTGAAGATATTCTCACGATTCTTTATGAAGCATATAGTCAGGGGTCAAGTCCTGGGGAAAAAAGTGTGGGAACTCCCACCCAAAAACCTACACTGACGGTAGTGACCTATATACACTGACACACCTACACTGACGGTAGTGACCTATATACACTGACACACCTACTCTGACGGTAGTGACCTATATACACTGACCTACCTGACCTACACTGATCTACCTACACTGACATTTACATACACATTACACTGTCTGACCTACCTCAGCTCAGCGGTGTCACAGCAGGCACTACTGCAGTCAGTCATTCCATCAGAGGAGGAGCCTGAAGGGAAGGAGAGCCGAGGAGTCTGGAGGAGAGCCTGAGGAGAGCTGGAGAGTAGAGAAGAGCCGCCCGCCCGAGCGCCGAGCGGGGATGTGGCGCGGCGACCGATTTGTATATACCGCCTTCTGGAGTCTGCAGCACCTATGATGGGCATCACACGTCCCGTGGTCGTGGCATTGGACCAGTGGGACGTCCATCATAGGCGTTGCGCAGGCTCCAGAAGGCGGCACCTGCTGTTATGGCACTCAGCGAGTCGGCAGGACTCGACCACACTCGGCCGCACTCGGCCACATTCGGCGGCGCTTTGGATCAGATTGGTCCCGACGCTCGCCCATCGGGGGGCTGAAAAGGGAACGGCGTTCCTGCTGTGAAAAAAGTGCAGGGACGCCGTTCCCACGCGTTCCCACAGGACTCGAGCCCTGCATATAGTGGATATTAGGGTGGTTTGTGTGAAAATGCTGCACTTGAATCTGGGAGTAAGGTAAGGGGTCAGCGTATTTGGATAGTAGATCTTTATATGTCAATATGTTGCACCATAACCATAGGAGTACTCTCAGGTTGGGGATTAAATATTCAAGAGTTTGGATGGGTTTACTTTCAATGATAATGGTAAACAGGACAAACGGGGCACAGACAGCAATAAAAACTGACGCGTGTTCGATTTCCTCTTCACTCTGTCCAAAATGTAAAAAAAAGTTATACCTTTAGTTGTACTTTAAAGTGGAGCTCCACCCTAAATAGCAACTTTTGCTATTTGGAACCCTCCCCCCCTCCGGTGTCACAATTGACACCTTTCAGGGGGGAGGGGGGTGAAGATACCTGTCTAAGACAGGTATTTTCACCCACATCTGGGAGTCCTCTCTCCGGGAATCTGCGGGAGTGACGTCACTTCCCGCAGACTTCCCTTGGTGTTTGGGAGACACTCGGCTCCCAGAACACAGGAGGACAAATCAGAACGGCGCAGCGCGACTCGCACATGCGCCGTAGGGAACCGGGCATGAAGCCGCAGGGCTTCACTTCCTGGTTCCCTCAGCGAGGATGGCGGAGGGAGCAGCAGAGTGACGAGCGATCGCTCGTCCTCTGCTGCGGACGTCGCTGGACTCCAGGACAGGTAAGTGTCCAAATATTAAAAGCCAGCAGCTGCTGTAGCTGTAGCTGCTGGCTTTTAATATTTTTTTTTCCGGCGGAGCTCCGCTTTAACACTTTTCATTTGAAAATGTTACATTTCAGCATAAATGATTATGTATCTTGCCTTATATTGTATATTTTATCTTCAGTCTATGCAGTAATACAACAAATATACTTGGGAAATAAATGGGAATGAGGTGCACTGGCCCACCAAAAATATTAACAGCAACAGGGAACGTATAGTTCCCCATGTGAACTGGTCAACCCCTTAAAGCGGAGGTCCACCCACCCCTGCAAAAATTAAAAACCAGCAACTACACATACTGTAGCGGCTGACTTTTAATAATAGGACACTAATGCCGCGTACACACAACCGTTTTTCATGACGAGAAAAACGACGCTGTAAAAAACGACGAGAAAAATTAGAGCATGTTCCAATTTTTTCATGGCCATTTTTCACGTCGTGAAAAAATGCTCTGAAGCCCACACACGATCATTTTTAATGACCATTTAAAAAAATTGCATTTTTCTCATCATTAAAAACGGTCGTGTGTACGCGGCATTACCTGTCCTAGAGTCTAGCAATGTCGGCACCGCAGCTGATGTTTCCATCAGCTGTTGGGTGCTACCACCACCATTGCTGGCAAGGGAACCCGGTAGTAAAGCATTACAGCTTCACGCCAGGTCCCTACTGTGCATGCGCGAGGCACCGCTGCACTCTCCTACTGGCCGGCGGCGGGGGAAGGGGGAGGGAGCCAAGCTGCTGACGTAATGCGCCACGGCCTGGTGTTCCGGAAGTTCGGACAGGATACCAGTCAAAGACAGGTATCTGCTCCTGTCTTTGACCAATGAGACAATAGAGCGGAAGCTCCACTTTTGGGTTAAACGCTGCTTTAAGCAGCATATTATCAAAAGACCAGAACATGCTTTTAGCCACGGGGGTTGCTAGAGCCTAGTTGAAGCAGGACCCCAGATCTCCAGCCAAGTGCCCTAGGTCCCGGGACTAGAGATATAGCCAGGCTGTTAATTGTATGTGTCTAGGTGTGATCTGTCCTTCTTCATAAGGGACACACAGACACCCTTGTATGCTGTTTAACCTCCAGTGTTGGCCTTAACCTCCCTAGCGGTAATCCCGAGCGTGACTCGGGGTTGTTTTTTTATGCTAGGATCGGTAACCCCGAGTCACGCTCGGGGTAGACATTGCAGAGCTCGCAGCGGAGTTTCCCTACCTTCTCCTGGCGATCCAGCGATGATGTCCTCTGCTGTGATCGCCAGCGAGATCTCCGGCGAGTGTCGGCACTTTCGACCCCATCTGACTTCCTAGTTCCGTTCCCTGCGAGCCGCAGCGGCGCATGGGAGCGGAACTGGGCGGCAAATTCAAAAAGGTAAACACATAGTATACATACAGTATACTGTAATCTTACTGATTACAGTACTGTATGTAATAATTACACACCCCCTTGGTCCCTAGTGGTCTGCCCAGTGTCCTGCATGCACTTTTATATAATAAAAATCGTTCTTTCTGCCTGTAAACTGGGGATTGTCCATAGCAACCAAAAAGTGTCCCTTTATGTCAAAAGTGGTTTTAGACCAACTAGAAAGCAGCGATAATAAATTAGAATCACTCGCAGAATTGAGCGATAGCGATTTGTGGGGAAATTCATCATCAAACACTAAATCTAATGACAGCGACAATTCTGCAACTGAGCAAATTTCAGTGTTTTTGATTTGATTACATTATTGAATAATTTTTATTATAATTAGATTATTATTTTTTATAATTATTTATAGTTATTTATTATATTATAATTTATAATTTTGTGTTTCATATTTATCATACCCGGGATGTTTACTAGACTCTGGTTTGCTTAGGTTTAAGTAAGTAATTACTAAGAATCGCAGGCCTATAATACATAACACCAAATTTTCATGCAAAATAATTGTACCGCTTTTGGTACATAATTCCAGAAAGAATCATACCGCCAGGGAGGTTAAAGAGGTTGTGAACCCTCGTTTTAAAAAACAAACAAACATGTCATACTTACCTCCACTGTGCAGTTCATTTTGCACAGAGTGGCCCCAATCATAGTCTTCTGGGGTCCCTCAATGGCGCTGGTGGCTCCTCCCCGCATCGAGCATCCACGTTGGAGAAGCGCTCTCCTTGGAGGACACCCGTGCGGGCGAGCTCCCGAGTCCTGCATCTGTGTCCATTCACACAAAATGCAGGACTCGGCCCTGCCCCCGGCACTGCGTCATTGGATTTGATTGACAGCAGTGGGAGCCAATGGCTGCGCTGCTATCAATCTATCCAATCAGGACACGAGACACCAGGTAGACTTGGTGTGCTCGTTCCCGGACGGAGAAGGATCGGGGTCAGGTAAGTAAAACGGGGGCTTGGGGGGGCTGCAGCACCACAGAAGGTTTTTCACCTTAATGCACCTAAATTTAGGGGTTGGTCTGAGCTGGTAGTCAGGCTCGGACCGCTTTTATTGTTAGGTGTTTGCTTCTGCCTATGTGATGCTGCCTGGTGTATGGTTCCCTGTGGCCTGTAGGTGGCACTGCCATCTCAGGTCAGGGTTGAGCCATGGGTGGCATTGCTGCACCTTAGGGTGTCCTCTCTCGGCAGTGGTACAGTGGGCGTGGTCGGCTTGCTGTGCATGCCCGGGAGAGGGTACATAAGGGGCAGACGCCATTCTTTAAAGGAAGAAGGAGTGTTGGAGTGGAGGAGTGTTGGAGTGGAGGGGCCGGAGGGGTGAGCCCCTCGGGGGGTGCGATGACTGGCCGAGGAGTCTCGAGCACCTTTGGCCCGAGGCTGCAGCATTCCAGGTAGGCCCAGTACCTTTAACTGGGTCTACAATTCGCCCATTGGAGTCCCAGGGTGCCCAGGTGAGGGTACCCGCTCTGACCGAGAGGAAGCCTGGGGAGGATCGGTCCCACAGAGGAGATGAGTGATGGAAGATCGCTGTCTCGGGAGAGGCCTGGTAACCTGTCAGAGGGAAGGATTCTTTACTCCGGAAAGCTAACCTGTAGAGTAAGGTGACCAGATTTTTAAAATGAAATCCGGGGACATATTTTTTTTTTTTACTAGTAATGGCGGCAATCAGTGACTCTCTTCCCGTCGCTGCCGCCCGCCTCACAGCCTGTCAAGTCTTACTCTCCGGGCCCCAGCTACTACTGGGGGGGGGAGGAGGAAGATCACTCCACCAGGGAAGTCAAGGAGATAAGCAGGCAGGCGGCTGGCCCGGACTTGAGCCAAGGCAGAAGAACATGCATGCGGAGCTGAATGGGCATGCGCCCGAAACTTAAGAAGTATTCACTCCGCACAGATAATGGAAAAAAATACACACCCCTAAGCTAGTAGGAGCGGCAGACCGGGGGAGTGTAATTCAGATTTTTTTTTTTTTTATTCTGCACTGACTGTCTTTGAAATTGCCCCAGCCCCTGTTCAAATCTAATCCAGGGACAAAACCGGGGACAGATTTGGTCCGGGGACAGTGTCCTCAATCCGGGGACTGTCCCCTGAAACTGGGGATGTCTGGTCACCCTACTGTAGAGTGCCCATTGGCATTGTCCTGTTCTTTAAATTCTACAGAGGTTAGAGGATCTCCTGGACTCGTCCCTGGAGTGGATAGGGTGACAGAACTGTTCGAGCTCCACACCGGCTGCTAGGACTGTGAGAGAGGACTATCCGGGTGAGCTAAACCCACTCGGGATCGAGTGGCGACAAAGTTACTAGTTGTGCTTGGACCTAATCCCCCACACTCATTCTTTCCTTCACCCATCTGTCTCTGTCTACTACGCAGCAAATAGAAAATATACTCTCTGTTGGAGTTAAAGTGTTTCTGGACATTGGCCTTCTTTGGGGGGAGAAATATAGACTTGTCCCCATACGCTGGGGATGAGAACCAGCAGAAGGAGGTAACTCGCTGCAGGACCCAAAATTTGTGAACACCGCTTAACCTCTTCAAACAGGAGGGTACGGGCATATAGCACGGTGTGCCTTGACTTGCAAGTGAGCCAGGCAGGAAAAAGGTCTGTGTGCTACACGTGGGGGCTCGAGTCCGGGATTATATATTTTGCAGCTACCCCTGAAGCTGGACTTTATTTTTTTTCCCCTGTGTGATTCTGTGGAGGCCGGCCATTTCGGGAAAAAGTGAACTGTGTCACTTGTAAGAGAAATGGAGGTACAGGCCAAGACCTATACTGGATTTTCTAATTGCGTAGTTCGTGGGCGTGTCTGAAGTATAGAAAAGCCTGCGAGCTACGTGCAGAAAGAGAAGAAAAGGGGGAGGAGCCCCCGCCAAATTGTGTGTTGCACGTGGCGTCTTGGCGCCAAGGGACAGTACGAGCTGGACTAGTGAAGAAGCAACATGTCTACCGCCCCATGGATTTCTGTTTCACCTGGACCACGGATGTTCCCACCTACCGCAGCCATGGACGTTGTTTCTCTCACTGCCCCCCTGACGGATACAGGGATTCGGCTCAAGCCTAGGGGCCGCTTGGCGCTTTATGCGTGCAGGCATGCGGAGGCCCTGTCTATGCTCTGTCCGAAGTGCCAAGGACTGGCAGTGCAGCTTCGGCCTTTTGGAAGGTGTGCTACGTGCGGAGAGTTCCTTTTTGGGGTGGACCAGCCGACTGAGAAACCAAAGGGTTACCGGGTCAACTGCCTTACAGGTATCGCTACTCTTGAAGAGGAAACCAGTACTCCCACAGCCAGGCCCACGCGCACCGCTCCGACTGCCACGGATGTGGAGGATGGAGTTCCAACCATTGCGGAGCTTGCAACGGAGGTCATCACAGATGCTGTATCCGTTACAACGGAGACCTCTCTCCCAACCCCCAAGCGGAAGGTGGGATACGTAAAGGCCTCCCGCGGCCGCAGTCGAAGCCTGCCCCAGCGCCTGCCTGAACCGGATCTTCAAGCCGGAGGGACCTCCAGGAGATCAACGTCGGGGGAAGGTAAGGAGGCTGGGAGAAAAGGGACATTGACTTTGTTGGAGAGGGAAGGGAAGCCCACACCCCACGCTACAGGGGATGTGTGGACAACCAGCCCGCAAAGACCCTCCATTTTAAGGGACGTGGTGTCTGTCTCCACCGCCAATTATCTACCGGCGGAGGAGTATAATACATCCGAGTTGGATTCATCTTCAGATGTGGGAGATGATCCTGATGTGGATGAAGTGTTTGTCAAAAAGGGTTGGGATAGAATCCCAGCAACTTCACCCCGCAGTTTAGGTGGAGTTTCGTTAATGGACTCTGGGGAAACTACACCCCGAGGGGAAGTCTCTACTGCAAGGGAAGAGACTGATCCCAGGCACGCTTTGCCAGCTCCGGCATCCCCTGTGCCTGCTGTTACGGATGTCCGTGCACCATTGCGGCCACCTTTGCCGCTGCTGGAGCTTGCACCATTGAGAAGGTTTTCGGATGCCATTGTCTTCCCAGGAGCAGGAGATCGGGCCACCATGCCACCTCTAGCCCAGTTGCAACGGCTCCTACACAAAAAGGTCGCCACTGACTATGGCAATCAAAAGGAAAAGAAAGTGACTTCTGGAAGCAGCACTCCGATAAAAAGCCTTTATTCCAAAAGGTTTAGGAAACAAAACACACTGCACGACACAGAAAACTGATCACATCTGGCTAACGCGTTTCACACTATTGTAGTGCTTACTCATACTTACTCTACGAGATTGAAGCCTCTCGTGAACGATGGTACGCTGACTTTGTATGGGACCATGTGAAAGTACCAAGAGGCTACCGATATTTAAATTGCTCTGCTGTAATGGCTGATCGTTATGAAGGCTGCCGCAAGGACTGGACTTATGGTCGGCACATTCATGCGGACCGTGTGGTCATCTGCAGCAAGGACAGAGACGATGCTGTTTACTACATAGAAACATTGGACAAGCAGTGGAAAACCCTTGTCCTCCCTGATCCCAAGTACTATCTCTGAAGTTGGAACTTGTTTTTTTCTTTATTCCACTTCAGGGAATTTACTCTGTTGAGGAATCGGAGGACTGTTTGTTTTTCTCCCTTTTCAGTCCCGCAGAGGAGAACGTTTTTTTTCTTCCCAAAAAAATAACTGAACACTGGGTAGATTTAGTCAGGGCCAAAGCACGAAGCCGTCATGATCAAGGGGTGTTCTTATGTATTCATACGTGCCTATGCGCACCAAGGCCAGTGTAGTGATGTGTGCTGCCACTAGGTGGCGGTGTTCTGCAGGAATTATGCTACAGAAACCAGTCATTCCTTCTAGGGGGAATGGTTCGCTTCTGTTTTCTAGAAGTTAGGATGTTTGATTCTGTGTGTTGTGTTTTTTTACCTCCCTCTGCAGGTGAACTACAAGCAACTCTGCTGGAGAATGGGTGGAGTAGTTATTTAGGAGGTGGTGGAATATGTACAATGTAATATGAAAATGTGACATTGAGAATGGATGTCGATGTTTGTGTTTTTGTTCTCTATACTTTTCCTTCTCTCTTTCTTTCCTCTTGTCCCCTTTCCCTTGTGTTGGTTCAGGCACAACAACTCAACAATTTGTACAAAGTTTCGGGAATAAATTCACGCTTGCTCAGGCTTGAGGGGTTGTGAATTTATTGCAGACACTGGGGACAGTGTCTATTTTAGGAGGGGGTGTATGTAGCGCCCCTTTACTTTTCAGGGGTGTTATGTGCCTAAATTTAGGGGTTGGTCTGAGCTGGTAGTCAGGCTCGGACTGCTTTTATTGTTAGGTATTTGCTTCTGCCTATGTGATGCTGCCTGGTGTTTGGTTCCCTGTGGCCTGTAGGTGGCACTGCCATCTCAGGTCAGGATTGAGCCATGGGTGGCATTGCTGTGCCTTAGGGTGTCCTCTCTCGGCTGCTGTGCATGCCGGGAGAAGTTACATAAGGGGCAGACGCCATTCTTTAAAGTAAGAAGGAGTGTTGGAGTGGAGGAGCCGGAGGGGTGAGCCCCTCGGGGGGGTGCGATGACTGGCCGAGGAGTCTCGGGCACCTTTGGCCCGAGGCTGCAGCGTTCCAGGTAGGTCCAGTACCTTTAACTGGGTCTACAATTCGCCCATTGGAGTCCTGGAGTACTAGTTGTGCTTGGACCTAATCCCTCACACTCATTCTTTCCTTCATCCATCTGTCTCTGTCTACTACGCAGCAAATATAAAATAAACTCTCTGTTGGAGTTAAAGTGTTTTTGGACATTGACCTTCTTTGGGGGGAGAAATATAGACTTGTCCCCATACGATGGGGATGAGAACCAGTGGAAGGAGGTAACTCGCTGCAGGACCCAAAATTTGTGAACACCGCTTATCCTCTTCAAACAGGAGGGTACGGGCATATAGCACGGTGTGCCTTGACTTGCAAGTGAGCCAGGCAGGAAAAAGGTCCGTGTGCTACACATAGAATGTATTAAGGTGAAAAACCATGAGGGTTTACAACCCCTTTAAATTATATTAGTTTTCTATCTGATACTATAGGCCAATGGGTCTTTACCTACAAGCATGCAATACACAATGTACAGTACTAACGGACAATGATGGGACAGCAAAGAGAGAATGGACAGAAAGAGAGAAAAGATAGAAAGAAGCAGAGATGGTTTGGGGCAGAACATAGCACTCAGCAAGGGTTTTGTGTAATAGGCAAAAGAAGCCAACCCATCTAAACTGTCTGTACTGGCATGACCCACCCCATCAGACAGCAACTGCCTACAAGTGCATCCTCCCCTGTGAAATGACAAGCAGGCACACAGATTTGTCCATTCAGAATTTCTGCCTGGTTTACTGCAGGAACATGAAGGTTGTAGATGGGACCCCTGGACACCCACAGATTCTAGGCTCCTGCCTAGGTTACCTTGTGTGCAGTGTAGTTCTCAAGTAAAGACCCTTTGGTACCTTAGGTCAGTAACGGCACCCTTATGTACCTTAGGTCTTTTAGGGCCTTAGCAGAGGCGTACTAAGTGGGGGGCGGACCGCACCGGGGTGCCACACACTGGGGGGTGTCAGGCCGGTGCCCCCCCTCTGTGACTTAAGCGGTGACAGCGCCACCGCCGGGCCTTAGTAATGCCTAATGCCGCGTACACACAACCGTTTTAAATGTCATTGAAAAAAACGACGTTTTTCTCGACGTGATTCTTCTCAAGCCTGCTTTGCCTACACACTATCGTCAAAAAAAATGCTCGAGCAAAGCGCAGTGACGTACGAAACGTATGATGGCACTATAAAGGGGAAGTTCCATTCGGATGGCGTCACCCTTTGGGCTGCTTTTGCTGATCCTCGTGTTAGTAAAGTTTGGTGAGAGACGATTCGCGCTTTTCAGCCTCGTGCTCTGCAGTCTGTTACAGCGTGATGAATGTGCTATCTCCATTATGAACGCTAGTTTTACCAGAACGAGTGCTCCCGTCTCATAACTTGCTTCTGAGCATATGCGTTTTTTTTCACGTCGTTAAAGCCTACACACAGCTGTTTTTCACGACGAGAAAAACTACGAGAAAAAATAGAGCATGTTCCAAATTTTTAATGACCATTTTTCACGTCGCTAAAAATGCTCTAGAGCATACACACGATCGTTTTTAATGACCAAATAAAAAAATGGCATTTTTCTTTCTCGTCATGAAGAACGGTCGTGTGTACGCGGCATAAGATATCAGCAAGGAACCCTTTTTTTCTTTTTTGGGCTGGTTCCTCTACTTATTATATATTCTTCGGTGTTGCTAGTGTTTAATAGCCTATGCTAGCTTTTAATTGCTATTTTTTTTTAATTGTTTTCAGGAACAGAAATTATCAAAAAGGATGGCACCAAACTGCTTGTTAGTTTTCAGAACAATCCATACAAAAGAGTTCCAAAGGACGTAAGAAAACTTCTCCGCAGCGAATGGTTGAGCAAGTTTGTGCCAGGGGTGTACACGGTGGTCTTCTGTTTGTCCCTCCCTTTGAATATTGCAGTCGTTTTAATATTCCTGATTAAAATCAAAATTAAAAAGCCGGCAGTGGTGTACATGCTAAATCTGGCAATTGCTGATTTGCTATTTGTTTGTATGATGCCTTTTAACATGGTGTACAGATTTTCCGGTAATAACTGGTGGGCTGGAGATGTGATGTGCCATACCGTCATTGCAGGATTTTATTTCAACATGTATTGCTCTATCCTGCTTATTACAAGTATGAGCGTGGACAAGTTCTTAGCTGTCATTTACCCAATACAGTCCCTTGCCTGGCGTAGTTTGACTAGGGCATGGACAGTATGTTTCTTTATCTGGATGGTATCCATAGCCAGCACTGTGCCACTTCTTATAACTCAGCAGCTCTTCTACATTAATAACTTGGAAATCACCACTTGCCATGATGTGCAAGATCACAACAAAGTGGGCAGCTTCTATATGTACTATTTCAGCTCTTTTACTGCACTTTTCTTTTTCTTACCTCTTATCGTCACAGTTTTTTGTTATGCTGCAACCATCAAGAGATTAAGTTCTTCAGAAATGGGTAACACAGATAGGAAAAAACAAGCGGTTGTTTTAGCCATCATTGTGCTTAGTATTTTTGTCATTTGTTTTGGGCCAGCAAATCTCATCTTTTTTGTTCATAATATCCTTGTTGGTAGTACATCTACTAGTGAACTGTATTTAGCTTACTTAGTATGTACCTCCATTAGCAGCATCAGTACAACGCTTAATCCTCTCTTGTATTTCGTTGCGTCACCAAAGTTGCAGAGTATTCTGCTTTGCAAAAAAGATTCTGAAGAACAGCAACCAAGTGCAAAGGCATAAAAAAGGGACATCATTTTGTTTCGCTGTTAAAGGCTAGTCACCCATTGGTCTTTGAGGACTGCTGGTCTTTGAGTCTTTCCATAGGAATTCCAGAATTTTCCATCCTGTTGCAGGCTTTACAAAGCTAATCAATGCATTCCTAAAGGTTTAGTTCACCCTTTCTGGCAGAATTTCACTTCTCACAATAAATAGAGGCCTTTTCTAATGTGTTTTCTGCCCAAGCCATCTCAATGTTCTTATCTCCCACTTACCTAGTCCATGGCAGCTTTGTATTTTCACCTTTCAGTTCAAAATTTTACAAATATATGCATTCTGAGACCACCACTTCCGGTACCATCATGTGACCTGCCAGGAAACTTCATATCCTATCATACACTGCCTTACTGCATCACAGAATTGGGTGTGTTTTACCTCTCTGGACCACACCTCTCTTATCACTATACCACCTCTTTTTTTATTTCCACCCACTTTTCTACTTCTTCCTTTAGGGTGGCCATACACTATACAAACTGATTGTACAGTCTCCTTTAGATCTACCATCAGCTATTAGTCATAGTGGAATGGGATCGCCGATAGAACAAAATGTATACTTTATATAAGTACATGTGAGAAGATGAAAACACTCTTCTGTCATTGTTCTTGTGTAAACACACCAATTTCACTTTTTCAGGCCCAATTCACATCTAGTGAGAGCACATGGCTTTTTGCATGTTTTTCCCTCTACATAAATAGGGAGTGCCCTACACATGACAAATGTGTGCATTTTGCCAAGTTTATTTAAAATTTTTGCAAACAAAAAAATGTGTGTTTGCGCCTGCGTTTGGGGTCCAATTAACAACTAATAGCAACAAAAGTGTGACTAGTTAATTTTAGGTGTATAAAGGAGGCCATACACTATACAATCTGATTGTACAATCTCGTTTAGATTTGTCAAAACTATATAATAGGAGGACACACCTAGCTATGCAATCACTCTGTTTCCAATCAGACAGGCCCTTGCACTACATAGATGGTGGTAGATCTAAAGGAGATTGTACAATCAGACTGTATAGTGTATGGTGAGCTTTACAGACTCCCTGGACACACTTCTCCTGTTTTCAATACTTCAGCTCTGCCCCACATAGGCTGTTATGTGATTGCTACACTCTGCCAAATGAACGATCTATGCAAGACTAAAATAAGGTACAAAACGGGAAATACCCTGGCTGTGTATTCAGGGAGAACAGTGCTTACTGACGAAGTCTGCATGTGAGTACAGAGGTGGGTGGGAGAAATCTCCTGGAGGGGGAGGACAGGTGCAGGGTGTGTTAATGAGGTCAGCTGCTGAGCTACTTCCTGAGTCTTAACAGTTTTCACATCCCAAACACCAGGACGAATACTAGGAAGTAATGGAGGGGGTTTTCTATAGGAAACGGTGGAGGCTGAGGTAAGACGTGCTTCTAGAATATATAGAAAGCCTTTTCTTTTTTCGCAACAGAGGTACATTAATGGCATATTGGTACACTGGGAACCTGTAATTTAGAAAAAAAAGGTGAATTTAGCCTTTAACCACTTCAGGCCCGGAAGAATTGGCTGCCCAATGACCGGACCATTTTTTTGCGATTCGGTACTGCGTCGCTTTAACTGACAATTGCGCGGTCATGCAACGTGGCTCCCAAACAAAATTTAAGTCCTTTTTTTCCCACAAATAGAGCTTTCTTTTGGTGGTATTTGATCACCTCTGCGGTTTTTATTTTTTGCGCTGTAAACAAAAATACAGCGACAATTTTGAAAAAAAAAGCAATATTTTTTACTTTTTGCTGTAATAAATATCCCCAAAAAATATATTAAAAAAACGTTTTTTTTCCTCAGTTTAGGCCGATACGTATTCTTCTACATATTTTTGGTAAAAAAAAATCGCAATAAGCGTTTATTGATTGGTTCGCGCAAAAGTTATAGCGTCTACAAACTAGGGGATAGTTTTATGGCATTTTTATTAATAATTATTTTTTTAATAGTAATGGCGGCGATCAGCGATTTTTATTGTGACTGTGTCATTATGGTGGACACATCGGACACTTTTGATGCTATTTTGGGACCATTGTCATTTATACAGCGATCAGTGCTATAAAAATGCACTGATTACTGTGTAAATGACACTGGCAGGGAAGGGGTTAACCACTAGGGGGCGAGGAAGGGGTTTAGTGTGTCCTAGGGAGTGATTCTAACTGTGTGGGGGCTGGGCTTACTGTGACACGACACTGATCGCTGCTCCCGATGACAGGGAGCAGACGATCAGTGTCCTGTCACAAGGCAGAACAGGGAGATGCCTTGTTTACAATGGCATCCCCCGTTCTGCAGCTCCGTGTCATGATCGCGGGACACCGGCGGACATCGAGTCCGCGGGTCCCGCAGGCACAGTTGTGGAGCTTGCGGCAGGGGCACGCATGCGTCACCGGCGCGAAATTCAAAGTCACATATATACGGCACTTTGCGCAGCCGTGCCATTCTGCCAACTTATGTCGGCGTGAGCCGGTCGGCAAGCGGTTAAATATAGGGAGACTCTAGTACCAACAGAAAATGCAGCAGGTGGGCAGCACTCTAAACTCAACTGTAACACCGAGCAACATTTCCTTAACCAGCAGTAGTAAATGGCCATGAACATTTTAAAGATCTGTTCACTTCACCACTGACTTCATAAAAGATACTGGGGGTTATTTAGTAAAACTGGAGTGTGGAAAATCTGGAGCAGCTCTGCATAGAAACCAATCAGCTCCCAGGTTTAATTTAACAAGATGAAGTTATAAGCTGATTGGTTACCATGTACAGCTGCACCAGATTCTGAGTGCACCAGTTTTAGTAAATCTCCCCCACTGTTAGGACTAAAACATGTAGAGATGACCAAACAGATTTGCAAAAACCAAGGTTTCAGTTGGATTGCACTGTTTCACCCAATGCAGATATAAAAAAAAAGTTAATTTTGTAATCTTTAACCATGCAAAAGTTCAACATTTTTTGTTTAATTCTCTTGTGTTGCCATGAATGCCCTGGCCCAGCCATACCACGGCAAGTGAGCCCATATAGAGCAGTGAAGAGCACCATTGTAGATCCCTATTCTTTAAAGTGGTTGTAAAGCCACTTGTCATGTCCCTATAATGCACTCTGTTAGATAATAACATGTGCCCCACTGTATGTCCTTTATTAAAAATAAGCAGATTTCTACCTTATATCAGATCATCTCGCGTGGCTCATGTGACTCCTCCGCTCTCTCCTCTGCCAGTCTGACAGCTATAGCAGAAGGGACCGAGAACTCCCGCTGACATCAGCTGGGAGGAGGGGAGAAGAGAGCTGAGGAGTCATGTGAGCACTGGGAGATGCTGAAATAAGGTACAAATTGGCTTTTTTTAAAAAAAAAAAAGGACATACAGTGGCGCACATGCTACAATCAGCACTTTAAACCTTATACTGTTTATTAAACCTGCCTGGATGATTTACTGAACATATTCAAATCTTAAAGCCGGCCATAGACGGTTCAAATCTCGTCTGGTTCCGCAGGGACTGGCCGAGAGTCAAACCATGTATGGGCAGGCTCAATATACCCAAGTTGATTGATCGATCAGCTTGGGTACAACCAGCCTGTTGGATTTTGCATGCGATTATTGCTTGCTGTTAGTCGCTATAGTTGCTTTCAAGAACCAGAGTCAGTACAAGAATCACTGCTTGCAGGCTCCAGAAATTGTGGTAGAAGATGGTCAGCAGACAGGCAGCACTTACAACAAGGACATTTTTCAAGTAAGCACATATTGGATTGTAAAAAATAACTATTGTTTGTAATAATTATTGTGTGTATTTTACTGTTACAATGCTGATGTTATAAAATGAATGTTGTGACTACAGAACATAATTTATTTAAACTATTTTGTGTCAATTTATCATCCAGATTTGTGATGTGTATATAGAGTGCTACATATATGTTATACTTAGTGATATAGACAAATAGGGGGGGATTTTATCAAACAAATTAGTGACAATTAGATGCAAAGCACACTGTTTTGTCTCTACAACAGTTTTACAGCGTTTTTGTGAACCCTGCATTTGTATTCCTGGGCAGATTTGTAAAATTCTGAGACATATTTGTCACTGAAGATGAAACAAATTTTCAATCTAAACACACATTGGGGTTCATTTACTAAAGACAAATAGGCTGTTCACTTTGTAAGGGAATTTTCCTTAAACTTACTGAATGAGGTGAAGCTATGCTGACTTCTATCATCCAACCATTTTTTCCTTACACATAACTAGGTAATCTTTGCAAAGTGAAATTTGTATCATATTCCCAAAGCTAACAGAAAATTCCCTTTTCCAGGGAAAAGTGAACAACCGTTTTGCCTTTAGTAAATCAACCCCATAATGGAGAATTGGTCAGGGTCAGGTTTCATTTTGCCAGTGGTACTTTAGAGCAGGGTTTCTCAACTCCAGTCCTCAAGGCACACCAACAGGTCATGTTTTTAGGATTTCCCTCAGATGAAACGGCTGTGGTAATTACTAAGGGAGTGAAACTGATCAAATCACCTGTGCAAAACAATGGAAAGCCTGAAAACATGACCTGTTGGGGCGCCTTGAGGACTGGAGTTGAGAAATACTGCTTTAGAGCAGCTGAGGGAGGAATTTGACTCAAGCTGTAACCTTGTAGTAAATCTGTTACATAATTTGTCTCACTGCTCTGAATTGATAAATGCCCCCCATAGTATCTTATCTTAACATTCTTTTCATTACTCCTATACAGTGGTATGTGTAATAACTGCAAATAACTGCAAATGTATGTGGCTGTATATATTTTACATAGCTGTGTCACTAATCAGTTTAAGAAAATAAAATATGAGTTTAAACATTGGTTGTGTTGTGTTTTTTAATTATTTTATGCACAATACTAGTTTTTCAACCACTTACCATGGACCACGGACTATTTTGTTGCTAAATGACGAATTGCGATTCGGCACTGCGTCACTTTAACTGACAATTGCACGGCCATGCATCGTGGCTCCCAAACATAATTGACGTCCTTTTTTCCCCACAAATAGAGCTTTCTTTTGGTGGTATATGATCACCTCTGCGGTTTTTATTTTTTGCGCTATAAACAAAAATAGAGCGACAATTTTGAAAAAATTCAATATTGTTTACTTTTTGCTATAATAAATATCCCCTAAAAATATATAAAAAAAAACGTTTTTTTTTCTCAGTTTAGGCCGATACTTATTCTTCTACATATTTTTGGTAAAAAAAATCGCAATAAGCGTTTATTGATTGGTTTGTGCAAGTTATAGCTTCTACAAAATAAGGGACTGTTTTATGGCATTTTTACTAATACATTTTTTTTTACTAGTTATGGCCGCGATCAGCGATTTTTATCGTGACTGTGACATTATGGCGGACACATCGGACACTTTTGACACCATTTTGGGGCCATTGTCATTTTTACAGCGATCAGTGCTATAAAAATGCACTGATTACTGTGAAAATGACACTGGCAGTGAAGGGGTTAACCTGTAGGGGCGCTGAAGGGGTTAAGTGTGACCTAATGAGTGATTCTTACTGTGTGGGGGCGTGACTTGGAGTCTGACATCACTGATCATCGTTCCCTATGATACATTTAGGCCAAAATGCCTAATGCCTGTTACATTTCTTTGCACTTTCAATGTATTTTGTTTATGGAAGAGATATATAACCCCAATGGGACTTTAAAGTGTTACTAAACCTAGCAATATAATGGCAATTTATCCCCCCCCCCCTACAGTGCACAAAGCTTCTAAATCATTTTTTTATATCAAAATACTGTCACTATATACTTTTATTTTTTTTCATCTGTATATCGCGGTCACGTGGTATACTGCAGGGTCCCAGCGATTCCCGAGTGTTCATGTAGGAGGAGATTTCACTCTCCTCTGATGAAACTTCCTATGCATCAGTGAACCCTCACCCGCGATCCGGCCAGTGCTGATTGGCGCTGTGTCAATGACATGCTCAGTTCACAAATAAAAAAGAACAAAGTTCACACAACACAGCATGATATAATATTGTTTAAAAATGACATGTATACAATACAAAATGTATTATTAACATGTAATAAAATCGTGTGTGAAACAGGAAATGTTCTCTCCAGCATAAAAGACACAACTGAGCATGTGCAGGTTGGCTACCCTGCCTGTTGCCTCGTACACACGACTGGTTTTCCCATCGGGAAAACTGCCATGAGAGCTTTTGGCCGGAAAAACCGGCCGTGTGTATGCTCCATCGCAGTTTTCCCGACGAGAAAACTGTGGGAAAAAAAAGAGAACCAGCTTTCTTTTTTCCCGTCGGGAAAACTGGCCGTGTGTATGCTTTTCCGAGGGGAAAAAAACCGCCCATGCTCAGAATCAAGTATGAGCCGGGAGCGCTCGTTCTGGTAAAACTAGCGTTCGTAATGGAGATGGCACATTCGTCACGCTGTAACGGACTGAAAAACACTAGGCTGAAAAGCGCGAATTGTCTCTCACCAAACTTTTACTAACACGAGGATCAGCAAAAGCAGCCCAAAGGGTGGTGCCGTTTGAGTGGAACTTCCCCTTTATAGTCCCGTCGTACTTGTTGTACGTCACCGCACTTTGGACGGATGGTATTTGGCCTGAACGTGTGTATGCAAGGCAGGCTCGAGAGGAATCCCGTCAGGAAAAACTTCTTTTTTTTTCCTGCCCGAGAAAAACGGTCGTGCGTAGGGATGAGCTCGGTGTTCGAGTCGAACGCATGTTCCACACGAACATCGCCTGTTCGCCTGTTCGGCGAAACCAGAACTTTGTGGGCCGTTCGCGCCAAATTCGTGTGACGCGAACGGCCCACAATGCACTGCGCCATCGCACTGCATTGCCAGCGCTGTGATTGGCCAAGCATGCACTGTGACCCCGCATGCTTGGCCAATCACAGCGCCGGCAGCGAGGAGAGCCATAATTGGCCACAGGCAGGATGCCTGTGGCCAATTATAGCTCAGGGGGTTTAGTACACGCCCCACACTATATAAGCCCGCCAGCGCGGCGGCCTTGTGTAGTGTGTTCCGGCGTGCAGGGAAAGAGCTAGATAGGCAGGGACAGTGTGTTCTACAGTGTGTTCTTTTCTCAGGCATCTGCAGGAGTTAGTGGGTGTTGTGTGCCTCCAGCATAGTATACACCTGTATCTACCCTTTATTGCTGTTCTCTAAGCTAGATAGGCGGGGACAGTGTGTTCTTTTCTCAGGCATCTGCAGGAGTTAGTGGGTGTTGTGTGCCTCCAGCACAGTATACACCTGTATCTACCCTTTATTGCTGTTCTCTAAGCTAGATAGGCAGGGACAGTGTGTTCTTTTCTCAGGCATCTGCAGGAGTTAGTGGGTGCTGTGTGCCTCCAGCACAGTATACACCTGTATCTACCCTTTAATGCTGTTCTCTAAGCTAGATAGGCAAGGACAGTGTGTTCTTTTCTCAGGCATCTGCAGGAGTTAGTGGGTGTTGTGCATACCTCCCAACTGGCACGGATTGGGCGGGACTTACCCGGAATGGCAACTCCTTCCCGCACTCCCGCACAAGTTGTTTCGTTCCCGCATAACGATGTGAGCAGGAGGTCCTGGGGAGAAGGATGGATGACAGGTCTCCGGCGGCTGCAACCCACCCCTCTGCTGACAAATGTAAGTAGACACCTGTCTCACTCACACATTCGTCTCGTCCCCCCCGCTCAAGAACAAGCAGCACTACTCTGTAAAAAATGCAGTTGACATTTACAAAGTTGGGAGGTATGGTTGTGTGCCTCCAGCACAGTATAAACCTGTATCTACCCTTTATTGCTGTTCTCTAAGCTAGATAGGCAGGGACAGTGTGTTCTTTTCTCAGGCATCTGCAGGAGTTAGTGGGTGTTGTGTGCCCCAGCACAGTATACACCTGTATCTACACTTTATTGCTGTTCTCTAATACAGGCATCTGCAGGAGTTAGTGGGTGTTGTGTGCCCCAGCACAGTATACACCTGTATCTACACTTTATTGCTGTTCTCTAATACAGGCATCTGCAGGAGTTAGTGGGTGTTGTGTGCCCCAGCACAGTATACACCTGTATCTACACTTTATTGCTGTTCTCTAATACAGATATCTGCAGGAGTTAGTGGGTGTTGTGTGCCCCAGCACAGTATACACCTGTATATACCTGTTATTCAGAGGCGTAACTAGAAACTTCAGGGCCCCGGAGCAAGAAATCATGAAGGCCCCCCCTTTGAAAAGCATGATTTTGATACTTTATTTTTTTTTACACTGTACAACAAAGTAAAACATTTATTGATCATTGGAAGAGAGCAAACGGAGTTACCAGCCTAACTAGAGTACTGACCATGCTGTGCGCTCCTGCCTAGTGTGGTAAGTTTTTAATAGGTTAAGCAGAGGGACTGGCCATATCACTAGGGATTTCACATAAATGAAGCAATACATTGGTTGCGGATCCTATGAAGCAATCATAGGATCAATTAAATCTGACCTGGGGAATGGGATCAGTAACAGTGCTGGTGGGGAGGAGGGATGGGATCAGTGGAAGTGCTGGTGTTGAGGGGGGGTGGCAGCGGTTGTACTTGAGGGGGGTGGCTGCGGTGGCAGTGGTGGTGCCATCCTTTTCCACCACCACCTGTGCCTTTTACTGATCCCATCGCCCCACCACTGATCTCATCCCTATTCCCCCCCATCACCTCTGTTGTAGAAGTAATGGGGGGATAGGGATGAGATTAGTGGTTGGGGGATAGGGATCAGTAAGGAGGCACAGGTGGTGGTGGGAGAGGATGGCACCACCACTGCCACTATCCTCAAGTACCACCACAGCCACCCCCCCAAGTACCACCGCTACCACTCCCCTTTAAGTACCACTGCTGCCACCCCCTCAAGGATCACCGCTACCACCCCCCTCAGGTACCAGCGGTGGTACTTGAGGGAGGTGGCAGCGGTGGTGCCATCCTCTGCCACCACCACCTGTGCCTCTTACTGATCCCATCCCCCCACCACTGATCTCATCCCTATCCAACCCCATCACCTCTGTTGTAGAAGTAATGGGGGGGGGATAGGGATGAGATCAGCGGTGGGGGGATGGGATCAGTAAGAGGCACAGTGGTGGAGGTTGGCATTGATTGCTCAGCTCGGTCACTTGATTGACTTACCGTCAATCAGTGGCGTCACTAGGGTTGGTGTCACCTGGTGCGGAAAAAATTGGTGTCACCCCCCCTCCACCAACTATAGTCCCCCCTCAGTACAGACCCCCTCAGTACAGACCCCTCTCCACTAACTACAGACCTCCCTCCCGCAGTATAGATCCCCCTCACTAAGAACAGACCCCCTTCCTCAGTACAGACCCCCCCTCACTAAGTACTGACCCCCTCCCTCAGTACAGACCATCCTCATCAGTGTAGAATCCCCCCTCTTAGTGCAGACACCCCCCTTTAGTGCAGACCCCCATAAGTATAGAATCCCCCCTTAGTACAGAACCCCCCACCAGTATAGAATCCCCTTAGTGCAGACCCCCGCAGTATAGACACATTCCTTAGTGCAGACCCCCATCAGTAAAGACACCCCCCTTTAGTACAGAACCTCCATCAGTATAGACCCCCCCATCAGTATAGACACCACCTTAGTGCAAACCCCCGCAGTATAGACACCCCCACAGTGCAGACCCCCCATCAATATAGACACCCCCTTAGTGCAAACCCCTGCAGTATAGACACCCCCACAGTGCAGACCCCCCCATCAGTATAGACACCCCCTTAGTGCAAACCCCCGCAGTATAGACACCCCCTTAGTGCAGACCCCCTATCAGTTTAGAATCCCCCCGTAGTACAGACCCCCACAGTATACACACCCCCCCCTTAGTACAGACCCCTGCAGTATACACACACACCCTTAGTACAGACCCCTGCAGTATACACACCCCCCTTAGTACAGACCCCTGCAGTATACACCCCCCTTAGTACAGACCCCTGCAATATACACACACACCCTTAGTACAGACCCCACGCAGTATACACACACCCCCTTAGTACAGACCCCTGCAGTATACACACACCCCCTTAGTACAGACCCCTGCAGTATACACACCCCCCTTAGTACAGACCCCTGCAGTATACACACACACCCTTAGTACAGACCCCACGCAGTATACACACACCACCCCCTTAGTACAGACCCCTGCAGTATACACACACCCCCTTAGTACAGACCTAACGCAGTATACACACACCCCTTTAGTACAGACCTAACGCAGTATACACACACTCCCTTAGTACAGACCTTAATGCAGACCCACTGTGTATTACACAGCCCCCCTTAGTACAGACCTCTATACATACAGTATATACACACACACTATACATACAGACTATACACACACACTATACATACAGTTTATACACACACACACACAGTATACATACAGTATATATATACACACTATACACACATTATATACACACACTATACATATAGTATATACGAACACACACAGTACACACACACCAGCATTTTTCACCCAAAAATCAACCTTATTGAACACACTGCTGCCCCCATCCCCTGGTATGCTGGGACTTGTAGTGCCCCAGCAGCTCACAGACACATTAATTGGTAATACAGGAGAGGAGGGGACTGTGCCTGTGTATTGGTGGGCAGCTAAAGAGTAGGAGATGTAGTTAGTAGAGATTGGGGAGACACTCAGGACATGTTCTTCCTCCAGCAGCAGTGCACTTCTCACACACAAAATCGATCTAATAGCCTCAGAGACAGGAGGAGCCATGCTGGAGGTAACACATCCTCTCCCTCACTGCTTACCAGGGTAATCCACCGACAAGAATCCATTTTGTAAAGCTCAGCCAGCTTACCTTATCAGACAGCAGTCCGTCCCACACTGCAGGCTGTGTCCCCGCCTCCCTCTCCTCTCCTCCAGCAGTGGCAACAGCTCCCGCTCTTGTGTCAAAAAAGCCGCGCTGTGGAAGGGGGCGTGTACAGCATGTTCCTATTGGCTGAGAGGGCAATGCAGAGGCGGGGCAGCTATAATCTGACCGAATGGTCAGTCCATCCCTGCCAGCAACGCCGTGACGGGCGGGTGACGGGCCCCCTGGACTTGGCAGAACTACAGGGCCCAGTCGCAACGGCGACTGTTGCGACTCAGAAAATTCCGCCACTGCCGTTATTGCTGTTCTCTAATACAGGCATCTGCAGGAGTTAGTGGGTGTTGTGTGCCCCAGCACAGTATACACCTGTATCTACACTTTTTTGCTGTTCTCTAATACAGGCATCTGCAGGAGTTAGTGGGTGTTGTGTGCCCCAGCACAGTATACACCTGTATCTACACTTTATTGCTGTTCTCTAATACAGGTGTAGCGATACCCCCAAACTAAGGGAGCCGCTGGTTTGCTTTTGGGCCCTGTACACAGCACAGCCAACCCCCGGCAATCTACTCAACCCTTCTCTGGCACAGCTAGTCTAGGGGTGGTGTTTCTGTATAGCTCTATACCAGTTCCTGTACAATCCCCCAATACTGTTCTAACAGTGATAAGATAGATTAATGGACTCAAATACCAGGTTGATCAACTGTAAAAAAGGTTTACTTGTGAATAAAGGGATTAACGATCAATATCACATATAACACATGCATGCAGATCCCTGCAGTAATACTAACACTGGTTAACTTTAGTGCACAAACAGTTCTATCTCACACTAACATATAGCTAGAGTCCCGTTAGCAATATGGCGCCCAGCAATACTATCAACTCCCAGTCAGGCCTGACTCAGTTAAAGCTCAGTCTTTTTGACAAGGAATCGTCGCATGCAAGATGATCGGTGGTGCACATACAGGAACAATATTTGTAATCCAATAATTGCCTGAGGCAATGGAAGCAACTCCCCGGAGACTATGTAACTCAGTCCCACAACTAGTCTCTTGACAGGAAAAGAAGGAAATTATAACCCGATGGGCCAAGGCAGTCTATAGGCCTAATAAAGTACTCGGTTATAGTTGTGAGCAGGTGCTCTCTCACCCCTCCGGACTCGATCCCAGTCCGGACTCGATCCCACTGCTGTGTCCACACACACAGGATCTGCCACCGCCTGATCTCCGGTCCACTGACGTCCCTGAAGCAGGTAGATGTCTGCAGCCGCACAGGCTCCGTAGCGAGGTGGAAGGCTCTCTGGAAGTGCGCAAGGCCCAGGCCTCGGGCCTTGCACTCGCAGCAGGTCCGCAAAGGAAGTCCTCTTGCCATCTGCGTGGTGTCCAAAGAGGCCGGGCTTAGCCTCCCCCTCCCCTTTTATACCCCACCCATGAGTCTCTGCGGCAGCCCAATGCACCCTGGGTGCCAAACGGGGTTCTGGGTAACGTAGTCCATGGGGCCTCAGTGGAGACCCCGCTACACAGGCATCTGCAGGAGTTAGTGGGTGTTGTGTGCCCCAGCACAGTATACACCTGTATCTACACTTTATTGCCAGGGATGAGCCGAACACCCCCCTGTTCGGTTCGCACCAGAACCTGCGAACAGACAAAATGTGTGAACTTTAGAACCCTATTAAATACAATGGACTCGAACGTTCAAAATCTAAAGTGCTAATTATAAAGGCTTATATGCAAGTTATTGTCCTAAAAAGTGTTTGGGGACCCGGGTCCTGCCCCAGGGGACATGTATCAATGCAAAAAGAAGTTTTAAAAACTGCGTTTTTTTCGGGAGCAGTGATTTTAATAATGCTTAAAATGAAAAAATAAAAGTGAAATATTCCTTTAAATTTCATACCTGGGGGGTGTGTATGATATGCATGTAAAGTGGCGCATGTTTCCCGTGCTTAGAACTGTCCCTGCAAAAAATGTCATTTTTGAAGGAAAAAAAGTCATTTAAAACTCACTCGTGGCTATTAATGAATTGTCCGCTCCCGGCAATACATAGAAAAGTCATTGATAAAAAAAAAAAAAAAAAGCGTGGGGGTCCCCCAGAATTCAATTATCAGGCTCTTCAGGTCTGGAATGGATATTAAGGGGAACCCTGCCACAAATTAAAAAAAAAAAAATGCGTGGAGTTCACCCAAATATCCATACCAGGCCCTTCAGATCTGGCATGGATTTTAAGGGGAACTCCACCCCAAATTTAAAAAAAAATGGCGTGGAGTCCCCCCAAAAATCCATACCAGACCCTTATCCAAACACGCAACCTGGCAGGCCGCAGGAGAAAAGGGGGGGACGAGAGAGCGGCCCCCCTCCCTCCTGAACCGTACCAGGCCACATGCCCTCAACATGGGGAGGATGTCCCCATGTTGATGGGGACAAGGGCCTCATCCCCACAACCCTTGCCCGGTGGTTGTGGGGGTCTGCGGGCGGGGGGGCTTATCGGAATCTGGAAGACCCCTTTAACAAAGGGGACCCCCAGATCCCAGCCCCCCCCTATGTGAATTGGTAAGGGGTACATTGTACCCCTACCATTTCACGAAGAAAGTGTAAAAAAAAAAAAAAAAAAAAACACACAAACACCTTGAAAAAGTCCTTTATTAAAAAAATTAAAATAAAATACAAAAAAAAACATTCCAGCTGAGAAATCCAGTGTCCCGCGGCGATCCGATGTCCAGCGCTGTCCGTCATTGGCTGAGCCTGAGCGGACCTGATGGGGAACTTCCTCCGCAGTCTATTACATGTATAGACCCGCCCCTTCTAAAGTTCCCCATCAGGTCCGCTCAGCCAATGACTCGGTGTAAGACTGAAGACCTGATGCGGAACATGAGAAGGGGCGGGTCTATACATGTATTACAAAGTGAGAGAAGTTCCCCATCAGGTCCGCCCCCTCGGTATGTCGGACCCCGCCTACGTCATTGGCTTGAGCGGGTAACTTCCTTCACTGTGTAATTTAAATTTACACAGTGAAGGAAGTTTCCCGCTCAGGCCAATGATGTAGGCGGGGTCTGACATACCGAGTGGGCGGACCTGATGGGGAACTTCCTTCACTGTGTTATACATGTATAGAGTCTATACATGTATTACACAGTGAAGGAAGTTCCCCATTAGGTCCGCCCCCTCGGTATGTCAGACCCCGCCTACGTCAATTACACAGTGAAGGAAGTTCCCCGCTCAGGCCAATGAGGTAGGCGGGGTCCGACATACCGAGGGGGCGGACCTGATGGGGAACTTCTCTCACTTTGTAATACATGTATAGACCCGCCCCTTCTCATGTTCCGCATCAGGTCCTCAGCCTTACACCGAGTCATTGGCTGAGCGGACCTGATGGGGAACTTTAGAAGGGGCGGGTCTATACATGTAATAGACTGCGGAGGAAGTTCCCTTTGTTAAAGCGGTCTTCCAGATTCCGATAAGCCCCCCACAACCACCGGACATCCTCCCCATGTTGAGGGCATGTGGCCTGGTACGGTTCAGGAGGGACGGGGGGGGCGCTCTCTCGTCCCCCCCTTTTCCCCTGCGGCCGGCCAGGTTGTGTGCTCGGATAAGGGTCTGGTATGGATTTTTGGGGGGACTCCACGCCATTTTTTTTTAAATTTGGGGTGATGTTCCCCTTAAAATCCATGCCAGATCTGAAGGGCCTGGTATGGATATTTGGGGGAACTCCACGCATTTTTTTTTAAATTTGCGGCGGGGTTCCCCTTAATATCCATTCCAGACCTGAAGGGCCTGGTAATTGAATTTGGGGGGACTCCCACGCTTTTTTTTTTTTTTTTATCAATGACTTTTCTATGTATTGCCGGGAGCCGACAATTCATTAATAGCCGCGAGTGAGTTTTAACCACTTAACGACCGCCCACCGCCGATTTACGTCGGCAGAATGGCACGGACAGGCAGAATCACGTAGATCTACGTGATCGCCTTTGTGCAGTTGGGGGGTCCATCCGGACCCGCCTTCACTGCAGTGAGCGGCCGTTAAGTGTTCGGGAGCGATCAGGCATGAGGGGGCGGCCGCTCGATTCCGCCCCCCCCCTCGCGATCGCTCCCGGCCAATGAAAATGCTTCCTCCGCCATGTGATGTAAACAAGGCTGGAGGAAGTGATGTCATCTCCCTCGCTGCGGTCTTTTCGTTCCCGGCGCCGAGCAGAGAAGAAGCAGGTTAGTGCACCAACAGTCCACTGACACGTAGGTACACATAGGCACACAAATCACCCCCCAGTCACCCCCAGATCACCCCCCAGGTCACCCCAAAGCCCCCAATCACAGTGTCACTGATTGCAGTGATCATTTATTTTACTGATCACTGCATTTAGTGTCATCTGTGATTGTAAAAAGTTGCAGGGCAGTTAGGATTAGGCCCCTTTAGGTCCAGGGTAGCCCCCTAACCCCCCCTAATAAAGGTTTAACCCCTTGATCACCCCCCAGGTAACCCTTTCACCCCCTAACTTCAGCGTCACTAAGCGATTGTTTTTCCGATCGCTGTATTTGTGTCGCTGGTGTTTTAGATTATTAGTTATTTTTTTTTAGGTTCGCCGCAGGTTTTTATTAGTGTCAGGTACCCCCATATATTATTTTAACCCCCTGATTGCCCCTAGAGTTAACCCTTTCACCAGTGATCGCCGTATAAGCGTCACTGGTGTCACTGGTTAGCCAGTAAGTTATTTAGTTATTTAGGTTACCCGTCAGGTTTTTATATAGTGTCAGGTACCCCCATATTTAACCTAATAAAGGTTTTAACCCCCTGATTGCCCCTAGTTAACCCTTTCACCAGTGATCACCATATAAAGGTTACAGGTGACGCTGGTTGATTAGTTTGCTTTTTATAGCATCAGGGCACCCGCCGTATATAACCCAATAAAGGTTTAACCCCCCTGATCGCCCGGCGGGTGAGATCAATTAGGTTTTAGCGCCAGAGAGGGTCTGCGTCGCCCCAGGCAGTGTTAGGTTAGTGCCAGTAACGCTAACACCCACGCGCAAAGCATACACCCCCCTTAGTGGTATAGTATCTGATCAGATCTATACTAGCATCCCCAGCGGTTTAGGGTTCCCAAAAACGCAGTGTTAGCGGGATCAGCCCAGATACCTGCTAGCGCCTGCGTTTAGCCCCTCCGCCCAGCCCAGCCCAGCCCACCCAAGTGCAGTATCGATCGATCACTGTCACTTACCAAACACAACACACATAACTGCAGCGTTCGCAGAGACAGGCCTGATCCATATCAACCAGTCCATAGCAAACGTCCATAGCAACCAGTCCATAGCAACCGTCCATAGCAACCATCCATAGCAACCAGTCTATAGCAACTGTCCATAGCAACCATCCATTGCAACCAGTCCATAGCAACCAGTCCATAGCAACTGTCCATAGCAACCATCCATAGCAACTATCCATAGCATCCAGTCCATAGCAACTGTCCATGGCAACCAATCCATAGCAACCGTCCATAACAACCAATCCGTAGCAACCGTCCATAGCAACTGTCCATAGCAACCGTCCATAGCAACCAGTCCATAGCAACCATCAATATCAACCAGTCCAAGGTGAATGTTTTGAACGCTACCACTCAAAAGTGAAGTTTTAGCGTAGGGTACAGCATTTCACAGACAAGGACACACTTACACAGGGTCTCCCAAGATGCCATTACATTTTGAGAGACCCGAACCATTACAGTTGTAAAGTTACAAAAAAAGTGTAAAAAAGAAAAAAAAAACGTAAAAAACAAAACACAAAAAAAATATAAAATAAAAAAACAAAAAATAGTTGTCGTTTTATTGCTCTCTCTCTCTCTCTATTTTCTCTCTATTGTTCTGCTCTTTTTTACTGTATTCTATTCTGCAATGTTTTATCATGCTTGCTTTCCAGGTATGTAATTTTTTGTTTTCAGGTGCGCCATTCAACTGCAGCGCGGAATTATTTATCTTGACAGCAACAGCGTTTGCTCCCACGATACATAAAGCCGTGACACCACAGTTAAAAAAAAGAGCATATATGCCGAAGCATGGGGGCAGCAGGGGCGGAGGAGCGATTTTGCTCCTAATGCCGCGTACATACGGTCGAAATTCCGACGGAGGCCTGCCCGTGGAAAATTCCGACCGTGTGTACGCGGCATAACTTTTTTGCGGGAGGATGCCCCCATGCTTCGGCATATATATATTTTAGGCACAGGTTGCGTTAAAACATTTTTTTATTTTTTACTAGGTTTTGTTTTGGTATTTGCTTTGCAGGTATGGCATGGTAAGGTCTTACTGTTGTACTGTAATGTTACTTTGTTTTAATGTTAACCACCATTTGCTTAGCAGGTACGCCATTCAGTTGCAGCGCGGATCTATTTATCTTGACAGCCGTGACTCCAACGCTGTAGGAGGTGATTTCACCACCACAGTTAAAAAAAAGAGCATATATGCCGAAGCATGGGGGCAGCAGGGGCGGAGGAGCGATTTTGCTCCTAATGCCGCGTATATACGGTCGAAATTCCAACGGAGGCTTGCCCGTGGAAAAGTCCGACCGTGTGTACACGGCATAACCTTTTATGCCGCGTACATACGGTCGAAATTCCGACGCAGGCTTGACCGTGTGTACGCGGCATAACTTTTTTGCGGGAGGATGCCCCCATGCTTCGGCATATATGCCCATCATTAGAAGTGGGTGGATGAAGGGAGGTATTCTAATGGTGGGCATACCCACCAATCAATCTCTTTTTTTCGTTCAGCCAATAGGCTGTATGAAAAAAAAGATTACAATACATGTCCAACAAGGACCAGCAACGTACTGGTATGTTGCTAGACTTTGAATGTTTATACCAGAATGATGCCTGCGGGTTTAGGTATCATCTTGGTATCATTCTTTTCAGCCAGCAGCCGGCTTTCATGTAAAAGCAATTCTAGCAGATAATTAGCCTCTAGACTGCTTTTACAAGCAGTGGGAGGGAATGTCCCCCCCCCCCGGATATAAAAAGCGCCATTGGGAAATTGGGAAAGCATTTTATCACACCGATCTTGGTGTGGTCAGATGCTTTGAGGGCAGAGGAAAGATCTAGGGTCTAACCCCCCAATTTTTTTCAAAAAAAGAGTACCTGTCACTACTTATTGCTATCATAGGGGATATTTACATTCCCTGAGATAACGATAAAAATGGTAAAAAAATAAAATATGGAAGGCACAGTTTAAAAATAAAATAAAAAAGCCAAATAAATAATAATAAAATAAAAAAAGCACCGCTGTCCCCCCCTGCTCTTGCGCAAAGGCGAACGCAAGCGTCGGTCTAGCGTCATATGTAAACAGCAATTGCATCATGCATGTGAGGTATCACCGCGAAGGTCAGATCGAGGGCAGTCATTTTAGCAGTAGACCTCCTCTGTAAATCTAACGTGGTAACCTGTAAAGGCTTTTAAATGCTTTTAAAAATGAATGTAGTTTGTCGCCGCTGCGCGTTTGTGCGCAATTTTAAAGCATGTCGTGTTTGGTATCCATGTACTCGGCCTATGATCATCTTTTTTATTTCATCAAACATTTGGGCAATATAGTGTTTTTTAGTGCATTAAAAATAAAAAAAGTGTGTTTTTCCCCCAAAAAATGTGTTTGAAAAATCGCTGCGCAAATACTGTGTTGAAAAAAAAAAAATGCAACACCCACTATTTTAATCTGTAGGGCCTTTGCTTTAAAAAAATATATAATGTTTGGGGGTTCAACATAATTTTCTTGCAAAAAAAATTTTTTTTTCATGTAAACAAAAAGTGTCAGAAAGGGCTTTGTCTTCAAGTGGTTAGAAGAGTGGATGATGTGTGACATAAGCTTCCTAATGTTGTGCATAAAATGCCAGGACAGTTCAAAACCCCCCCCAAATGACCCCATTTTGTAAAGTAGACACCTCAAGCTATTTGCTGAGAGGCATGTTGAGCCCATTGAATATTTTTTTTTTGTCCCAAGTGATTGAATAATGACCAAAAAAAAAAAAAAATGTACAAAAAGTTGTCACTAAATTATATATTGCTCAAACATGCCATGGGCATATGTGGAATTACACCCCAAAATACATTCTGTTGCTTCTCCTGAGTACGGGGATACCACATGTGTGGGACTTTTTGGGAGCCTAGTCGCGTACGGGACCCCAAAAACCAAGCACCGCCTTCAGGATTTCTATGGGTGTAAATTTTTGATTTCACTCCTCACTGCCTATCACAGTTTCGGAGGCCATGGAATGCCCAGATGGCACAAAACCCCCCCAAATGACCCCATTTTGGAAAGTAGACACCCCAAGCTATTTGCTGAGAGGTATGTTGAGTATTTTGCAGATCTCGCTTTTTGTCACAAAGTTTTGAAAATGTAAAAAAAGAAAAAAAAAAAGAAAAAAAAATGTCTTTCTTAATTTTCAAAAACAAATGAGAGCTGTAAAATACTCACCATGCCTCTCAGCAAATAGCTTGGGGTGTCTACTTTCCAAAATGGGGTCATTTGTGGGGGTTTTGGGCTATTTTGACATTTTATGGCCTTCAAAACTGTGATAGGTAGTGAGGAGTGAAATCAAAAATGTATGCCCTTAGAAACCTTGAAGGCGGTGCTTGGTTTTTGGGGTCCCGTACGCGGCTAGGCTCCCAAAAAGTCCCACACATGTGGTATCCCCGTACTCAGGAGAAGCAGCAGAATGTATTTTGGGGTGTAATTTCACATATAACCATGGCATGTGTGAGCAATATATCATTTAGTGACAACTTTTTGTACATTTTTTTTTTTTTTTTTTTGTCATTATTCAATCATTTGGGACAAAAAAAAAAATATTCAATGGGCTCAACATGCCTCTCAGCAAATAGCTTGGGGTGTCTACTTTCCAAAATGGGGTCATTTGGGGGGGTTTTGTGCCATCTTGGCATTTTATGGCCTTCAAAACTGTGATAGGTAGTGAGGAGCGAAATCAAAAATTTATGCCCTTAGAAACCTTGAAGGCGGTGCTTGGTTTTTGGGGTCCCGTACGCGGCTAGGCTCCCAAAAAGTCCCACACATGTGGTATCCCCGTACTCAGGAGAAGCAGCAGAATGTATTTTGGGGTGTAATTTCACATATGCCCATGGCATGTGTGAGCAATATATCATTTAGTGACAACTTTGTGCAAAAAAAAAAAAGTTTGTCATATTCCCGCAACCTGTGGCAAAATATAAAATATTCCATGGACTCAACATGCCTCTCAGCAAATAGCTTGGGGTGTCTACTTTCCAAAATGGGGTCATTTGGGGGGGTTTTGTGCTATTTTGGCATTTTATGGCCTTCGAAACTGTGATAGGTAGTGAGGAGTGAAATCAAAAATTTGCGCCCTTAGAAATCCTGAAGGCGGTGCTTGGTTTCCGGGGTCCCGTACGTGGCTAGGCTCCTAAAAAGTCCCACACATGTGGTATCCCCGTACTCAGGAGAAGCAGCAGAATGTATTTTGGGGTGCAATTCCACATATAACCATGGCATGTGTGAGCAATATATCATTTAGTGACAACTTTTTGTAATTTTTTTTTTTTTTTTTGTCATTATTCAATCACTTGGGACAAAAAAAAAAAATATTCAATGGGCTCAACATGCCTCTCAGCAATTTCCTTCGGGTGTCTACTTTCCAAAATGGGGTCATTTGGGGGGGTTTTGTACTGCCCTGCCATTTTAGCACCTCAAGAAATGAGATAGGCAGTCATAAATTTAAAGCTGTGTAAATTTCAGAAAATGTACCCTAGTTTGTAAACGCTATAACTTTTGCGCAAACCAATAAATATACGCTTATTGACATTTTTTTTACTAAAGACATGTGGCTGAATACATTTTGGCCTAAATGTATGACTAAAATTGAGTTTATTCGATTTTTCTTATAACAAAAAGTAGAAAATATCATTTTTTTTCAAAATTTTCGGTCTTTTTCTGTTTATATCGCAAAAAATAAAAATCGCAGAGGCAATCAAATACCATTAAAAGAAAGCTCTATTTGTGGGAAGAAAAGGACGCAAATTTCATTTGGGTACAACATTGCATGTCCGCACAATTTACAGTTAAAGCAGCGCAGTGCTGAATCCCAAAAACAGGCCTGGTCCTAATGGCCCGAAATGGTCCGGGGCTTAAGTGGTTAAATGACCTTTTTTCCTTCAAAAATGACACTTTGTGCAGGGACAGTTCTAAGCACGGGAAACATGCGCCACTTTACATGCATATCATACACACCCCCTAGGTACGAAATTTAAAGGAATATTTCACTTTTATTTGTTTCCTATTATTAAAATCACTGCTCCCAAAAAAACGGCAGTTTTAAAAAAACATTTGGGGACCCGGGTCAGGACCCGGGTCCCCAAACACTTTTTATTAGACATGTGCATTTGTTTTCGTCCGAATGCATTTTTGTCCGAATTTCAGCTATTTTCGTTATCGTTTTAACAAACGAAAACGAAAGCACAGAATCCGAAAACCGAAAGATCCGACATAAAAAATGCTTTATTTTCGTTTTCGTTGTGACAACAGTTCGATATAGATAGGAGATTCGACGTGACGCTGACAATAACAATCTGTGTCTATCGAACCTGTGGTCGAATGTGCCTAACCTTAACTCTATTAGTCCAAGATTATTCTACATAGGAGAGAAAAGATTCGACATTATAGAGAGAAAAGATTCGACATTATAGAGAGAAAAGATTCGACATAGGAGAGAAAAGATTCGACATAGGAGAGAAAAGATTCGACATAGGAGAGAAAAGATTCGACATAGGAGAGAAAAGATTCGACATAGGAGAGAAAAGATTCGACATAGGAGAGAAAAGATTTGTTATTATAGAGAGAAAAGATCACTGCTGGAATTGGGTGGGGGAAGTAAAATAAAAATAAAGTTGATGATGAATGTTATTGGCTGATTGTAACCAAAGAGGAGGAGCAGTAAAATAGCTAGAATGACGAAGATTCGACGGTGCAGCAAAACTGTACGACGCTGCAATCGTACATTTCCGGTCAAATGCATCCGCCCATAGGCTATAGAAGAATTCTAATGTTGGTTGACTAGTAATAGTAATGAATAAATATAATTATTACTAGTCATACAACATTAGAATTCTTCTATAGCTTGTGGGCGGAACATTCGACCGGAAATGTATGATTGCAGCGTCGTACAGTTTCACTGCTCCGTCGAATCTTCTTTGAACATTCGACAGACACCATAAGCCTTCAATGACAGATTTGACCTTAATTAATTCAGATTTTCGGACGAATGCAATTTCTAACGAAAAACGAAATAAATAAAAACGAATTTCGGGAGTAACTAAATAAATTTATTTTTCGGACGAAAACGAAATTCCGAAACGAAATATTTCAGTGTGCACATGTCTACTTTTTATGACAATAACTTACATATAAGCCTTTATAATTAGCACTTTAGATTTCTCCCATAAACTTTTTGAATTTGCCGCGAACACCCCAATTTGTTCGCTGTTCGGCGAACGGTGCGAACAGGCAATGTTCGAGTCGAACATGAGTAGGGATGAGCTTCGTGTTCGAGTCGAACATACGTTCGACTCGAACATTGGCTGTTCGATCGTTCGACGAAGATCGAACGATTTGGGCCGTTCGCGCCAAATTCGAGTGACGCGAACGGCCCACAATGCACTACGCCATCGCAGTGTCATCCAGGCGCTGTGATTGGCCAAGCATGCACTGTGACCCCGCATGCTTGGCCAATCACAGCGCCGGCAGCGAGGAGAGCAATGATTGGCCACAGGCAGGATGCCTGTGGCCAATTATTGCTGAGGGTGTTTAGTACACGCCCCACACTATAAAAGGCCGCCAGCACGGCGGCCTAGTGTAGTGTGTTCCGGAGCAGGGATAGAGTAGCATAGGCAGGGACAGTGACTGTTATTTCTTTCTTGCTTAACCTGGATTCCTTTAGTTTAGGGAAAGAGAAGGATAGGTAGGGAGAGTGTCAGTGTGTTTTGTGCTTCTGCTATAGTGTGCTTAAAAAAAAACATTTATTCTAGGGACAGAAAACTCTAGGTAGGGACAGTGTCAGTTTCTTTCACTCTGCAAGTCCTTGTTTCCAGGGACCTGGAAGGACAGTGAGTGAATTGTCCTTTTGCTATATTGTGATTAAAAAAAACATTTATTCTAGGGACAGAAAACTCTAGGTAGGGACAGTGTCAGTTTCTTTCACTCTGCAAGTCCTTGTTTCCAGGGACCTGGAAGGACAGTGAGTGAATTGTCCTTTTGCTATATTGTGATTAAAAAAAACATTTATTCTAGGGACAGAAAACTCTAGGTAGGGACAGTGTCAGTTTCTTTCACTCTGCAAGTCCTTGTTTCCAGGGACCTGGAAGGACAGTGAGTGAATTGTCCTTTTGCTATATTGTGATTAAAAAAAACATTTATTCTAGGGACAGAAAACTCTAGGTAGGGACAGTGTCAGTTTCTTTCACTCTGCAAGTCCTTGTTTCCAGGGACCTGGAAGGACAGTGAGTGAATTGTCCTTTTGCTATATTGTGATTAAAAAAAACATTTTTTTCTAGGGACAGAAAACTGTAGGTAGGGAGAGTATTTTTTTTCTTTCACTCTGCAAGTCCTTGTTTCCAGGGACCTGTAAGGACAGTGAGTTAATTGTCCTTGTGCTATATTGTGCTGAAAAAAACATTTATTCCAGGGACAGAAAACTCTAGGTAGGGACAGTGTCAGTTTCTTTCACTCTGCAAGTCCTTGTTTCCAGGGACCTGGAAGGACAGTGAGTGAATTGTCCTTTTGCTATATTGTGATTAAAAAAAACATTTTTTTCTAGGGACAGAAAACTGTAGGTAGGGAGAGTGTTTTTTTTCTTTCACTCTGCAAGTCCTTGTTTCCAGGGACCTGTAAGGACAGTGAGTTAATTTTCCTTGTGCTATATTGTGATTAAAAAAAACATTTATTCTAGGGACAGAAAACTCTAGGTAGGGACAGTGTCAGTTTCTTTCACTCTGCAAGTCCTTGTTTCCAGGGACCTGGAAGGACAGTGAGTGAATTGTCCTTTTGCTATATTGTGATTAAAAAAAACATTTATTCTAGGGACAGAAAACTCTAGGTAGGGACAGTGTCAGTTTCTTTCACTCTGCAAGTCCTTGTTTCCAGGGACCTGGAAGGACAGTGAGTGAATTGTCCTTTTGCTATATTGTGATTAAAAAAAACATTTATTCTAGGGACAGAAAACTCTAGGTAGGGACAGTGTCAGTTTCTTTCACTCTGCAAGTCCTTGTTTCCAGGGACCTGGAAGGACAGTGAGTGAATTGTCCTTTTGCTATATTGTGATTAAAAAAAACATTTATTCTAGGGACAGAAAACTCTAGGTAGGGACAGTGTCAGTTTCTTTCACTCTGCAAGTCCTTGTTTCCAGGGACCTGGAAGGACAGTGAGTGAATTGTCCTTTTGCTATATTGTGATTAAAAAAAACATTTATTCTAGGGACAGAAAACTCTAGGTAGGGACAGTGTCAGTTTCTTTCACTCTGCAAGTCCTTGTTTCCAGGGACCTGGAAGGACAGTGAGTGAATTGTCCTTTTGCTATATTGTGATTAAAAAAAACATTTTTTTCTAGGGACAGAAAACTGTAGGTAGGGAGAGTATTTTTTTTCTTTCACTCTGCAAGTCCTTGTTTCCAGGGACCTGTAAGGACAGTGAGTTAATTGTCCTTGTGCTATATTGTGCTGAAAAAAACATTTATTCCAGGGACAGAAAACTCTAGGTAGGGACAGTGTCAGTTTCTTTCACTCTGCAAGTCCTTGTTTCCAGGGACCTGGAAGGACAGTGAGTGAATTGTCCTTTTGCTATATTGTGATTAAAAAAAACATTTTTTTCTAGGGACAGAAAACTGTAGGTAGGGAGAGTGTTTTTTTTCTTTCACTCTGCAAGTCCTTGTTTCCAGGGACCTGTAAGGACAGTGAGTTAATTTTCCTTGTGCTATATTGTGATTAAAAAAAACATTTATTCTAGGGACAGAAAACTCTAGGTAGGGACAGTGTCAGTTTCTTTCACTCTGCAAGTCCTTGTTTCCAGGGACCTGGAAGGACAGTGAGTGAATTGTCCTTTTGCTATATTGTGATTAAAAAAAACATTTATTCTAGGGACAGAAAACTCTAGGTAGGGACAGTGTCAGTTTCTTTCACTCTGCAAGTCCTTGTTTCCAGGGACCTGGAAGGACAGTGAGTGAATTGTCCTTTTGCTATATTGTGATTAAAAAAAACATTTATTCTAGGGACAGAAAACTCTAGGTAGGGACAGTGTCAGTTTCTTTCACTCTGCAAGTCCTTGTTTCCAGGGACCTGGAAGGACAGTGAGTGAATTGTCCTTTTGCTATATTGTGATTAAAAAAAACATTTTTTTCTAGGGACAGAAAACTGTAGGTAGGGAGAGTGTTTTTTTTCTTTCACTCTGCAAGTCCTTGTTTCCAGGGACCTGTAAGGACAGTGAGTTAATTTTCCTTGTGCTATATTGTGATTAAAAAAAACATTTATTCTAGGGACAGAAAACTCTAGGTAGGGACAGTGTCAGTTTCTTTCACTCTGCAAGTCCTTGTTTCCAGGGACCTGGAAGGACAGTGAGTGAATTGTCCTTTTGCTATATTGTGATTAAAAAAAACATTTATTCTAGGGACAGAAAACTCTAGGTAGGGACAGTGTCAGTTTCTTTCACTCTGCAAGTCCTTGTTTCCAGGGACCTGGAAGGACAGTGAGTGAATTGTCCTTTTGCTATATTGTGATTAAAAAAAACATTTATTCTAGGGACAGAAAACTCTAGGTAGGGACAGTGTCAGTTTCTTTCACTCTGCAAGTCCTTGTTTCCAGGGACCTGGAAGGACAGTGAGTGAATTGTCCTTTTGCTATATTGTGATTAAAAAAAACATTTTTTTCTAGGGACAGAAAACTGTAGGTAGGGAGAGTGTTTTTTTTCTTTCACTCTGCAAGTCCTTGTTTCCAGGGACCTGTAAGGACAGTGAGTTAATTTTCCTTGTGCTATATTGTGATTAAAAAAAACCTTTTTTCTAGGGACAGAAAACTGTAGGTAGGGAGAGTGTTTTTTTTCTTTCACTCTGCAAGTCCTTGTTTCCAGGGACAGAGAAGGACACCTGAAGGTAGCCCTTATTGCTTTTTTCCCATCTCCCTGCAGGCCATCTATTAGAATGTCTGGAAGGCAAACAAGGAGAGGCAGACAGTCAGGAGGCAATAAAAGAGGGCAAGCAGGCTCTGTGTCTGGGGGCAACAGTGCTGGTCGTGGACGCGGTGCATTGTCATCAGCACATGGCCATGGGACACGCTTGTCCTTCTTTTCGGCAGCTGGACATGTTGAGCCACATCATGCCGAAGACTTGGTAGAGTGGATGACCAAGCCCTCCTCCTCCTCCTCATCCTCTCTCACCCAGGCTCAGGGTACTGGAAAAGCAGCTGCCAAAGCGTCGTCTTCCCTGGTATCAATGTCAGACAAATCATCAGTCACTCCTTCCCTAGACCCACCATGTCCTCCTCCTGAGGAGTCCCCCGAACTGTTTCAGCACAGTGTTGGGTACATGCTCCAGGAGGATGCCCAGCGTTTCGAAGGGTCTGATGATGAAACCCAGCTAGAGGAAGGCAGTAGCGTGAGAGCAGACAGAGGGGATGCTCAAGAAGGACACCAATCTGGCAGTCATGTTCCAGCAGCTGCAGCATACTGCCAGATTGGCTCCAGTGATGAGGAGGGAGGGGATGATGAGGTCAATGACTCCACGTGGGTGCCTAATAGGAGAGAGGAGGAGGAGGAGGATGAGGAGGAGGCACATCTCCAACGAGGCAGGATGCCCTTTGGTGGCCAGCGTAAGGGCAGTACACCGACGGAATCACACCGCAGAGCTCCGCCTGTGCAGGGCGCTGCCTCTGCCCGTCATTCAAAAAGTTCTTTGGTGTGGGCCTTTTTTGAGGCTAGTGCATCAGATCGCACAGCTGCTGTTTGCAACATATGTCTCAAGCGTATATCGCGTGGCCAAAACATCAGCCGCTTGGGTACCACATGCCTGACCAGACATATGTTGACCTGCCATGCAGCTCGTTGGCAAGCCTACCTCAAAGACCCACACCAAAGAACAAAGCGGACCTCTCCTTGCACCGCATCAGCTGGGATCTCCAACCCCACTATAACTTCAGTCCTCTCTGAAACATGCACTGAGAGGAATGAAGGTGTAGAATTAGGTGTGTCACAGCCAAGTACTTGCGCCCACTCTGCTAGCAGTACACCGACGTCCGATTCTAGCAGGCAAATTTCCCTGCCCCAGCTGCTGGACCGTCGAAAGAAGTTCACTCCCAGCCATCCACATGCCCAGCGGTTGAATGCTAGCTTGGCTAAATTGCTAGCGCTTCAACTGCTGCCTTTTCAGTTGGTAGACTCGGCCCCCTTCCGTGAGTTTGTGCAATGTGCGGTTCCTCAGTGGCAGGTTCCCAAACGCCACTTTTTCTCACGGAAGGCTATTCCGGCTCTCTACCGGCATGTGGAAGGCAATGTCTTGGCCTCGCTGGACAGGGCGGTCAGCGGTAAGGTGCATATTACCGCTGACTCATGGTCCAGCAGGCATGGACAGGGACGTTACCTTTCTTTCACGGCCCATTGGGTCACTCTTTTGGCAGCTGGGAAGGATTCAGGACAAGGTGCAGTAGTGTTGGAGGTTGTCCCACCGCCACGCCTCCAAAATGCTACTACTGGTTGTGACACACCTCTCTCCTCCACCCCCTCCTCTTCTTCTTCCTCCATGGCCTCTTCCTGTGGTTTGTCCTATGAACCAGCGGTGCTCCGTAGCCGTTCACGGGGCTACGCAAGTACGCAGGCAAAAAGATGCCATGCCGTGCTTGCGCTGGTGTGTTTGGGGGACAGAAGCCACACTGGGGCAGAGGTCCTGTCTGCTCTGCAGGGCCAGGCCGAGAGGTGGTTGACGCCACGCCAGCTTAAGCCAGGAATGGTGGTTTGCGACAATGGCACCAACCTCCTCTCCGCCCTCCGACAGGGACAACTGACCCATGTGCCCTGTGTGGCTCACGTCCTTAACCTGGTGGTGCAGCGGTTCTTGGGCAGGTACCCGGGCTTACAGGATGTCCTGAGGCAGGCCAGGAAAGTCTGTGTGCATTTCCGCAGATCTTATAATGCCAGTGCTCGCCTGGCTGAGCTGCAAAAGGAGTTGAACCTGCCCAAGAACCGCCTTATATGTGACATGCCCACCAGGTGGAACTCAACGTTGGCCATGCTGCAGCGGCTGCACACGCAGCAGAGGGCCATCAATGAGTACCTGTGCGACTACGGCACCAGGACAGGGTCAGGGGAGCTTGGTTTTTTTTCTCCACGCCAGTGGGGCATGATCAGGGATGCATGCACTGTCCTGGCACCATTTGAGGAGGCCACGAGGATGGTGAGCAGTGACAGTGCATGCATCAGTGACACTGTACCTCTTGTCCACCTGTTGGAGCACACGCTGCGTGGAATAATGGACAGGGCACTTGAGGCAGAACAGAGGCAGGAAGAGGAGGACTTCCTTGCCTCTCAAGGCCCCCTTTACCCAGACAGTGTTCCTTCTGTCCCACCCATCGCACAGGAAGAGGAGGAGGAGGAGGAGGAGGAGGAGGATTGTGTCAGCATGGAGGTGGAGGCTGGCACTCAGCATCATCAGCAGCAGTCTTTTAGGGATGATTTACAGTCCCAAGAAACCAGTGGACTTGTACGTGGCTGGGAGGAGGTGGCTGCGGATCATGTCGTCCTTAGTGACCCAGAGGACTCCGGAGCGAATGCCTCAGCAAACCTACGCTGCATGGCCTCCCTGATCCTGCAAAGTCTGCGGAAGGATCCTCGTATTCTTCGGATCAAGGAGAGGGACCATTACTGGCTGGCCACTCTCCTTGATCCACGGTACAAGGGTAAGGTTGCGGACCTTATGTTACCGTCGCAGAGGGAGCAGAGGATGAGACAACTCCGGGAGGCCTTGCAGAAAGGTCTGTGCAACGCGTTCCCAGAGACTGGGAGGTTGCAAACTCCTGGTCCTGGACAACGAGTTGCTGAGGCTTCGGCCAGTCAAAGAAGGAGCGGTGGGGAAGGTGGCCGTCTGACCGATGCGTTCAGACAATTCTTTAGTCCGCAGCCCCAAAGTATGATTGGTTCCAGCAACCATCGCCAGCGTCTGATAAACATGGTGCAGGAATATCTAGGGGCAAGGTCAGACTTGGACACCTTCCCCACCGAAAATCCTCTGGCTTACTGGGTCTTGAGGATGGATCACTGGCCAGAGCTTGCACAGTATGCAATTGAGCTACTGGCCTGTCCTGCATCCAGCGTTCTTTCGGAACGCACATTCAGTGCTGCTGGAGGATTTGTCACGGATCACAGGGTGCGCCTGTCCACCGACTCGGTTGATCGACTGACTTTCATCAAGATGAACCAGTCTTGGATCACCACCAGCTACCACACACCTGATGCTGATATAACAGACTAATTGATTTTAAAATGTCACATCCCTTCAAGACTGATGCTGATGCTGAGTGCCTGTGCTGTTATGTTGACTGGCTATCCTCCTCCTCCGAGTCCTCAATGATACGATTGATGATGATAGCTTGGAAGATCATTTTTGTTTATGGGTGCCGCCACCAGTGCCTAACGCCCAATTTTTCAGCCCCTGTTTAACAGGGGCGTGTAATTACAATTTTTGAAGCAATACTTTGCAACAGGGCTCATTGCTGTGCTCCAAGTACAGTATCTGTGAGGAGTTGCAGTGTTGTGCCACCAGTGCCTAAGGCCCAATTTTTCAGCCCCTGTTTAACAGGGGCGTGTCATTACAATTTTTGAAGCAATACTTTGCAACAGGGCTCATTGCTGTGCTCCAAGTACAGTATCTGTGAGGGGTTGCAGTGTTGTGCCACCAGTGCCTAAGGCCCAATTTTTCAGCCCCTGTTCAACAGGGGCATGTAATTACAATTCTTGATCTAATAATTCACAGCAGGGCCCATTGCTGCACCCACCAAGAGTAACTGTCAGGGCTTACAGTGTTGTGGCACCAGCACCACCATCAAAGGCCCAATTTTTACTACCACTGTTCAACAATTATATGTAATTAAAATTCCTGATATAATAGTTGACAGCAGGGCGTTCCAGCACCAACCAAGAGTAACTGTGAGTGCTTACAGTGTTGTGCCAACACCAACAACTAAGGGGCCTATTTCTGCAGAGTATATACGGCAGGTCCCTACTTTCAAACATCCAACTTACAAACGACTCCTACTTGCAAACGCAAGAAGACAACAGGAAGTGAGAGGAAATCTACCACTAGGAAGGAAAATTCTCTCCTGTAAGAATAAATATGGGAGAAAGGTGTCTCCTCTGTACTGATGCTTTATCAGCAATCCTTGTTTCAAGAAAAACACCACATTTCAAAAACAGTTGTCATTGGGACGGAAAGTGAGGTGAAATGTTCTGAACAGGGGCACAGACAGCAAAACAAATGTTACAGGGGTGATAACCCTTACCTATGTTTTCCAAAAAGTTTAAAAATAGATTTTTGGGCTGGAGCTACACTTCAACAATGTACCTGTTCAAAATTACAAACAGATTCTACATAAGAACAAACCTACAGTCCCTGTCTTGTATGCACCGCCTGTATACGGCTGTTCAGAGTATATAGGGCCTTTTTTATTTTATGTGCGGGGTTCCCCTTAATATCCATACAAGACCCAAAGGGGCTGGTAATGGGCTGGGGTAGGGGGGGGGGGGTCATGGGGTAGCTATGCCATTTTTCTTAAAGAATTTCATCCATATTACCGGGACCAGACATTACATTAAAGCCGCAAGCAGTTTTAAATGGCTTTTTTTTCCTTTAGAAGTGTCATTTTGTGCAGGGACAGTTCTAAACACGGGAAACACGTGGCACTTCACAGGCATACTTTAGACACCCCCCAGGTACGATATTTAAAGGAATATTTGACTTTTTTTTTTTCACTTTATGCATCATTAAAATGACTGCTCCCGAAAAACGACCGTTTTTAAAACTTCTTTTTGCATTGATACATGTCCCCTGGTGCAGAACCCGGGTTCCCAAACCCTTTTTAGGACAATAACATGCATAATAGTTGTTATAATTAGCACTTTAGAATTCGAACGTTCGCATCCATTGTATTTAATAGGGTTCTAATGTTCGTTCGAACTTCCGGTCCGTTCGCGGGTTCTGGTGCGAACCGAACCCGGGGGTGTTCGGCTCATCACTAAACATGAGTTCGACTCAAACTTGAACCCTATTTATTGCTGTTCTCTAATACATGCATATGCAGGAGTTAGTGGGTGTTGTGTGCCCCAGCACAGTATACACCTGTATCTACACTTTATTGCTGTTTTCTAATACGGGCATCTGCAGGAGTTAGTGGGTGTTGTGTGCCCCAGCACAGTATACACCTGTATCTACACTTTATTGCTGTTCTGTAATACAGGCATCTGCAGGAGTTAGTGGGTGTTGTGTGCCCCAGCACAGTATACACCTGTATCTACCCTTTTTTGCTGGTGTTCTCTAATAAAGGCATCTGCAGGAGTTAGTGGGTGTTGTGTGCCTCCAGCACAGCACCGTATACACCCTTTATTGCTGGTGTTCTCTAATACAGGCATCTGCAGGAGTTAGTGGATGTTGTGTGCCTCCAGCACAATATACACTACCCAATTGCTGGTTTTCCTGTCAGGGACGTGCTGGGCTTGAACCTGGGACCTCGTCTGTGTCTGGCATTGACTCTTCCAACGGAGCTATCTGAGATGCTGGACAGTTTCCTGCCTGATCTGCTGGATAACCTATCTGATCCATTAGACTACTCTGCTTGGTGTCTTGATTACTGTTGAACTCTGAACCCCTTGCTCCTCCCATGTACTTCCTATAAAAGACATTCCAGAGATGTTGCCCCTTGCGGTTTGATCTGCTTCTGTTCCCTGTGTTCCTGATTCTGTGCTTGTATCCTGTTCCTGTGTTTGACCCGGCTTCCTGACCACGCTTCTGTCTCCAGTCCTGACCTCGGCTCGTTTGACCCTGCTCAGTTATCTGCCAGTCTGTCTGTTGCCAAGATTCGGCCTGGACTTTGACTACTCTCTGCCTGCCACTTATGATGTTTACCTTGATGTGTATGACCCGGCTTGTCTGACTCTGCAAACCTGCACCAGCTTACCTGCATCCTCTGCTCTGCGAGCTGCACACGCTGACCTGCATCCTTTGCAATGCAAACCTGCACCTGCTGACCTGCATCCCTGCTCTGCAAACCGGCACCTGCTGACCTGCATCCTCTGCTCTGCAAGCTGCACCTGCTGACCTGCATCCGCTGCTTCCGGAACCAGATGTTCCAGTCTCCACTCGGCTCCACCACTCCAAGCAGTGAGGATCAGACAGGCACCCTTACCTCACCGTGCTCTTACCACCACTGTCCCCACTCCAGTGGTCTCCGAGCCGGGGTTGTACGGGAGGTCCCTCTCCGCACGTCAGGCTCACACCTAAGGTACGTTACAGTATCAAACCGCCATGCCTGAGCCTGCAGGAGATACCTTGCCTATGGACAATGTCTATCAACACCTTACAGCTCTCACTCAGATCGTGAAGTCTCTGCAGGGCAGCCAAGTCCGAATGGATAAGCAGACACAAACTAAAGCCACCTCTGCAGATTCACCTCCAACCCCAACTTCCTCTATTGGAATGATACCATCTCCTGAGCCCAGGGTCCCTGTTCCTGAGAAGTTTTTTGGGGATCGGAGTAAATTCCGTGCGTTTCGCAACGCATGTGAACTTTACTTTTCGTTGCTACCTCAGACTTTTTCATCTGAAGCCACCAAGGTGGGCTTCGTTATCGCTTTGCTGCAGGGGGAACCTCAAGCTTGGGCCCATCACCTACTTGAAGTCCGCCATGTAGTTCTAGACTCTCTGCCCTCTTTTCTTGATGCCATGGCCCGACTTTATGACGATCCACAGCGGACTTCTACTGCCGAGGCTGCTCTCCATGCGCTCCAGCAAGGCCGCCGAGCGGTCGAGGACTATGTAACTGATTTCAGACGCTGGAGCGCGAATACCCAGTGGAATGAGGCGGCTCTGCGGCATCAGTTCCGTCTTGGTCTCTCTGAAAGCCTGAAGGACGAGTTAGCACGGGTCGGTGTTCCTGATGTTCTAGAGACTTTAATTACTTTGTCTATCCAGATAGACCGACAACTCCGGGAGCGCAGAGCAGAAAGGTCTACCCAGCAGCTCCGCCCAGCTTGGATGCTACCCCGGATACGAGCCCCTGTGTACCCTGCCAGTGCCAGTACGGTTCCAACTGAACCCTTATCTCTCAACCAGACCGTCAAGCCAGGGCAGCTTGGACTAATGAAACATTCCCTATCGGCCAAGGAACGACTTCGTCGGCTGCAGAATTATCTATGCCTGTATTGCGGGGAACCCGGTCATTATGTCTCTTCTTGTCCCGCTAAGCTGCGCAAGGTCCTGGCTACCTCTTCTCCCAGCTACTCACCTCCATCTACCAATGCTACTCACCTGGCTCTTCCTATCTCTTTCCAACTACCAGGGAGGACAATACCAGTAACTGCAATAATCGACTCAGGGGCATGTAGTTGTTTTGTCGATCTAGACTTTGCAGCACAACAACACATCCCACTCCAACCTAAGACTCAGGGACTTTCCTTTTTCCTGGCAGATGGGTCTCGCATCAAGTCTGGAGTAGTGACCCAGGAGACCCCTTCTTTGCCTGTGATCACCTCCATGGACCATAAGGAACTATTGACTTTGGATGCTATTGCATCTCCCATGTTTCCAGTTATCCTGGGTCTACCCTGGCTTCAGGCACACAATCCACAGATTTATCGGGGAACCGGAAGTATTAAGTTCCAGTCACCATACTGTCAACACCACTGCATGCTTCCACGTCCCAGCACCTCGGGGCCTCTGTTATGCCTGGATTCAGATCCAGAGATACGAGCTTCTGTACCCAAACAATATCATGAGTTCCTGGACGTCTTCAGCAAGCGAGGGGCCGAAGTCCTCCCGCCTCATCGTCCTTACGATTGTCCAATCGAGCTTCTTCCCGGTGCTGAGATTCCTTTCGGACAGATCTTCCCCCTATCGGAACGGGAGCTTGAGGTACTGAAAGAATACGTTGATGAGAACCTTAAGAGGGGTTTCATCCGTCCTTCCACTTCTCCAGCAGGGGCAGGAATCTTCTTTGTGGAGAAAAAAGACCATTCTCTTTGGCCCTGTGTAGATTACCAGGAATTAAATAAAATCACGGTCAAGAACCGGTACCCTCTGCCTCTGGTACCTGAACTTTTTCAAAGACTCAGGACTTCCTCTGTGTTTACCAAATTAGACCTGCGGGGGGCGTACAACCTGGTACGCATCCGAGCAGGGGATGAATGGAAGACTGCCTTTCGTACCAGGTTCGGCCATTACGAATACCTAGTAATGCCCTTCGGCCTATGTAACGCCCCTGCCACCTTTCAGCATCTAGTCAATGATGTTTTCAGAGACTGTCTGGAAATTTATGTAGTTGTCTATCTTGATGATATTTTGATTTTTTTCCTCCTCTCTCGAGCAGCACCGGAAACACGTCAAGAGTGTACTCTGTCGTCTCCGCCAGCATGGACTGTACGTGAAACAAGAAAAGTGTGAATTTGAGCGACAGAGTATCCAGTTCCTTGGCCTAGTGATCTCTACAGAGGGATTCAAGATGGACCCACAGAAGGTTTCAGCCATTCTGCATTGGCCTGCACCTTCAGACAAAAAGGGGGTGCAGCGCTTCATTGGCTTTGCCAATTTTTATCGGAGGTTTATCAAGGGATTCTCTGCTATTATTTTTCCCGATTAAGCAGCTAACGAAGCAAAATGCTCGATTCCAGTGGACATCTGAAGCACAGGCTGCTTTCACAAACCTAAAAAGACTTTTTACGTCTGCTCCTATCCTAAGTCATCCCGATACTGCCCTACCGTATCTACTTGAGGTAGATGCCTCAGAGACAGCGGTTGGAGCTGTTATCTCCCAGAGCCAAGGTCTCAAGGACTTGATACACCCGGTAGCCTTCTTCTCCCCTAAGCTTACCCCATCCGAGAGCTATTATGATGTTGGAGACCGGGAGCTCCTGGCCATTAAATCTGCCCTTGAGGAGTGAAGGTACTTGTTGGAGGGAGGGAGCAGCGCATCCTATACTCATTTACACAGACCACAAGAACCTAGAGTATCTGAGAGCTGCCAAACGTCTGAGACCACGCCAGGCACGTTGGGCACTATTTTTCTCTAGGTTCTCGTTCCACATAACTTACCGGCCAGGCTCCAAGAACACCAAACCAGACGCTCTTTCCCACATGTTTGATGATCCAAAAGAGGTGTCAGCTCCAGATACCATTCTATCGGAAGGCAACTTCTTACTTTTACAAACTAGCCTGATGTCTGGCTTGAAGCAAGCTTCTACAGGTGTGTCTGGTCCCTCTGGAATCACTCTGGTACCCAAGGACGGGTTACTTTGGAAGAATGACAAAATCTTTGTGCCAGAAGAAGTTCGAGTCACAGTGTTAAACTTGTGTCATGATCATCCCCTGGCAGGCCATTTCGGAATGCATAAAACCCTTGAACTGATTCAACGCATGTTTTGGTGGCCGGATCTTGAAAAAGACTGCAGGGAATATGTAGGTTCATGTGCCACCTGTATCCGTAGCAAGACCACTAGAAGCAAGGCCTGGGGTCTGCTCAGACCCTTACCAGTCCCTGACCGTCCCTGGAAAATGATTGCCATGGACTTCATAGTGGAACTCCCCCTGTCTGAAGGTTGCACAGCCATCTTTGTAGTGGTTGACCGTCTATCCAAGATGGCCCACTTCGTGCCTCTCAAAGGTCTGTCATGGAAACTGCCCAGGTCTTCATTAGGGAAGTAGTAAGGCTACATGGGGTCCCTGCAGACATCGTTTCGGATAGAGGGGTGCAGTTCACCTCTCGCTTTTGGAAGGCTTTGTGCAAGGTCCTGAAGATTGAGTTGTCCATGTCCTCGGCCTATCACCCCCAAACTAACCGGCAAACCGAAAGAACGAATCAGACGCTCGAACAGTACCTCAGATGCTTCACCACCTTCGTTCAAGACGACTGGGTAGCTTTACTACCCTTGGCAGAGTTTGCCTTTAACAACGCCAGTCACTCGGCTACAGGTCAATCGCCATTTTTTGCCAACTACGGGTTTCACCCGACCTTCTTACCTGATCTCATCCCTGATTCAACAGTCCCGGCGGTCCAGAGTATCGTTGATTTCCTGACCCGTAACAGCAGGATATTGCAGGAAGCCATGACTAAGGCACAAGCAGCCAATAAAAGGATCTTTGACAGGAAAAGGAGAGGGGAATTATGCCTGCAACAGGGTGACCAAGTATGGTTATCTTTGAAAAAAAGGGAGAATATGGGTGGGACTTTATATGAAGCATACATCTCAGGAGATACCCGACAAGAAATAACTATGGCAGTGTACTGTTGCACTGGAACTTGAACCGTTAAATGAAACGCATTGCATAACAATTGGCAGTCATTACTTTAATTGGGTAATAAGTATGACAACAAAAAAAAAAATAACACAGCATACCTAGTATATTGGTTAAAGGTTGGAATGTACATAAAATACAACAATAATGGTAGCATGGTATAATAACATGATCAGTTCATAATAAAAACATTGCAACAGAGCCAGTTCGTGGGGTATCTCCGTGGTAAATAGTTGGGCATAGACATGTTGGTACAGTCCGATTTGATATATAGAAATCATTAAAAATGCTGATAAAGTGGGGGCAGATGAGCATCTATGGGCTCAAGATAACATGATATAGCAACATAATTGGTACATAGTAGAACGTTGAAGAACCAAGTTCATTGGAGTAGAGTCTCCATAGTAGCTGTAGCACCGATTGGTAGGTAGAGTCCAATTGGTGTTTGATGTAGTTGGTAGACTGGTAGAAATATATGTGCGAGGGGGCATCTATTGGCTCGACGCGTTTCGTGGTCATTACCACTCTTCAGGAGCAAGTATGAGATGGATGTCTAAAATGTTAAAACAGTAAAATGGTAAAATTAAATATAAGGTTTTGGGTCAGGGTATAAAGAGGGGGGAACAAAAGGGCATTGATGATTCCCCCCCAAAAAATACTTACAAGTAAGCCCATAACTAAGGGTAAAGGTGTGGAGGGCAGGAGGCTGGTCGGGAAGGTATCAGCCACCGGGAGCTGAGGTGGATTGGCCCCAATGTACAAAGCTGGAATGCCAGCTAGACTGAAGTCCCCAAGGGGGGGGGGGAGCTCCCGTGGCAAGTATCCTAAAATTAAACAAAAAGTGACCGTGAAGAAGAGTGTAGTAAATGCAAGGACCAAGTATGTAGAGAGAAGTGTTAGGATGTGTAGGATATTGTATAAAAAAGTAGTAGGATGTGCCCCAGTTGTGGTAAAAAAGGGGGGGGTTTGTGATAATGAAACTAAAAGCCAACCCCTAGACTGAGGTAGACAGCCAATTATAAGAAGGGATTGGAATCAGTTGTGAATGAAAGGTAAATAAGGAAAAAACAAAAACATAATGATAAGTAGCATTGGTAGAAGACCACAGGAATTACCTGGAGTAGAGTGAAAAATCCAAAAGTGCAGAGGTGACCACGGAAGTGCCGACCCATAGGGGAGATGGGCTAGACTGGAGGGAGTAAGGATACTCCAATGCAATCAGGGATTTTTCCACCAACGGCACGACAGCGACCAATGGAGGGAGGGACGGCGCCACATAGCTAGTCAGCATGAGCTGCCTGCCATCCGGTGCCAGCTGCCTCGTGGAGGACGCCAGATGAAAGACAACAGCGTCGGCGCGCCGATGTCACATATGTAGTGACGCGGCACGCACAGCACTGGGTGCGTGACGTCGATGCGCAATTGAGGGCCCGCCCAGACCCTCCTGTGACCAGCCGGAACTGAAGAGGGGAAGGGCAGGCCCCAGGAGCGCATCGCAGCTCCCGGGACTGAAAAGGCCGGCCAAAGCCAACCAACCCAGACACGTAAAGGCCCAAAGCATAGAGCAAACTAACACACTGTGGTAACAGTGTGAGGGGAGGGGATACTAATTGGCCAAGCCCCCCTACACCTACAAGACCAAATATAGATTAATAAGAGCATGATAAACACCTACATTTTTTAACATATTAGAAACTGGAGAGTACCAACAAAATAAAATTCTAGATAGGTATAGATGCATGCTTCCATCCCCGGAAATATGATAAAGCATTCAACTTACTAGGATGAATGAGCATAACAAAAGAAGTTGGGACTTTGTACGAGGCACAGGGCATGTAGAGCCATGCACCTCCATCCCAGTGTTGCCAACCGTCCGTATTTTTACGGACAGTCCGTAAAAACGGTCATTTTTCACCCCTGTCCGTAAATGTCCGTAGTTGCGGGAATGTGGCAGTAAAAATAGGCGAGATCGGTTCAGCTTGGAACTGCGCATGCGCAGTTCCGGAGCTTGCCGAGCCGAGCATATGCTGTATTCGGCCGGCGGATTTCACAGAGGCTGTGCCGGCGAGTGATGTATTAGGACATCCAGCCAGGCGCGCGCGTGCCAGAATTTTAAATCTATAACTAACCAGGAGGTCAGAGGAGCACAGCACTGGAGCAGGAGTCAGGACTCGGAGTGGAGGCTGAACAGAACGCGGCGGTGGCGAAATGGAGGAGCCTGCTGCATCCAGGCAATACGAAGTTCACAGGGGAGTCGGGGACAGACAGAGTGACAGACAGCCCAGCCGACAGTGACATCAGGTGATGTTGGCAGAGGGGGATCTGATGGAGGCAGGGGGTGATGGTGGCACCGCAGAAGGGGACGAAGGAGGCAGGGGGTGATTGGAGGCAGGGGGTGATTGGAGGCATGGGGTTATTGGAGGCATGGGGTGATTGTGGCACCGCAGAGGGGGATGGAGGCAGGGGGTGTTAGTGGCAGGGGGTGATTGGAGGCACCGCAGAGGGTGGGGCATGGAGACAGGGGCTGTTGGTGGCACCGCAGAGGGGGATGGAGGCAGGGGACGATGGAGGCAGGGGGCCTGGGGGAGATTGGAGACAGGGGGTGTTAGTGGCAGGGGGTGATTGGAGGCACCGCAGAGGGTGGGGCATGGAGACAGGGGTTGTTGGTGGCACTGCAGAGGGGGATGGAGGCAGGGGACGATGGAGGCAGGGGGCCTGGGGGAGATTGGAGGCAGGGGGTGTTGGTGGCACCGCAGAGGGTGAGGGATGGAGACAGGGGTTGTTGGGGGCACCGCGGAGGGTGAGGGATGGAGACAGGGGTTGTTGGTGGCACCGCAGAGGGGGATGGAGGCAGGGGACGATGGAGGCAGGGGGAGGATGTGGCACTGCAGAGGGGGGTGAAGGCAGGGGGTGTTGGTGGCAGAGGGGGATGGAGGCAGGGGGTGATGCGACTAAATAATTTGTCCTTATTATATCGAAAATAACAAAAATAATTTTTATTTTTTTATCCTAATAGCTACCTTAAATCACATTGCTATGTGCCTAGCGTACTTGTTTGTAGCCTAAATACTGAAATTTGCACCAAAAAACTGTAATTTAGCAAGTTTTGTGAAATGTCAGTAAAAACGTGGCTGCGCCAGTAAATTTCGGATGTTGTGCCAGTAAATTTCAATCTGGTAGGTTGGCAACACTGCTCCATCCCCGATACTTGAAAAAAAGGGAGAATATGGGTGGGACTTTATATGAAGCATACATCTCAGGAGATACCCGACAAGAAATAACTATGGCAGTGTACTGTTGCACTGGAACTTGATCCGTTAAATGAAAAGCATTGCATAACAATTGGCAGTCATTACTTTAATTGGGTAATAAATATGACAACAACAAAAAATAACACAGCATACCTAGTATATTGGTTAAAGGTTGGAATGTACATAAAATACAACAATAATGGTAGCATGGTATAATAACATGATCAGTTCATAATAAAAACATTGCAACAGAGTCAGTTCGTGGGGTATCTCCGTGGTAAATAGGTAGGGCCTAGACATGTTGGTACAGTCCGATTTGATATATAGAAATCATTAAAAATGCTGATAAAGTGGGGGCAGATGAGCATCTATGGGCTCAAGATAACATGATATAGCAACATAATTGGTACATAGTAGAACGTTGAAGAACCAAGTTCATTGGAGTAGAGTCTCCATAGTAGCTGTAGCACCGATTGGTAGGTAGAGTCCAATTGGTGTTTGATGTAGTTGGTAGACTGGTAGAAATATATGTGCAAGGAGGCATCTATTGGCTCGACGCGTTTCGTGGTCATTACCACTCTTCAGGAGCAAGTATGAGATGGATGTCTAAAATGTTAAAACAGTAAAATGGTAAAATTAAATATAAGGTTTTGGGTCAGGGTATGGAGAGGGGGGAACAAAAGGGCATTGATGATTCCCCAAAAAAAATACTTACAAGTAAGCCCATAACTAAGGGTAAAGGCGTGGAGGGCAGGAGGCTGGTCGGGAAGGTATCAGCCACCGGGAGCTGAGGTGGATTGGCCCCAATGTACAAAGCTGGAATGCCAGCTAGACTGAAGTCCCCAAGGGGGGGGGGAGCTCCCGTGGTAAGTATCCTAAAATTAAACAAAAAGTGACCGTGAAGAAGAGTGTAGTAAATGCAAGGACCAAGTATGTAGAGAGAAGTGTTAGGATGTGTAGGATATTGTATAAAAAAGAACTTCAACGTTCTACTATGTACCAATTACGTTGCTATATCATGTTATCTTGAGCCCATAGATGCTCATCTGCCCCCACTTTATCAGCATTTTTAATGATTTCTATATATCAAATCGGACTGTACCAACATGTCTAGGCCCTACCTATTTACCACAGAGATACCCCACGAACTGGCTCTGTTGCAATGTTTTTATTATGAACTGATCATGTTATTATACCATGCTACCATTATTGTTGTATTTTATGTACATTCCAACCTTTAACCAATATACTAGGTATGCTGTGTTATTTTTTTGTTGTCATATTTATTACCCAATTAAAGTAATGACTGGCAATTGTTATGCAATGCTTTTCATTTAACGGTTCAAGTTCCAGTGCAACAGTACACTGCCATAGTTATTTCTTGTCGGGTATCTCCTGAGATGTATGCTTTACATAAAGTCCCACCCATATTCTCCCTTTTTTTCAAGTATCGGGGATAGAGGTGCATGGCTCTACATGCCCTGTGCCTTGTACAAAGTCCCAACTTCTTTTGTTATGCTCATTCATCCTAGTAAGTTGAATGCTTTATCATATTTCCGGGGATGGAAGCATGCATCTATACCTATCTAGAATTTTATTTTGTTGGTACTCTCCAGTTTCTAATATGTTAAAACATTTAGGTGTTTATCCTGCTCTTATTAATCTATATTTGGTCTTGTAGGTGTAGGGGGGCTTGGCCAATTAGTATCCCCTCCCCTCACACTGTTACCACAGTGTGTTAGTTTGCTCTATGCTTTGGGCCTTTACGTGTCTGGGTTGGTTGGCTTTGGCCGGCCTTTTCAGTCCCGGGAGCTGCGATGCGCTCCTGGGGCCTGCCCTTCCCCTCTTCAGTTCCGGCTGGTCACACGAGGGTCTGGGCGGGCCCTCAATTGCGCATCGACGTCACGCCCCCGGCGCTGTGCGCGCCGCGTCACTACATATGTGACGTCGGCGCGCCGACGCTGTTGTTTTTCATCTGGCGTCCTCCACGAGGCAGCTGGCACCGGATGGCAGGCAGCTCATTCTGACTAGCTATGTGGCGCCGTCCCTCCCTCCATCGGCCGCTGTCGTGCCGTTGGTGGAAAAATCCCCTATTGCATTTGAGTATCCGTACTCCCTCCAGTCTAGCCCATCTCCCCTATGGGTCGGCACTTCCGTGGTCACCTCTGCACTTTTGGATTTTTCACTCTACTCCAGGTAATTCCTGTGGTCTTCTACCAATACTACTTATCATTATGTTTTTGTTTTTTCCTTATTTACCTTTCATTCACAACTGATTCCAATCCCTTCTTATAATTGGCTGTCTACCTCAGTCTAGGGGTTGGCTTTTAGTTTCATTATCACAAACCCCCCCTTTTGTTACCAGAACTGGGGCACATCCTACTACTTTTTTATACAATATCCTACACATCCTAACACTTCTCTCTACATACTTGGTCCTTGCAATTACTACACTCTAGGGATGAGCTTCGTGTTCGAGTCGAACATACGTTCGACTCGAACATCGGCTGTTCGATCGTTCGACGAAGATCGAACGATTTGGGCCGTTCGCGCCAAATTCGAGTGACGCGAACGGCCCACAATGCACTACGCCATCGCAGTGTCATCCAGGCGCTGTGATTGGCCAAGCATGCACTGTGACCCCGCATGCTTGGCCAATCACAGCGCCGGCAGCGAGGAGAGCAATGATTGGCCACAGGCAGGATGCCTGTGGCCAATTATTGCTGAGGGGGTTTAGTACACGCCCCACACTATAAAAGGCCGCCAGCACGGCGGCCTAGTGTAGTGTGTTCCGGAGCAGGGATAGAGCAGCATAGGCAGGGACAGTGACTTTTATTTCTTTCTTGCTTAACCTGGATTCCTTTAGTTTAGGGAAAGAGAAGGATAGGTAGGGAGAGTGTCAGTGTGTTTTGTGCTTGTGCTATATTGTGCTTAAAAAAAACATTTTTTCTAGGGACAGAAAACTGTAGGTAGGGAGAGTGTGTCAGTTTCTTTCACTGTCAAAGTCCTTGTTTCCAGGGACCTGGAAGGACAGTGAGTGAATTCTCCTTGTGCTATATTGTGCTTAAAAAAAACATTTTTTCTAGGGACAGAAAACTGTAGGTAGGGAGAGTGTGTCAGTTTCTTTCACTGTCAAAGTCCTTGTTTCCAGGGACCTGGAAGGACAGTGAGGTAATTCTCCTTGTGCTAAATTGTGCTTAAAAAAAACATTTTTTCTAGGGACAGAAAACTGTAGGTAGGGAGAGTGTGTCAGTTTCTTTCACTGTCAAAGTCCTTGTTTCCAGGGACCTGGAAGGACAGTGAGGTAATTCTCCTTGTGCTAAATTGTGCTTAAAAAAAACATTTTTTCTAGGGACAGAAAACTGTAGGTAGGGAGAGTGTGTCAGTTTCTTTCACTGTCAAAGTCCTTGTTTCCAGGGACCTGGAAGGACAGTGAGGTAATTCTCCTTGTGCTAAATTGTGCTTAAAAAAAAAAATTTTTTCTAGGGACAGAAAACTGTAGGTAGGGAGAGTGTGTCAGTTTCTTTCACTGTCAAAGTCCTTGTTTCCAGGGACCTGGAAGGACAGTGAGGTAATTCTCCTTGTGCTAAATTGTGCTTAAAAAAAACATTTTTTCTAGGGACAGAAAACTGTAGGTAGGGAGAGTGTGTCAGTTTCTTTCACTGTCAAAGTCCTTGTTTCCAGGGACCTGGAAGGACAGTGAGGTAATTCTCCTTGTGCTAAATTGTGCTTAAAAAAAACATTTTTTCTAGGGACAGAAAACTGTAGGTAGGGAGAGTGTGTCAGTTTCTTTCACTGTCAAAGTCCTTGTTTCCAGGGACCTGGAAGGACAGTGAGGTAATTCTCCTTGTGCTAAATTGTGCTTAAAAAAAAACATTTTTTCTAGGGACAGAAAACTGTAGGTAGGGAGAGTGTGTCAGTTTCTTTCACTGTCAAAGTCCTTGTTTCCAGGGACCTGGAAGGACAGTGAGGTAATTCTCCTTGTGCTAAATTGTGCTTAAAAAAAACATTTTTTCTAGGGACAGAAAACTGTAGGTAGGGAGAGTGTGTCAGTTTCTTTCACTGTCAAAGTCCTTGTTTCCAGGGACCTGGAAGGACAGTGAGTGAATTCTCCTTGTGCTATATTGTGCTTAAAAAAAACATTTTTTCTAGGGACAGAAAACTGTAGGTAGGGAGAGTGTGTCAGTTTCTTTCACTGTCAAAGTCCTTGTTTCCAGGGACCTGGAAGGACAGTGAGGTAATTCTCCTTGTGCTAAATTGTGCTTAAAAAAAACATTTTTTCTAGGGACAGAAAACTGTAGGTAGGGAGAGTGTGTCAGTTTCTTTCACTGTCAAAGTCCTTGTTTCCAGGGACCTGGAAGGACAGTGAGGTAATTCTCCTTGTGCTAAATTGTGCTTAAAAAAAACATTTTTTCTAGGGACAGAAAACTGTAGGTAGGGAGAGTGTGTCAGTTTCTTTCACTGTCAAAGTCCTTGTTTCCAGGGACCTGGAAGGACAGTGAGTGAATTCTCCTTGTGCTATATTGTGCTTAAAAAAAACATTTTTTCTAGGGACAGAAAACTGTAGGTAGGGAGAGTGTGTCAGTTTCTTTCACTGTCAAAGTCCTTGTTTCCAGGGACCTGGAAGGACAGTGAGGTAATTCTCCTTGTGCTAAATTGTGCTTAAAAAAAAACATTTTTTCTAGGGACAGAAAACTGTAGGTAGGGAGAGTGTGTCAGTTTCTTTCACTGTCAAAGTCCTTGTTTCCAGGGACCTGGAAGGACAGTGAGGTAATTCTCCTTGTGCTAAATTGTGCTTAAAAAAAAACATTTTTTCTAGGGACAGAAAACTGTAGGTAGGGAGAGTGTGTCAGTTTCTTTCACTGTCAAAGTCCTTGTTTCCAGGGACCTGGAAGGACAGTGAGGTAATTCTCCTTGTGCTAAATTGTGCTTAAAAAAAACATTTTTTCTAGGGACAGAAAACTGTAGGTAGGGAGAGTGTGTCAGTTTCTTTCACTGTCAAAGTCCTTGTTTCCAGGGACCTGGAAGGACAGTGAGGTAATTCTCCTTGTGCTAAATTGTGCTTAAAAAAAAACATTTTTTCTAGGGACAGAAAACTGTAGGTAGGGAGAGTGTGTCAGTTTCTTTCACTGTCAAAGTCCTTGTTTCCAGGGACCTGGAAGGACAGTGAGGTAATTCTCCTTGTGCTAAATTGTGCTTAAAAAAAACATTTTTTCTAGGGACAGAAAACTGTAGGTAGGGAGAGTGTGTCAGTTTCTTTCACTGTCAAAGTCCTTGTTTCCAGGGACCTGGAAGGACAGTGAGGTAATTCTCCTTGTGCTAAATTGTGCTTAAAAAAAACATTTTTTCTAGGGACAGAAAACTGTAGGTAGGGAGAGTGTGTCAGTTTCTTTCACTGTCAAAGTCCTTGTTTCCAGGGACCTGGAAGGACAGTGAGGTAATTCTCCTTGTGCTAAATTGTGCTTAAAAAAAACATTTTTTCTAGGGACAGAAAACTGTAGGTAGGGAGAGTGTGTCAGTTTCTTTCACTGTCAAAGTCCTTGTTTCCAGGGACCTGGAAGGACAGTGAGGTAATTCTCCTTGTGCTAAATTGTGCTTAAAAAAAACATTTTTTCTAGGGACAGAAAACTGTAGGTAGGGAGAGTGTGTCAGTTTCTTTCACTGTCAAAGTCCTTGTTTCCAGGGACCTGGAAGGACAGTGAGGTAATTCTCCTTGTGCTAAATTGTGCTTAAAAAAAAACATTTTTTCTAGGGACAGAAAACTGTAGGTAGGGAGAGTGTGTCAGTTTCTTTCACTGTCAAAGTCCTTGTTTCCAGGGACCTGGAAGGACAGTGAGGTAATTCTCCTTGTGCTAAATTGTGCTTAAAAAAAACATTTTTTCTAGGGACAGAAAACTGTAGGTAGGGAGAGTGTGTCAGTTTCTTTCACTGTCAAAGTCCTTGTTTCCAGGGACCTGGAAGGACAGTGAGTGAATTCTCCTTGTGCTATATTGTGCTTAAAAAAAACATTTTTTCTAGGGACAGAAAACTGTAGGTAGGGAGAGTGTGTCAGTTTCTTTCACTGTCAACGTCCTTGTTTCCAGGGACCTGGAAGGACAGTGAGGTAATTCTCCTTGTGCTAAATTGTGCTTAAAAAAAAACATTTTTTCTAGGGACAGAAAACTGTAGGTAGGGAGAGTGTGTCAGTTTCTTTCACTGTCAAAGTCCTTGTTTCCAGGGACCTGGAAGGACAGTGAGGTAATTCTCCTTGTGCTAAATTGTGCTTAAAAAAAACATTTTTTCTAGGGACAGAAAACTGTAGGTAGGGAGAGTGTGTCAGTTTCTTTCACTGTCAAAGTCCTTGTTTCCAGGGACCTGGAAGGACAGTGAGGTAATTCTCCTTGTGCTAAATTGTGCTTAAAAAAAACATTTTTTCTAGGGACAGAAAACTGTAGGTAGGGAGAGTGTGTCAGTTTCTTTCACTGTCAAAGTCCTTGTTTCCAGGGACCTGGAAGGACAGTGAGGTAATTCTCCTTGTGCTAAATTGTGCTTAAAAAAAAACATTTTTTCTAGGGACAGAAAACTGTAGGTAGGGAGAGTGTGTCAGTTTCTTTCACTGTCAAAGTCCTTGTTTCCAGGGACCTGGAAGGACAGTGAGTGAATTCTCCTTGTGCTATATTGTGCTTAAAAAAAACATTTTTTCTAGGGACAGAAAACTGTAGGTAGGGAGAGTGTGTCAGTTTCTTTCACTGTCAAAGTCCTTGTTTCCAGGGACCTGGAAGGACAGTGAGGTAATTCTCCTTGTGCTAAATTGTGCTTAAAAAAAACATTTTTTCTAGGGACAGAAAACTGTAGGTAGGGAGAGTGTGTCAGTTTCTTTCACTGTCAAAGTCCTTGTTTCCAGGGACCTGGAAGGACAGTGAGGTAATTCTCCTTGTGCTAAATTGTGCTTAAAAAAAACATTTTTTCTAGGGACAGAAAACTGTAGGTAGGGAGAGTGTGTCAGTTTCTTTCACTGTCAAAGTCCTTGTTTCCAGGGACCTGGAAGGACAGTGAGGTAATTCTCCTTGTGCTAAATTGTGCTTAAAAAAAACATTTTTTCTAGGGACAGAAAACTGTAGGTAGGGAGAGTGTGTCAGTTTCTTTCACTGTCAAAGTCCTTGTTTCCAGGGACCTGGAAGGACAGTGAGGTAATTCTCCTTGTGCTAAATTGTGCTTAAAAAAAAACATTTTTTCTAGGGACAGAAAACTGTAGGTAGGGAGAGTGTGTCAGTTTCTTTCACTGTCAAAGTCCTTGTTTCCAGGGACCTGGAAGGACAGTGAGGTAATTCTCCTTGTGCTAAATTGTGCTTAAAAAAAACATTTTTTCTAGGGACAGAAAACTGTAGGTAGGGAGAGTGTGTCAGTTTCTTTCACTGTCAAAGTCCTTGTTTCCAGGGACCTGGAAGGACAGTGAGGTAATTCTCCTTGTGCTAAATTGTGCTTAAAAAAAAACATTTTTTCTAGGGACAGAAAACTGTAGGTAGGGAGAGTGTGTCAGTTTCTTTCACTGTCAAAGTCCTTGTTTCCAGGGACCTGGAAGGACAGTGAGGTAATTCTCCTTGTGCTAAATTGTGCTTAAAAAAAACATTTTTTCTAGGGACAGAAAACTGTAGGTAGGGAGAGTGTGTCAGTTTCTTTCACTGTCAAAGTCCTTGTTTCCAGGGACCTGGAAGGACAGTGAGGTAATTCTCCTTGTGCTAAATTGTGCTTAAAAAAAACATTTTTTCTAGGGACAGAAAACTGTAGGTAGGGAGAGTGTGTCAGTTTCTTTCACTGTCAAAGTCCTTGTTTCCAGGGACCTGGAAGGACAGTGAGGTAATTCTCCTTGTGCTAAATTGTGCTTAAAAAAAACATTTTTTCTAGGGACAGAAAACTGTAGGTAGGGAGAGTGTGTCAGTTTCTTTCACTGTCAAAGTCCTTGTTTCCAGGGACCTGGAAGGACAGTGAGGTAATTCTCCTTGTGCTAAATTGTGCTTAAAAAAAACATTTTTTCTAGGGACAGAAAACTGTAGGTAGGGAGAGTGTGTCAGTTTCTTTCACTGTCAAAGTCCTTGTTTCCAGGGACCTGGAAGGACAGTGAGGTAATTCTCCTTGTGCTAAATTGTGCTTAAAAAAAACATTTTTTCTAGGGACAGAAAACTGTAGGTAGGGAGAGTGTGTCAGTTTCTTTCACTGTCAAAGTCCTTGTTTCCAGGGACCTGGAAGGACAGTGAGGTAATTCTCCTTGTGCTAAATTGTGCTTAAAAAAAAACATTTTTTCTAGGGACAGAAAACTGTAGGTAGGGAGAGTGTGTCAGTTTCTTTCACTGTCAAAGTCCTTGTTTCCAGGGACCTGGAAGGACAGTGAGGTAATTCTCCTTGTGCTAAATTGTGCTTAAAAAAAACATTTTTTCTAGGGACAGAAAACTGTAGGTAGGGAGAGTGTGTCAGTTTCTTTCACTGTCAAAGTCCTTGTTTCCAGGGACCTGGAAGGACAGTGAGTGAATTCTCCTTGTGCTATATTGTGCTTAAAAAAAACATTTTTTCTAGGGACAGAAAACTGTAGGTAGGGAGAGTGTGTCAGTTTCTTTCACTGTCAAAGTCCTTGTTTCCAGGGACCTGGAAGGACAGTGAGGTAATTCTCCTTGTGCTAAATTGTGCTTAAAAAAAAACATTTTTTCTAGGGACAGAAAACTGTAGGTAGGGAGAGTGTGTCAGTTTCTTTCACTGTCAAAGTCCTTGTTTCCAGGGACCTGGAAGGACAGTGAGGTAATTCTCCTTGTGCTAAATTGTGCTTAAAAAAAAACATTTTTTCTAGGGACAGAAAACTGTAGGTAGGGAGAGTGTGTCAGTTTCTTTCACTGTCAAAGTCCTTGTTTCCAGGGACCTGGAAGGACAGTGAGGTAATTCTCCTTGTGCTAAATTGTGCTTAAAAAAAACATTTTTTCTAGGGACAGAAAACTGTAGGTAGGGAGAGTGTGTCAGTTTCTTTCACTGTCAAAGTCCTTGTTTCCAGGGACCTGGAAGGACAGTGAGGTAATTCTCCTTGTGCTAAATTGTGCTTAAAAAAAAACATTTTTTCTAGGGACAGAAAACTGTAGGTAGGGAGAGTGTGTCAGTTTCTTTCACTGTCAAAGTCCTTGTTTCCAGGGACCTGGAAGGACAGTGAGGTAATTCTCCTTGTGCTAAATTGTGCTTAAAAAAAACATTTTTTCTAGGGACAGAAAACTGTAGGTAGGGAGAGTGTGTCAGTTTCTTTCACTGTCAAAGTCCTTGTTTCCAGGGACCTGGAAGGACAGTGAGGTAATTCTCCTTGTGCTAAATTGTGCTTAAAAAAAACATTTTTTCTAGGGACAGAAAACTGTAGGTAGGGAGAGTGTGTCAGTTTCTTTCACTGTCAAAGTCCTTGTTTCCAGGGACCTGGAAGGACAGTGAGGTAATTCTCCTTGTGCTAAATTGTGCTTAAAAAAAACATTTTTTCTAGGGACAGAAAACTGTAGGTAGGGAGAGTGTGTCAGTTTCTTTCACTGTCAAAGTCCTTGTTTCCAGGGACCTGGAAGGACAGTGAGGTAATTCTCCTTGTGCTAAATTGTGCTTAAAAAAAACATTTTTTCTAGGGACAGAAAACTGTAGGTAGGGAGAGTGTGTCAGTTTCTTTCACTGTCAAAGTCCTTGTTTCCAGGGACCTGGAAGGACAGTGAGGTAATTCTCCTTGTGCTAAATTGTGCTTAAAAAAAAACATTTTTTCTAGGGACAGAAAACTGTAGGTAGGGAGAGTGTGTCAGTTTCTTTCACTGTCAAAGTCCTTGTTTCCAGGGACAGAGAAGGACACCTGAAGGTAGCCCTTATTGCTTTTTTCCCATCTCCCTGCAGGCCATCTATTAGAATGTCTGGAAGGCAAACAAGGAGAGGCAGACAGTCAGGAGGCAATAAAAGAGGGCAAGCAGGCTCTGTGTCTGGGGGCAACAGTGCTGGTCGTGGACGCGGTGCATTGTCATCAGCACATGGCCATGGGACACGCTTGTCCTTCTTTTCGGCAGCTGGACATGTTGAGCCACATCATGCCGAAGACTTGGTAGAGTGGATGACCAAGCCCTCCTCCTCCTCCTCATCCTCTCTCACCCAGGCTCAGGGTACTGGAAAAGCAGCTGCCAAAGCGTCCTCTTCCCTGGTATCAATGTCAGACTCATCATCAGTCACTCCTTCCCTAGACCCACCATGTCCTCCTCCTGAGGAGTCCCCCGAACTGTTTGAGCACAGTGTTGGGTACATGCTCCAGGAGGATGCCCAGCGTTTCGAAGGGTCTGATGATGAAACCCAGCTACAGGAAGGCAGTAGCGTGAGAGCAGACAGAGGGGATGCTCAAGAAGGACACCAATCTGGCAGTCATGTTCCAGCAGCTGCAGCATACTGCCAGATTGGCTCCAGTGATGAGGAGGGAGGGGATGATGAGGTCACTGACTCCACGTGGGTGCCTAATAGGAGAGAGGAGGAGGAGGAGGATGAGGAGGAGGCACATCTCCAACGAGGCAGGATGCCCTTTGGTGGCCAGCGTAAGGGCAGTACACCGACGGAATCACACCGCAGAGCTCCGCCTGTGCAGGGCGCTGCCTCTGCCCGTCATTCAAAAAGTTCTTTGGTGTGGGCCTTTTTTGAGGCTAGTGCATCAGATCGCACAGCTGCTGTTTGCAACATATGTCTCAAGCGTATATCGCGTGGCCAAAACATCAGCCGCTTGGGTACCACATGCCTGACCAGACATATGTTGACCTGCCATGCAGCTCGTTGGCAAGCCTACCTCAAAGACCCACACCAAAGAACAAAGCGGACCTCTCCTTGCACCGCATCAGCTGGGATCTCCAACCCCACTATAACTTCAGTCCTCTCTGAAACATGCACTGAGAGGAATGAAGGTGTAGAATTAGGTGTGTCACAGCCAAGTACTTGCGGCCACTCTGCTAGCAGTACACCGACGTCCGATTCTAGCAGGCAAATTTCCCTGCCCCAGCTGCTGGACCGTCGAAAGAAGTTCACTCCCAGCCATCCACATGCCCAGCGGTTGAATGCTAGCTTGGCTAAATTGCTAGCGCTTCAACTGCTGCCTTTTCAGTTGGTAGACTCGGCCCCCTTCCGTGAGTTTGTGCAATGTGCGGTTCCTCAGTGGCAGGTTCCCAAACGCCACTTTTTCTCACGGAAGGCTATTCCGGCTCTCTACCGGCATGTGGAAGGCAATGTCTTGGCCTCGCTGGACAGGGCGGTCAGCGGTAAGGTGCATATTACCGCTGACTCATGGTCCAGCAGGCATGGACAGGGACGTTACCTTTCTTTCACGGCCCATTGGGTCACTCTTTTGGCAGCTGGGAAGGATGCAGGACAAGGTGCAGTAGTGTTGGAGGTTGTTCCACCGCCACGCCTCCAAAATGCTACTACTGGTTGTGACACACCTCTCTCCTCCACCCCCTCCTCTTCTTCTTCCTCCATGGCCTCTTCCTGTGGTTTGTCCTCGGAACCAGCGGTGCTCCGTAGGCGTTCAAGGGGCTACGCAAGTACGCAGGCAAAAAGATGCCATGCCGTGCTTGCGCTGGTGTGTTTGGGGGACAGAAGCCACACTGGGGCAGAGGTCCTGTCTGCTCTGCAGGGCCAGGCCGAGAGGTGGTTGACGCCACGCCAGCTTAAGCCAGGAATGGTGGTTTGCGACAATGGCACCAACCTCCTCTCCGCCCTCCGACAGGGACAACTGACCCATGTGCCCTGTGTGGCTCACGTCCTTAACCTGGTGGTGCAGCGGTTCTTGGGCAGGTACCCGGGCTTACAGGATGTCCTGAGGCAGGCCAGGAAAGTCTGTGTGCATTTCCGCAGATCTTATAATGCCAGTGCTCGCCTGGCTGAGCTGCAAAAGGAGTTGAACCTGCCCAAGAACCGCCTTATATGTGACATGCCCACCAGGTGGAACTCAACGTTGGCCATGCTGCAGCGGCTGCACACGCAGCAGAGGGCCATCAATGAGTACCTGTGCGACTACGGCACCAGGACAGGGTCAGGGGAGCTTGGTTTTTTTTCTCCACGCCAGTGGGGCATGATCAGGGATGCATGCACTGTCCTGGCACCATTTGAGGAGGCCACGAGGATGGTGAGCAGTGACAGTGCATGCATCAGTGACACTGTACCTCTTGTCCACCTGTTGGAGCACACGCTGCGTGGAATAATGGACAGGGCACATGAGGCAGAACAGAGGCAGGAAGAGGAGGACTTCCTTGCCTCTCAAGGCCCCCTTTACCCAGACAGTGTTCCTTCTGTCCCACCCATCGCACAGGAAGAGGAGGAGGAGGAGGAGGAGGAGGAGGATTGTGTCAGCATGGAGGTGGAGGCTGGCACTCAGCATCATCAGCAGCAGTCTTTTAGGGATGATTTACAGTCCCAAGAAACCAGTGGACTTGTACGTGGCTGGGAGGAGGTGGCTGCGGATCATGTCGTCCTTAGTGACCCAGAGGACTCCGGAGCGAATGCCTCAGCAAACCTACGCTGCATGGCCTCCCTGATCCTGCAAAGTCTGCGGAAGGATCCTCGTATTCTTCGGATCAAGGAGAGGGACCATTACTGGCTGGCCACTCTCCTTGATCCACGGTACAAGGGTAAGGTTGCGGACCTTATGTTACCGTCGCAGAGGGAGCAGAGGATGAGACAACTCCGGGAGGCCTTGCAGAAAGGTCTGTGCAACGCGTTCCCAGAGACTGGGAGGTTACAAACTCCTGGTCCTGGACAACGAGTTGCTGAGGCTTCGGCCAGTCAAAGAAGGAGTGGTGGGGAAGGTGGCCGTCTGACCGATGCGTTCAGACAATTCTTTAGTCCGCAGCCCCAAAGTATGATCGGTTCCAGCAACCATCGCCAGCGTCTGATAAACATGGTGCAGGAATATCTAGGGGCAAGGTCAGACTTGGACACCTTCCCCACCGAAAATCCTCTGGCTTACTGGGTCTTGAGGATGGATCACTGGCCAGAGCTTGCACAGTATGCAATTGAGCTACTGGCCTGTCCTGCATCCAGCGTTCTTTCGGAACGCACATTCAGTGCTGCTGGAGGATTTGTCACGGATCACAGGGTGCGCCTGTCCACCGACTCGGTTGATCGACTGACTTTCATCAAGATGAACCAGTCTTGGATCACCACCAGCTACCACACACCTGATGCTGATATAACAGACTAATTGATTTTAACATGTCACATCCCTTCAAGACTGATGCTGATGCTGAGTGCCTGTGCTGTTATGTTGACTGGCTATCCTCCTCCTCCGAGTCCTCAATGATACGATTGATGATGATAGCTTGGAAGATCATTTTTGTTTATGGGTGCCGCCACCAGTGGCTAAGGCCCAATTTTTCAGCCCCTGTTTTACAGGGGCGTGTAATTACAATTTTTTTAGCAATAATTTGCCATAGGGCTCATTGCTGTGCTCCAAGTACAGTATCTGTGAGGGGTTGGAGTGTTGTGGCACCAGTGCCTAAGGCCCAATTTTTCAGCCCCTGTTTAACAGGGGCGTGTCATTACAATTTTTGAAGCAATACTTTGCAACAGGGCTCATTGCTGTGCTCCAAGTACAGTATCTGTGAGGGGTTGTAGTGTTGTGCCACCAGTGCCTAAGGCCCAATTTTTCAGCCCCTGTTCAACAGGGGCATGCAATTACAATTCTTGATCTAATAATTCACAGCAGGGCCCATTGCTGCACCCACCAAGAGTAACTCTGAGGGCTTACAGTGTTGTGGCAACGCCACCACCACCACCACCACGAAAGGCCCAATTTTTCAGCCCCTGTTCAAAAGGGGCATGTAATTACAATTCTTGATCTAATAATTCACAGCAGGGCCCATTGCTGCACCCACCAAGAGTAACTCTGAGGGCTTACAGTGTTGTGGCAACACCACCACCACCACCACCACCACCACGAAAGGCCCAATTTTTCAGCCCCTGTTCAACAGGGGCATGCAATTACAATTCTTGATCTAATAATTAACAGCAGGGCCCATTGCTGCACCCACCAAGAGTAACTCTGAGGGCTTACAGTGTTGTGGCAACGCCACCACCACCACCACCACCACGAAAGGCCCAATTTTTCAGCCCCTGTTCACAAGGGGCATGTAATTACAATTCTTGATCTAATAATTCACAGCAGGGCCCATTGCTGCACCCACCAAGAGTAACTCTGAGGGCTTACAGTGTTGTGGCAACGCCACCACCACCACCACCACGAAAGGCCCAATTTTTCAGCCCCTGTTCAAAAGGGGCATGTAATTACAATTCTTGATCTAATAATTCACAGCAGGGCCCATTCCTGCACCCACCAAGAGTAACTCTGAGGGCTTACAGTGTTGTGGCAACACCACCACCACCACCACGAAAGGCCCAATTTTTCAGCCCCTGTTCAACAGGGGCATGCAATTACAATTCTTGATCTAATAATTCACAGCAGGGCCCATTGCTGCACCCACCAAGAGTAACTGTCAGGGCTTACAGTGTTGTGGCACCAGCACCACCATCAAAGGCCCAATTTTTACTACCACTGTTCAACAATTATATGTAATTACAATTCCTGATATAATAGTTGACAGCAGGGCGTTCCAGCACCCACCAAGAGTAACTGTGAGTGCTTACAGTGTTGTGCCAACACCAACAACTAAGGGGCCTATTTCTGCAGAGTATATACGGCAGGTCCCTACTTTCAAACATCCAACTTACAAACGACTCCTACTTGCAAACGCAAGAAGACAACAGGAAGTGAGAGGAAATCTACCCCATAGGAAGGAAAATTCTCTCCTGTAAGAATTAATATGGGAGAAAGGTGTCTCCTCTGTACTGATGCTTTATCACCAATCCTTGTTTCAAGAAAAACACCACATTTCAAAAACAGTTGTCATTGGGACGGAAAGTGAGGTGAAATGTTCTGAACAGGGGCACAGACAGCAAAACAAATGTTACAGGGGTGATAACCCTTACCTATGTTTTCCAAAAAGTTTAAAAATAGATTTTTGGGCTGGAGCTACACTTAAATAATGTACCTGTTCAAAATTACAAACAGATTCTACATAAGAACAAACCTACAGTCCCTGTCTTGTATGCACCGCCTGTATACGGCTGTTCAGAGTATATAGGGCCTTTTTTATTTTATGTGCGGGGTTCCCCTTAATATCCATACAAGACCCAAAGGGGCTGGTAATGGGCTGGGGTAGGGGGGGGGGGTCATGGGGTAGCTATGCCATTTTTCTTAAAGATTTTCATCCATATTACCGGGACCAGACATTACATTAAAGCCGCAAGCAGTTTTAAATGGCTTTTTTTTCCTTTAGAAGTGTCATTTTGTGCAGGGACAGTTCTAAACACGGGAAACACGTGGCACTTCACAGGCATACTTTAGACACCCCCCAGGTACGATATTTAAAGGAATATTTGACTTTTTTTTTTTCACTTTATGCATCATTAAAATGACTGCTCCCGAAAAACGACCGTTTTTAAAACTTCTTTTTGCATTGATACATGTCCCCTGGTGCACAACCCGGGTTCCCAAACCCTTTTTAGGACAATAACATGCATAATAGTTGTTATAATTAGCACTTTAGAATTCGAACGTTCGCATCCATTGTATTTAATAGGGTTCTAATGTTCGTGCGAACTTTCGGTCCGTTCGCGGGTTCTGGTGCGAACCGAACCCGGGGGTGTTCGGCTCATCACTAGTGATGAGGCTGACACCCTGTTGATCACCTGCACCACCCCAAGGTTGTCACCGTGGAAACGCACTTTCAGATCCCTGAAAGCCTCGCCCCACAGTTCCACCGCTAATACCACTGGAAACAATTCCAGCAGCACCAGGTTTTTTGTGAAACCGGCTTCCACCCAACACACCGGCCACGGGCCAGCACTCCTCCTGCCTTGGAAAAATGCTCCAAAACCAGTGGAGCCAGCCGCGTCCGTAAAAAGTTCCAAATCGAAATTACTAACAGGGCCTGACATCCACAACGCCCTGCCATTAAAAGATTCCAAGAACGTATGCCATACCTGTAGATCCTCCCTGTGCGCCCTCACCAGTCGCACAAAATGCCTCGGTGACTGCACCCCGGCTGTACTTGCCGACAGCCGTCGGCAAAATACCCTGCCCATTGGCAGAATGCGACAAGCGAAGTTGAGCTTACCCAGCAATGACTGCAACGCCCTTAGCTGAACCTTCTGCAAACCCAACATACCTCTGATCTCCACCTTCAACGCTGCCAATTTGTCCACCGGCAAACGGCATTCCATTGCGTCCGAGTCCAACGTAATCCCTAGAAACGTAATGACCGTACTTGGCCCCTCCGTTTTGTCGGGCGACAAAGGCACCCCGAAGCATTCAGCGATGTGTTCCAGCGTTGCCAGGAGCACTGCGCAAATCTTAGATGAGGCTGGGCCCACGCAGAGGAAGTCATCCAGATAGTGTATGATCGAACTCACACCCGACACATCCCTGACCACCCATTCCAGAAAGGAACTAAACTTCTCAAACAACGCGCAGGATACGGAGCATCCCATTGGTAAGCATCGATCCACATAGAATTCACTGTTTCATGAGCAACCCAAAAAACGGAAACTATCAGGGTGCACTGGCAGCAAGCGGAACGCCGCCTCAACATCCGATTTCGCCATCAATGCCCCCTGACCATAACGTCTAACCCAAAACACCGCCGCATCAAAGGACGTATAACCCACCGTGCAAGCTTCAGGATCGATAGCATCATTGACCGACCCCCCTTTTGGAAAAGAAAGGTGGTGAATGAGCCGGAACTTGTTAGGCTCCTTTTTTGGCACCACTCCCAGTGGGGACACCACCAAATCTGCAAGTGGAACAACCGCAAAAGGGCCACACATGCGACCCAACGCAACTTCCTTCCGCAGTTTCTCCGAAACCACCTCCGGATGTTGCAAAGCTGAACGCAGGTTACGGGCCACCGGCGGAACCACCCCCAAAGCACACGGAATCTCAAACCCATCAGTAAAACCCTTTTCCAACAACTGCGCCGCCTGTCTATCCGGATACCTACCGAGGAATGGGCGCATCCTTGCCACCATCACTGGAGTCCTCCCTCTTGTTCGCAGACTCCCCAGCTCGTCCCTTCCCCTGCCTAAAACATCTTGACAGGGTATGGGAACCCCCACAACCGGAGCACTCATGCTTGTATCTGCACGCCCCTCCAAACTTGCAGGAACCCGAATTATATTGCCAACAGACCCCTTTTGCCTTACCGGCCGGTTGTCCTGGGGATGACGATCCACCGCCCCCCCCTGAAAAAACTGATTTGGAGCCCTCGCCGCGTTCATCAACCGCATCCACAGACTAATGTCCTTGTGGTCCCACCTCAACTCAGGACGCACCGCCATCCTTTGTCTGAACTGCTCATCATACCTCAACCAGGCCGATCCCCCATACACCCTATAGGCCTCACCAACCGCATCTTGATAGCAAAACAGACCCGAACAATGTTCAGGCTTCTTTTGCCCAAGTACGCTTGCTAGGATGGCAAAGGCTTGCAGCCAATTCATGAACGTCCGCGGGATCAGGCGATACCTACGTTTTTCTTCATCCTCCTTCTTGGAATCGTCCGGCTTGACCCTGTCCAAATTAAACTTCTCCAGCGGAAGCAGTGAGAAAATCTCAACGTACTCACCCTTCCAAATCTTGTCCCGAACATCCGACTTCAAATGTGCCCCAAGCGGCCCCTCAAAACAAATGTACATCTCGCACCTAGCCGAATCCGCCAACCTCACCAGATCCTGTCTGCCCGCATCCCCTTTCCCAACCGCAGCCTGCTGTGCGTCCTCCACTGTTGTTGTCTGCACCGCCGCCACCGAAACCGCTGGCGCCGCAGCAGCCACCACCAGACCCCCGTCCCCATTTTGCGGTGGGACCCACGCCGCAGCCGGGCTAACGGGAACACCGCCCTGTTTCTCAAACTTACCCACGAGCCCCGCCAAAAACCCCTTGAAGCCAGTATCCATCTCCGCAGGTCCCTGCAAGAAACCGGCCCCACCAAGCACTCCCAGGGGAACCCCCTGACTACCCCCTGACGAACCCTCCCTAGCAGGCCTCACATCAGATAACCCATTGGAAAATAAATGAGAAACTGACTTACCAGGCTGCCCAGGAAGTGACCCACCAGCCGATCGTCCCGTCTCCACCGCAGCCGACCGTCTCCGTGGAATGCCATCGTCCTCCGAGTCCACCAGTTCTCCCTCCGACCGATCCACCACATCTTCATCTGCCGAAGAAGACCCACCAGGGGAAGGATCCCTGGCTGCCGCGGGTCCTGACGCCATCCGGCTCCGCCCACCAGACCCGTTCACCGATTTCCGCGTCACTTTCCCACCGCTGCCAGGTCCCGACCGTCCAGCTGCAGATCCTTCTCCTGCCGCACTCAGACGCACCCCCATCACAGGTAAAGAGTCGCCGGCCGCGGTGGTGACTCCAAACGCCGTGCGGGCTGCGTGGCCGCTCCGGAGCTCCCGGAATGACCGCCCGCCGAGCTCCGTCCAAGATGGGGATTCCTTCCGGCGCCCCCCCCGTGGGCTTGGCTGTTCACTTCGCGGGGGGCCCGAAGGGGCCCTCGTATAGGGACTCCCAGGGCGACGCTGAGCTCGTGGGGAGGGGTCGGTAGAGAAGCACTCCGGCGGCCTGGATTGCCGAGCTCGCGCCGATTCCCTCCCCCTGTTGGCCGCATCTGCCGCCGGCACCGCCAGGATTGGCCCCAAGGTCTCCTGGAGCCAACCTGGGCCATGTGTCGCCGCCTCAGCCCGTAGCTGGGCCAGCAATTCCTGGACATGCTACATACTCCTGCACCTTGAACTTTCACCCCCGCTGTGTTGCCGGAGGGAGGAGTCCCCACGTATTTATCTGCCCCCCCTGGCCCTCCCCCACTCCGGCTCAGCCAATCCTACCCCCTCTTGCTTTAGCCAATGGCTCCCTCTTACAGTCCCGTTTCCTCTGTCATGCCCAGCCCTTCGCCTATGTCGTTTTACTTTTGCTCCGGGCTTTTCTGCACTGATGTCTACGGTGTATGCACGCCGTAGACAACGGTGCAGGCGCACTGAGCGTGGCGTTAGTGAATGGCCGTTAGTGACGGCTCCCGCGCGCATGCGTGGGAATGACGTCTTCGCGGCTCCAGCCAGTCACAGCGCTAGAGCCGCGATACCCTGAAGTCATTCCACTCCACTCCAGGAGAGATGGCTGCGACGGAGGAGGCGAACGAGGGTGGTTGCGGGGGCTTCGACCACAGGTAAGTACTTCATAATGAGCTAGTATGCCTTTGTCTTGCAGGGTGTATTTTTTTTTTAAGGAGGCTTTACTTCCTCTTTAAAAGTCAGTGCCCTGGCTCTTTGACTTCAGTAATTTGGCCCAGAAAAAGTTCAGTGTGGGTACAGTCAGAGTGTTGACAGAAATCCCAAAACTTGTTACAGATTTGTAATTCAAGGGTATAAAAGTCAGGGGATAAACGTGACAATTTATATTTTATAAGGAGAGCTCAGCATTGGCAGCCTATAGATTTTCCTCAGTGCAGATTTCATTTGTTTGTTGTTTGATTTGGACCAGGATATGGCTGCTATCTTATGATTTTATGAGGGTTGACACCTCAGCACCATATATGTATAATTCCCACACTGTGACTTGGCAGTACACTAAAATAATGATGTGTGAATCTGCCCAGGTTCAAATCTTGTTCAAGATTAGAAGTGAAACAATTGGCCGATGGAACGTACAAATGGTCGGATTTTCCGCCAAAACCCTGCCATCACACATTTGTTGTTGGAAAATCCGATCGTGTGTACGGGTCTTAAGAGAGTCAAATTCTGGCCATATGCAGGGAGCGGGTCTTTTCATGTGGCTTCGATGGCAACATTGGAAAAGCACAAATTCTATAAATAATATGCTTGGGGTTAAAGCTGTGCCTGGTATTATGGATCAGTATGATTTTCACAGACAGACTCAGCAGCGTACAATGACAGAACATATTTGGCTGTGGAATTCATGTTTTCTTTTATAATTAGTTTGGTTTACAAAAAGCAGAAGCATCCCAATCTGATAAAGTGGTTGTAAACCCACTTTATAAACAAAGACCTACAGGTAAGCCTAGATTAAGACTTACCTGTAGGTGCATGAAATATCTCCTTAACCTACACGGTTAAGGAGATATTTGCATTTAAAACCCCATTCACAAATTCAGCTAGGTCGCAACATTCAACGACGTAGCCGAATTCGACGGCTCACGCGCGCATGCGCGGAGTCACGTCTTCGCGGCTCCGGCCAATCACAGCGCCGGAGCGGCGCTGTGATTGGCTGCAGCGGCGATACCCGGAAGTAACCTTCCGGCTATCGCCGCAGCGATGAATGTGGCTGAAGAGGGAGACGAGGACGGCTTCGGGGGCCCCGATCTAAGGTAAGTGATGCATAATGAGCTATTATGCTAGTCATATTAGCTCATTATGCCTTTCTCTTACAGGTAGTTAAAAAAATAAAAATAATTTAGGAGGGTTTACAACCACTTTAAAGTAAACACAGCACATTTCATACGGTAGCAACAACCCACAATCTTTTATCAAATGGTAATAGACTTGCTTTGACAGGCAGATAGAAATTGGCCAATAGTTCACTGTTAAAGCCTGGTACACACGATCGGATTTCCGTCGGAACAAAGCGTAGGACTTTTGTCCGAAGGGCGTTGGTCATGAACTTGTTCTGCATACAGACGGCAAAACTTTGTCAGCCAACAAATACGAAACAACGTGTTTTTTCAGCTCTTTAGCGCCACCCTTTGGGCAACTTCTGCTAATGTTGTGCTATGGTTGGCATTGCTTCTGAGCATGCGTGTTTGTACTTTGGATTTTTTTCCGACAGACTTGTGTACACACGATCGGATAATCCGACATCACACATTTGTTGTCGGAAAATCAGACAACAATTGTCCGATGGAGCATACAAACAGTCAGATTTTCCGACAAAACCCTGCCATCACAAAATCCAATCGTGTGTACGGGCCTTTACTGTGTCAGTACACACTGATGCAAAACTGTTCTGCTGCTTGCCAATTTCTATCAAGCAATTATTACGAATTAGGAGACCACAGATGACACAGCAGTGTAAAGCCTCGTACACACAAACGGATTTCCATTGATCAAATCCGTGGAATTTTGTGCGAAGGGTGTTGGCCGTGAACTTGTTCTGCATACAGACGGCAGAGCTTTTTCTGCCAACATTCACGAAACTACAAGGTTTTTCTGCTCTTTAGCGCCACCCTTTGGGCAACTTCTGCTAATGTGGTCTCATGGTTAGCATTGGTTCAGAGCATGCGTGTTTGTACTTTGGATTTTATTCCGACGGACTTGTGTACACACGATCGGATAATCCGACGGCACACATTTTGAGAGCATGCTATCCCACATTTGTTGTCGGAAATTCCGACAACAATTGTCCGATGGAGCGTACAAACGATCAAATTATCCGACAAAAACCCTGCCATCGCACAATTGTTGTCGGAAAATCCGATCGTGTGTACGGGCCTTAAAACTGGCCAGCAGCAGAACATTTTTAATGAGGGAGAACTGATAAAAAATGCACTTAGACCCCTTTCACACTAAAGGCCCGTACACTCACGATCTGATTTTCCGACAACAATTGTGTGATGGCAGGGTTTTTGTTGGGTAATCCGACCGTTTGTACACTCAATCGGACAATTGTTATCCCAAATGTGGGATAGCATGCTCTCAAATTTTCCGACAACAAATGTGTCTTGACGGGTTATCCGATGGTGTGTACACAAGTCCGTCGGAATAAAATCCAAAGTACAAACACGCATGCTCCGAACCAATGCTAACCTTAAAGGCCCATACACACGATAGGACTTTTTGACAACAAACGTCCGACGGACCTGTTTTAGCAGACAATCCGACCATGTGTACGCTCCATCGGACAAACGTTTTTGCTTTTTCATCGGACAAATGTTCGCTGTGAGAACAGACAAACTTTCCGGCAACAAATGTCCTACATTGGCTAATCCTATCGTGTGTACACAAGTCCATCGGACTAAAGTCCAAAATACAAACACGCAACCAATGTTAAACATCAGACAACAATAGCAGAAGTTGCCCACAGGGTGGAGGTAAAGAGCATAAAAATCACGTGATTTGGTGAAAGTTGGCTGAAAAAGTCCTGCCGTGTGTATGCAGAACAAGTTCACGACCAACGCCCTTCGGACAAAAATCAACGGAAAAGTCAGATGGAAGTCCGATCGTGTGTATGAGGCTTTAGACAACATTAGCAAAAGTTGCCCAAAGGGTGGCGCTAAAAAGCAGAAAAACCACGTAGTTTCCTGAATGTTGACTGAAAAAGTTCTGCCATCTGTATGCAGAACAAGTTCACGGGCAACGCCCTTCGCACAAAATTCCACGGATTTGTCCGATGGAAATCTGATCGTGTGTACAAGGCTTTAGGCTGCTTTTACACTGGGGCGCAGGCGGCGCCGCTATTTTTAGCGGCGCTTTACCGTAGTTTTTGCGGAGGTATTCGGCCACTAGCGGGGCGCTTTTAACCCCCGAAAAAGGGTTGAAACCACCCACATTTCAATAGGCAGGAGCGGTGGAGGAGCAGTGTACACACCGCTCCTTCACCGCTCCAAAGATGCTGCTTGCAGGAGTTTTTTTAACGTCCTGCCGGCGCATCGCCTCAGTGTGAAAGCACTCAGGCTTTCACACTGAGACTGCAGGGGAGCCGTTTTTCAGGCGCTTTACAGACGCTATTTTTAGCAAAACTCCTGAAAAACGCCCCAGTGTGAAAGGGGTCTTAGGCGCTTCTAATCTGCCAGTAAAACACTGAGCGCTTTTCGGGCGCTTTTCAGGTGCTTTTTGAAGAGCTTTTCAGGCACTTTTAACCACTTCAATACCAGTCACTTTCCACACTTCCTACCCAGGCCAATTTTTAGCTCTGTCACTTTCTAAGTGACAATTGTGTGGCCATGCTACACTGTACCCAAAGACATTTTTTATACTTTTGTTCCCACAAATAGAGATTTCTTTTGGTGGTATTTCATCACCTCTGCGTTTTTGTTTTTTGCTAAGCTTTTGCAAAAATTTTGAAAAAAAAAAAAAGATTTATTTTGTTTCTGTTATAAAATGCTGTAAATAAGTATGTTTTCTCCTTCGCTGATGGGCACTAATGAGGCTGCACTGATTGGCACTGATAAGGCAGCACTGATGGGCACTGATGAGGTGGCATCAATGAGGCACTGATGGGCACTGATGGACACTGATGGGTGGCACTGATAGGCATTACTGATGGCACTGGCAGGCATTGCTGATGGGCACTGATTGGCATCATGTCTGGGCACTGACTGCCATCCCTGGAGGTCCAGGGTGGCATACCTGGTGGCCATGCATGATCAGCATCCCTGGTGGTCCTGGTGGCATCCCTGGTGGTCCTGAGGGGGCATGCGTGGGGGGGGTACTGTGCTGATAATCAATTAGTGCAGACCCCCCCTGTCAGGAGAGCAGTCGATTGGCTCTTCTATACTTGCGTCTGTCAGACACGAGTGAGGAAAAGCCAATAAACAGCTTTTCCTGTTTACACTGTGATCAGTCGTGATTGGACATGGCTGATCACGTAGTAAAGAGCCTCCGTCAGAGGCCCTTAACCGAGATCGGTGTTGTGGTGTGTCAGACTCACATGCCGCACCACCGATCGCCGCGCTGCGCGCCCCCACGGGCTGTTATCCTGAAAGACATCATATGATAACTGAACCACCGCCGGGCGGGAAGTGGTTAAAGAGCTTTTCAGGCGCTTTTGAAGAGCTTTTTTTCCAGGCACTTTTGAAGAGCTTTTGAGGCACTTTCCATTGAATTCAATGGAAAAGGGCACGTTTGATGCGCTCTTTTAGCTCTCATCGAAAGATGCTGCTTGTAGGAGTTTTTTTCACCTCCCCACCAGTGCACCGCCCCAGTGAGAAAGCATCTATTGATTTTAATGGGAAGCAGTTTTTGTAAGCTTTTTAGGAACTTTTTTTAACGCAAAAGCACTTGAAAAACTCCTCAGTGTGAAAGGGGTCTTAAAGGAGTAGTACAGCCAAAGCTCGTTTAGCTGTACTTCTCCCTTGCATCAAAGAAGTGCAGTTCGTTCTGCACTGCTGTGACACGTCACAGAGCCGGTCCAGGCTTGGGAAAGATTGCGACTATATGGTGCATACCAATGCTGCATCCAGCTAGGTAAGTATGATTCTACAAAAAAAGCAGATTCCTATATGGTCCTGCTGGCCCGAGGCTCTGAAACTGAGAAGTAGGCCCAGGAGTTGCTGGGGCCTACTAGTCCAGGGATGGTCCTACGCGGTCTTGCCTGCGGGAAGAAGCGGAACAATTGGGGACTCAATTGAAGGACACATCCTGGCCAGTTTGCCTCACGGTGTTGCCGGCTGGCTGAAAGATTCTAGCACCATGAGCTGTGTACTTTTGAAGGAAGTTTTGCAAAGTATCAGTGTTGTTACGCGATCTTGTGGCGGAAGATTGTGGAACGACGCAACGGCACTCATCAAGTCTGTGGCAGAGACTTTGAACGAGCTTCGCACCGGTTGCTAGGCCAGTGAGAGTAGGCCTATCCAATGGTTGCTGAATCCAGCGTGGAACTGATTTGTCCTCTGGATCTAAGATTGTGCCTGTGATCCGCAAAGCAAGGTACCTGAACCTCCCCTATCCCTCTACCCCTCTGTTAGAACTGGTATAATAAAGCTCTTGAAGAAAAAGTAACCAAGTGTTGGTGTGAACATTCATAAAAGCTCTTCAAGAGGGATCCCTGACACGAGTGTGGTGAGCAGAAAGGTAACGGTAGGTCCAAAACTTTAAACCAGCAGCTTCTACGGGGGTAGTGCTACACATACTTCTCTTTTAAGTGTAGCGGGGGTCTAAATTTAGGGGGGATACACCTGGGTAGTAGTATGACCCAGGTGTGTGTAAATCATAGAGGATTTGGACCACTTTCAGTCGTGGAGGACTTTGGTGGTGTACTATTCTCCTTGGCCTGGGGTGGCGGTGTTCCCACAGGTCGAGGTAGAATCACTGCCGCAGTGCTGTCCTTTTTGTCCTGTTCCGGCGGTGGTACAGCGAGGGCGGAGAACCTGCTGTGGCGTCAAGGGAGGAGATAAAGGAGAGAGACGCCCTCGCCACGAGGTCTTCTACATCCGGTGCCCAGGCACCTTAGGCCTGGGTGCGGTCGGTCCGGAGTTCCGGCCCAGGCGCCCATGGCCTGGTCGGAGCAGTGTTGGCATCCATCTCAGGCACATTAAGCCTGGGGTGAGGTACTACACCGGAGGCCTGGGGCCCAGTAACTTCGACTGGGCTCCGCAAGGGTGGATGAGTCCGAGGGACCCTGAGGTGGATGGGGCCCATGTCTGAGGTGAGGAGGCCAGAGAGGTTACCCGTCTGAAGAGTCCGGAACAGCATCAACCCGGTGACGGAGGGGCCTCTGGTAACTCCCTTGGAAGGACATCTTCCCCCTGACAGGGGCCACAACGCAGCAAAGGTACTCCATTCATGTTCTTCCGAGTCGCTGGTAGACTCATAAGTTTCAAGTTCCTCTCTCTAGCCAATGGCTATAGCAACCGCTGGGAAACCACAGTGGTTTAGTTTATCATTAGGACAGTGCCTCGACCTGCTCACCCCACCGTATTGAACTGTTTATGGATCTCAACTAATTGGCTAACAAAGAACTGTTTATTGTGTGTTACAATAAAAGAAGTGTTGGATCCTTATCGGTGTGTGGAACTCTGGTTGATGGGAGTGAAGGGGAGTGTCAGCACAGCAAGACTTGGTTGTGAATAGAAACACACAGGCCCGAGAAGAATACTTGGTACTGGCCTTCACCTCACCTGCTGCAATGGGGAGGACATGGGCCGTAGCGCATCTCACCCTCACGTACAACATACCCCTAGACAGAGAAGAGGGGGTGAGGCCGCTACACGTGGGGGCTCGTGAGTCTGGGATGATGTGTGTTTTAACCATGGAACTGAGAACGGCTGTGTTTGAACTTTGCTGCCCGGAGGAGTTCCGAGTGGGTCGGCCATGTGATCGGCCAGAGTGCATCCCTGCTCAAAGTCGTGGACATGACCCTAAGACGGGAAAGGCCCATGCAGAAGAGCGAGAAGAGGGAGAAGTCCAGCCGTGTGACGTACTACATGTGGGGGCTTTTACTGCACTGCACCATGAGGCACCCCATAACTGCGCAGTTCGTGGGTGGAGACTGGTGGAAGCCCGCAAAATTGTGCAAGTTGTGGGAGGAGTCTGGCCATGTGAGGAGATACACGTGGAGACTTCGGCGCGTGGTCAGTGCGTGATGGAGCAGCAGATAGTCGGGATGGCCTCAAGCTCCCCGTGGATTCCGGTTCCCTACCCCACGAAGATGACTGCTTTTGCTGCTCCCCTTACAGACACGGGGATAAGACTTAGACCCCGAGGGCAGTTGGCTCTAAACACTTGCAGAGACACGGAGGCCCTCGGCGTGATCTGTCCCGGGTGCTCGGGACTGGTGGTCAACCTGAAGCCATTCGGGCGTTGCGAGGCATGCAAGCAGTTCCTATTCGAGGTGGAGACATCCACAGTAAGGCCCCGGGCCCTTCGCCTCAACTGCCTCACAGGTACCGCTACTCCGGAAGGGGAGATCCAGGCCTTTGCGGAGGTCCCTGTACGCACTGACCAGGGCGATGTGACTGCCCAACCAGAGACTGAGAAAGAAAAATCCGAGGATGCTGCTTCGGTCACCACAGATTCCCTGCTCCCACCTCCGAAGAGGAAAGACGGCCTGGTACAGGCATCCTGTGGTCGTGGTCGAGCTTCACCCCGTCGCTTGCCGGGCCTGGATGGATCCGGTTGGAAGAGTCCTGGACATCCCAGTTCTATGAAAGGTCAAGGTGAGCCAGGGGCTGGGACTGTGGTGGCGGTTGGAGGTGTCGGGGGTCCACAGCCGGTGGAGCCCGCTAGGGAGGGTAGTTCCACGTCTACTAGGGACTACCTCCCCGCAGAGATGTATGACACCTCCGACCTAGAATCGCTGTCGGACTGTGGAGAGGACGGTGAAATAGATGAACTTTTTCACCGCAAAGGCTGGGACAAAATGCCATTGCCTGTGTTACGTACACCACGGGATTCGCCTATGTCCACGGGAGACAGCACGCCCCGGGTGGAAGCCCCGGAGCTCACGAGGAAGCCTAGTCCTTTGTTTGTCATTCCACCACCTGCAGCATCACCCGTTCCGGTGGCGGGGACACAGCGCGCATCACTACGGGCACCAAGATTCAAACCGACGGAGGTAGTGTAAGTACCTCGGCATCCAGAGGCCCTTGTTCCGCCAGGAGAAGGTGAGCGGGCCACAATGCCTCCTTTGGCTCGACTGCAGCGGCTTTTCTGCCAGAGGGTCGCCCGTGAGTACGGATGGGAATATCCTTACTTGCCTCGGGACTTACTTTTTGAGGTTGAAGTCCTGAGACAGGGATGGTACGATGAGTTTGTTTGGGAGAAGCTTAAAGTGCCACATGCCCGTCGGTACTTGTCCTGTTCACCATCAGTGTCCAAACAATTCAGAAACTGTAGAGCAGAATGGATGTGGGGCCGCCATATCCACACAGACAAGGTGCTTATCTGCCGGAAGGATGGAGAGGACATTGATTATTCAGTGGAAGTCTTTGATAAGCACCTGAAGCCCCTGTTCTTGCCGCACCCGGAATTTTATTTGTGAGGAGAAAAAAAAAACTCTCCTGTATCTTCTTCTGCTGCTGAATAGGGATAAGCTTCGTGTTCGAGTCGAACATACGTTCGACTCGAACATCGGCTGTTCGATCGTTCGACGAAGATCGAACGATTTGGGCCGTTCGCGCCAAATTCGAGTGACGCGAACGGCCCACAATGCACTACGCCATTGCAGTGTCATCCAGGCGCTGTGATTGGCCAAGGATGCACTGTGACCCCGCATGCTTGGCCAATCACAGCGCCGGCAGCGAGGAGAGCAATGATTGGCCACAGGCAGGATGCCTGTGGCCAATTATTGCTGAGGGGGTTTAGTACACGCCCCACACTATAAAAGGCCGCCAGCGCGGCGGCCTTGTGTAGTGTGTTCCGGAGCAGGGAAAGAGAAGCATAGGCAGGGACAGTGTCATTTTTTTCCTTTACTAATCCTGGATTCCTTGTGTTTAGGGACAGAGAAGGATAGGTAGGGAGAGTGTCAGTGTGTCATTCTGTGCTAAACCTTGTTTGTAGGGACAGAGAAGGACAGTGAGGGAAAGTGTCAGTGTGCTATTCTGTGCTAAATCTTGTTTGTAGGGACAGAGAAGGACAGTGAGGGAAAGTGTCAGTGTGCTATTCTGTGCTAATCCTTGTTTGTAGGGACAGAGAAGGACAGTGAGGGAAACTGTCAGTGTGCTATTCTGTTCTAAACCAATCTTGCTGAACCGTATTTGAAATCCTTGAGTTTAGGGACAGAGAAGGACACTCGTGGAAACTATCAGTGTGCTATTCTGTGCTAAATCTTGTTTGTAGGGACAGAGAAGGACAGTGAGGGAAAGTGTCAGTGTGCTATTCTGTCCTAAACCAATCTTGCTGAACCATATTTGAAATCCTTGAGTTTAGGGACAGAGAAGGACACTCGTGGAAACTATCAGTGTGCTATTCTGTGCTAATCCTTGTTTGTAGGGACAGAGAAGGACAGTGAGGGAAAGTGTCAGTGTGCTATTCTGTTCTAAACCAATCTTGCTGAACCATATTTGAAATCCTTGAGTTTAGGGACAGAGAAGGACACTCTTGGAAACTATCAGTGTGCTATTCTGTGCTAAATCTTGTTTGTAGGGACAGAGAAGGACAGTGAGGGAAAGTGTCAGTGTGCTATTCTGTCCTAAACCAATCTTGCTGAACCATATTTGAAATCCTTGAGTTTAGGGACAGAGAAGGACACTCGTGGAAACTATCAGTGTGCTATTCTGTGCTAAATCTTGTTTGTAGGGACAGAAAAGGACAGTGAGGGAAAGTGTCAGTGTGCTATTCTGTCCTAAACCAATCTTGCTGAACCATATTTGAAATCCTTGAGTTTAGGGACAGAGAAGGACACTCGTGGAAACTATCAGTGTGCTATTCTGTGCTAAATCTTGTTTGTAGGGACAGAGAAGGACAGTGAGGGAAAGTGTCAGTGTGCTATTCTGTCCTAAACCAATCTTGCTGAACCATATTTGAAATTCTTGAGTTTAGGGACAGAGAAGGACACTCGTGGAAACTATCAGTGTGCTATTCTGTGCTAATCCTTGTTTGTAGGGACAGAGAAGGACAGTGAGGGAAAGTGTCAGTGTGCTATTCTGTCCTAAACCAATCTTGCTGAACCATATTTGAAATCCTTGAGTTTAGGGACAGAGAAGGACACTCGTGGAAACTATCAGTGTGCTATTCTGTGCTAAATCTTGTTTGTAGGGACAGAGAAGGACACTCGGGGAAACTGTCAGTGTGCTATTCTGTGCTAAATCTTGTTTGTAGGGACAGAGAAGGACAGTGAGGGAAAGTGTCAGTGTGCTATTCTGTCCTAAACCAATCTTGCTGAACCATATTTGAAATCCTTGAGTTTAGGGACAGAGAAGGACACTCGTGGAAACTATCAGTGTGCTATTCTGTGCTAAATCTTGTTTGTAGGGACAGAAAAGGACAGTGAGGGAAAGTGTCAGTGTGCTATTCTGTCCTAAACCAATCTTGCTGAACCATATTTGAAATCCTTGAGTTTAGGGACAGAGAAGGACACTCGTGGAAACTACCAGTGTGCTATTCTGTGCTAAATCTTGTTTGTAGGGACAGAGAAGGACAGTGAGGGAAAGTGTCAGTGTGCTATTCTGTCCTAAACCAATCTTGCTGAACCATATTTGAAATTCTTGAGTTTAGGGACAGAGAAGGACACTCGTGGAAACTATCAGTGTGCTATTCTGTGCTAATCCTTGTTTGTAGGGACAGAGAAGGACAGTGAGGGAAAGTGTCAGTGTGCTATTCTGTCCTAAACCAATCTTGCTGAACCATATTTGAAATCCTTGAGTTTAGGGACAGAGAAGGACACTCGTGGAAACTATCAGTGTGCTATTCTGTGCTAAATCTTGTTTGTAGGGACAGAGAAGGACACTCGGGGAAACTGTCAGTGTGCTATTCTGTGCTAAATCTTGTTTGTAGGGACAGAAAAGGACAGTGAGGGAAAGTGTCAGTGTGCTATTCTGTCCTAAACCAATCTTGCTGAACCATATTTGAAATCCTTGAGTTTAGGGACAGAGAAGGACACTCGTGGAAACTATCAGTGTGCTATTCTGTGCTAATCCTTGTTTGTAGGGACAGAGAAGGACAGTGAGGGAAAGTGTCAGTGTGCTATTCTGTTCTAAACCAATCTTGCTGAACCATATTTGAAATCCTTGAGTTTAGGGACAGAGAAGGACACTCTTGGAAACTATCAGTGTGCTATTCTGTGCTAAATCTTGTTTGTAGGGACAGAGAAGGACAGTGAGGGAAAGTGTCAGTGTGCTATTCTGTCCTAAACCAATCTTGATGAACCATATTTGAAATCCTTGAGTTTAGGGACAGAGAAGGACACTCGTGGAAACTATCAGTGTGCTATTCTGTGCTAAATCTTGTTTGTAGGGACAGAAAAGGACAGTGAGGGAAAGTGTCAGTGTGCTATTCTGTCCTAAACCAATCTTGCTGAGCCATATTTGAAATCCTTGAGTTTAGGGACAGAGAAGGACACTCGTGGAAACTATCAGTGTGCTATTCTGTGCTAAATCTTGTTTGTAGGGACAGAGAAGGACAGTGAGGGAAAGTGTCAGTGTGCTATTCTGTCCTAAACCAATCTTGCTGAACCATATTTGAAATTCTTGAGTTTAGGGACAGAGAAGGACACTCGTGGAAACTATCAGTGTGCTATTCTGTGCTAATCCTTGTTTGTAGGGACAGAGAAGGACAGTGAGGGAAAGTGTCAGTGTGCTATTCTGTTCTAAACCAATCTTGCTGAACCATATTTGAAATCCTTGAGTTTAGGGACAGAGAAGGACACTCTTGGAAACTATCAGTGTGCTATTCTGTGCTAAATCTTGTTTGTAGGGACAGAGAAGGACAGTGAGGGAAAGTGTCAGTGTGCTATTCTGTCCTAAACCAATCTTGCTGAACCATATTTGAAATCCTTGAGTTTAGGGACAGAGAAGGACACTCGTGGAAACTATCAGTGTGCTATTCTGTGCTAAATCTTGTTTGTAGGGACAGAAAAGGACAGTGAGGGAAAGTGTCAGTGTGCTATTCTGTCCTAAACCAATCTTGCTGAACCATATTTGAAATCCTTGAGTTTAGGGACAGAGAAGGACACTTGTGGAAACTATCAGTGTGCTATTCTGTGCTAAATCTTGTTTGTAGGGACAGAGAAGGACAGTGAGGGAAAGTGTCAGTGTGCTATTCTGTCCTAAACCAATCTTGCTGAACCATATTTGAAATTCTTGAGTTTAGGGACAGAGAAGGACACTCGTGGAAACTATCAGTGTGCTATTCTGTGCTAATCCTTGTTTGTAGGGACAGAGAAGGACAGTGAGGGAAAGTGTCAGTGTGCTATTCTGTCCTAAACCAATCTTGCTGAACCATATTTGAAATCCTTGAGTTTAGGGACAGAGAAGGACACTCGTGGAAACTATCAGTGTGCTATTCTGTGCTAAATCTTGTTTGTAGGGACAGAGAAGGACACTCGGGGAAACTGTCAGTGTGCTATTCTGTGCTAAATCTTGTTTGTAGGGACAGAGAAGGACAGTGAGGGAAAGTGTCAGTGTGCTATTCTGTCCTAAACCAATCTTGCTGAACCATATTTGAAATCCTTGAGTTTAGGGACAGAGAAGGACACTCGTGGAAACTATCAGTGTGCTATTCTGTGCTAAACCAATCTTGCTGAACCATATTGCAAATCCTTGTGTTTAGGGACAGAGAAGGAAAGGCAGGGGACAGTGTCAGTGTCTTTGTTGCTAAGCCTCCTGCACAGTATACACCTGAAGGTAGCCCTTATTGCTGTTTTTCCCATCTCCCTGCAGGCCATCCATTAAAATGTCTGGAAGGCAAACAAGGAGAGGCAGACAGTCAGGAGGCAAAAAAAGAGGGCAAGCAGGCTCTGTGTCTGGGGGCAACAGTGCTGGTCGTGGATGCGGTGCATTGTCATCAGCACATGGACATGGGACACGCTTGTCCTTCTTTTCGGCAGCTGGACATGTTGAGCCACATCATGCAGAAGACTTGGTAGAGTGGATGACCAAGCCCACCTCATCCTCCTCATCCTCTCTCACCCAGGCTCAGGGTACTGGCAAAGCAGCTGCCAAAGCGTCCTCTTCTCTGGTATCAATGTCATCATTAGTCACTCCTTCCCTAGACCCACCATGTCCTCCTCCTGAGGAGTCCCCCGAACTGTTTGAGCACAGTGTTGGGTACATGCTCCAGGAGGATGCCCAGCGTTTCGAAGGATCTGATGATGATACCCAGCTAGAGGAAGGCAGTAGCGTGAGAGCTGAGAGAGGGGATGCTCAAGAAGGACACCAATCTGGCAGTCATGCTCCAGCAGCTGCAGCATACGGCCAGATTGGCTCCAGTGATGAGGAGGGAGGGGATGATGAGGTCACTGACTCCACGTGGGTGCCTAATAGGAGAGAGGAGGAGGAGGAGGATGCACATCTCCAACGAGGCAGGATGCCCTTGGGTGGCCAGCGTATGGGCAGCACACCGACGGAATCACACCGCAGAGCTCCGCCTGTGCAGGGCGCTGCCTCTGCCCGTCATTCAAAAAGTTCTTTGGTGTGGGCCTTTTTTGAGGCGAGTGCATCAGATCGCACAGCTGCTGTTTGCAACATATGTCTCAAGCGTATATCGCGTGGCCAAAACATCAGCCGTTTGGGCACCACATGCTTGATCAGACATATGTTGACCTGCCATGCAGCTCGTTGGCAAGCCTACCTTAAAGACCCACACCAAAGAACAAAGCGGACCTCTCCTTGCACCGCATCAGCTGGGATCTCCAACCCCAGTATACCTTCAGTCCTCTCTGAAACCTGCACTGAGAGGAATGAAGGTGTAGAATTAGGTGTGTCACAGCCAAGTACTTGCGGCCACTCTGCTAGCAGTACACCGACGTCCGATTCTAGCAGGCAAATTTCCCTGCCCCAGCTGCTGGACCGTCGAAAGAAGTTCACTCCCAGCCATCCACATGCCCAGCGGTTGAATGCTAGCTTGGCTAAATTGCTATCGCTTCAACTGCTGCCTTTTCAGTTGGTAGACTCGGCCCCCTTCCGTGAGTTTGTGCAATGTGCGGTTCCTCAGTGGCAGGTTCCCAAACGCCACTTTTTCTCACGGAAGGCGATTCCAGCTCTCTACAGGCATGTGGAAGGCAATGTCTTGGCCTCGCTGGACAGGGCGGTCAGCGGTAAGGTGCATATTACCGCTGACTCATGGTCCAGCAGGCATGGACAGGGACGTTACCTTTCTTTCACGGCCCATTGGGTCACTCTTTTGGCAGCTGGGAAGGATGCAGGACAAGGTGCAGTAGTGTTGGAGGTTGTTCCGCCGCCACGCCTCCAAAATGCTACTACTGGTTGTGACACACCTCTCTCCTCCACCCCCTCCTCTTCTTCTTCCTCCATGGCCTCTTCCTGTGGTTTGTCCTCGGAACCAGCGGTGCTCCGTAGGCGTTCAAGGGGCTACGCAAGTACGCAGGCAAAAAGATGCCATGCCGTGCTTGCGCTGGTGTGTTTGGGGGACAGGAGCCACACTGGGGCAGAGGTCCTGTCTGCTCTGCAGGGGCAGGCCGAGAGGTGGTTGACGCCACACCAGCTTAAGCCAGGAATGGTTGTTTGCGACAATGGCACCAACCTCCTCTCCGCCCTCCGACAGGGACAACTGACCCATGTGCCCTGTATGGCTCACGTCCTTAACCTGGTGGTGCAGCGGTTCTTGGGCAGGTACCCGGGCTTACAGGATGTCCTGAGGCAGGCCAGGAAAGTCTGTGTGCATTTCCGCAGATCTTATAATGCCAGTGCTCGCCTGGCTGAGCTGCAAAAGGAGTTGAACCTGCCCAAGAACCGCCTTATATGTGACATGCCCACCAGGTGGAACTCAACGTTGGCCATGCTGCAGCGGCTGCACACGCAGCAGAGGGCCATCAATGAGTACCTGTGCGACTACGGCACCAGGACAGGGTCAGGGGAGCTTGGGTTTTTTTCACCACGCCAGTGGGGCATGATCAGGGATGCATGCACTGTCCTGGCACCATTTGAGGAGGCCATGAGGATGGTGAGCAGTGACAGTGCATGCATCAGTGACACTGTACCTCTTGTCCACCTGTTGGAGCACACGCTGCGTGGAATAATGGACAGGGCACTTGAGGCAGAACAGAGGCAGGAAGAGGAGGACTTCCTTGCCTCTCAAGGCCCCCTTTACCCAGACAGTGTTCCTTCTGTCCCACCCATCGCACAGGAAGAGGAGGAGGAGGAGGAGGAGGAGGAGGATTGTGTCAGCATGGAGGTGGAGGCTGGCACTCAGCATCATCAGCAGCAGTCTTTTAGGGATGATTTACAGTCCCAAGAAACCAGTGGACTTGTACGTGGCTGGGAGGAGGTAGCTGCGGATCATGTCGTCCTTAGTGACCCAGAGGACTCCGGACTGAATGCCTCAGCTAACCTACGCTGCATGGCCTCCCTGATCCTGCAAAGTCTGCGGAAGGATCCTCGTATTCTTCGGATCAAGGAGAGGGACCATTACTGGCTGGCCACTCTCCTTGATCCACGGTACAAGGGTAAGGTTGCGGACCTTATGTTACCATCGCAGAGGGAGCAGAGGATGAGACAACTCCGGGAGGCCTTGCAGAAAGGTCTGTGCAACGCGTTCCCAGAGACTGGGAGGTTACAAACTCCTGGTCCTGGACAACGAGTTGCTGAGGCTTCGGCCAGTCAAAGAAGGAGCGGTGGGGAAGGTGGCCGTCTGACCGATGCGTTCAGACAATTCTTTAGTCCGCAGCCCCAAAGTATGATCGGTTCCAGCAACCATCGCCAGCGTCTGATATACATGGTGCAGGAATACCTAGGGGCAAGGTCAGACTTGGACACCTTCCCCACCGAAAATCCTCTGGCTTACTGGGTCTTGAGGATGGATCACTGGCCAGAGCTTGCACAGTATGCAATTGAGCTACTGGCCTGTCCTGCATCCAGCGTTCTTTCAGAACGCACATTCAGTGCTGCTGGAGGATTTGTCACGGATCACAGGGTGCGCCTGTCCACCGACTCGGTTGATCGACTGACTTTCATCAAGATGAACCAGTCTTGGATCACCACCAGCTACCACACACCTGATGCTGATATAACAGACTAGTTGATTTTAAAATGTCACATCCCTTCAAGACTGATGCTGATGCTGAGTGCCTGTGCTATCCTCCTCCTCCTCCTCAATGATACGATTAATGATGATAGCTTGGAAGATCATTTTGGTTTATGGGTGACGCCACCAGTGGCTAAGGCCCAATTTTTCAGCCCCTGTTTAACAGGGGCGTGTAATTACAATTTTTGATGCAATACTTTGCAACAGGCCTCATTGCTGTGGTCCAAGTACAGTACCTGTGAGGGGTTGCAGTGTTGTGCCACCAGTGCCTAAGGCCCAATTTTTCAGCCCCTGTTCAACAGGGGCATGCAATTATAATTATTGATCTAATAATTCACAGCAGGGCCCATTGCTGCGCCCACAAAGAGTAACTGTCAGGCCTTACAGTGTTGTGTCAACACCACCACCACCACCACCACCAAAGGCCCAATTTTTCAGCCCCTGTTCAACAGGGGCATGCAATTATAATTATTGATCTAATAATTCACAGCAGGGCCCATTGCTGCGCCCACCAAGAGTAACTGTCAGGCCTTACAGTGTTGTGGCACCAGCACCACCATCAAAGGCCCAATTTTTACTACCACTGTTCAACAATTATATGTTATTACAATTCCTGATATAATAGTTGACAGCAGGGCGTTCCAGCACCCACCAAGAGTAACTGTGAGTGCTTACAGTGTTGTGCCAACACCAACACCTAAGGGGCCAATTTCTGCAGAGTATATACGGCAGGCCCCTACTTTCAAACATCCAACTTACAAATGACTACTACTTGCAAACGGAAGAAGACAACAGGAAGTGAGAGGAAATCTACCCCTTGGAAGGAAAATTCTCTCCTGTAAGAATTAATATGGGAGAAAGGTGTCTCCTCTCTACTGATGCTTTATCACCAATCCTTGTTTCAATAAAAACACCACATTTCAAAAACAGTTGTCATTGGGACGCAAAGTGAGGTGAAATGTTCTAAACAGGGGCACAGACAGCAAAACAAATGTTACAGGGGTGATAACCCTTCCCTATGTTTTCCAAAAAGCTTAAAAATAGATTTTTTGGCTGGAGCTACACTTAAACAATGTACCTGTTCAAAATTACAAACAGATTCTACATAAGAACAAACCTACAGTCCCTGTCTTGTATGCACCGCCTGTATACGGCTGTTCAGAGTATATAGGGCCTTTTTTATTTTGTGTGCGGGGTTCCCCTTAATATCCATACAAGACCCAAAGGGGCTGGTAATGGGCTGGGGTGGGGGGGGGGGGGTGATGGGGTAGCTATGCCATTTTTCTAAAAGATTTTCATCCATATTACCGGGACCAGACATTACATTAAAGCCGCAAGCAGTTTTAAATGGCTTTTTTTTCCTTTAGAAATGTTATTTTGTGCAGGGACAGTTCTAAACACGGGAAACACGTGGCACTTCACAGGCATACTTTAGACACCCCCCAGGTACAATATTTAAAGGAATATTTGACTTTTTTTTTTTCACTTTATGCATCATTAAAATGACTGCTCCCGGAAAACGTCCGTTTTTAAAACTTCTTTTTGCATTGATACATGTCCCCTGGTGCAGAACCCGGGTTCCCAAACTCTGTTTAGGACAATAACATGGATAATAGTTGTTATAATTAGCACTTTAGAATCCGAACGTTCGCATCCATTGTATTTAATAGGGTTCTTATGTTCGTGCGAACTTTCGGTCCGTTCGCGGGTTCTGGTGCGAACCGAACCCGGGGGTGTTCGGCTCATCACTACTGCTGAACTTTCTGGAAGTGTTTTACTAGAATATCAGAACCGGGCCCTAGTTTTTTATTTGGGTTTTTCTACTTTTTGGAGGAATGAGAGCTGTTTTGTTTTGTTCTCTCTTTCTTCATACATCAGAGACACAGATTTTGGGGTAGAATCAGAGTAAGGATGCAGGAAAAGGGAAGGTTGCCTGGAGGATTTCACCAAGTGTCATTACCGCGGCACTGTCACCAGGTGGCAGTGTTGCGCAACGGCTGTTTGTTTTTTTTACATTTGCATCATCACCTTACTTATTGGAGCGAGTGGGTCCCTCGGCTGATGGACCCATTCATTCCAAATTAACACAAATGTGTTAGGATGTTGTGTTTTTGTTTCCCTTCTGCAGGAGATGCATCTGTCAAGACTGCTGTGCTGAGTGTGGGGTGGTTCTTAGACAGCAGGGATGAGCCGAACACCCCCCTGTTCGGTTCACACCAGAACCTGCGAACAGACAGAATGTTCGCGCAAACTTTAGAACTCTATTAAATACAATGGACTCGAACATTCGAAATCTAAAGTGCTAATTATAAAGGCTAATATGCAAGTTATTGTCCTAAAAAGTGTTTGGGGACCTGGGTCCTGCCCAGGGGACATGTATCAATGCAAAAAAAGGTTTAAAAAATAGACGTTTTTACGGGAGCGGTGATTTTAATAATGCTTAAAATGAAAAAATAAAAGTGAAATATTCCTTTAAATTTCGTACCTGGGGGGTGTGTATGATATGCATGAAAAGTGGCGCATGTTTCCCGTGCTTAGAACTGTCCCTGCACAAAGTGTAATTTTTGAAGGAAAAAAAGTCATTTAAAACTCACTTGCGGCTATTAATAAATTGTCGGCTTTTATCAATACATAGAAAAGTCATTGATAAAAAAAAAAAAAAAAGCGTGGGGGTTCCCCCAAATTCAATTACCAGGCCCTTTAGGTCTGGAATGGACATTAAGGGGAACCCCGCCGCAAATTTTAAAAAAAATGGCGTGGGGTTCCCCCTAAATATCCATACCAGGCCCTTGAGATCTGGCATGGATTTTAAGGGGAACTCCACCCCAAATTAAAAAAAAATGGCGTGGAGTCCCCCCAAAAATCCATACCAGACCCTTATCCGAGCACGTAACCTGGCCGGCCGCAGGGGAAGAGGGGGGACGAGAGAGCGGCCCCCCTCCCTCCTGAACCGTACCAGGCCACATTCCCTCAACATGGGGAGGATGTCCCCATGTTGATGGGGACAAGGGCCTCATCCCCACAACCCTTGTCTGGTGGTTGTGGGGGTCTGCGGGCGGGGGGCTTATCGGAATCTGGAAGACCCCTTTTAAAAGGGGACCCCCAGATCCCGGCCCCCCCCTATGTGAATTGGTAAGGGGTATATTGTACCCCTACCATTTTACGAAGAAAGTGTAACAAAAAAATGTAAAAAAAAACACACAAACACCTTGAAAAAGTCCTTTATTTAAAAAAAAAAAAAAAACATTCCAGCGATGAAATCCAGTGTCCCGCAGCGATCCGATGTCCAGCGCTGTCCGTCATTGGTTTTGCCTGAGCGGACCTGATGGGGAACTTCCTTCTCAGTGTTTTAAATGTATAGACCCGCCCCTTCTAAAGTTCCCCATCAGGTCCGCTCAGCGGACCAGATGCGGAACATGAGAAGGGGCGGGTCTATACTTGTATTACCAAAGTGAGAGAAGTTCCCCATCAGGTCCGCCCCCTCGGTATGTCGGACCCGCCTACGTCATTGGCTTGAGCGGGGAACTTCCTTCACTGTGTAATTTAAATTTACACAGTGAAGGAAGTTCCCCGCTCAGGCCAATGACGTAGGCGGGGTCCGACATACCGAGGGGGCGGACCTGATGGGGAACTTCCTTCACTGCGTAATACATGTATAGAGTCTATAGCAGTGAAGGGGTCTATAGACTCTATACATGTATTACGCAGTGAACGAAGTTCCCCATCAGGTCCACCCCCTCGGTATGTCGGACCCCGCCTATGTCATTGGCCTGAGCGGGAAACTTCCTTCACTGAGTAAATTAAAATTACACAGTGAAGGAAGTTCCCCGCTCAAGCCAATGACGTAGGCGGGTCCGACATACCGAGGGGGCGGACCTGATGGGGAACTTCTCTCACTTTGGTAATACATGTATAGACCCGCCCCTTCTCATGTTCCGCATCTGGCCTGCTGAGCGGACCTGATGGGGAACTTTAGAAGGGGCGGGTCTATACATTTAAAACACTGAGGAGGAAGTTCCCCATCAGTTCCGCTCAGGCAAAACCAATGATGGACGGCTCTGGACATCGGGATCGCCGCGGGACACTGGATTTCATCGCTGGAATGTTTTTTTTTTTTTTTAATAAAGGACTTTTTCAAGGTGTTTGTGTGTTTTTTTTTTACATTTTTTTACGCTTTCTTTGTGAAATGGTAGGGGTACAATGTACCTCTTACCAATTCACATGGGGGGGGGCCGGGATCTGGGGGTCCCCTTTGTTAAAGGGGTCTTCCAGATTCCGATAAGCCCCCCGCCCACAGACCCCCACAACCACCGGGCAAGGGTTGTGGGGATGAGGCCCTTGTCCCCATCAACATGGGGACATCCTCCCCATGTTGAGGGCATGTGGCCTGGTATGGTTCAGGAGGGAGGGGGGCCGCTCTCTCGTCCCCCCCTCTTCCCCTGCGGCCGGCCAGGTTACATGCTCGGATAAGGGTCTGGTATGGATTTTTGGGGGGACTCCACGCCATTTTTTTTTAAATTTGGGGTGGAGTTCCCCTTAAAATCCATGCCAGATCTCAAGGGCCTGGTATGGATATTTAGGGGGAACCCCACGCCATTTTTTTTTAAATTTGCGGCGGGGTTCCCCTTAATATCTATTCCAGACCTAAAGGGCCTGGTAATTGAATTTGGGGGAACCCCCACGCTTTTATTTTTTTTTTATCAATGACTTTTGTATGTATTGCCGGGAGCCGACAATTCATTAATAGCCGCGAGTGAGTTTTAAATGACTTTTTTTCCTTCAAAAATGACACTTTGTGCAGGGACAGTTCTAAGCACGGGAAACAAGCGCCACTTTACATGCATATCATACACACCCCCTAGGTACAAAATTTAAAGGAATATTTCACTTTTATTGTTTCACTTTAAGCATTATTAAAATCACTGCTCCCGAAAAAACGGCCGTTTTAAAAAAAAAAAATTGCATTAATACATGTCCCCTGGGGCAGGACCCGGGTCCCCAAACACTTTTTAGGACAATAACTTGCATATTAGGCTTTATAATTAGCACTTTAGATTTCTCCCATAGACTTTTCGAATTTGCCGCGAACACCCCAATTTGTTCGCTGTTCGGCGAACAGGCGAACAGGCAATGTTCGATTTGAACATGAGTTTGACTCGAACTCGAAGCTCATCCCTATTAGACAGTAATGGGAGGGATTGTGTATGTGTATATGTTCAGATGGTTTTATTGAAACGGTCTTGGCACAATTGGGATTCAAATTTTGAGGGATGGCCTCTGGGGTCAGGCTTATGTTACCACTTTTTGGAAGACATGGGTCTGCACCAGACGCTGGGGACCAGCGTCAAATCACTAAGGGGAGAGTGTAGCGGGGGTCTAAATTTAGGGGGGATACACCTGGGTGGTAGTATGACCCAGGTGTGTGTAAATCATAGAGGATTTGGACCACTTTCAGTCGTGGAGGACTTTGGTGGTGTACTATTCTCCTTGGCCTGGGGTGGCGGTGTTCCCACAGGTCGAGGTAGAATCACTGCCGCAGTGCTGTCCTTTTTGTCCCGTTCCGGCGGTGGTACAGCGAGGGCGGAGAACCTGCTGTGGCATCACGGGAGGAGATAAAGGGGAGAGACGCCCTCGCCACGAGGTCTTCTACATCCGGCGCCCAGGCACCTTAGGCCTGGGTGCGGTCGGTCCGGAGTTCCGGCCCAGGCGCCCATGGCCTGGTTGGAGCAGTGTTGGCGTCCATCTCAGGCACCTTAAGCCTGGGGTAAGGTACTACACCGGAGGCCTGGGGCCCAGTAACTTCGACTGGGCTCCGCAAGGGTGGATGAGTCCGAGGGACCCTGAGGTGGATGGGGCCCATGTCTGAGGTGAGGAGGCCGGAGAGGTTACCCAAGAGTCCGGAACAGCATCAACCCGGTGATGGAGGGGGCCTCTGGTAACTCCCTTGGAGGGACATCTTCCCCCTGACAGGGGCCACAACGCAGCGAAGGTACTCCATTCATGTTCTTCCGAGTCGCTGGTAGAGACTCATAAGTTTCAAGTTCCTCTCTCTAGCCAATGGCTATAGCAACCGCTGGTGAAACCACAGTGGTTTAGTTTATCATTAGGACAGTGCCTCGACCTGCTCACCCCACCGTATTGAACTGTTTATGGATCTCAACTAATTGGCTGACTAAGAACTGTTTATTGTGTGTTACAATAAAAGAAGTGTTGGATCCTTATCGGTGTGTGGAACTCTGGTTGATGGGAGTGAAGGGGAGTGTCAGCACAGCAAGACTTGGTTGTGAATAGAAACACACAGGCCCGAGAAGAATACTTGGTACTGGCCTTCACCTCACCTGCTGCAATGGGGAGGACATGGGCCGTAGCGCATCTCACCCTCACGTACAACATACCCCTAGACAGAGAAGAGGGGGTGAGGCCGCTACATAAGAATACGAGTACAGGCAGGTTTTTTAACTACATGAATTAAGAGACTATAACAGAAGTGTAAAATTACCACGCAACAGGACAAATTTAAATAGCAAGACTAAGCTCTAATTTACTACAGACAAGGAGCACAAGCTGGAGCATTGCTACAAGATATAAGATACTGCAGAGGATACAGGAGTTTAAAAATTGGTCAGCAGGAGGATTTATCTATGGGGATAAGGGGGACAAAGTGAATGTGAATGATATCATATGCTTTTAATCGCAAATTTAAGCTGTTTAGTTTCTAACTTACGGTAAGTTACATAGCTGCAGCCAATACTGTATTTGGACAGTTTGCATCCAGCACATTATCTACTCAGGATATTTTGTCAAGCTGGATGTATTCTTTATTAATCAGCTGTGCTTAAAATTAAACTGTTATTTCTCTATGTAGGGCAAAGCAACAGGTTCGCTTTAATGCAACCCCTCCGCAGCAGCACATACTAACTACAAACTACTACAGCAAAACTGGTATTTATAAAAATGTTTGCTTCTGCTGGGGATTCCTTAATTTATACCAGACCCTTGTAAAAAATCAAATACCAGACCCTTGTAAGGGCTTAGCATAGAATTTGAAGGGAGGCACACAAAAAACAAGAAATAAAGGCATGAGCTCCAACATCCATACTAATTCCTTTTCCAACCATACAGAAAAGGAAGGGGGACGGGAGTCAGCATGCACCCCCTTTGCTACTGAACCATACCATGCCATCCACTTTCAATATGGGGGAATACCTTGGCAAAGCACCGTGTCCACATATAGACGAGGGCCTCTTTCCCACAACCCTGTACTGTTGCTTGTGGGGGTTTAAGGGCAGGTGGGGGGGGGACTTAAAGCGGAGTTCCACCCATTTAAAAGTCAGGAGCTACAAAAAGTGTAGCTGCTGACTTTTAATAATCAGACACTCACCTGTCCTACGGTCCAGCGATGTGGGCGCACAAAGCCCCGGTCCTCTCCCCCTCCTCTCTGCGGCCCCGGCATTGTTACTGTGGGCACCCGGCTGTGGCTTCACAGCCGGGTGCGCACTGCCGGGCAATCTTCTGGGACCTGTGACGTGTCCCAGAACATTGCAGGGAGGGAGGAGGGAGAGGTGATCTTCCTTCCAGTGCCATGGTGCCAGGGAGGAAGTGGGAGCTGGGTGCCCGTAAAAACAGGGTACCCGCTCCTCCCCCAAAAAAATTACATGCCAAATGTGGCATGTCAGGGGGTCACCAGCACTTAAAGCAGAAGTTCCATTTTTGGGTAGATCTCCGCTTTAAGGGGTACTCATTCCCATAACAAACCAGACACCACATGTGTCCTTTCTTGAAAAATAGAAAAATATGTCTCGTGATTATGGATGAGCTCGATGTTCGAGTCGAACATAGGTTCGACTCGAACATCAGCTGTTCACGCGTTCGGCGAACAACGAACGATTTGGGCCGTTCGTGCCAAATTCGAGTGACGCGAACAGCCCACAATACACTGCGCCATCGCAGTGTAATCCCGGCGCTGTGATTGGCCAAGCATGCACCGTGACCCTGCATGCTTGGTCAATCACAGCGCCGGCAGCGAGGAGAGCAATGATTGGCCACAGGCAGGATGCCTGTGGCCAATTATAGCTGAGGGGGTTTAGTACACTCCCCACACTATAAAAGGCCGCCAGCGCGTCGGCCTTGTGTAGTGTGTTCCGGAGCAGGGAAAGTGAAGGATAGGCAGGGACAGTGTCAAATCTTGTCAAATCTATTCTTTGCTAAACCTTGTGTGTAGGGACAGAGAAGGATAGGCAGGGAGAGTGTCAGTGTCATATACTTTGATAAACCTTGTGTGCAGGGAGAGAGAAGGATAGGCAGGGGACAGTGTCAGTGTCATATTCTTTGCTAAACTTTGTGTGCAGGGAGAGAGAAGGATAGGCAGGGAGAGTGTCAGTGTCATATACTTTGATAAACCTTGTGCGCAGGGAGAGAGAAGGATAGGCAGGGGACAGTGTCAGTGTCATTGTTGCTAAGCCTCCTGCACATTATACACCTTAACTTAGCCTGTATTGCTGCTTTTTCCTGGTGTGTTACACCAACAGGATTTTGCGGCACTTACAGCGGGCGGAGTGTACCTCCTGACCATATTACACCTTAACTTAGCCTGTATTGCTGCTTTTTCCTGGTGTGTTACACCAACAGGATTTTGCGGCACTTACAGCGGGCGGAGTGTGCCTCCTGACCATATTACACCTTAACTTAGCCTGTATTGCTGCTTTTTCCTGGTGTGTTACACCAACAGGATTTTGCGTCACTTACAGCGGGCGGAGTGTGCCTCCTGACCATATTACACCTTAACTTAGCCTGTATTGCTGCTTTTTCCTGGTGTGTTACACCAACAGGATTTTGCGGCACTTACAGCGGGCGGAGTGTGCCTCCTGACCATATTACACCTTAACTTAGCCTGTATTGCTGCTTTTTCCTGGTGTGTTACACCAACAGGATTTTGCGGCACTTACAGCGGGCGGAGTGTACCTCCTGACCATATTACACCTTAACTTAGCCTGTATTGCTGCTTTTTCCTGGTGTGTTACACCAACAGGATTTTGCGGCACTTACAGCGGGCGGAGTGTGCCTCCTGACCATATTACACCTTAACTTAGCCTGTATTGCTGCTTTTTCCTGGTGTGTTACACCAACAGGATTTTGCGGCACTTACAGCGGGCGGAGTGTGCCTCCTGACCATATTACACCTTAACTTAGCCTGTATTGCTGCTTTTCCAATTTCCCTGCAGAGGCCATTAGAATGTCTGGAAGGCAAACAAGGAGAGGCAGACAGTCAGGAGCCAATAAAAGAGGGCAAGCAGGCTATGTGTCTAGAGACAACAGTGCTGGTCGTGGACGCGGTGCATCGCCATCAGCACGTGGCCATGGGACACGCTTGTCCTTCTTTTCGGCAGCTGGACGTGTTGAGCCGCATCATGCCGAAGACTTGGTAGAGTGGATGACCAAGCCCTCCTCATCCTCCTCATCCTCTCTCACCCAGGCTCAGGGTACTGGCAAAGCAGCTGCCAAAGCGTCCTCTTCCCTGGTATCAATGTCATCATCAGTCTCTCCTTCCCTAGACCAACCATGTCCTCCTGAGAAGTCCCCCGAACTGTTTGAGCACAGTGTTGGGTACATGCTCCAGGAGGATGCCCAGCGTTTCGAAGGGTCTGATGATGATACCCAGCTAGAGGAAGGCAGTAGCGTGAGAGCAGAGAGAGGGGATGCTCAAGAAGGACACCAATCTGGCAGTCATGTTCCAGCAGCTGCAGCATACTGCCAGATTGGCTCCAGTGATGAGGAGGGAGGGGATGATGAGGTCACTGACTCCACGTGGGTGCCTAATAGGAGAGAGGAGGAGGAGGATGAGGAGGAGGCACATCTCCAACGAGGCAGGATGCCCTCGGGGGGCCAGCGTAAGGGCAGCACACCGACGGAATCACACGCAGAGCTCCGCCTGTGCAGGGCGCTGCCTCTGCCCGTTATTCAAAAAGTTATTTGGTGTGGGCCTTTTTTGAGTCGAGTGCATCAGATCGCACAGCTGCTGTTTGCAACATATGTCTCAAGCGTATATCGCGTGGCCAAAACATCACCCGCTTGGGCACCACATGCTTGACCAGACATATGTTGACCTGCCTGCAGCTCGTTGGCAAGCCTACCTTAAAGACCCACACCAAAGAACAAAGCTGACCTCTTCTTGCACCGCATCAGCTGGGATCTCCAACCCCACTATACCTTCAGTCCTCTCTGAAACCTGCTCTGAGACGAATGAAGGTGTAGAATTAGGTGTGTCACAGCCAAGTACTTGCGGGCACTCTGCTAGCAGTACACCGACGTCCGATTCTAGCAGGCAAATTTCCCTGCCCCAGCTGCTGGACCGTCGAAAGAAGTTCACTCCCAGCCATCCACATGCCCAGCGGTTGAATGCTAGCTTGGCTAAATTGCTAGCGCTTCAACTGCTGCCTTTTCAGTTGGTAGACTCGGCCCCCTTCCGTGAGTTTGTGCAATGTGCGGTTCCTCAGTGGCAGGTTCCCAAACGCCACTTTTTCTCACGGAAGGCGATTCCGGCTCTCTATCGGCATGTGGAAGGCAATGTCTTGGCCTCGCTGGACAGGGCGGTCAGCGGTAAGGTGCATATTACCGCTGACTCATGGTCCAGCAGGCATGGACAGGGACGTTACCTTTCTTTCACGGCCCATTGGGTCACTCTTTTGGCAGCTGGGAAGGATGCAGGACAAGGTGCAGTAGTGTTGGAGGTTGTTCCACCGCACACTTACCCACCCTCCCCCCACTCTCTCTGGGTGTTTTTTTGCAAGTGGTTGGGTTCGGCTTTGTCAGAGCAACAGGCAGGGGTCTCAGGTTTTTGAAGGCGGACATAGTTCAAAAACAGTAGGTGGAGTGTAATGAGTTGGGCCCATATCGGTATGGGTGTACCTTCCCTACTCAGTGACGTCAATAAGGGTCTATCCATCATCAGGCTACATCAGGTGTTATAACTTGTAATAAATTGTCCCTGAGTCGGTGTAACTGGGGGGCTGGGATAGAGGAAAAACGTGTCTTCATTAAAGGGGTTGTATACCTACGTTTTTTTTCACCTTGCAGTGTCCGGCCCCCCGCCCCCCTGTTTTACTTACCTGAGCCTCGAATTTCAGTGGGCACGTCCTTCTCTCCACAGAGTCCCAGCTTTGATTGGATAGATTGAAAGCAGCACAGCCATTGGCTCCTGCTGCTGACAATTAAATCTAATGACGCGAACGCCGGGGGGCAGGGCCGAGTCATACACCCGTTGTCTATGGACGCAGAGTGTATGACTCAGGAGCGCGCCCGCAAGGTAACCCACTCGGGAGAGAGCTTCCCAGAGAGGGTTATCTAATGCTGGGAGGAGTCGCGAGAGCCACTGTGGGACCCCAGAACAGGTGGATCGGGGCCACTCTGTGCAAAACAAACTGCACAGTGGAGGTAAGTATGATATCTTTGTTATTAGGAATAAATAAAAAACGCGAACCACATGAAAAAATCTGTTTTTGTTTATGTAGCACACCCCCGTAGGAGCTGCTGGTTTTATTTTGGGCCTTGCACGTTACCTCAGTATTCGTTGTCTAGGGAAGAAAGTCTGTAGTAACTCCAATGTTCACACAAGATGTAAAACCTTAAGCTGTTAGGTTTTATTTTCCTTTTTGCATAAAACACTTGAAAAATAGTAGAAGGGTGAAGGGAAGGGGTAGGTTCAGGCACACAGTACAGATCACTGGGGAAAACTTCTCAAGTATAAAGTTAGTCACCACTCCTCCCTGAGTGGGTATTGCTCACCCGTATAGGCCCCTCTCACCTAGCCTATCAGCCGGAATGATGCACGAACTGTGATCAGGTCTAGGGATGAGCTTCGAGTTCGAGTCGAACTCGTGTTCGACTCGAACATTGCCTGTTCGTCCATTCGCCGAACAGCGAACAATTTGGGGTGTTCACGGCAAATTCAAAAAGTCTATGGGAGAAATCTAAAGTGCTAATTTTAAAGGCTTATATGCAAGTTATTGTCATAAAAAGTGTTTGGGGACCCGGGTCCTGCCCCAGGGGACATGTATTAATGCAAAAAAAGTTTTAAAAACTGCAGTTTTTTCGGGAGCAGCGATTTTAATAATGCTTAAAGTAAAACAATAAAAGTGAAATATTTCTTTAAATTTTGTACCTAGGGTGTGTATATAGTATGCCTGTAAAGTCGCGCTTGTTTCCCGTGCTTAGAACTGTCCCTGCACAAGGTGTCATTTCAGAAGGAAAAAAAGTCATTTAAAACTCACTCGCGGCGGCTATAATGAATTGTCGGCTCCCGGCAATATAGAGATAAGTCATTGATAAAAATAAATAAAAAATGCGTGGGGGTCCCCCCAAATTCAATTACCAGGCCCTTCAGGTCTGGTATGGATATTAAGGGGACCCCTGCCGCAAATTAAAAAAAAATGCTTGGGGTTCCCCCAAATATCCATACCAGGCCCTTCAGGTCTGGTATGGATTTTAAGGGGAACTCCACCCCAATTTTTTTTAAAAATGGTGTGGAATTCCCCCAAAAATCCATACCAGACCCTTTATCCGAGCACGCAACCTGGCAGGCCGCAGGAAAAGAGAGAGCCCCCTTCCTCTACTGAACCATATCAGGCCACATGCCCTCACCTTGGGGAGGATGTCCCCATGTTGATGGGGACAAGGGCCTCATCCCCACAACCCTTGCCCGGTGGTTGTGGGGGTCTGCGGGCAGGGGGCTTATCGGAATCTGGAAGACCCCTTTAACAAAGGGGACCCCCAGATCCCGCCCCCCCCCTATGTGAATTGGTAATGGGGTACATTGTACCCCTACCATTTCACGAAGAAAGTGTAAAAAAAATGTAAAAAAAAACACACAGACACCTTGGAAAAGTCCTTTATTAAAAATAAAAAAATAAAAAAACATTCCAGCGATGAAATCCAGTGTCCTGCGGCAATCCGATGTCCAGCGCTGTCCACACGAAACGTCATTGGCTGAGCCTGAGCGGACCTGATGGGGAACTTCCTCCGCAGTGTATTAAATGAATAGACCCGCCCCTTCTAAAGTTCCCCATCAGGTCCGCTCAGCCAATGACTTAGGTGTAAGGCTAAGCGGACCAGATGCGGAACGTGAGAAGGGGCGGGTCTATTCATTTATTACACTGCGGAGGCAGTTCCCCATCAGGTCTGCTCTGCCAATGACGTAGGCGGGGTCTGACATATGTGGGGGCAGACCTGATGGGGAACTTCCTCCACAGTGTAATAAATGAATAGACCCGCCCCTTCTCACGTTCCGCATCTGGTCCGCTTAGCCTTACACCTACGTCATTGGCTGAGCAGACCTGATGGCAACGCTGTATCCTGGCCTAGGCCAACAAGGCCCAGGCCTAGGGCAGCACTTTGCAGGGGGGCAGCACGGAAAGAGTCCCCGACGGCTTGCGCTACACTGTTAGTGTAGCGCCAGTCTTATGGGGCGGACTATGCTGAGAGGCAATTTAGTCTAGCGCCCCCATAAAGCGGCCGCAATGCTTCCAGTAGCGGGTGGTCGGCATTCCGCAACTGTGGGGGGGGGGGGGGGCGCTGCTTCTAATTTTGACTGTCCTAGCATCCTGGACCACAAACCGTCCTTACTGGGCTATATTTTTTCTGCTGCACCATTGGCATGGTTATATGTTCTTAGTCCTCTCCATAAAATTATCAGAAATGTGTGCTTAAAGTAGAACTATAGGCAACACTTTTTGTTTTAATTTTGGATAGAGTAATGGAGAGGTATAGCCCCTGTCAGTTTATTTCCTACCATCCCTGTCCCATTGCAGAAATTTCCCTTCACTTCCTGCATCATAACTAGTGATGAGCCGAACACCCCCGGGTTCGGTTCGCACCAGAACCCGCGAACGGACCGAAAGTTCGTACGAACATTAGAACCCTATTAAATACAATGGATGCGAACGTTCGAATTCTAAAGTGCTAATTATAACAACTATTATGCATGTTATTGTCCTAAAAAGGGTTTGGGAACCCGGGTTGTGCACCAGGGGACATGTATCAATGCAAAAAGAAGTTTTAAAAACGGTCGTTTTTCGGGAGCAGTCATTTTAATGATGCATAAAGTGAAAAAAAAAAAGTCAAATATTCCTTTAAATATCGTACCTGGGGGGTGTCTAAAGTATGCCTGTGAAGTGCCACGTGTTTCCCGTATTTAGAACTGTCCCTGCACAAAATGACACTTCTAAAGGAAAAAAAAGCCATTTAAAACTGCTTGCGGCTTTAATGTAATGTCTGGTCCCGGTAATATGGATGAAAATCTTTAAGAAAAATGGCATAGCTACCCCATGACCCCCCCCCCCCCCCCTACCCAGCCCATTACCAGCCCCTTTGGGTCTTGTATGGATATTAAGGGGAACCCCGCACATAAAATAAAAAAGGCCCTATATACTCTGAACAGCCGTATACAGGCGGTGCATACAAGACAGGGACTGTAGGTTTGTTCTTATGTAGAATCTGTTTGTAATTTTGAACAGGTACATTGTTGAAGTGTAGCTCCAGCCCAAAAATCTATTTTTAAACTTTTTGGAAAACATAGGTAAGGGTTATCACCCCTGTAACATTTGTTTTGCTGTCTGTGCCCCTGTTCAGAACATTTCACCTCACTTTCCGTCCCAATGACAACTGTTTTTGAAATGTGGTGTTTTTCTTGAAACAAGGATTGCTGATAAAGCATCAGTACAGAGGAGACACCTTTCTCCCATATTTATTCATACAGGAGAGAATTTTCCTTCCTAGTGGTAGATTTCCTCTCACTTCCTGTTGTCTTCTTGCGTTTGCAAGTAGGAGTCGTTTGTAAGTTGGATGTTTGAAAGTAGGGACCTGCCGTATATACTCTGCAGAAATAGGCCCCTTAGTTGTTGGTGTTGGCACAACACTGTAAGCACTCACAGTTACTCTTGGTTGGTGCTGGAACGCCCTGCTGTCAACTATTATATCAGGAATTTTAATTACATATAATTGTTGAACAGTGGTAGTAAAAATTGGGCCTTTGATGGTGGTGCTGGTGCCACAACACTGTAAGCCCTGACAGTTACTCTTGGTGGGTGCAGCAATGGGCCCTGCTGTGAATTATTAGATCAAGAATTGTAATTGCATGCCCCTGTTGAACAGGGGCTGAAAAATTGGGCCTTTCGTGGTGGTGGTGGTGGCGGTGGTGTTGCCACAACACTGTAAGCCCTCAGAGTTACTCTTGGTGGGTGCAGGAATGGGCCCTGCTGTGAATTATTAGATCAAGAATTGTAATTGCATGCCCCTGTTGAACAGGGGCTGAAAAATTGGGCCTTTCGTGGTGGTGGTGGTGTTGCCACAACACTGTAAGCCCTCAGAGTTACTCTTGGTGGGTGCAGGAATGGGCCCTGCTGTGAATTATTAGATCAAGAATTGTAATTACATGCCCCTTTTGAACAGGGGCTGAAAAATTGGGCCTTTCGTGGTGGTGGTGGTGGTGGCGTTGCCACAACACTGTAAGCCCTCAGAGTTACTCTTGGTGGGTGCAGCAATGGGCCCTGCTGTGAATTATTAGATCAAGAATTGTAATTACATGCCCCTTTTGAACAGGGGCTGAAAAATTGGGCCTTTCGTGGTGGTGGTGGTGGTGGTGGTGGTGGTGGTGGCGTTGCCACAACACTGTAAGCCCTCAGAGTTACTCTTGGTGGGTGCAGCAATGGGCCCTGCTGTGAATTATTAGATCAAGAATTGTAATTGCATGCCCCTGTTGAACAGGGGCTGAAAAATTGGGCCTTTCGTGGTGGTGGTGGTGGTGGTGGTGTTGCCACAACACTGTAAGCCCTCAGAGTTACTCTTGGTGGGTGCAGCAATGGGCCCTGCTGTGAATTATTAGATCAAGAATTGTAATTACATGCTCCTTTTGAACAGGGCTGAAAAATTGGGCCTTTCGTGGTGGTGGTGGTGGTGGCGTTGCCACAACACTGTAAGCCCTCAGAGTTACTCTTGGTGGGTGCAGCAATGGGCCCTGCTGTGAATTATTAGATCAAGAATTGTAATTGCATGCCCCTGTTGAACAGGGGCTGAAAAATTGGGCCTTAGGCACTGGTGGCACAACACTACAACCCCTCACAGATACTGTACTTGGAGCACAGCAATGAGCCCTGTTGCAAAGTATTGCTTCAAAAATTGTAATGACACGCCCCTGTTAAACAGGGGCTGAAAAATTGGGCCTTAGGCACTGGTGCCACAACACTCCAACCCCTCACAGATACTGTACTTGGAGCACAGCAATGAGCCCTATGGCAAATTATTGCTAAAAAAATTGTAATTACACGCCCCTGTAAAACAGGGGCTGAAAAATTGGGCCTTAGCCACTGGTGGCGGCACCCATAAACAAAAATGATCTTCCAAGCTATCATCATCAATCGTATCATTGAGGACTCGGAGGAGGAGGATAGCCAGTCAACATAACAGCACAGGCACTCAGCATCAGCATCAGTCTTGAAGGGATGTGACATGTTAAAATCAATTAGTCTGTTATATCAGCATCAGGTGTGTGGTAGCTGGTGGTGATCCAAGACTGGTTCATCTTGATGAAAGTCAGTCGATCAACCGAGTCGGTGGACAGGCGCACCCTGTGATCCGTGACAAATCCTCCAGCAGCACTGAATGTGCGTTCCGAAAGAACGCTGGATGCAGGACAGGCCAGTAGCTCAATTGCATACTGTGCAAGCTCTGGCCAGTGATCCATCCTCAAGACCCAGTAAGCCAGAGGATTTTCGGTGGGGAAGGTGTCCAAGTCTGACCTTGCCCCTAGATATTCCTGCACCATGTTTATCAGACGCTGGCGATGGTTGCTGGAACCGATCATACTTTGGGGCTGCGGACTAAAGAATTGTCTGAACGCATCGGTCAGACGGCCACCTTCCCCACCGCTCCTTCTTTGACTGGCCGAAGCCTCAGCAACTCGTTGTCCAGGACCAGGAGTTTGTAACCTCCCAGTCTCTGGGAACGCATTGCACAGACCTTTCTGCAAGGCCTCCCGGAGTTGTCTCATCCTCTGCTCCCTCTGCGACGGTAACATTAGGTCCGCAACCTTACCCTTGTACCGTGGATCAAGGAGAGTGGCCAGCCAGTAATGGTCCCTCTCCTTGATCCGAAGAATACGAGGATCCTTCCGCAGACTTTGCAGGATCAGGGAGGCCATGCAGCGTAGGTTTGCTGAGGCATTCGCTCCGGAGTCCTCTGGGTCACTAAGGACGACATGATCCGCAGCCACCTCCTCCCAGCCACGTACAAGTCCACTGGTTTCTTGGGACTGTAAATCATCCCTAAAAGACTGCTGCTGATGATGCTGAGTGCCAGCCTCCACCTCCATGCTGACACAATCCTCCTCCTCCTCCTCCTCCTCCTCTTCCTGTGCGATGGGTGGGACAGAAGGAACACTGTCTGGGTAAAGGGGGCCTTGAGAGGCAAGGAAGTCCTCCTCTTCCTGCCTCTGTTCTGCCTCAAGTGCCCTGTCCATTATTCCACGCAGCGTGTGCTCCAACAGGTGGACAAGAGGTACAGTGTCACTGATGCATGCACTGTCACTGCTCACCATCCTCGTGGCCTCCTCAAATGGTGCCAGGACAGTGCATGCATCCCTGATCATGCCCCACTGGCGTGGAGAAAAAAAACCAAGCTCCCCTGACCCTGTCCTGGTGCCGTAGTCGCACAGGTACTCATTGATGGCCCTCTGCTGCGTGTGCAGCCGCTGCAGCATGGCCAACGTTGAGTTCCACCTGGTGGGCATGTCACATATAAGGCGGTTCTTGGGCAGGTTCAACTCCTTTTGCAGCTCAGCCAGGCGAGCACTGGCATTATAAGATCTGCGGAAATGCACACAGACTTTCCTGGCCTGCCTCAGGACATCCTGTAAGCCCGGGTACCTGCCCAAGAACCGCTGCACCACCAGATTAAGGACGTGAGCCACACAGGGCACATGGGTCAGTTGTCCCTGTCGGAGGGCGGAGAGGAGGTTGGTGCCATTGTCGCAAACCACCATTCCTGGCTTAAGCTGGCGTGGCGTCAACCACCTCTCGGCCTGGCCCTGCAGAGCAGACAGGACCTCTGCCCCAGTGTGGCTTCTGTCCCCCAAACACACCAGCGCAAGCACGGCATGGCATCTTTTTGCCTGCGTACTTGCGTAGCCCCTTGAATGCCTACGGAGCACTGCTGGTTCCGAGGACAAACCACAGGAAGAGGCCATGGAGGAAGAAGAAGAGGAGGGGGTGGAGGAGAGAGGTGTGTCACAACCAGTAGTAGCATTTTGGAGGCGTGGCGGTGGAACAACCTCCAACACTACTGCACCTTGTCCTGCATCCTTCCCAGCTGCCAAAAGAGTGACCCAATGGGCCGTGAAAGAAAGGTAACGTCCCTGTCCATGCCTGCTGGACCATGAGTCAGCGGTAATATGCACCTTACCGCTGACCGCCCTGTCCAGCGAGGCCAAGACATTGCCTTCCACATGCCGGTAGAGAGCCGGAATAGCCTTCCGTGAGAAAAAGTGGCGTTTGGGAACCTGCCACTGAGGAACCGCACATTGCACAAACTCACGGAAGGGGGCCGAGTCTACCAACTGAAAAGGCAGCAGTTGAAGCGCTAGCAATTTAGCCAAGCTAGCATTCAACCGCTGGGCATGTGGATGGCTGGGAGTGAACTTCTTTCGACGGTCCAGCAGCTGGGGCAGGGAAATTTCCCTGCTATAATCGGACGTCGGTGTACTGCTAGCAGAGTGGCCGCAAGTACTTGGCTGTGACACACCTAATTCTACACCTTCATTCCTCTCAGTGCATGTTTCAGAGAGGACTGAAGTTATAGTGGGGTTGGAGATCCCAGCTGATGCGGTGCAAGGAGAGGTCCGCTTTGTTCTTTGGTGTGGGTCTTTGAGGTAGGCTTGCCAACGAGCTGCATGGCAGGTCAACATATGTCTGGTCAGGCATGTGGTACCCAAGCGGCTGATGTTTTGGCCACGCGATATACGCTTGAGACATATGTTGCAAACAGCAGCTGTGCGATCTGATGCACTAGCCTCAAAAAAGGCCCACACCAAAGAACTTTTTGAATGACGGGCAGAGGCAGCGCCCTGCACAGGCGGAGCTCTGCGGTGTGATTCCGTCGGTGTACTGCCCTTACGCTGGCCACCAAAGGGCATCCTGCCTCGTTGGAGATGTGCCTCCTCCTCATCCTCCTCCTCCTCCTCTCTCCTATTAGGCACCCACGTGGAGTCAGTGACCTCATCATCCCCTCCCTCCTCATCACTGGAGCCAATCTGGCAGTATGCTGCAGCTGCTGGAACATGACTGCCAGATTGGTGTCCTTCTTGAGCATCCCCTCTGTCTGCTCTCACGCTACTGCCTTCCTGTAGCTGGGTTTCATCATCAGACCCTTCGAAACGCTGGGCATCCTCCTGGAGCATGTACCCAACATTGTGCTCAAACAGTTCGGGGGACTCCTCAGGAGGAGGACATGGTGGGTCTAGGGAAGGAGTGACTGATGATGAGTCTGACATTGATACCAGGGAAGAGGACGCTTTGGCAGCTGCTTTTCCATTACCCTGAGCCTGGGTGAGAGAGGATGAGGAGGAGGAGGAGGGCTTGGTCATCCACTCTACCAAGTCTTCGGCATGATGTGGCTCAACATGTCCAGCTGCCGAAAAGAAGGACAAGCGTGTCCCATGGCCATGTGCTGATGACAATGCACCGCGTCCACGACCAGCACTGTTGCCCCCAGACACAGAGCCTGCTTGCCCTCTTTTATTGCCTCCTGACTGTCTGCCTCTCCTTGTTTGCCTTCCAGACATTCTAATAGATGGCCTGCAGGGAGATGGGAATAAAGCAATAAGGGCTACCTTCAGGTGTCCTTCTCTGTCCCTTTACTTAAGGATTTCTAAATATGGTTGAGGATGATTGCTTTTGCACAGAATAGCACAACGACAATTTCCCTGACTGTCCAAAAAAACAAGGATTTCAAAGATGGTTGATGAGGAATGCTTTAGCACACTATAGCACAAGGAGAATTTCCCTCACTGTCCTTCCCTGTCCCTAGAAACAAGGATTATCACAGTGAAAGAAACTGACACTCTTCCTACCTATAGTTTTCTGTCCCTAGAAAAAATGTTTTTTTAAAGCACACTATAGCACAAGGAGAATTTCCCTCACTTTCCTTCCCTGTCCCTAGAAACAAGGATTATCACAGTGAAAGAAACTGACACTCTTCCTACCTATAGTTTTCTGTCCCTAGAAAAAATGTTTTTTTAAAGCACACTATAGCACAAGGAGAATTTCCCTCACTTTCCTTCTTTGTCCCTAGAAACAAGGATTATCACAGTGAAAGAAACTGACACTCTTCCTTCCTATAGTTTTCTGTCCCTAGAAAAAATGTTTTTTTAAAGCACACTATAGCACAAGGAGAATTCCCTCACTGTCCTTCCCTGTCCCTAGAAACAAGGATTCGCACAGTAAAACACACTGACACTCTCCCTACCTATAGTTTTCTGTCCCTAGAAAAAATGTTTTTTTAAAGCACACTATAGCACAAGGAGAATTCCCTCACTGTCCTTCCCTGTCCCTAGAAACAAGGATTCGCACAGTAAAACACACTGACACTCTCCCTACCTATAGTTTTCTGTCCCTAGAAAAAAATGTTTTTTTAAAGCACACTATAGCACAAGGAGAATTTCCCTCACTTTCCTTCTTTGTCCCTAGAAACAAGGATTATCACAGTGAAAGAAACTGACACTCTTCCTACCTATAGTTTTCTGTCCCTAGAAAAATTATTTTTTTAAAGCACACTATAGCACAAGGAGAATTCCCTCACTGTCCTTCCCTGTCCCTAGAAACAAGGATTCGCACAGTAAAACACACTGACACTCTCCCTACCTATAGTTTTCTGTCCCTAGAAAAAATGTTTTTTTAAAGCACACTATAGCACAAGGAGAATTCCCTCACTGTCCTTCCCTGTCCCTAGAAACAAGGATTCGCACAGTAAAACACACTGACACTCTCCCTACCTATAGTTTTCTGTCCCTAGAAAAAATTTTTTTTAAAGCACACTATAGCACAAGGAGAATTCCCTCACTGTCCTTCCCTGTCCCTAGAAACAAGGATTCGCACAGTAAAACACACTGACACTCTCCCTACCTATAGTTTTCTGTCCCTAGAATTTTTTTTTTTTTAAAGCACACTATAGCACAAGGAGAATTTCCCTCACTTTCCTTCCCTGTCCCTAGAAACAAGGATTATCACAGTGAAAGAAACTGACACTCTTCCTACCTATAGTTTTCTGTCCCTAGAAAAAATGTTTTTTTAAAGCACACTATAGCACAAGGAGAATTTCCCTCACTTTCCTTCTTTGTCCCTAGAAACAAGGATTATCACAGTGAAAGAAACTGACACTCTTCCTTCCTATAGTTTTCTGTCCCTAGAAAAAATGTTTTTTTAAAGCACACTATAGCACAAGGAGAATTCCCTCACTGTCCTTCCCTGTCCCTAGAAACAAGGATTCGCACAGTAAAACACACTGACACTCTCCCTACCTATAGTTTTCTGTCCCTAGAAAAAATGTTTTTTTAAAGCACACTATAGCACAAGGAGAATTCCCTCACTGTCCTTCCCTGTCCCTAGAAACAAGGATTCGCACAGTAAAAGACACTGACACTCTCCCTACCTATAGTTTTCTGTCCCTAGAAAAAATGTTTTTTTAAAGCACACTATAGCACAAGGAGAATTTCCCTCACTTTCCTTCTTTGTCCCTAGAAACAAGGATTATCACAGTGAAAGAAACTGACACTCTTCCTACCTATAGTTTTCTGTCCCTAGAAAAAATGTTTTTTTAAAGCACACTATAGCACAAGGAGAATTCCCTCACTGTCCTTCCCTGTCCCTAGAAACAAGGATTCGCACAGTAAAACACACTGACACTCTCCCTACCTATAGTTTTCTGTCCCTAGAAAAAATGTTTTTTTAAAGCACACTATAGCACAAGGAGAATTCCCTCACTGTCCTTCCCTGTCCCTAGAAACAAGGATTCGCACAGTAAAACACACTGACACTCTCCCTACCTATAGTTTTCTGTCCCTAGAAAAAATGTTTTTTTAAAGCACACTATAGCACAAGGAGAATTCCCTCACTGTCCTTCCCTGTCCCTAGAAACAAGGATTCGCACAGTAAAACACACTGACACTCTCCCTACCTATAGTTTTCTGTCCCTAGAAAAAATGTTTTTTTAAAGCACACTATAGCACAAGGAGAATTCCCTCACTGTCCTTCCCTGTCCCTAGAAACAAGGATTCGCACAGTAAAACACACTGACACTCTCCCTACCTATAGTTTTCTGTCCCTAGAAAAAATGTTTTTTTAAAGCACACTATAGCACAAGGAGAATTTCCCTCACTTTCCTTCTTTTTCCCTAGAAACAAGGATTATCACAGTGAAAGAAACTGACACTCTTCCTACCTATAGTTTTCTGTCCCTTGAAAAAATGTTTTTTTAAAGCACACTATAGCACAAGGAGAATTCCCTCACTGTCCTTACCTGTCCCTAGAAACAAGGATTCGCACAGTAAAACACACTGACACTCTCCCTACCTATAGTTTTCTGTCCCTAGAAAAAATGTTTTTTTAAAGCACACTATAGCACAAGGAGAATTTCCCTCACTTTCCTTCCCTGTCCCTAGAAACAAGGATTATCACAGTGAAAGAAACTGACACTCTTCCTACCTATAGTTTTCTGTCCCTAGAAAAAATGTTTTTTTAAAGCACACTATAGCACAAGGAGAATTCCCTCACTGTCCTTTCCTGTCCCTAGAAACAAGGATTCGCACAGTAAAACACACTGACACTCTCCCTACCTATAGTTTTCTGTCCCTAGAAAAAATGTTTTTTTAAAGCACACTATAGCACAAGGAGAATTTCCCTCACTTTCCTTCTTTGTCCCTAGAAACAAGGATTATCACAGTGAAAGAAACTGACACTCTTCCTACCTATAGTTTTCTGTCCCTTGAAAAAATGTTTTTTTAAAGCACACTATAGCACAAGGAGAATTCCCTCACTGTCCTTCCCTGTCCCTAGAAACAAGGATTCGCACAGTAAAACACACTGACACTCTCCCTACCTATAGTTTTCTGTCCCTAGAAAAATTTTTTTTTAAAGCACACTATAGCACAAGGAGAATTTCCCTCACTTTCCTTCTTTGTCCCTAGAAACAAGGATTATCACAGTGAAAGAAACTGACACTCTTCCTACCTATAGTTTTCTGTCCCTAGAAAAAATGTTTTTTTAAAGCACACTATAGCACAAGGAGAATTCCCTCACTGTCCTTCCCTGTCCCTAGAAACAAGGATTCGCACAGTAAAACACACTGACACTCTCCCTACCTATAGTTTTCTGTCCCTAGAAAAAATGTTTTTTTAAAGCACACCAGAGCACAAGGAGAATTCCCTCACTGTCCTTCCCTGTCCCTAGAAACAAGGATTCGCACAGTAAAACACACTGACACTCTCCCTACCTATAGTTTTCTGTCCCTAGAAAAAATGTTTTTTTAAAGCACACTATAGCACAAGGAGAATTCCCTCACTGTCCTTCCCTGTCCCTAGAAACAAGGATTCGCACAGTAAAACACACTGACACTCTCCCTACCTATCCTTCTCTTTCCCTAAACTAAAGGAATCCAGGTTAAGCAAGAAAAAAATAAATGTCACTGTCCCTGCCTATGCTTCTCTTTCCCTGCTCCGGAACACACTACACTAGGCCGCCGTGCTGGCGGCCTTTTATAGTGTGGGGCGTGTACTAAACACCCTCAGCAATAATTGGCCACAGGCATCCTGCCTGTGGCCAATCATTGCTCTCCTCGCTGCCGGCGCTGTGATTGGCCAAGCATGCGGGGTCACAGTGCATGCTTGGCCAATCACAGCGCCTGGATGACACTGCGATGGCGTAGTGCATTGTGGGCCGTTCGCGTCACTCGAATTTGGCGCGAACGGCCCAAATCGTTCGATCTTCGTCGAACGATCGAACAGCCGATGTTCGAGTCGAACCTATGTTCGACTCGAACACGAAGCTCATCCCTAATCATAACCAAACAGGAAGTGAGAGGAAATCTATACAAATTAAGGGAATTCATTGCCCCCCCCCAGGCCCTCAAAACTAGTGTCCCCACTCAAAAATTTCAGGGCGGATCTTAAACAGCAAGGGGTGTGGCCTTGACAGAAAGGGTTGGGTCATATTTAAATTAGGAGCGCACGAGTTTAGTCAGGCCTAGGGCAGCACAAAACCTAAATACACTACTGCCTGATGGGGAACTTTAGAAGGGGCGGGTCTATTAATTTAATACACTGCGGAGGAAGTTCCCCATCAGGTCCGCTCAGGCTCAGCCAATGACGTTTTGTGTGGACAGCGCTGGACATCAGATCGCCGCGGGACACTGGATTTCATTGCTGGAATGTTTTTTTTTTTTTTTTTAATAAAGGACTTTTCCAAGGTGTCTGTGTTTTTTTTTTTTTTTTTTTTACACTTTCTTTGTGAAATGGTAGGGGTACAATGTACCCCTTACCAATTCACATAGGGGGGGGGCGGGATCTGGGGGTCCCCTTTGTTAAAGGGGTCTTCCAGATTTCGATAAGCCCCCTACCCACAGACCCCCACAACCAACGGGCAAGGGTTGTGGGGATGAGGCCCTTGTCCCCATCAGCATGGGGACATCCTCCCCATGTTGAGGGCATGTGGCCTGGTATGGTTTAGGAGGGGGGGCGCTCTCTCGTCCCCCCCTCTTTTCCTGTGGCCTGCCAGGTTGCATGCTCGGATAAAGGGTCTGGTATGAATTTTTGGGGGAACTCCACGCCATTTTTTTTTAAATTTGGGGTGGAGTACCCCTTAAAATCCATACCAGACCTGAAGGGCCTGGTATGGATATTTGGGGGAACCCTGCAAATTTTTTTTTTACATTTGCGGCAGGGCTCCCCTTAATATCCATACCAGACCTGAAGGGCCTGGTAATTGAATTTGGGGGGACCCCCACACATTTTTTTTTTTTTTTCCACCAATGACTTTTCTATGTATTGCTGGGAGCCAACAATTCATTATAGCGAGTGAGTTTTAAATGACTTTTTTTCCTTCAGAAATGACACTTTGTGCAGGGACAGTTCTAAGCACGGGAAACAAGCGCGACTTTACAGGCATACTATACACACACCCTAGGTATGAAATTTAAAGGAATATTTCACTTTTATTGTTTCACTTTAAGCATTATTAAAATCACTGCTCCCGAAAAAACTGCAGTTTTTAAAACTTTTTTTTGCATTGATACATGTCTCCTGGGGCAGGACCCGGGCCCCCAAACACTTTTTAGGACAATAACTTGCATATTAGCCTTTATAATTAGCACTTTTGATTTCGAACATTCGAGTCCATTGTATTTAATAGGTTTTAAAGTTTGCGCGAACATTCTGGCTGTTCGCGGGTTCTGGTGCGAACCAAACAGGGGGGTGTTCGGCTCATCCCTAATCAGGACCAGTCTCTGCCACAGACCGGTTGTGGACAAAATTGGATAATCCGGGATCCTCTGCCACAGGACTTAACACCCAGACTTCCAGCCAAACAGTCAAGAGCTTTTAAAGTGGAGTTTCACCCAGAATTATTTTTTTACACTAAAAATCCTAAAAAAAAATAGAAAAAAATAAATAGCAAAAAATAATTTTTTTATACTCACCCGAAATACCCGTTGCTATGCGGAAGTCCGTAATCTGCCTCTTCTGGACCGCGGTCTGTTTTTTTCTCCATCCTCTTCTAGTGAATGGGGCATGCTGCTTTCTGGGAACTGTGTGCATTCACAAGTCGGCACGAGACTCGCGCATGCGCAGTAGGAAACGGGCAGTGAAGCAGTAAGGCTTCACTGCCTGTTTCCCATAGTGTGGATGGCGGCGCGGGACCTGCACCGATCGAGGGATTGGCATCAGGGGAGCCATCAGCGTGGGAGAGTAGGACAGGTAAGTGTCCTTATTAAAAGTCAGCAGCTACAGTGTAAGTAGCTGCTGACTTTTAAAAAAAAAAATCGCGGGTGGAGCTCCGCTTTAAGCCAACCCGGCAGACTGTAAGGTGAACTTTTCTTGCGGTGCTTCCTCCAATAGAATTACCAGGCCTTCCTCAAGACACCAGCCTTCCGCTCGGTCTTTTCCAGGACAGGTCCTCCCCTGGTTTCCTCCATTGAGTGGCTTCCTCCCTCAGGACGGACAGCACAGGATCACCTTCAAAGGGTAGGCCCCAGTCAGCATAACTGGGCCTACTTGGTAGAGTTGCAGCCTCAGACCAACATGGTTCCGAGGCTGAAATTACACAATACTCTCCTCGTGCCAGGAGGGCCACGAGGGGGGCCGTGAGGGGAAGAAGGACCCCACAAAATGGTGTCTGCCCCCAAGTACCCTTCCCCAGCATGCTCAGCGGGTAGACCACGCCCACTGAACTGTTCCCGGGGGAAGGTACCCAATGCACTCTGGCCTGTCACTCTTCCACATTGGCCTGAGGTGGTAACGCCACCTACAGGCAAACAGTGGGAAGTTTTTCCAACACAGCCATAGCCGGAACAGAGGCTAATTTAGCATAATTATATACAGAGTCTGAGCCAACTACCAGCTCAGACACCCACTAGATTTGGCATAGCGCCCAGTCATTGGGAGCAGGGCGCTACATTTACATGGAATGGAATTATAAAAGCTTTTTGGTTATTTATGGTTGGTAATAAAAGGCTGCTCTGGCCATTTAAATCTAAGATGTGTGGTTGTGTCATTGTTAAGGTAGACTAGTGGCATATGGATAATGGAGGTAAGGTCATGGCAGCCGCAACATCAGCAATACGTCAGTCAAGACAATGCTGTGTAAATTCTGTCTGGACCGTACACAGGGCTTAAGCCTCGTACACACGGTCGGACTTCCATCTGACTTTTCCGTGGATTTTTGTCCGAACGGAGTTGGCCGGGAACACCCATAGCATACACACCACAGGACTTTTCTGCAAACTTTCCCAAAACTTTTTGCAACATCACATGGTTTTTCTGCTCTTTTCTGATCTTTACCGCCACCCTTTGGTCAACTTCTGCTATTGTTGGTTGATTTTAACATTAGTTGTTTTGTCCATCGGACAAAAGTCCTATGGTTTTCTGTACACACGGTCGGACTTTGCTCCATCAGACTTTTGTTGGGCAAAAGTTTGTCCGTTTGCAGACCCAACTTTTGCCCGATGAAAACAAAACCAAACGAAAAAAAGTTTGTCCGATGGAGCGTACACACGGTCGGATTGTTGGTCCAACTTGCTTAAAACTAAGTTTGTTTGGCAAAAGTCCGACCGTGTGTACGGGGCTTTACTCTCTACCCACCACCAAGTAACACTTCTAGGATAATTACAAACCACCACAGCTGCCACATGGCAGTAACATGTTCTTCCCTAATTTGGAAGTATCTCTTATTAGAGCTGCAGGGGAGAAATAGAAATCTGGGAATATTCTGCTAGGGAGGGGGACATAAAAGCAAACCATACATGGCCTTGCTGGGCAAAGCACAGGTTTGCTTTAAAGATTACACAATTCCACATGGCCGGATGTTCAAAATAAAGATAACTTTATCTTATTCACTAAGCTCAGTGAAAAGTCTACAGTCTCAGTCTCAAATGAAAGTAACCAGTGAAAACAATCCAACAGTGTCACCTAAAACAAATGAAGGTAATGGTGATAAACAAATGCAATAAGCCACCACTGTGATATCAGTGTCCGTGACCGTGAGTGAAGAATATCTTGCCTATAAGCCGGTATCATAAAGGTATATGTGGCATGACAAACTACAGTCCAAAGGATCAAAGGGAATACGTAGGTACTGTGCTAGCACGCAAACACCTTCAGTGTCCCTCCACCTTCACCCATATGTGCTCACCTTCACTCTGAAGCTAATACAGATCACCATGCGCCTTCCCTTTTAGGGGTATGTACAGTATCTCACAAAAGTAAGTACACCCCTCTCATTTTTGTAAATATTTTATTATATCTTTTCATGTGACAACACTGAAGAAAGGACACTTTGCTACAATGTAAAGTAGTGAGTGTACAGCTTGTATAACAGTGTAAATTTGCTGTCCCCTCAAAATAACTCAACATACAGCCAATAATGTCTAAACCGCTGGCAACAAAAGTGAGTACACCCCTAAGTGAAAATGTCCAAATTGGGCCCCAAAGTGTCAACATTTTGAGTGGCCACCATTATTTTCCAGCACTGTCTTAACCCTCTTGTGCATGGAGTTCACCAGAGCTTCACAGGTTGCCCTGGAGTCCTCTTCCACTCCTCCATGATGACATCACAGAGCTGATGGATGTTAGAGACCTTTGCGCTCCTCCACCTTCCGTTTGAGGATGCCCCACAGATGCTCAAGAGGGTTTAGGTCTGGAGACATGCTTGGCCAGTCCATCACCTTTACCCTCAGCTTCTTTAGCAAAGCAGTGGACGTCTTGGAGGTGTGTTTAGGGTCGTTATGTTGGAATACTGCCCTGTGGCCCAGTCTCCAAATAGAGGGGATCATGCTCTTCTTCAGTATGTCACAGTACATGTTGGCATTCATGGTAGGCAAAACACTCTTGTCTTTGTACTCCTCACCTGGTTGCCACCACACACGCTTGACACCATCTGAACCAAATAAGTTTATCTTGGTCTCATCAGACCACAGGACATGGTTCCAATAATCCATGTCCTTAACCACTTCAATACTGGGCATTTTCACCCCCTTCCTGCCCAGACCAATTTTTAGTTTTTAGCGCTGTCGCACTTTGATTGACAATTGCGCGGTCATGCAACACTGTACCCAAATGATTTTTTCCCCCCCACAAATAGAGCTTTCGTTTGGTGGTATTTGATCACCTCTGCGGTTTTTATTTTTTGCGCTATAAACAAAAGAAGAGCAACAATTTTGAAAAAAAACACAATATTTTTAACTTTTTGCTATAATAAATATCACAATTTAAAAAAAAAACAAACATTTTTTTCCTCAGTTTAGGCCGATACGTATTCTTCTACATATTTTTGGTAAAAAAAAATCACAATAAGCGTATATTGATTGATTTGCGCAAAAGTTATAGCATCTACAAAATAGGGGATAGATTTATGGCATTTTTATTTATTTTTTTACTAGTAATGGCGGCGATCTGCGATTTTTATTGTGACCGTGACATTGCTACGGACATATTGGACACTTTTAACACGTTTTGAGACCATTCACATTTATACAGTGATTAGTGCTATAAAACTGCACTGATTACTGTGTACATATGACTGGCAGGGAAGGGATTAACACTAGGGGGCGATCAAGGGCTTAAATATGTTGCCTAGGAGTGATTCTAACTGTAGGGGGAGGGGATTCACAAGGGGAGGAGACCGATGTGTGTTCCTCTGTACTGGGAACACACATCGCCTCCTCTCCTCTGACAGGACTTGGATCTGTGTGTTTACACACACAGATCCACGGTCCTGCTGTGATCGCGGGTGCCTGGGGGACATCGCGGCCGCCGGGCACGCGCACTGGGTCCGAGCGATGCGGCAGGCGGGCCAACTAGCCGCCAGGGAAGCCCAGGACGTCATATGAGGTCCACCCGGAGGGAGGGAGGGTTTCTGCCGACATCATTTTACAATGACTCGGTAAGGAAGGGGTTAATCTGCTTGTCTTCAGCAAACTGTTTGCAGGCTTTCTTGTGCATCATCTTTAGAAGAGGCTTCCTTCTGGGACAACAGCCATGCAAACCAATTTGATGCAGTGTGCGGCATATGGTCTCAGCACTGACAGGCTGACCCCCCATCCCTTCAACCTCTGCAGCAATGCTGGCAGCACTCATACGTCTATTTCCCAAAGACAACCTCTGGATATGATGCTGAGCATGTGCAATCAACTTCTTTGGTCGACCATGGCGAGGCCTGTTCTGAGTGGAACCTGTCCTGTTAAATCGCTGAATGGTCTTGGCCACCGTGCTGCAGCTCAGTTTCAGGGTCTTGGCAATCTTCTTATAGCCTAGGCCGTCTTTTTGTAGAGCAACAATTATTTTTTTCAGATGTTGAACTTCTAGTAACCAGTATAATAGAGAGTGAGCTTGATAACACCAAATTTAACACACCTTCTCCCCATTCACACCTAATACCTTGTAACACTAACGAGTCCCATGACACCGGGGAACAGAAAATTGCTAATTGGGCCCAATTTGGACATTTTCACTTAGGGGTGTACTCACTTTTGTTGCCACCGGTTTAGACATTATTGGCTGTGTGTTGAGTTATTTTGAGGGGACAGCAAATTTACACTGTTATACAAGCTGTACATTCACTACTTTACATTGTAGCAAAGTGTAATTTCTTTAGTGTTGTCACATGAAAAGATACAATAAAATATTTACAAAAATGTGAAGGGTGTACTCACTTTTGTGAGATACTGTATATCCTCTGGTGGGTGACTGAATCCTCTATTGGTGCTTTCGGCTCTGGCAGTAAGGAATCCTGGCAGGTGCTTGCAATATATCCTATGATGGCCTGAGCAGAAATGTTCAAAGAAAAATGGATAGGACTAACATAGTGCTAAAGTTTTTTCTTAAAAAGACTATGTTAGTCCTTTCCATTTCTCTTTGAGCACTTCTGCTCAGGACCAGAAGCACTTCTTGCCAGGAACACTTTAGGTATTCAGCAGCATACCTTCACACATATTATTAATCTGTTATAGAACTGATATTATTTTGCCATAGATTTTAGCACACATAGTAGTGCAGGGGATCAGGCACTTTTTATATCTTTTTCAACCTCATTGATCACTAAAGTTTATTAAATCTGTGTGCAAAGCTTGACTTTTTTTTAAAAAAAAATTTTTATCAGCGCCATAAAGGTCATTTTAGAAATAGCAAAACAAAGAGATGACGATTTAAATGAGTACCGTATATACTCAAGTATAAGCCGACCCGAATATAAGCCGAGGCACCTAATTTTACCACAAAAAACTGGGAAAACTTATTGACTCGAGTATAAGCCTAGGGTGTCCATCTGCATGCCTCACTTTGTCTCACTGTGTCCATGCCCATGCCTCACTGTGCCCGTGCCTCACTGTGCCCATGACTAGACTGACGTTTAACATGGGAGTCTATGGAAGGGATGCCCGACTTTGAAAAATCGGTGCTAGGTCCCCCGGACAACAAACTTTGCACACATGTAGAGGAAGAGTGGAGCTACATGTGTGCCAAGTTTGGTACCGGGTCACCAAAGTCCGGGAGATCAGGCGCAAAAAGGTGACTTGAGTATAAGCCGAGGGGGCATTTTCAGCACAAAAAAATGTGCTGAAAAACTCGGCTTATACTCGAGTATATACGGTAGTTAAAATGTAAAAAAACAACAAAAAAAAACAAAAAACAAGTAAAGTCAAAATACAGTACATAGTACATAAATACATACACGAACGTACCATCACATAAGAATCAAATGTAATGTTAATATTTTCTGAAAAATTGAAAAATAAACCACTAATATATTCTTGTTATTTTATTTTTAGTGTCATCAATAAAAAATATAATTGAAAGTCCAGGTAAGCAGAAATTTTGCATGTTATAAATCATTACAATGTGGTCAGTTTCTGTGATAAACCTCTGGAGTTTTACAAGACGGAGACCAACGTAAAAAGATGAGTGAAATATATGTTGAATAAACACAAGATTAGAAGAGGAATTTCCTATGTTTTATCAACTTTTAGCAGTTCAGAAAATCACAGTAGCTGGAGACTGAAATGGAAAGGTAATTTTTATAACATTAAGGCCTCACACACACATATGCAGCTTAAAAACACAGCTTAGGGCCCTTTCACATGGGTGAACTGATCGGTGCACCTGTCTGTCTTTTAGGTGGACCCGATCAGACCCTCCAGTCTCCTCTATGGATCGGTAGGTGTCATTGGACATGTGTCCATTGACACCCACCAACATCCAATCCGATCCTGTCTGCTAAAAACAGATGGATGGGGATCCCTTCCGTCTGGTTGATCAGATGGCAGTGGGGTGTAAATGGACAGGTGGTCCGTTTCCATCCGCCCGACCATAGAGGAGAGCAGGCTGTGTCTGTATTTGCTCTGCATAAGTGGAGAGGACATGGACCAGCCATCCGCCTGCTCAGTGGGGATCAGTGGAGAGATGGATCCCACCCCGTGTGTATGGGGGCCTTATACAGGCATTGAGCATCATTTTTTTTAGCCTGTAAAAGCATCTCTATGTAAGCTTATTTGTCCATGCATACATAGGTGTTTACAGGCATATTAGAAGAGAAGAGTTCACAGGCTAAAAAAAACCCCACCAAAGGTGCGTTCAGAAGAGGAGCTGAAGAGCAGAAAAAAACACTTAACGTGCTTAAATGGGTCCAAATGCTGGACACATTTAGGTGCATCTAATGTTTGAGTGTTAAAGTGATACTGAAGCTCCGTATTTAAAAAATAAAATAACAAACATGTCATACTTACCTCCACTGTGCAGCTCGTTTTGCACAGAGTGGCCCCAATCCTCCTCTTCTGGGGGTCCTCAGCGGCTCTCACGGCTTCCCCCCTGCATTAGATAACCCCCTAGGAGAAGCGCTCTCCCGAGAGGGTTACCTTGAGGGCGCGCTCCTGAGTCTAAAGCCTCGTACACACGATCGGATATCCTATGGATTCTAATCCGATGGTTTTGTCCATCGGAAAACCGATGAAGCTGACTTCCATCAGTCTTGCCTACACACCATCAGTCAAAAAACTGACCGTTCCAAACGCGGTGACGTAAAACACTCCGATGAGCCGAGAAAAATGAAGTTCAATGCTTCTGAGCATGCGTCAACTTGATTCTGAGCATGCGTGGGTTTTTTATCCGATGGACTTGCCCATAGACGATCGGAATTTGCTGTCGGTTTTGGATCCATCGGAAAAATTTAAAACATGTTCTATTTTTTAAAACCGATGGAAAAAAGACCGATGGGTCCCATACATGATCGGTTTGTCTGATGAAAAGAGTCCATCTGACTGTTTTCATTGGTAAAACCGATCGTGTGTACAGGGCTATACACTCAGCGTCCATAGTCGCCGAGTGTATAACTCAGCCCCGCCCCCGTCATTGGATTTGATTGACAGCAGCGGGAGCCAATGGCTGTGCTGCCATCAATCTATCCAATCAAAGCCGGGACTCCATGAAGAGGACGACGGGGACGCGCCCACGGAAAATGACCCCTGATGTTTCACCTTTGATACAGAGAAATGAAATGGAGGACACAGCCCTCAATCTCCATCTCTGCAGCCTTAGCTGCACAGAATGAATGGACAGGAATAGCTCTGTACAGACCTTCCCGTTCATTCACAAACTGAAGCATAGGAAACACAGTTTAGGATGTTTCAGTTATGAATAGACAGAGCCAGTGATCGGTGACTCCCCTTTCAGAAAAGACTTCATCCTGACAGATCCCCTGCAGCAGCCTGCGGGAGAGGGGAGAACCCTGCAGAGCTGTGGGGACGAGGTGGGGCAGGGGAGGGACAGGAAAAAGCACAGGGGGGCAGGAGAGCACACAGGCGGCAGCAGACAGAAGCTGCATAGGAGAAGATGTGGGGGTGGCTGCATATAAAGTAACTGATCTCCACCTCTCCCTCCTGCAGGCATTCAGTGGCTGCAGGAGGAAAATGGAGAGATCGGTTCCTCTATGCCAGTGTTTCTCAATCTTTTTCCAGTCAGGGCACCCTTAACCACTTAAGCCCCGGACCAATATGCAGCTTAAAGACCAGGTCCCTTTTTGTGATTCGGCACTGCGTCGCTTTAACTGACAATTGCGCGGCCGTGCGACGTGGCTCTCAAACAAAATTGACGTCCTTTTTTTCCCACAAATAGAGCTTTCTTTTGGTGGTATTTGATCACCTCTGCGGTTTTTATTTTTTGCGCTATAAACAAAAATAGAGCGACAATTTTTTTAAAAATTCAATATTTTTTACTTTTTGCTATAATAAATATCCCCAAAAATATATAAAAGAACATTTTTTTCCTCAGTTTAGGCCGATAAGTATTCTTCTACATATTTTTGGTAAAAAAAAAAAAAAATCACAATCAGAGTTTATTGATTGGTTTGCGCAAAAGTTATAGTGTTTACAAAATAGGGGACAGTTTATGGCATTTTTATTATTTATTTATTTTTTTACTAGTAATGGCGGCGATCAGTGATTTTTTTCATGACTGCGACATTATGGTGGACACATCGGACACTTTTGACACATTTTTGGGACCATTGTCATTTTCACAGCGATCAGTGCTATAAAAATGCACTGGTTACTGTGAAAATGACACTGGCAGTGAAGGGGTTAACCACTAGGTGGCGCTAAAGGGGTTAAGTGTGCCCTGATGAGTGTTTCTAACTGAGGGGGGGGGGTTGGGCTCTGTGTGACATGACACCGATCTCCGCGTCATTGTCCCTAGGCAGAGCAGGGAGATGCTTGTTTACACACACATCTCCCTGCTCTATGCGTCCGTGAGACGATCGCGGGGTTCCCCACGGCAATCTAATCCGCGTGACCCGCAGTCCGACTAACGGGGAAGGCAGCAGGGTCGTGAGCGTGCCGCTGGCGGCGCACGCGCGACCCCCACGTCAGGCAGTTAAAGGGGACGTACAGGTACGTTGATGTGCCTGTACGAGCCATTCTGCCGACGTATATCTACTGGAGGCGGTCCTTAAGTGGTAAAAATATACCCCTAGGTGAATGAGGCTGCACTGCAACCACCCTGCAACTATGTGCATTGCACGCAGTTGCAGCATTGTGATGATGCATTTAGGGGGTTAAAACATTAAAACATATTGCCTCTTTACCGGCTGTCAAATGACTCTGAAAAGCGATCTGAGCATAGATTGCTTTTCAGAGGAACAGTATTTTCTTGTTAGTACTATGAACAAGCAGTATATATAAAAAAAAAAAAAAAACCCACACAAACACACACACACACACACACACACACACACATTTTATATATACATATAAACCCACACACACGTACAAACACATATAAACACACACACACACATACATGCACACTGTGAAGGACTAGCATCAAAGGTAAAGCTTGAAGGACACCGCCACTCGCTGGTTCTTCTTTTTAAGGGCTTTGTTTGCCCATTTTTATTAAAAGAAGTTCAAAACAAAATGAAAGGTTTCCCTCGCAGGGGTTTCAGCACTCCTTTTCATCAACAAAATGACATTCAGCCTCCTGGCTTATACATACTGCAGTGCTGCTCAGTCCTTCTACTTCAGGCTCTCATCTGTCTCCTACAGACTCTTCCCTTGCAAAGACCATCCATTTAGATAGCAGCCCCTCACTGCTCTGATCCTCAGACTTGGGTCTCTGGCTTCCACTGTGCACACTTGCACTCTATGACTTCCCCAGTGCACACCTGCACTCATCGGGAGGGTGGAGCCCAGAATGCTGGTCCTGACTCTACTATCAGGACCACACACACCTGAACAATCAGTGTGCAGCTGAGTCTCAAAACCCGGATCCAGGACTGGGGATTTCATCCCACCCGGATCTCTAAGTAATCCCCAAGCTCCAGGTCTCAAAGTGGACTTTAGTAAATCATGAGGAAACTGAAAAGCCAGTTTCCTCCCAAACAAGCAAATACCCTGGAGCCCCTCAACCTGCCTGGTTGAGAATCCTGTATTCATACACTGGTGGGGTACCACACTACCACATACCCTCCCCCTTTGTTTCGATCCGGAGGGAGGAACACCAGCACCCGTCATTATGGTTGGGACACCTCTGTGCTGGCTGTCAGCCACATAGGCCCAACCTTTTTTCCGGGTGCGCTTCCAGGTATGTCCCACCCTGGATTTTAACAAGGTCCTATATTTCCCTATACTCAGCCTTCTCCCTCTTCTTTTGGGGTTCCATAAGCACTGCCTCTCCTGAAATTTTAACAGGGCATCCCTGGTCTTTCTACCAACTGTGACAGCAGGCAGGTAAAGTCGCCGGGTTGCATCCAGGATGGGAGATATATATGTCCTAGATCAGGGTTTCTCAACTCCAGTCCTCAAGGCGCCCCAACAGGTCATGTTTTCAGGCTTTCCATTATTTTGCACAGGGGATGTAATCAGTTTCACTGCCTTAGTAATTACCACAGCTGTTTCATCTGAGGGAAATCCTGAAAACATGACCTGCTGGTGCGCCTTGAGGACTGGAGTTGAGAAACACTGTCCTAGATTCAGGCTTTATGCCGATTTATACCACTAGGGGGAGTGCGGGGAGTCTTGCAGGGGAAGAGTTAATGAGCCCAGCTGAAGCAAGTGGGCTCGTTAGGGCCTCTACAAGAACTCCCAGCATGCTAAGGGAGATGCTCAAACCTGGAACCAGATCTGTGTGAATAGTCTGGGGAGTGTGATCTCTGTGCGGTGAGCCAAAGCCTGTGTGGTTACTGTAAGAACTTAAAAAAGCAGGGAGCTAGGGACTGGGACAGCACAAGGCTGTACCCAGTTGTTAGTTAGGGACACCAACGTGTGTAGTAAGCGGTCAAGTTGACCAGGATTTCTTTTCATGTTTCTGTTTGTTTTTGTTGTTTTTCTCTTGTAAATAGTTTGAATAAACCGCACCTTTCGTTTTTGCCACCAATAACCCTGTCTGCTGTGCCTGTTTTGTGTGGTGAACCCATCCAGGGGGTCACACACACCCGCTGCTGAGCTAACCCCCTCATAGTTGGTGGAGAACCAGTGGCAGTTTTTTTGTTTAAAGGCCAGCATGGAGGAGATACTGAAACAGCTGGCTCTAGCAAATGCCATTCAGCAGCAGACAAATGCAGGTTTGCAAAAGAGCCTTGCAGCTCAACAACAGACAAATGCAAGTTTGCAACAGAGCCTGGCAGCCCAGCAGCAAGCTCATCAACAGAGTCTGGCAGCTCAACAACAAGCCCAGCAGCAATCTGAGGCCCGCTTCATAGACCTGTTGCAGAAGCAAGAGCAGAGACTACAGCAACAAATGGAAACGTTAATGCAGCAACGTCCACAGACCAGTGAGGCAAGTCGTTCCACTAATACTGCGTCCTTTGGGGTGAGTCGTTTACTGACAAAAATGACTGGAGAGGATGATCCAGAGGTGTTTTTGACCACATTTGAAAGGACTGCTGAAAGGGAAAGTGGCCTAAGGAGCAGTGGGCTGGACTGGTGGCCCCTCTGTTAACTGGTGAATCTCAGAAAGCTTACTATGACCTAGAGCCTGACCAAGCAAAAGACTATGTGATGCTAAAAAATGAAATATTGGCACGGCTGGGTGTCACCCTGGCTGTCCGGGCTCAGCGTGTGCATAACTGGACTTTCCGGCTTGGGAAACCCCCGAGGTCTCAGGAAGTGGCTACTGCCAGAGACTTTGTCCGCACCAAAGATTGTGGAACGTGTTGTGATGGATCGTTTCTTGAGAGCTCTTCCTACTGCCATCCAAAAGTGGGTAAGCCATGAAGACCCAGAAACGGCCGATAATCTTGTGGATCGTGTAGAGAAGTACTTGGCTACAGAGAACCTGACTGCCTCTTCAGAGACTCACAGACTTACCACCCTAAGACCAGACCATTCCCAGTAGCGGGTAAGATGATTCCAAGGGGTGAGGGTGGAGAGAATGAGAGGGTGAGAGTTCTACCTAATGTCTGGCGAGAAAAGCCTGGGAAGTCAGGGGCTCAAGAGGCAGCAAGAAGGATTGTTTGCTACCGCTGCCGGCAAGAGAGACATATTGTAGCAAATTGCCCGGTTATGGATGAACCCATGCAATGTGACTTTCTAACGGACAGACAACAGTCGCTGTTTGCGACAGGCGCATGCACTGCCATTCGGGGAACTGAGAAACATTTATGCAAAATGTGTATTAATGGTAAAAATGTTGTTGTGTTGCTGGATTCAGGTAGCCTGGTGACACTGATAAAAGCTGAATTAGTCACTACAGAGGTCTTAGGGAATAACAAGGTAGCTGTTATTTGTGTGCATGGGGACACCCGAGTGTATCCTGTGACTACAGTGTGTTTTGAGACCTCCAAAGGTAACCTCTCTCATCAGGTGGGGTTAGTGTCTCAGTTACCACATGATGCCATTGTGGGAAGGGATTTTCCAAAGTTTTGGGAACTCTGGGATCGTCCTGAGCCCCCGCTGGTGCCCCTATATACCAGGAATGTGATAGCCAGAATTCCTCTGAGAGTGGTAAGGACTCTCCAGAATTTCCCTTGTCGGTATTGGCAGGGGAGACTCGAGAAACTGGGGAGGAGCCAACATCCTCAGACGAAAACGTGCCGTCTGTGGAGTTTTCTGATCTCAAGGTTCACAAGGAAAATTTTGCCACAGAACAGTTAAAAGACCCCACCCTAATAAAGGCACGGGAAAACGTAGTGAAAATAGTGGCGAGTTAGTGAACCCAGATGAGACCTGCACTTACCCATACTTCATCGTGGAAAAGGACCTACTGTATCGGGTGGCTAAAAGAGCAGAAGGAACCATTGAGCAGCTTGTGGTCCCCAAACCTTACAGGAAGTTGGTGTTAGAGTTGGCCCATGGGCACATTCTTGGAGGTCATCTAGGGACAGAGAAAACCCGAGAGAGAGTATTGCAAAGATTCTATTGGCCTGGGGTCATGAAGGAAACAGAAAATTATTGTTCCTCCTGCCCTGTGTGTCAGATGTCGGCACCGATGCCACATTTCCGTAACCCGCTGGTACCTCTTCCCATCATTGAGGTCCCCTTTGAGAGGATTGCAATGGATTTGGTAGGTCCGATAATGAAGTCCGCTAGGGGGCATCAGTACATTTTGGTTATATTAGACTATGCCACCCGTTATCCGGAAGCGATTCCTCTCCGTAATACCTCGGCCAAAACCATAGCCAAAGAGCTATCTCTTGTTTTTAGCCGTGTGGGTATTTGTAAGGAACTGCTTACGGACCAAGGTACACCCTTTATGTCCCGGGTTATGAAAGAGCTGTGCAAGTTGTTCAAAGTAACACAATTGCGTACATCTGTGTATCACCCCCAAACAGATGGGTTGGTTGAAAGATTCAACAAAACCCTAAAACAAATGTTAAAGAAGGTGGTGGATAGAGATGGAAAGGATAGGGACTGTCTAATTCCCTATTTAATGTTTGCCATTAGGGAGGTACCCCAATCCTCTACCGGTTTCTCACCCTTTGAGTTACTCTATGGGAGACACCCAAGAGGGCTGTTGGATATCGCCAAGGAAACTTGGGAGAGTGAGAGTTCTCCCCACAGGAGTGTGATTGAGCATGTCGCCCTGATGCAAGATAGAATTGTACAGGTAATGCCAATCGTAAAGGAACATTTGGCCCAAGCGCAGTTGGCACAGCAGAGAGTGTACAACCGTGGGGCCAAGACCCGTACCTTTTCCCCGGGGGATAGGGTATTGGTACTTGTCCCTACGGTTGAAAGCAAATTCCTCGCCAAATGGCAAGGCCCCTACGAGATAATGGAAAAAGTGAGCGAAGTGAATTACAAGGTCAGACAACCAGGAAGGCGAAAGCCCGAACAGATCTATCACATTAATCTGTTGAAAGCCTGGAGGGATAGGGAATCCCTAGTCGCAGAAACGTTGTCACCAGCTCAGTCTGATTGCGTGATTCCTGAGGTTGGAATAGCAGTCACCTTGTCAAACCCCCAACAACAGGAGGTTAAGGAGTTTGTGCTTCGCAACAAGGAGGTTTTCTCTGAGCTGCCGGGACAACCGTCTGGGGTAGAGCATGATATTATTACCCCGCCTGGTAAAAGGGTGAAGCTAAAACCCAATCAGATCCCAGAGGCCCGACGGGAGGCAATACGTGAGGAAGTACAGAAAATGCTTAAGTTGGGGGTGATAGAGGAGTCCCAAAGTGATTGGTCCAGTCCCATAGTGTTAGTGCCTAAACCGGATGGGAGCTGGCGATTTTGTAACGATTTTCGACAACTGAACAAAGTTTACAAAATTTGACACCTACCCTATGCCACGTATAGATGAGTTGATCGACCGGCTGGGAACAGCCCGATACATGACAACTCTTGATCTCACAAAAGGGTATTGGCAAATTCCCCTGGCCAAATCGGCCAAGGAGAAAACCGCGTTTGTAACCCCAGACGGGGCGTTCCAATATAAAAGAATGCCGTTTGGATTACAGAACGCACCGGCAACATTCCAGCGGAAAATGGACCAGATACTGAGGCCCCATCAGAAGTATGCCGCGGCTTACCTGGATGATGTCATTATCTATAGCACAGATTGGGCCTCACATCTGCCAAAAGTGCAAGCAGTCCTAGACTCTATTTGGGAAGCTGGGTTTACGGCCAACCCCAAGAAGTGTACCATTGGACAGGAGGAGGCCAAATATCTTGGGTACACCATTGGGAGAGGAGTAATAAAACCCCAGGTCAATAAAGTCGAGGCCAGCAGGAAATTGAAGTCCCATGAGGTAAATTATGCCACGATTGAGAAGGAGTGTTTAGCGGTGAAGTGGGCTCTAGATTCCCTTCGGCACTTTGACATGATAACTGATCACGCTCCTTTAAAGTGGATGGCTCAGAACAAAGAGACAAATAGAAGAGTAAATAGGTGGTTCCTGGCCCTACAGGAATTCAACTCTTCAGTAAAGCATCGCCCTGGCGTTCAAATGGGGAATGTGGATGCTTTGTCTCGAGTACATGCATGCCTGATTGCTTGTGTTCCAACCCCAAGGTTAAAACAAGAGGGGGGGGGGTATGTGACAGCAGGCAGGTAAAGTCGCCGGGTTGCATCCAGGATGGGAGATATATATGTCCTAGATTCAGGCTTTATGCCGATTTATACCACTAGGGGGAGTGCGGGGAGTCTTGCAGGGGAAGAGTTAATGAGCCCAGCTGAAGCAAGTGGGCTCGTTAGGGCCTCTACAAGAACTCCCAGCATGCTAAGGGAGATGCTCAAACCTGGAACCAGATCTGTGTGAATAGTCTGGGGAGTGTGATCTCTGTGCGGTGAGCCAAAGCCTGTGTGGTTACTGTAAGAACTTCAAAAAGCAGGGAGCTAGGGACTGGGACAGCACAAGGCTGTACCCAGTTGTTAGTTAGGGACACCAACGTGTGTAGTAAGCGGTCAAGTTGACCAGGATTTCTTTTCATGTTTCTGTTTGTTTTTGTTGATTTTCCCTTGTAAATAGTTTGAATAAACCGCACCTTTCGTTTTTGCCACTAATAACCCTGTCTGCTGTGCCTGTTTTGTGTGGTGAACCCATCCAGGGGGTCACACACACCCGCTGCTGAGCTAACCCCCTCACACAACCCTTCTGCCTCCACGCTTCAGGTTCCCAGGTTTCCCAATACCATTGGACACCACACTGCCATGTACCTTTAACAAACTATTTGGTTCCTCATTGACAGACATATTCAAACCAACATTACACCTCTCAACGTTGCACAGATCACCAATGCCTTTTTTTTAGCATTTGCTAGGGCAGAGTCTGCAGAGGGCACACATACTGGAGGGCCGCCATCACCCACGGGAACCTCACAGGACGTCACCCCCCCGGGGTTCACCCACTCTGCAGGCAGCTGTCCTACCACTGTTCTGATGCCATCTGTATTTTTATCCACCTGAACAAACAAGCTCTTGTCTGATCCACATACAATTTTTACCGCACTTCTTATCCGTTTCCCTGTCTCGGGGACCTTTTTAGGTTTGTCACCTAAACCAAACATTGGACTGGGGACCCCAGTCTTTTTAACCACCTTCGGTTGAGCCCCGGTCAGGATCTCTGCTGCTTTCTGGTCCACACTTGGCCCTTCCATCTCATGTGATTCTTCCACTGGTACAGCATACACGCCCTTCACCGACAACTGACCAGTACTACCTAGGACCATAGCAGCAGAAATGCCTTCTACCTGGCTGTTAGGTGGTGAAACCTCAGACACTTTCTTTTCGCCAAAGCCTCTCCCTGTACCTCTTGTACAGGAAGTAACCTATCAGCATACCTAGAGGCGATTTTTAACACTAGTAATACAGTCATAAATAAACCATTTCTGTCTTGTCTTCCTTTGTGCTGTACCACCTGCCACTCAGGGTTCCACCTAATGGTACTCCGCAGTACCAGACTATCTGACTGTGGTGGAGACACCCCAGTATAGACTGGCTGTACATCCCAAAGTTTAAGCATCTCCTTTAATACTTTTGTTAGAAACCATACCCTTGACTCCAGACCCAAGTCCTTCCTGGGGACTTTCCTGACACTGGGGATGCAGACAGACTCACTTGCTGAGACGTGAGAGGTTGCAAGGTTTAATGAAACCTTCTACCAGCTGGAGACAACCACAGCCTGGTGCTCAACCAGAGCGCTGCCAGGTGCTTGACTTATACCCAACTTCTCAGGTTCAGCACCAATGAACTGCTTCACATTACCAGTGACAACGTCACTTTGACACGCCAGGTCAGCATCATTTTTGTAGGTTACTGACAAAATGTCTGCTGTGTGCTCACCCTTATATGGTCCATATTTTTCACGAGGGTTAACCCCTGCAGCAGCCACCGCGCCCTCAGGTATAAGCTGTTCTGCCGTCCCTCCTGCTGGCACAGCAGAAACTTTGTCCACCTTATTTTTGTGCATGAAAGCCTCATCTATCAGGGACATTCGATTTTTACCCCAACTATCCCAATCCGTTGTAGCTGTGCTCCATTCACCGGCACTCCTCAGCCCTAATCCATCTGCCCAAGGAGACACATTAGAACAGACGGGTTTAGTTGCAGATTCATCACCCAAATTACGAATCATTGCAGACTTTGGTAACCCATGTTTTAGCACCACAGGTTGCAATACACCACAACCACCACCTTGCTTGGGCGGCGCTTCATAAGCCTCACACACCTTTGCATTTTTCACAGGTTGTGTTAACTCACCATTTACCGGCACAATTTTAGTACTAGCAGCTTGCACTAACACATTACCATTACACGGTACAGTTCCACTCTGTCCCACCAGAGTGACATCGCAGTTGTCCATGGCAACCTCCGACTCCAATACATGAAGTTCCCTGGAGATTTCTGGGGACAACTGTGCTGTCTTACCACCAATTGCTACAGGCAACGACCAATTTGTGACAACAGCTTTTGCTCTGGAAGAACCTGGGGTTTTCCCAACAGCAGCAAACTTTTCATTAACAGTAACACTTATAGCATTTTTAGTTTTTGCAGGCTGTCCTAGCCCACTGCCAACTTGAGGCTGGCAGACATTAGACATAACACTTTTAGTCATCAACACAGGTTCTGTTTGGACTTTAACCCCTGCATTCCCACTGGGTATGAAAAAAGTCATTCTCAAGTGAACATTCTGTGGCCCCACTAACTGGGGTCACTCTCACATCATCATGGACAGTCTCGTAGCCAGTTCTTTTATACCTGAAATCAGCAGTTCCAGGCATCATTTCATTAAAGATAGTCTTACCCACCACAAAAAAACTCCTCCTTGTTGCCAGGGGTGACTGCAAACATATTTGCAAAGGGATCTTGGCCCACAGGTAAAGAGTTCTGCTCAGCAACATTACCTCCAGGTGCACCCCAGAATCTAGGGCAAGACAATATTTCGTGCCCCAGCTGGCCACATTCCAGGCATGGTACTGGACGACTTTTCCCCGGTGTGTTTCTCTCCTGATGATTCCTTCCAGGCACAACTTCTACTCTCGTTGCCATGGGAGATCGCAGTCTCCCAGCAGAGCTTTGCTGGCTCTCTCCAACATGCTGTATTGGCTCCTCTGAAAGCCACTTGTCACGACCCTTGGGAGGCACACCCCATGGTCCACAGACAGCCCGACTGGCCTCCTCTGTGTTGCTATGGGCAACCACTCTCTGTCCTGGCCTTTGATCAGCCTCTCTTCTGGCATATAACACCGGCTTCTCAGACCTTTGTTTTGCTAAGTATCTTTGCACTGGAGCCAGGGACAAAAGGCACTTGGAGACTGCATGCCCCCACTCACTGCACCGCAAACAGCGCACTTGGTTCCATGTCTTGTTAAGGTTTCTCACACTGCATCTGCTGGACCCTGTCTCAAGCTGTATCACTTTCACACTTTTCACAACAGCTGCTGGTTTAACTGCAGCAGCGTTGCCAGGGGCAACAACACCCCTCTTCCAGGCATGGACATCCGGCAGCTCTCTTTTTGTATCGAAGGTTGGCTTGCCTTCCACTTTAGCTTGGTCCAATCCTGCCAGGTGTCGCTTGCACCAATCCACTGCAGATTCAAACGCTGGTGGATTCTCCACACTAGCCGTCGTCTGTGCATTCATTGCACCAGGGTTGCTAGGGACAACAGCAGCCCTCTTTTCCCTTGGAAAACTCTGTTTAGGCATGTATGGGGTTCAATCAGGCGGTAACAACCCCTCCAGCCACAGAGCTCTATCTATCATCTCAGCCATCCTTGCTTCTTTTAGGCATTTTGATCGCCCCATACTCACAATCACTCCAAAAAAAATATTTTTAACAGTTCAGCAACAAATTGGAGCACTGTCTCTTTAAGGCTAGTTACCTTTCTCTTGCAGGTTCTCCTCACCTGCACACACACAGATTATGCAGTTTCTGGCAAGCAAAACACAATTCATATAACAGATGAACTTACTTGATAGTAGGGATCTCAGATTGTGCCCGCATTCTCCACCACGTGTGAAGGACTAGCATCATAGGTAAAGCTTGAAGGACACCGCCACTCGCTGGTTCTTCTTTTTAAGGGCCTTGTTTGCCCATTTTTATTAAAAGAAGTTCAAAACAAAATCAAACGTTTCCCTCGCAGGGGTTTCAGCACTCCTTTTCATCAACAAAATGACATTCAGCCTCCTGGCTTATACATACTGCAGTGCTGCTCAGTCCTTCTACTTCAGGCTCTTATCTGTCTCCTACAGACTCTTCCCTTGCAAAGACCATCCATTTAGATAGCAGCCCCTCACTGCTCTGATCCTCAGACTTGGGTCTCTGGCTTCCACTGTGCACACATGCACTCTATGGCTTCCCCAGTGCACACCTGCACTCGTCAGGAGGGTGGAGCCCAGAATGCTGGTCCTGACTCTACTATCAGGCCCACACACACCTGAACAATCAGTGTGCAGCTGAGTCCCAAAACCCGGATCTAGGACTAGGGAATTTCATCCCACCCGGATCTCTAAGAAATCCCCAAGCTCCAGGTCCCAAAGTGGACTTTAGTAAATCATGAGGAAACTGAAAAGCCAGTTTCCTCCCAAACAAGCAAATACCCTGGAGCCCCTCAACCTGCCTGGTTGATAATCCTGTATTCATACACTGGTGGAGTACCACACTACCACAACACACACATATATAAAACACACACACACATACATGCACACACAAATACGTACACACACAAACATATAAACACACACACACATATATAAACCCACACACACATACATGCACACACATATATATAAACACACACACACACACATATAAAATCACACACATATATAAACACACACACATATATAAACACACACACATATATAAACACACATACACATATATATGCAATCATTACTCAATTAGAAAAGTCACTTCTTGCAGCCTACAGTTGTGCATTTATTGTATTTTGTTCCTCTCATAATTTCACATTTATTTTTAGGTATGAACAATGAAAGCATACCAAATGATAGTTTTGTATCATCATCTGACAAGGTGTCAAATGAAGCTGAAGTTTTCCTCAGCAGTTGGCCAATAACCACGTTTATACCTTCAGTTTTTACCATTGTAGTAATTATCTCTCTCCCTCTGAATGTGTTGGCAGTCATCATTTTCATTTTCAAATTCAAAGTGAAAACCCCGGCTTTGGTGTATATGCTGAACTTGGCCACTGCTGATGTGCTCTATGTCAGCATGCTGCCATTCAGTATTGTCTATCGGTTCTCTGGAAATAATTGGACTCTTGGAGAAGAAATGTGCCGCTTTTTCATTGCAGCCCTATGTTGCAACATGTACTGCTCCATCCTTTTAATGACAAGTGTCAGTGTGGACAGATTCCTAGCTATCATCTATCCAATGGAGTCCCTTTTATGGCGCACAAAGAAAAGAGCCTGGCTGGTCTGCATCTTTATCTGGATGGTGTCCATAGCTGGCACTGTACCACTTCTGACACGTGAACTGACACAACACGTTGACTCCCTCGGTATCGTAACCTGTTATGATGTGCTGGATATAGCACATGTTCAGAATTTTTCCTTTTACTATTTCACCCCATACATTACGCTTTTCTTTTTCATGCCTTTAATCATTACAACCTTCTGTTACATTAGAGTCATCCAAAATCTGAGCTCTCCAAAAAATGAGAGCCCATTTAAAAGGTCCCGATCTGTCTTCCTTAGTTTGATTGTACTTTGTGAATTTATTGTTTGTTTTGGCCCAACCAATGTCATATTTGTAATTTATTATTTGCAGTTCTTTAGAACAGTCAATGATTCCCTGTATTCTGCCTACATCTTATGTGCCAGTGTCAGTAGTATCAGTTGCTGTCTTCACCCTATTATCTATTACTATGCATCTCCAGAAACTTCAAAATATCTGTACAGCTTACTTTCCTGTACCAAAATTCACTCATTGGCTGAAACTTGACACTGATACTGTGTGTATATATAAGGAAAAGAAACGGAAAGAACGATTTTTGAGAGTTGCTATCATCAAATTCTTTTTTTTATTTTTTTTTAGATTTAAAGTGGAATTTCAGTTATATTTATTTAATTTGATGGCTAAAACTAGTCCAAGTTTTGGGGTGCTATTGAGACCAACATTTATACCCCCCCCCCATAAATATAATTGCTAAGGCCAAACTTTTAGATATGGAAACTTTTTCCTTTTCTCAATTTAAAACAGAAGTATGGCCAAAGTATTTGTTGTATCCCCTGCAGATATTGTAAGTTTGCCCACTTACAAAGAAATGCAGGGTCTATAGTTTTTATCATCGGTTTATTTTAAATGATAGAGACAGAATAACCAACAAAAATCCAGGAAAAAACACATGATACAAATATTATAAATAGAGTTGCAGTTCCGTGGGTAAAATAAGTATTTGATCCCCAACCAATCAACCAACAATAATTCTGGCTTCCACAGACTGGCTACAGTATGTGCTCATGTGGTACACAGATTTGTTTTGTCAATTTAAGAAGGTGCTCCTAACGACAACTTGTTATGTGTATAAAAGACACCTGTCCACAGAATTTCTTTCTTCTTTTCAAACCCACCATCATGGGCAAGACAAAAGAGCTGTTAAAGGATGTCAGGGACAAGATTGTAGGTCTGCACAAGGCTGGAATGGGCTACAAGACCATCAGCAAGAAGCTTGGTAAGAAGGAGACAACTGTTGAAGAAATACAAAATAACCATCAGTCGCCCTCGGTCTGGAGCTCCATGCTAGATTTCGCCTCATGGGATAAGGATGATCATGAGAAAAGTGAGGGATCAGCTCAGAACTACACAGGAGGAGCTTGTGAATGATCTCAAGACAGTTGGGACCACAGCCACCAAACAAACCACTGTCAACACAATAAGCCACCATGTATTGAAATCCTGCGACACCCGCAAGGTCCCCCTCCTCAAAATGGCACATGTACAGGCCCGTCGGAAGTTAGCCAATGAACAGCTAAATGATTCAGAGAAGGATTGTAAGACAGTGCTGTAGTCAGATGAGACCAAAATTGAGCTCTTTGGCATTAACTCAACCACGTTTGAAAGAAGAAAAATGTTGACTATGACCCTAAGAAGTTTATTTATAGCTATGAACTAGGGGGGTTTGGACTTTTAGAGGCACACGAGTAGATATAGTAAAACACTAAGGGTTTTTATTGTAGAAATATTAAAACACAATTATACATATAAAATCGTATAAAATCAATATTGTTAATTGTCCACATGGGTTATCATAACATTTGCAATGGTATACAGTTTTTTATATACAGACTCAATGAGTACAGTAGAAACTATCAGAGATACAATTGTAGATTAGATAACCATGAAGTGGGTCCAGAGGAGAAGGAGAACTTGCTCTACATGTTACGCGTGTTGAAACGCTTCCTCAGGAGCATAGACATATAAATCTATTAAAATATATACAGACAGAGAATAGTAAGTAAACATCATTTAATACATAATTTGTTTTTCATCTAACAAGGCCATCTACGTAAGTACTGTTTTGTTTTGCTTTGTTTCTATACGTCATTATGCCTGACAAACAAATGTTATATTGCCTTTAACTGATCTACTTTCATTATGGTGTTTATATAAGCCTCAATAAGGGGGTTGCTTATCTGCCCCATGGGACCCCTTGGGCTCTCCCTGTTCTCACTATGCCACACGCTAGCAATTATTTATTTACAATATTTATCATTATTTTTTATGTATTAAATGATGTTTACTTACTATTCTCTGTCTGTATATATTTTAATAGATTTATATGTCTATGCTCCTGAGGAAGCGTTTCAACACGCGTAACATGTAGAGCAAGTTCTTCTTCTCCTCTGGACCCACTTCATGGTTCTCTAATCTACAGTTGTATCTCTGATCGTTTCTACTGTACTCATTGAGTCTGTATATAAAAAACTGTATACCCTTGCAAATGTTATGATAACCCATGTGGACCATTTATAATATTGAAATATACAATTTTATATGTATAATTGTGTTTTAATATTTCTACAATAAAAACCCTTAAGCCCCGTACACACGATCGGATAACCTATGGATTTTCGTCCGATGGATTTGTCCATCGGAAATCCGATGAAACTGTTTTTCATCAGTCTTGGCCACACACCATCAGTCAAAAAACCGACCGTTCCAAACGCGGTGACGTAAAACACTCCGATGAGCCGAGAAAAATTAAGTTTAATGCTTCTGAGCATGCGTCGACTTGATTCTGAGCATGCGTGGGTTTTTTAACCGATGGACTTGCCCATAGACGATCGGAAATTCCCATCGGTTTTTTATCCATCGGAAAATTTTAAAACAAGTTCTATTTTTTACAACCGATGGAAAAAAGACCGATGGGTACCATACACGATCGGTTGGTCTGATGAAAACCATCCATCGGACGGTTTTCATCAGTCAAACCGATCGTGTGTACGGGGCTTTAGTGTTTTACTATATCTACTCGTGTGCCTCTAAAAGTCCAAACCCCCTTAGTTCATAGCTATAAATAAACATATTATCGGGACATTGGCACACTGTTACCCATGTATCCACAGTATCACCCAGTGAGGATACACATTAAAAAACCCTTTTCATATGACCCTAAGAACACCATCCCTACAGTCAAGCACGGAGGTGGAAACATCATGCTTTGGGGCTGTTTCTCTGCTAAAGGTACAGGCCAAATTTGCCGCATTGAGGGGCCAATGGACAGGGCCATGTGTTGTAAAATCATGGATGAGGACCTTCTTCCCTCAGCCAGAACACTGAAGAAGTGTTGTGGATGGGTCTTCCAGCATGACCCAAAACATACTGCCAAAGCAACAAAGGCATGGCTCAAGAAGAAGCACATTAAGGTCATAAGGTGGCCTAGTCAGTCTCTAGACCTTAATCATATAGAAAATTAATGAAGGGAGCTGAAACTTCGAGTTGCCAAGCAACAGCCAAGAAACGTCTAACCTCTGTATTTGCCAAAAAGTGTTTCTCCACAAAGTACTAAGTCATGTTTTGCTTGGGGATCAAATACTTATTTTACTCACTGAACTGCAACTCAATTTACAATATTTGTGTCATGTGTTTTTTTAGGATTTCTGGTTGATTTTCTGACTCTATCATTTAAAATACACCTATGATAAAAATTATACACTGTTCATTTCTTTGTAAGTGGGCAAACTTATAAAAATCTGCAGGGGCTCAAATAATTATTTTTCCCACTGTACTTCTCTACTGGGTCACAGAGAGCATGTGTGCTCTCCTGTGACCCAGAGTCAGCTAATAGCAGGCTAAAGTCCACTATCAGCTGACATCACACAGCTTCTCCAGGCTCTGAAAGGATCCAGGCCATATTGTCGGGATCCACAGAGCCGTCTAATTGACAGCTGGCTCCAGCTCTCTGTGCTCGACTGAGAGCTAGAGCCAGCTGTGTCCATCCCCTCACCAGCCTAGCACTCCAGTGTGTGGTGGAGGGCAGAGCAGAGATGAGTGACTAATGGTCACTGCTCTGTGCTCAGAGCTGACCGAGAACTGGGTGATCAGCGGTCATGTGATTGCTTGGTTCTCGGTTTTAGAGGTGGCGGGGGACAGCTGCAGCATCACACTAATGCTGCAGCATGAAGGTGAGTATGTATGTTTTAAATAAATGTAGTAGATATTTGGTCATGTGGATATCTGCTACTTTTGTCTTATGTGGACTTCATATGCACAGTTTAAAATTTAATTTTATTTCTCACATATTGTAATGATGATATTTGTTGCATTTGCAAAAAAATAGAAGTTCACTGAAGATCTGGCCACATGAATGTTTGGTCACTTGGACATCTGTTATGTCGCGTACACACGGCCGTTTTTAATGTCATTGAAAAAAACGAAGTTTTTCTCGACGTGATTTTTCGTGTTTCCTCTCAAGCCTGCCTTGCCTACACACTATCGTGAAAAAAAATGCTCGAGCAAAGCGCGGTGACGTACAACACGTACGACAGCACTATAAAGGGGAAGTTCTATTCGGATGGCGCCACCCTTTAGGCTGCTTTTGCTGATCCTCGTATTAGTAAAGTTTGGTGAGCGCCGATTCGCGCTTTTTAGCCTCATGCTCTTCAGTCCGTTACAGCGTGACGAATGTGCTATCTCCATTACGAACGTTAGTTTTACCAGAAGGACCGCTCCCGTCTCATACTTGATTCTGAGCATGCGCATTTTTTTTTCCCTCGTAAAAGCATACACACTACCGTTTTTCATGACGTTAAAAAGAACGAAGTGAAAAAATAGAGCACGGTCGTGTGTACGCGGCATTACTCTTTTCTTATGTGGATTTTATATGCATAGTTTTAATATGAATTTTATTTCTCACGCATTGTATATGTTAATGGTGTTATTTGTTGGTTTTGCATAAGAAGTGCCTTGAAGATCTGGTCACATGGATATCTGTTACTCTTTTTTATGTGGACTTTATATCCACAGATTTATTTTTTATGTTATTTTTCACACATTGTGTGTAACGGCACCCCAAATACGAAGGGGGTTAAACGCCGTTTCTGCTGTCCCCTCTCCTGGACACCCACTCGCTACCAATCTTCCACAGCCAGGCAACCCTTTCCCATAGGAATTAATCCTTCTGGAAGAACGAGACACATGCTCTGTATCTTCCCAAGATCGAATGAATTTTATTGAGAAACATTGTAACTTTTATATACATCTAATGCCCCATACACACGATCGTTTTTCATGCCGTTAAAAATACCATTAAAAAAAATGGCCATTAAAAATGATCGTGTGTAGGCTCCAGAGCATTTTTAACGACGTGAAAAACGGCCATTAAAAATTTCGAACATGCTCTCTTTTTTCACGTCGTTTTTCATGTCGTTTTTTTTTAACGACGTGAAAAACGATAGTGTGTATGCTTTAACGACGTGAAAAAAAACGCGCATGCTCAGAATCAAGTATGAGACAGGAGCGCTCGTTCTGGTAAAACTAGCGTTCGTAATGGAGATAGCACATTCGTCACGCAGTCACGGACTGAAAAGCACGAGACTGAAAAGAGCGAATCGTCGCTCAACAAACTTTACTAACATGAAGGGTGGCGCCATTCGAACGGAACTTCCCCTTTATAGTGCCGTCGTACGTGTTGTACGTCACTGCGCTTTGCTTGATCGTTTTTTTTAAATGATCGTGTGTACGCAAGACAGGCTTGAGAGGAAACATGAAAAAAAACGACGTGAAAAACGGCAAGAAAAAAAATGGCAAGAAAAACGATCGTGTGTATGGGGCATTATACACAGTAGTTTAACATGAACAATGGCCCAGCTCCAACCACACATTACAAGACTCCACACATTATTTTGACGTCTGCTATGAGAGAACAGGTTCTAATAATCCCCTTTATGTTTGAATGACTATGCATGACCTTTGTATTCACCAGACTGTCTGATACTTTACAATACACACAAGGACAGACTTAATTTCCCCAATCCACATCACCACAAACAATGAACAGGTCTTCTAGAAGCTGGAATTCATTAACATTACACTAGACAGGTAATTGAGGCTGAACACCTCAGTATCTCTCAATTAACCTGTTGAGTTCAGAAACAGTAAATAGTCCTTTACAGATATCCTTGGGGATATGGTGGATAAATATTACAGACCCATTTTAGGTAGCCCAAGAGATATTAATACTTAATGACCATTATTTCCTGGCTCACCCTGTGTCCAAAGTGACCCTCCTGTCACATTGTGTATGTTACTAATAATGAATTTTTGGATATACCGATAATTCTAGCTCTACGCTTTCTACATTTATGATTTTATATCTTGTATCAAGATAGTGTTAGCAGCTTCACCTTCATGTGATTTAATATTTTCTCCTAAGGACCTAAGCACTGATTCTTTTGTTTATGTATGTTTGTTTTTTAATACAGCCCGAACTTCACCTTTAATGAATAAACAGAGATTTCCTTTTTACTGAACATTATTGTTTCTTTTTATGTCTACATGCCTAGTATTTTCATCATGCAGATCGTTAGTGACGGTTCACACGGCTGCGCTGTGAATTTGTTCAGTTTTTTCACTCCATTCAGAGGTGCGAATTTACCGCAAATTTACTGCGTTTTTACCGCGATTTGAATGCAAATTTCAGGAGTGGGACATAGCTTCGAATAATGTTCTAGCCAATGGAATCTCAATGTAAAAAAAAAAAAAAAAGGTGTTAACTTCCTGGTTTTTGTGGAGAATAGTGTGGTGGAATTCGCACATATGTGAGCCATCAAATTTACACGATTACAGAACAATTTACATTAACCCCTTGCTTACTGGGCACATAAACCACCTTCCTGCCCAGGCGAAATTTCAGCTTTCGGCACTGCGTCGCTTTGAATGACAATTGCGCGGTCGTGCGACGTGGCTCCCAAACAAAATTTACGTCCTTTTTTCCCCACAAATAGAGCTTTCTTTTGGTGGTATTTGATCACCTCTGCGGTTTTTATTTTTTGCGCTATAAACAAAAAAAGAGCGACGATTTTGAAAAAAAACACAATATTTATTACTTTTTGCTATAATAAATATCCCAATTTAAAAAAAAAAAAATGTTTTTCTCAGTTTAGTCAGATACGTATTCTTGTACATATTTTTGGTAAAAAAAATTGCAATAAGCGTTTATTGATTGCTTTGCGCAAAAGTTATAGCGTCTACAAAATAGGGGATAGTTTTATAGCATTTTTATAATTTTTTATTTTTTTTTACTAGTAATGGCGGCGATCAGCGATTTTTATTGTGACTGCGACATTATGGCGGACACATCGGACACTTTTGACACCATTTTGGGACCATTGTCATTGATACAGCGATCAGTGCTATAAAAATGCACTGGTTACTGTAAAAATGACACTGGCAGGGAAGGGGTTAACCACTAGGGGGCGAGGAAGGGGTTAAATGTGTGCCCTGGGAGTGATTACTACTGTGGGGGGAGGGGAGTGACTGGGGGAGGTGACCGATCTGTGTCCCTATGTACAAGGGACACAGCATCGGTCTCCTCTCTCCCTGACAGGACATGGATCTGTGTGTTTACACACACAGATCCATGTCCTTCTCTGTGTACCGGCTGATCGCAGGTGCCTGGCGGACATCGCGGCCGCCAGGCACGCGCATCGGCATGTCAGGGACACGCCGGGCGCGCCCCCTAGTGGCCGGAGGAGCCGAGGACGTCTATTGACGTCCTCCCGGATTTTAAGAGCCACCTTGAGGCCGTCATTCGACTATGGCCGGGGCTCCAACTGGTTAATGCCTATGGAGACTAAATTCACAACGCAACGGTCTAAACTTGCACAAGACCCTTTTTTTCATCGCATCGCATTCGGAGAGGAATCGCAACACATAGATGTGAACCACCATCATTGAAAACAATTAATTTTTGGATGACATGCGAATCTAGTTTGTGTTTAACGCATCGCATTCGGTATCAACTCGCACAAGTGTGAACCGGCACTAATACTGTATATGAACTGTGCCCATTTTATATTACACAATTGTCTGATTTAATATTAACTTTTGTCTTCACTACATGTTTTTTTTTTTTTTCTGTATGTTGGAGACATGTATAGTAGATCATGCCAATATAGTTTCTAAAAGTGAATATAAAACCAAAACTTTTTTTGTTTGCTGTCTGTGTATCCTCTTAAATTGTTCTGGTGACCATAATCCAGAAAGTCATGAGAAATGCAAAATATAATCAGCTTTGTGAAAATGTGGGCTTTTTTGTGTAGGATAGAAGGGTTTATATTTGCTTTGGGATAGGCTGTAAATAGCAAATTTTGATATTGCAAACTTTCTTTGCACTTGGCAATGTTAAAGTGGTTGTTAAGTCACATAACCTCTTTACTTGTATCCTCACTGTTTTCTGTTTTATGACGATCTAAAGTACTGTGTGTCAATTTTTGTAAAATGATTATCCTAAATACCTTTTCTCACACCACCGTTCTGAGGCCACGTGTCCCACCAACCCCCCCCCCCCCACCGCTCTCCTTCCCTCCCCGATCTAAGGGAGGGGCTGAGATTCCCCTCTGACATCAGTCGAACAGCAGAGGGAGGTCAAGTGACCGCAGAGGTATTCAAGGTTATAATTTTTGCAAAACTGGCACACAGTACTTTAGAACTTCATAAAACAGAGAGGATACAAGTATTGGGTTAATGTATTGCAGTGGAAATGGCGGCAGGATGAGAGGAGGGGAGGAAATCGTCTCTCACTACACAGACTGAGCTGACAGGCAGGGAGGGAGGGGGAGAGGGAGAGACTGCGGGATGACGGAGGCACGTAAACTGACCACGGTATTGTGGATCAGCAGCCATGATTACCTTGCCAAAACATAAGGGGGTAGGGACCGATGTGAATGTACAATGTATATGTAAAGCTCTGCATAAATTGACAACGCTATATAAGTACCTTAAATAATAATAATAAAGCAAATTAAAAGGTGACAATCAGAACAGAAGGATAATGCAATCTTTGGACATATCTCTGGGGTACCCCATATCTGGAGTTGTAGGGAACTAGGTTAACTTTTATTTGTTCTAAACTGAATATTGGTGTTTTGGGATGGTAATCTGTGTTTAGAGATGTGTAAGAAGTTTTAAAGCTGTACCCTATGCTTTTACTCACCTAAATCTGTGGTTTGGGTCCCGAGTCTTCTCTCTTCTTCTGTGTACAAGAGGTGGGGTCCTTCTTCTAGTGTCCAATTTACAGCCTGGCAAAGACTACCTTTATTTTTGCCTGTAGATGGGCTTTAAATATATGGTAGTTTAACTTTTTAACTGTGCAGCAACACACTAGTATATTTTCTGCCTTAAAGTGGTTCTAAAGGCTGTGGGTTTTGGGTATGGTGAATTAAAGCCCTGTACACACGATCAGTTTTACTGATGAAAACAGTCCGATGGACTTTTTTCTTTGGACAAAACGATCATGTATGGGACCCATCGGTCTTTTTTCCATCGGTTTTAAAAAATAGAACATGTTTTAAATTTTTCCGATGGATCAAAAACCGATAGCAAATTCCGATCATCTATGGGCAAGTCCATCGGATAAAAAACCCACGCATGCTCAGAATCAAGTCAACGCATGCTCAGAAGCATTAAACTTAATTTTTCTCGGCTCATCGGAGTGTTTTACGTCACCGCGTTTGGAACGGCCGGTTTTTTGACTGATGGTGTGTAGGCAAGACTGATGGAAATCAGCTTAATCGGATTTCCGATGGACAAAACCATCGGATTAGAATCCATAGGATATCCGATCGTGTGTACGAGGCTTTAGATCTGTTTTCCATCTCTGTTAATCACTGTTAAATCATCGTTATTATTCTTTTTGATCAAAATTCTTTACTATGTTTATAGATATTTGGACTGGATACCTAGTCACCATTGTTCAACCCACGAGGGGGAGGGGTTAAGACGCTGTGCATCTTTTGATACAGTGTGTTAACCATCAGTACACGTATACTTCTTACAACTGCGTATATAATGTCCTATTTTGACAGAGATTAATTTATTATCAAATTGGGAACCTATGTGCCCCCTGGTATAGTGCCCCCATATTCGCCGGGATAAACTTTCACCTGTGGATCCCTGCACCTGGTTACGTCTTGGGTAAGATCTCGTGCAGCCCCTGTAATCAAACTGTTATATTAATTATTATCATGTTATTGGTATAACTATCTCTCCTTTTTTCTTAAAGGAAAAGTCCAGCCTGAGCTCGTTTGGCTGGGCTTCTCCTATGGGTCACATGAGTGCAATTTGTTTTGTGACCCGTTTTCAGCAGAGAGCCGTTTGAAGTCCACTCTCTGCTGACGTCAATGGAATCAGTACAGTCACCGCGTCATCATGACAATGAAGTCTGGATACCCCAGATGCCTGGACTGATGCCTGTCTCAGCCTCTCAGCAAGCCGCAATGAGCATGGAGGAGCAGAGAGGAGAGCTGCTGACAGTCAGCAGCTCTCCGCTCGAGGAGCTGAGAGAACTGAGCCATCCGCAATGTTCAGTGGCTCAGTTCTCAGGTGCAGAGGCTGCAGGGGACAGATGCAGCATCGGACCGATGCTGTATCCACCTAGGTAAGTATAATGTGCAGATAAAAAACAAACATACTTCTCTTTTAAGAAATAAAAAAATGTCTATGATTGGTCTTTAATATACAAAAGCTCCTGAAGAAGCAGAAGTATATCCTCGAAACATGTCGAGAGAAGGATATACAAATGATCTGTTATAATTTGAAAGTGTTAGCCCTTTGTTGTCACTGCATCTGTGTGTTCTGACCATATAGAGCAATTGAGTGTCTTGTGGCGACACAAACTGCCCTTTTTTCTATATGTATTTTAAATAAGTATATTTTGTAATAAATATTATATTTTTATACTTACGTTGTGTATGCAAAGCGCTTGTATGGTACCATGAAAGTCCATACTAGCCTCAACCAAATGTCCCTTCTTGAATATAAATGAGAGAGTCACTCAAAGAAGATAGAAACAAAGAACCTATTGCCTGCACTGCTGATATGCTAGTAAAGTGCCTCACACACTCACCTGGAGCATATAAGCCAAGTAAGTATGGATAGGCTTCTACGTTTAGGTATGTGATGGCTCAAAGTAGCCCGTTTAGGAGGGAGTATACATGTAGTGCCCTGCCATCATAACGATCTGTGATTTTTACCTATAAGTAAGCCTATAATAAGCCTTACCTATAGGTACAGCAAATATCTCCTAAACGTGCACAGTTTAGGAGATATTTACTTGTGAACTGTGGCTGACGTCACCAGCGCATGCACTTTTAGGGAACGGCATATCCGAGCCGTCCCTTCAGAGTCCTGTGCCGTGAACAGCGGCTTCTGCGTGCATGCGGGAGCCGTAACCAAAGGACCGGAGCCCACCAACCCTGAAGGAAGACCGGGTGAAGATAGAAGCCCTGTTAGCGGTGACAGCCCACCGCTGGAGGGCTTTTTTTTAAGGTAGGTTTCACATAATGTACTAGTATACGATGCATACTACCGCATTATAACTTTGCCTTGCAGGTTTTATTTTTTTAAAAGCTGGCAGTTTACTACTGCTTTAATAGTTGTTTCTAACCCATTTTTGAAACATATTCTTTAAGATAATGTCCATATATTTATGTAAAATCCATAATAGTAATAGTTAATAAATAATACATATAATTTTCGTAATGAGGGATCCTAATGAGGTCCTAATGAGATCTGTAACATTATTTACATAAGGTAATACATTATTTAAGCAAACCATTTAGCTAATGTAAATGTAACTGCTAACTGGACTCTGAGTGGGTGTGTAAAGTAAGTAACGTTACTTATTACAGGAAGTGTTTGGGCTTCCTTACCTAACCACAAAGTCTTACCATCCATTTCACTATTTTACAAATAGTTATAAAATATTGATAACAAATAATAATGAGCTTGGTTTCAGTCCATACCCAAGTTCAGCCAAACCCGGAAGTAAGCTGTCATTAATGGTCCAAATAGCTGCAGATGTCATAGTCCTAATGTGGACATGGGTTTTCGCTTCTCTGAAATGTCAATTTGGCTTATTGTATTGGAGTCAGATAGAAAGATAAAATTAAGCTGTTTTTTAATGGTGCTTTGGGCTTTAAATGGCTCCTAATGCTTCCTTTAACTATCCTGAACATGTCTTTGTTCCAAAAAATGAGCCCTCATTAGTTGGAAACATGACTTTTAGGCCCCCTTCACACCTATGCGAATTGGTTGCGGCTTAAACCGCATCCAATTCGCATAACATTATAAAATACATTGATTTTAATGAGGCTGGTTCACATATGTGCGATGCATTTGCACTGCACATTGCCCAAAAAAGTGTGCGTTTTCTAGGCATTGATGTGCGGCTTAGGTGCAAATTCAGGTCCATTATCTTCTATGGGCACGCATCTGATTTGCAGATGTGTTCAGTTCTCATCAGGATTTCTCTCCTTCACCTCACTACACTTCCCCCCTCCCCCTCCTCCCTCCCAGGTCACCAAATTCGCAGCTAAAACGGAGATGATCTGCTGAACAATTCTCTTATCTTTTTGCAGAGATAAGAGAGCTGGAATTCGCACAGCACAAGTGTGAACCCAGCCTAAATAATGAGGAAAGTACTATCCTGGAACCTTGACATGCTGAAATTTGCTCACATGGTTCTGTTTTCTAGCAAAGCAATGTGAAAACCATAATTTTAATGCTAATATGGGTGTAAGGTATAAGAAGATCATGAACCAATATTCATGGTTAGAGTTCTCCTCAAATATATATTTTACAGAAAATGTTTCTCTGACATGAGTGTGAACAAGATGTGACTTTTTGTGGTTAAGCTAATCTTTTTTCTGTGTAATAGGTTGAAATGTGACTTTGTGGTTAGGCCTTTTCCGGGAAAAAGTTTATCTCACTTCTGCTTTTTAACCACTTCTCTACTGTGCACGAAAACCCCCTTCCTGCCCAAGCCATTTTTCAGCTTTCAGCGCTGTCACACTTTGAATGACAATTGCGCGGTCGTGCGACGTGGCTCCCAAACGAAATTTGTGTCCTTTTTTTTCCCACAAATAGAGCTTTCTTTTGGTGGTATTTGATCACCTCTGCGGTTTTTATTTTTTGCGCTATAAACAAAAGAAGAGTGTCCAGTTTGGAAAAAAACACTATTTTTTACTTTTTGCTATAATAAATACCCATTTTTTTTTTTTTAAATAAAATTTTCCTCAGTTTAGGCCGATACGTATTCTTCTACATATATTTGGTAAAAAAAAAAATCGCAATAAGCGCGTATTGATTGGTTTGCGTACAAGGGACACACCATCGGTCCCCTCTCCCTCACAGGACGTGGATCTCTGTGTTTACACACAGAGATCCACTTTCCTGCTCGTTTCCCGGGCAATCGCGGGTGCCCGGCGGCAATCGCGGCCGCCGGGCACGCGCACCGGGGCCTTGTGAACACGGCGGGCGCGCGCGCGCCTCCTAGCTCGTTTTAAAGGGAGGACGTCATATGACGTCCTCCCAGAACGAGAGTATCCTCCGCCCGCCGTCAATTGACAGTGGGCGGGGGACAAGTGGTTAACTGACAGATTGACCACACTGACATCTGGCGTTTCTTATCTTCCTGTTTCAAATGTCAGAACATGTCTAGTTTGACCACAATTGACGTATGTTAACTGACCGCTTTTGCAGAAGTCAAAAAACCTGTTAGAATTTATTTTTGTCTAAATCATGAGGTTTTTGCTTATTGCTGATAGGTCCATAGGAGGGAGGCAACTTTTCTCGCTGTGTATAAAAAAGGACATGTAACCATTAAAACACATATTCTAGTATACCCATTCACTGTTTATTGGTGTCTTGAATATCCGACCGGTCAGAGAGACTTCCACAGATCCTGAGTCCAGCTCGAGCCAAGAAGGTCCAACAGAACCAAACAGAACCAGAACCTTTCAATGGGTATCAGTGGCATAGTTAAAATGGAGATCATCATTTTTTTTTTTTTTTTACATGTTTTGAAATTTGAGGCCAATGCCAAAGAAATCTTGGCAGGAAAATTCTGAAATGTCACTCAATTTCAAGCACTTTAAATACTTACTACAATTTTCCTTTCCTGGCACCAATCCATGGTAGCATACTAACACATGTATGCTGCCATGTTGGCACCAGGAAAAAACTATTTAAAAAATGTTAACACATAGATTAGCACTTTTTCCCTGAAATTAAAGCAATCAGTTGACCTGAGGTCCTTTTGCTTTCATTTGAGTACCGTAATTTAAAGTTGTCCTTTTTAATACGGTTAAGTGATCCTGTCAAAACAGTTTTTCTGGTGCCAACATGACCCCCTTCCAAAATGACTTCTTCTTTGGTGTGGTGATTCCAGGGGTGACTTCTGTCCCTGCCTGCTGCCGCCAGACATGTAGCACAGAGCCAGATGAAGTGCTATAGTTCTGATAGGTGGAGCTCCCTAAATAAGCCTGTATTGTGCTAAGAGAAAAGCCAGTTCATATCATGCATAGAGTAGCTGCACAGCTGTAGGGCTTTTCTGAAGAGGAGGGGAATTTGTGCAGAGGTGAGAGCTTGAAGGGGGGTGTAGAAGTGAAAGATGGGAGGGCTGCAGAGGTGAGAGCTGAAGATGGGGACGCAGGTGTGAAGTGTAGAAGGAGGGGGAAGAGATAAGCTGTGGTTGGGGGTGCAGAGGTGAGTTGTGGACTGGGGTGTAAACTGTGAATAGAGGGGTGCAGAGTTGAGCTGTCGGCAGAGGCAGGGAAGATGTTAGCTGTGGATGGGGAGAGAGGAGGTGACCTGTGGAGAAGGGAGAAGATGTGATCTGTGGACAGGAGGAGAACAAGTGAGCTGTGGACGGGGGAAAGAAAAGGTGAGCTGTGGACATGGAAAGAACAGGTGAACTGGAGATAGGGGGTGCATAGGTGAGCTGTGAATATGGGTTTCAGAAGTGAGCTGTGGATAGGGGGTGCATAGGTGAGCTGTGGATGAGGGTTGCAAAGGTGAGCTTTGAATGAGGGTTTCAGAAGTGAGCTGTGGATGGGGGTGCAGAGGTGAGCTGTGGAAGAAGGGCACAGAGTTGAGCTGTGAATGGGGGGGGGGCACAGGTAAGCACAGAGGTGTGTAGAGGTCAACATTTAATGGTTACTTTGGAAGGAGGATAAGGGGTATTTTTGCTTGGGAAGGGCAAGGAAAACTTCATGGGGGACAGTAAAGTACACATAGTTCATTGACCAAGAGTATGTAATGTATGGCATGGCATGCAGGCTTCAGTGGTCAGGATTTTGTAACATACTTCGTACATTCACTACTCAGAACAGCAATACTGTGTATACTGTCCTACATGTTACATACCTTACGGTAAAATGTTACATATTTTTGGCCCCTGGACAGTACCCCTGAATGCTGAACCCTGTACAATTGGTTTTGCACTACATACTCTTAGCCCTGAACTTTGAATGCTGAATTGCACGTTACAGATTCTTTACCACTGCACTGTGTGCGCTGAGCTTTATGTCACATATTCTTGACCACTGTACTCTTTACAAAGGGCTACATGTTGCAAAACCCTCAGCACAAGGGAATGCATTGCATTAAATATAAGTACTGTCCCTTGTGCTGATTTTTATCTGCACAATGTGTGACACACACTCCTCAGCACTGCATAATGCACACTCCTGAGTCCTGTACTCTGTGGTAAGCTGGACATACATGGGTCTGATATTTTTTTAAATCTGCCAGTGTGCTAAACGAAAAAAACTGAACAGATTTCCCCATTCACATAAGTGAGGTGGATAGAGTAATCCTCCCCACTTTGTTATTGTATTCTGACAGGGGTTACTCCTCCGATGTCAGAATACACCGATCAGTTGGGTGCAGCACTGATCGAACGAAAAATTTCCACCAAGCCCATTTCTGAGAAGCCCACCATTAAGCCTCGTACACACGGTCAGACTTTTTGCCAACAAACTTCAAAATGATGCAAGTTTGATAAAAAATCAGACCGTGTGTACGCTCCATCGGACAAATTTTTTCGGTTTTCATCGGACAAATGTTCGGTCTGCAAACGGACAAACTTTTCGCCAACAAAAGTCCAATGCAGCAAAGTCCAACCGTGTGTACAGAAATACATCAGACTTTTGTCCAATGGACAAATAAGCATGCCCAGAACTAGGGATGAGCTTCGTGTTCGAGTCGAACATACGTTCGACTCGAACATCGGCTGTTCGATCGTTCGACGAAGATCGAACGATTTGGGCCGTTCGCGCCAAATTCGAGTGACGCGAACGGCCCACAATGCACTACGCCATCGCAGTGTCATCCAGGCGCTGTGATTGGCCAAGCATGCACTGTGACCCCGCATGCTTGGCCAATCACAGCGCCGGCAGCGAGGAGAGCAATGATTGGCCACAGGCAGGATGCCTGTGGCCAATTATTGCTGAGGGGGTTTAGTACACGCCCCACACTATAAAAGGCCGCCAGCACGGCGGCCTAGTGTAGTGTGTTCCGGAGCAGGGATAGAGCAGCATAGGCAGGGACAGTGACTTTTATTTCTTTCTTGCTTAACCTGGATTCCTTTAGTTTAGGGAAAGAGAAGGATAGGTAGGGAGAGTGTCAGTGTGTTTTGTGCTTGTGCTATATTGTGCTTAAAAAAAACATTTTTTCTAGGGACAGAAAACTGTAGGTAGGGAGAGTGTGTCAGTTTCTTTCACTGTCAAAGTCCTTGTTTCCAGGGACCTGGAAGGACAGTGAGTGAATTCTCCTTGTGCTATATTGTGCTTAAAAAAAACATTTTTTCTAGGGACAGAAAACTGTAGGTAGGGAGAGTGTGTCAGTTTCTTTCACTGTCAAAGTCCTTGTTTCCAGGGACCTGGAAGGACAGTGAGGTAATTCTCCTTGTGCTAAATTGTGCTTAAAAAAAACATTTTTTCTAGGGACAGAAAACTGTAGGTAGGGAGAGTGTGTCAGTTTCTTTCACTGTCAAAGTCCTTGTTTCCAGGGACCTGGAAGGACAGTGAGTGAATTCTCCTTGTGCTATATTGTGCTTAAAAAAAACGTTTTTTCTAGGGACAGAAAACTGTAGGTAGGGAGAGTGTGTCAGTTTCTTTCACTGTCAAAGTCCTTGTTTCCAGGGACCTGGAAGGACAGTGAGGTAATTCTCCTTGTGCTAAATTGTGCTTAAAAAAAACATTTTTTCTAGGGACAGAAAACTGTAGGTAGGGAGAGTGTGTCAGTTTCTTTCACTGCCAAAGTCCTTGTTTCCAGGGACCTGGAAGGACAGTGAGGTAATTCTCCTTGTGCTAAATTGTGCTTAAAAAAAACATTTTTTCTAGGGACAGAAAACTGTAGGTAGGGAGAGTGTGTCAGTTTCTTTCACTGTCAAAGTCCTTGTTTCCAGGGACCTGGAAGGACAGTGAGGTAATTCTCCTTGTGCTAAATTGTGCTTAAAAAAAACATTTTTTCTAGGGACAGAAAACTGTAGGTAGGGAAAGTGTGTCAGTTTCTTTCACTGTCAAAGTCCTTGTTTCCAGGGACCTGGAAGGACAGTGAGTGAATTCTCCTTGTGCTATATTGTGCTTAAAAAAAACATTTTTTCTAGGGACAGAAAACTGTAGGTAGGGAGAGTGTGTCAGTTTCTTTCACTGTCAAAGTCCTTGTTTCCAGGGACCTGGAAGGACAGTGAGGTAATTCTCCTTGTGCTAAATTGTGCTTAAAAAAAACATTTTTTCTAGGGACAGAAAACTGTAGGTAGGGAGAGTGTGTCAGTTTCTTTCACTGTCAAAGTCCTTGTTTCCAGGGACCTGGAAGGACAGTGAGGTAATTCTCCTTGTGCTAAATTGTGCTTAAAAAAAACATTTTTTCTAGGGACAGAAAACTGTAGGTAGGGAGAGTGTGTCAGTTTCTTTCACTGTCAAAGTCCTAGTTTCCAGGGACCTGGAAAGACAGTGAGGTAATTCTCCTTGTGCTAAATTGTGCTTAAAAAAAACATTTTTTCTAGGGACAGAAAACTGTAGGTAGGGAGAGTGTGTCAGTTTCTTTCACTGTCAAAGTCCTTGTTTCCAGGGACCTGGAAGGACAGTGAGGTAATTCTCCTTGTGCTAAATTGTGCTTAAAAAAAACATTTTTTCTAGGGACAGAAAACTGTAGGTAGGGAGAGTGTGTCAGTTTCTTTCACTGTCAAAGTCCTTGTTTCCAGGGACCTGGAAGGACAGTGAGGTAATTCTCCTTGTGCTAAATTGTGCTTAAAAAAAACATTTTTTCTAGGGACAGAAAACTGTAGGTAGGGAGAGTGTGTCAGTTTCTTTCACTGTCAAAGTCCTAGTTTCCAGGGACCTGGAAGGACAGTGAGGTAATTCTCCTTGTGCTAAATTGTGCTTAAAAAAAACATTTTTTCTAGGGACAGAAAACTGTAGGTAGGGAGAGTGTGTCAGTTTCTTTCACTGTCAAAGTCCTTGTTTCCAGGGACCTGGAAGGACAGTGAGGTAATTCTCCTTGTGCTAAATTTTGCTTAAAAAAAACATTTTTTCTAGGGACAGAAAACTGTAGGTAGGGAGAGTGTGTCAGTTTCTTTCACTGTCAAAGTCCTTGTTTCCAGGGACCTGGAAGGACAGTGAGTGAATTCTCCTTGTGCTATATTGTGCTTAAAAAAAACGTTTTTTCTAGGGACAGAAAACTGTAGGTAGGGAGAGTGTGTCAGTTTCTTTCACTGTCAAAGTCCTTGTTTCCAGGGACCTGGAAGGACAGTGAGGTAATTCTCCTTGTGCTAAATTGTGCTTAAAAAAAACATTTTTTCTAGGGACAGAAAACTGTAGGTAGGGAGAGTGTGTCAGTTTCTTTCACTGCCAAAGTCCTTGTTTCCAGGGACCTGGAAGGACAGTGAGGTAATTCTCCTTGTGCTAAATTGTGCTTAAAAAAAACATTTTTTCTAGGGACAGAAAACTGTAGGTAGGGAGAGTGTGTCAGTTTCTTTCACTGTCAAAGTCCTTGTTTCAAGGGACAGAGAAGGACACCTGAAGGTAGCCCTTATTGCTTTTTTCCCATCTCCCTGCAGGCCATCTATTAGAATGTCTGGAAGGCAAACAAGGAGAGGCAGACAGTCAGGAGGCAATAAAAGAGGGCAAGCAGGCTCTGTGTCTGGGGGCAACAGTGCTGGTCGTGGACGCGGTGCATTGTCATCAGCACATGGCCATGGGACACGCTTGTCCTTCTTTTCGGCAGCTGGACATGTTGAGCCACATCATGCCGAAGACTTGGTAGAGTGGATGACCAAGCCCTCCTCCTCCTCCTCATCCTCTCTCACCCAGGCTCAGGGTACTGGAAAAGCAGCTGCCAAAGCGTCCTCTTCCCTGGTATCAATGTCAGACTCATCATCAGTCACTCCTTCCCTAGACCCACCATGTCCTCCTCCTGAGGAGTCCCCCGAACTGTTTCAGCACAGTGTTGGGTACATGCTCCAGGAGGATGCCCAGCGTTTCGAAGGGTCTGATGATGAAACCCAGCTAGAGGAAGGCAGTAGCGTGAGAGCAGACAGAGGGGATGCTCAAGAAGGACACCAATCTGGCAGTCATGTTCCAGCAGCTGCAGCATACTGCCAGATTGCCTCCAGTGATGAGGAGGGAGGTGATGATGAGGTCACTGACTCCACGTGGGTGCCTAATAGGAGAGAGGAGGAGGAGGATGAGGAGGAGGCACATCTCCAACGAGGCAGGATGCCCTTTGGTGGCCAGCGTAAGGGCAGTACACCGACGGAATCACACCGCAGAGCTCCGCCTGTGCAGGGCGCTGCCTCTGCCCGTCATTCAAAAAGTTCTTTGGTGTGGGCCTTTTTTGAGGCTAGTGCATCAGATCGCACAGCTGCTGTTTGCAACATATGTCTCAAGCGTATATCGCGTGGCCAAAACATCAGCCGCTTGGGTACCACATGCCTGACCAGACATATGTTGACCTGCCATGCAGCTCGTTGGCAAGCCTACCTCAAAGACCCACACCAAAGAACAAAGCGGACCTCTCCTTGCACCGCATCAGCTGGGATCTCCAACCCCACTATAACTTCAGTCCTCTCTGAAACATGCACTGAGAGGAATGAAGGTGTAGAATTAGGTGTGTCACAGCCAAGTACTTGCGGCCACTCTGCTAGCAGTACACCGACGTCCGATTCTAGCAGGCAAATTTCCCTGCCCCAGCTGCTGGACCGTCGAAAGAAGTTCACTCCCAGCCATCCACATGCCCAGCGGTTGAATGCTAGCTTGGCTAAATTGCTAGCGCTTCAACTGCTGCCTTTTCAGTTGGTAGACTCGGCCCCCTTCCGTGAGTTTGTGCAATGTGCGGTTCCTCAGTGGCAGGTTCCCAAACGCCACTTTTTCTCACGGAAGGCTATTCCGGCTCTCTACCGGCATGTGGAAGGCAATGTCTTGGCCTCGCTGGACAGGGCGGTCAGCGGTAAGGTGCATATTACCGCTGACTCATGGTCCAGCAGGCATGGACAGGGACGTTACCTTTCTTTCACGGCCCATTGGGTCACTCTTTTGGCAGCTGGGAAGGATGCAGGACAAGGTGCAGTAGTGTTGGAGGTTGTCCCACCGCCACGCCTCCAAAATGCTACTACTGGTTGTGACACACCTCTCTCCTCCACCCCCTCCTCTTCTTCTTCCTCCATGGCCTCTTCCTGTGGTTTGTCCTATGAACCAGCGGTGCTCCGTAGCCGTTCACGGGGCTACGCAAGTACGCAGGCAAAAAGATGCCATGCCGTGCTTGCGCTGGTGTGTTTGGGGGACAGAAGCCACACTGGGGCAGAGGTCCTGTCTGCTCTGCAGGGCCAGGCCGAGAGGTGGTTGACGCCACGCCAGCTTAAGCCAGGAATGGTGGTTTGCGACAATGGCACCAACCTCCTCTCCGCCCTCCGACAGGGACAACTGACCCATGTGCCCTGTGTGGCTCACGTCCTTAACCTGGTGGTGCAGCGGTTCTTGGGCAGGTACCCGGGCTTACAGGATGTCCTGAGGCAGGCCAGGAAAGTCTGTGTGCATTTCCGCAGATCTTATAATGCCAGTGCTCGCCTGGCTGAGCTGCAAAAGGAGTTGAACCTGCCCAAGAACCGCCTTATATGTGACATGCCCACCAGGTGGAACTCAACGTTGGCCATGCTGCAGCGGCTGCACACGCAGCAGAGGGCCATCAATGAGTACCTGTGCGACTACGGCACCAGGACAGGGTCAGGGGAGCTTGGTTTTTTTTCTCCACGCCAGTGGGGCATGATCAGGGATGCATGCACTGTCCTGGCACCATTTGAGGAGGCCACGAGGATGGTGAGCAGTGACAGTGCATGCATCAGTGACACTGTACCTCTTGTCCACCTGTTGGAGCACACGCTGCGTGGAATAATGGACAGGGCACTTGAGGCAGAACAGAGGCAGGAAGAGGAGGACTTCCTTGCCTCTCAAGGCCCCCTTTACCCAGACAGTGTTCCTTCTGTCCCACCCATCGCACAGGAAGAGGAGGAGGAGGAGGAGGAGGAGGAGGAGGAGGAGGATTGTGTCAGCATGGAGGTGGAGGCTGGCACTCAGCATCATCAGCAGCAGTCTTTTAGGGATGATTTACAGTCCCAAGAAACCAGTGGACTTGTACGTGGCTGGGAGGAGGTGGCTGCGGATCATGTCGTCCTTAGTGACCCAGAGGACTCCGGAGCGAATGCCTCAGCAAACCTACGCTGCATGGCCTCCCTGATCCTGCAAAGTCTGCGGAAGGATCCTCATATTCTTCGGATCAAGGAGAGGGACCATTACTGGCTGGCCACTCTCCTTGATCCACGGTACAAGGGTAAGGTTGCGGACCTTATGTTACCGTCGCAGAGGGAGCAGAGGATGAGACAACTCCGGGAGGCCTTGCAGAAAGGTCTGTGCAACGCGTTCCCAGAGACTGGGAGGTTACAAACTCCTGGTCCTGGACAACGAGTTGCTGAGGCTTCGGCCAGTCAAAGAAGGAGCGGTGGGGAAGGTGGCCGTCTGACCGATGCGTTCAGACAATTCTTTAGTCCGCAGCCCCAAAGTATGATCGGTTCCAGCAACCATCGCCAGCGTCTGATAAACATGGTGCAGGAATATCTAGGGGCAAGGTCAGACTTGGACACCTTCCCCACCGAAAATCCTCTGGCTTACTGGGTCTTGAGGATGGATCACTGGCCAGAGCTTGCACAGTATGCAATTGAGCTACTGGCCTGTCCTGCATCCAGCGTTCTTTCGGAACGCACATTCAGTGCTACTGGAGGATTTGTCACGGATCACAGGGTGCGCCTGTCCACCGACTCGGTTGATCGACTGACTTTCATCAAGATGAACCAGTCTTGGATCACCACCAGCTACCACACACCTGATGCTGATATAACAGACTAATTGATTTTAACATGTCACATCCCTTCAAGACTGATGCTGATGCTGAGTGCCTGTGCTGTTATGTTGACTGGCTATCCTCCTCCTCCGAGTCCTCAATGATACGATTGATGATGATAGCTTGGAAGATCATTTTTGTTTATGGGTGCCGCCACCAGTGGCTAAGGCCCAATTTTTCAGCCCCTGTTTTACAGGGGCGTGTCATTACAATTTTTGAAGCAATACTTTGCAACAGGGCTCATTGCTGTGCTCCAAGTACAGTATCTGTGAGGGGTTGTAGTGTTGTGCCACCAGTGCCTAAGGCCCAATTTTTCAGCCCCTGTTCAACAGGGGCATGCAATTACAATTCTTGATCTAATAATTCACAGCAGGGTCCATTGCTGCACCCACCAAGAGTAACTCTGAGGGCTTACAGTCTTGTGGCAACGCCACCACCACCACCACCACGAAAGGCCCAATTTTTCAGCCCCTGTTCAAAAGGGGCATGTAATTACAATTCTTGATCTAATAATTCACAGCAGGGCCCATTGCTGCACCCACCAAGAGTAACTGTCAGGGCTTACAGTGTTGTGGCACCAGCACCACCATCAAAGCCCCAATTTTTACTACCACTGTTCAACAATTATATGTAATTAAAATTCCTGATATAATAGTTGACAGCAGGGCGTTCCAGCACCAACCAAGAGTAACTGAGTGCTTACAGTGTTGTGCCAACACCAACAACTAAGGGGCCTATTTCTGCAGAGTATATACGGCAGGTCCCTACTTTCAAACATCCAACTTACAAACGACTCCTACTTGCAAACGAAAGAAGACAACAGGAAGTGAGAGGAAATCTACCCCTAGAAAGGAAAATTCTCTCCTGTAAGAATAAATATGGGAGAAAGGGGTCTCATCTGTACTGATGCTTTATCAGCAATCCTTGTTTCAAGAAAAACACCACATTTCAAAAACAGTTGTCATTGGGACGGAAAGTGAGGTGAAATGTTCTGAACAGGGGCACAGACAGCAAAACAAATGTTACAGGGGTGATAACCCTTACCTATGTTTCCCAAAAAGTTTAAAAATAGATTTTTGGGCTGGAGCTACACTTCAACAATGTACCTGTTCAAAATTACAAACAGATTCTACATAAGAACAAACCTACAGTCCCTGTCTTGTATGCACCGCCTGTATACGGCTGTTCAGAGTATATAGGGCCTTTTTTATTTTATGTGCGGGGTTCCCCTTAATATCCATACAAGACCCAAAGGGGCTGGTAATGGGCTGGGGTAGGGGGGGGTCATGGGGTAGCTATGCCATTTTTCTTAAAGAATTTCATCCATATTACCGGGACCAGACATTACATTAAAGCCGCAAGCAGTTTTAAATGGCTTTTTTTTCCTTTAGAAGTGTCATTTTGTGCAGGGACAGTTCTAAACACGGGAAACACGTGGCACTTCACAGGCATACTTTAGACACCCCCCAGGTACGATATTTAAAGGAATATTTGACTTTTTTTTTTTCACTTTATGCATCATTAAAATGACTGCTCCCGAAAAACGACCGTTTTTAAAACTTCTTTTTGCATTGATACATGTCCCCTGGTGCACAACCCGGGTTCCCAAACCCTATTTATGACAATAACATGCATAATAGTTGTTATAATTAGCACTTTAGAATTCGAACGTTCGCATCCATTGTATTTAATAGGGTTCTAATGTTCGTTCGAACTTTCGGTCCGTTCGCGGGTTCTGGTGCGAACCGAACCCGGGGGTGTTCGGCTCATCACTACCCAGAACCAATGTTAAAATCAACCAACAATAGCAGAAGTTGACCAAAGGGTGGCGGTAAAGAGCAGAAAAGAGCAGAAAAACCACATGATGTTGGAAAAGTTTTGGGAAAGTTTGCAGAAAAGTCTGAGCATGTGTATGCTATGGGTGTGCCCGGCCAACTCCCTTCGGACAAAAATCCACAGAAAAGTTTGTTTAAAGTGCGACCGTGTGTACGAGGCTTTTGATCGACTGCTCACTCAATGGGAACAGCCATAGATAGATAGAATTTCAGCTGAACCAGCTGAATTTCAATCCATTTACGGACGGATTTACACATCCCTGACCTTTGTGCGGTTTTCAGTTCTGGGGCTTGACCGCACCCATTATTTGGCACCCCTTTACTTCTCTACCCTGAGGAAGGTGTGGTTGGATAAAAGAAGGTTGGCTTGGGAGCGTGAGTTTCTGTACCTATTCTCTGAGAAAAAAGCCCTGGTCAATGTTGTTTATGGTTTTATAGACTGGTTGAAGTGTTAACAGACATGCACAGCTCAGCCAGCAAAGGGAACAACAGGACAATGTGCAAAAGCAATACTGCAATTTCAAGCTGCCCTTTATTGGCTGAGTGACAGCAGCTCCTACTGTACACCCACTGTAAGCACACCTTGGGCAGCAGAGAACACCTTGTGCAGTCTGTACCCCCAGCCCTATCAGCTGTGGGGGGGGGGGGGGGAGAGAAGGCCTAAACGGTAACATGACTGCAGATAAAAGCCCCCCAAAAATACTTGCAGACTGTTTAGCACAGAAAATGGGGGAACATTTTTCCTGCTGTAGGACTGTACTAAGACATAAGACATCAGTAATATTGCAAGAGGCACTTCACTTAAGTGCCTTTTTTAGATCTTAAAATAGACGAAAGGCAACATACTGTATAACCAACAGCCCAAATGGTACCTCTTAAGCCCTGTACACACGATAGGTTTAACCGATGAAAACAGTCCTATGGACTTTTTTCATCGGACAAACTGATCGTGTATGGGCCCCGTCGGTCTTTTTTCCATCGGTGTTTAAAAATAGAACATGTTTTAAATTTATCCGATGGTTAAAAAACCGATAGCAAATTGCTATCGTCTGTGGGGAAGTTCATCGGATAAAAAACCCACGCGTGCTCAGAATCAAGTCGACGCATGCTCAGAAGAATTGAACTTAATTTTTCTTAGCTCATCGGAGTGTTTTACGTCACCGCGTTTGGAACGGTCGGTTTTTTGACTGATGGTGTGTAGGCAAGACTGATGAAAGTCAGCTTCATCGGTTTTCCGATGGAAAAATCCATCGGTTAAAAAACCATAGGAAATCTGATCGTGTGTACAGGGCTTAACTGTGTTCTTTACTATCTGATGGTTAAACATTATAAATCCCCATTACATGATTTTTTATTATTGTTTATACAAGGTCATGTGACCATACCTCCCAACTTTTTGAGATGGGAACAAGGGACATCTGTTAGCAAAAGTATGTAGTCATAAGACATGCCCCCTGCCACGCCCCTTAAAAAGGGAATTATACAAAAAAAAGATTAGTTTAGGCCACAAGTGTTTTTTTGTTTTTTTTTACCACTACTATTTCTTACTTCATACTGGCTTTTGGAATTTACAGATGCAGCAATTTAGAAATTGGATGAAAGGTTTAGCACTGGGAAAGACTTTTTGATAGATAAAAAGTGTATTTTATACACAACTATATAGATCAGACCAAAATGAGGGTCAAAAGTGGAGGAAAGAGGGACAGAGGGACATTGTTCCAAAAGAGGGACCGTCCCTCCAAATCAGGGACAGATGGAAGCTCTGCATGTGACTGCTAACCCTCAATGCTGGTCCTTTCCTTGGTGAGCAATGAGCATAGATTTTGCTGTAGACTGACTTTAAGACAATAAGTGACGTCATTTAAGAGAGCATCGTCAGACCTCCACCACAAATGCAACGCATGTGCACTGGAATCCAATGTGTGTATGAGGGGTAGGCAACTTTAATGCGGTGGAGATCTACCTAAACAACATAGGAGAATTCACAGATCACTGGGCAGAGTGTCGCCTCCTCACACCTGATTTAAACCTCTAATCGCCGTACTACCGTGTCACAATTGCATGCATTGCATGGCAATCATGGGTTTAAATCTGGTGGTAAGGAGGCCACCAATCCCTACCCCTTTTAGCTGCTGAGGCAGCAGCCAAATGTGTACACATGCCACAGCAGGAATTAAACCCCCTGTTGCTTTTGGTGGGTTCTACTGCTTTGCAAGTGCCCTGCATCTGACTGCTTCTGCGGGGTCCAAGAGGTTAAAGCAGGTGGTAAAAAAAGCAACACAAGGCTGCCTGCTTTAACCCCTTGTTTGCTGTACTGCACAAGGTTGCAGGGCACTTGTAGAGTGGCCTCATTCACTTGAATGGGTCATGCTTGGCAGGTGCCACACCCACCAACCAAGACAGGGCATATAACTCTTGCTGCAGCTGCGACATGTGTACACCCCTGGCTACTGCAGCTAAAGGGGGTGAGAAAAAACACATCTTAACTATGGGGTTTTACCAGCCTTGCCAGAGGGATTAGCCTTTTCAATAGTTGCTGAATAGCTTTGTCAGTGTAGGATGTATCCAAGTTTTGGGTTAAGTAGGCAACATATTTCAAGGTATTTACTTCTTTATTAAGCCTGATTTGAGATGGATGCATGTGGTATACTGTATATCATGGATATGCAATTAGCGGACCTCCAGCTGTTGCAAAACTACAAGTCCCATCATGCCTCTGACTCTGGGTGTCATGCTTGCTGCTGTCAGAGTCTCGCTATGCCTCATGGGACTTGTAGTTTGGCAACAGCTAGAGGTCCGCTAATTGCATATCCCTGCTGTATATGGTGCTGCTTCTGGATAAAAACGCAGCAATGGTACAATAGCACTAAACTACTCGACTACATAAAAATTATATTTGTCATACAATAAAATGCAAAAATAGCAACAACATTAAAAATATATATACATATATAAAAGAGAGAGTTCTTTCAAAAAAAATGAATATTAGCTGGGACAATAACAGACTTGGCCACTAGAAGGAGCCAATGGTAATAGGAATCCAATATACACTATTCACAGTTTGATACACAGTGACAAGTCCAAGGAGCGCTGTGAAGAAGTTTTGAATGAAAATAATCAATAAAACTGTCACAGAGGAAAGTAGAAATCACTAGAGAATGGAAACAGAGGGAATCTATAAAAAAAACAGACTGGCATGTGCTTCATAAGGGAAGATAACTGAATAGTAGTTCTAAAATACTAGAGTAGGCAATAAAATAAATAATAGGATATGGAACTAATATTCCAAGGAGAAAAATAATTTTCACAAAACAGAAATTATAAATGTATGTCTACAAACCATTTCTTGTGGGGGGGCAGATTTAAAGGGGGGGGCAATGCTTGTGGAGGGAGATGATGTGAAGGGGTATGGTGAGGTAAAGTGGGGCAGTACTGTGGGGGAGGGGGGCAATGCTTGTGGAGGGGGGTGATGTGAAGGGGAATGGTAAGGTAAAGGGGGCAGTGCTTTGGGGGGGGGGTGATGTGAAGGGGGGCAGTTCTGTGGGTGGTGTAAAGGGGGGCAGTGCTGTGGGGGAGGGGGCAGATGTAAAGGGGGCAATGCTTGTGGAGGGGGGATGATGTGAAGGGGTATGGTGAGATAAAGTGGGGCAGTGCTGTGGGGCAGGGGGCAGATTTAAAGGGGGGCAATGCTTGTGCAGGGGGGTGATGTGAAGGAGAATGGTAATTTAAAGGGGCAGTGCTTTGGGGGGGTGATGTGAAGGGGGGAAGTTCTGTGGGTGGTGTAAATGGGGGCAGTGCTGTGGGGGAGGGGGGCAGATGTGAAGAGGAAACTGTAATGTAATGTGGGTGACTGGGACTCTGATGTAAGTAAAGGATTGTGCTATAAGAGGGGGGCTGTGATTGGATTTGTCACACAAACATGTGATTTGGACCTCTGCTAGAGGAAAGTTTTACAGATCAGACCTCCGTGAATTTGAATTCAATAGCCCTGATATATATCATATATAACTTTCCGTCATCTATTATTTGGCTTCTGTCCTATTACACTGCCTCACTAGTTATATTTTACACAATAATATTTAGAGACAAGTGACAGTGAAAAATATAACATTACTAAGAGTCACTCAAGCATGATGTATTCTCTGTATATCCTTGGGGAGTGTTATCTTGGTTTCATATACAGTCAGAGCCGTTTTATAAACTCTTAAGGATTTTCAGAATTGCTGTGTATAACATTTGCAGTCCCCTGGCTGAGAGCCATCCTGGCTATTCCTGATTACCGAGAGGAGAATATTTAGCCTGCTTGAGTCAAATGAGTTTTGATATCTTTACATTGCAGGGATCTGAGGCTGGATGTTATGCCTCAGTTACTTCTCTGTGTGAATACTTAGTGAGCCCTAATGGAAATTTATGGTTAAAGCATATACATTAATTTTATAAGATTAGCATTCTAATGACAATGCAAAAAATAGATATATTTGACAAACCAGTACAAGCTTCCTCTAAAAATCTCCTTTCATGTTGTGAGTTCTGTGTCTGCTGGCCATCTGTTTCAACATCATCCTGAACTCCCTGCATGCTTTGCAGGCTCTCTTTTGCTGTTTGCTTTCAATTTCTATGGACTATATATCCCATGGTACCACCCTTTCTGCAAGCAGTGATTCCTGTACTGACTCCGCCTCTTAGCAACTCCTGTAGCTCAGAAGGCAGGCTCTGTAAAATGTGTCACACAGCAGTGCCTACTCACAGAGCATAGTGAATACATGTCACAGAATTCAAGGAAGTAAATGTGTCGAGATCTTCATAAAATAAGTTTACAAACTTCAGTATCATTCAGATTATTAGGATTAGGCTAGAAATAATTGAAATAAAATTTGGAAATTAACATATGACTTTACATTAAGATATGCTTTAACCTCTTGCCAACTATGTAACGCATATATGCGGTGGTGGGAAAGCTGAGCTTTGTACACCCAGCTACCGCACATAAGCGGCTATGGTGGCCCAAAAATATTGAGGGCACGCTCACTGTGCACCCCTAGCACAAGCATCGAATAAATACTCACACCCTTCTCTAGCTTAAAAATACCCACAATTCTCTCCAAATTACTTGACTAATTGTGTCCTGTGTATACTTTATTTTGAACTGCAGAGAGGCAAAGTCCTTCTTAGGTGTCCTGATGACACTGCCTGGTGACGTCATGGACACTTCCTATTGGCTGTCCATCTACGGGAACCCCACAGCTTCTGGAGATTTCAGCGACAGCATGATGTAATCACAATGAGGGGTGGTATAAAGACTGGTCAGCAGTGGGCCTGGACTGCAGTTCTGAATCACCGGTTTCCACTAAAGGAATGAGTGGAGATATGGCTTGGATTTCATTTTTGCTTAGAGGTAGGTTTACAACTGTCCCTGTAAATGACAGGTGCAATATCTGCTAATTACATAAGTACTTTAACCACTTGCCTACTGGGCACTTATACCCCCTTCCTGCCCAGGCCAATTTTCACCTTTCAGCCCTGTGCACTTTGAATGACAATTGCGCTGTCATGCAAAACACGGTACCCAAAAAACTATTTTAGCATTTTTGTTCACACGAATAGAGCTTTCTTTTGGTGGTATTTAATCACCTCAGGGGTTTTAATTTTTAAATGAATAAAGACCGAAATAAAAAATAAAAATAAAAACTTTTTCATAGTCTGTTATTAAATTTTGCAAACAGGTAACATGTCTCCTTCACTGATGTGTGCTGATGAGGCTGCACTGATGGGCACTGATAGGCTGTTCTGATGGGCACTGATAGACTTCTCTGATGGGCACTGATGAGGCTGCACTGATAGGCGGCATTGATGGGCACTGATAGGTGGCACTGATAGGTGGCATGGATGGGCATTGGTAGGCGGCACTGATAGATGACACTGATAAGGAGGCACTGATGGACACTATTGGGACTGAACTGATTATCAGGATTATCAATGCCCTGATTATCAGTATACATGATGTCCCTTTGAGGCCGGGTTCCCACTATTGCGAATTGGATGCAGGATCCCCGCATCCAATACGCAATAGCAGGAGAATGTGAATGGCTCTCTATGGAGCCGGTTCACATATCTCAGATGTGGCTCCGGTGCAAATTTGCACAGGAGCCCTGTGCGTCTTTTGGTCCATTTTAGGTCCGAATTCAGCCTAAAATTTGGTCTGAAATCAGACCTGAAATGATGAACCAGGATGCACTGGACCCCTGCTGGGAGCCTCATCGGCATTAGGTGTAAATGGTGCTTTATAGAAGCTGGTTATCGTCTCTCTTCTCCTCTCCTCATGCTGTCATGTCGATAACCGGCTTCTGTTTAGATCCATGATCAGCTGTGATTAGACACAGCTGATCACGTGGTAAAGAGCCGCTGATTGCTTTTTACCTCAATCTGTGATCAGCAGCGTCCTCCTAGGCGACCCAAGCAGAAGTGGGAGCGAGTAATGGTTAATGCCAGGTACCGGCTTCCCTCCCAAAAAAAGTTACATGCCAGATGTGGCAGGGGAGAAGGGGATGAGTGCTTAAAGCGGAACTTCCCCATTTGGGTGGAGCTATACTTTAATATGTCTAGTTTTCAGCTGTAGGGCTCGATTCACATCTATGCATGTTGCTTTTGACACTTTCTGCAGTGCTTTTTGCTGTGCTTTCTGCGTTTTTTTAACTACATTTTTACCACATTTTGCGTTTTTCTTTTTTTTCTATTTTCTTTACATTCACTGTATATAGCCAGTTGCTAAGGAGCAGGCCGGGAAAACGTTTGTCGCGTCCTTAGCAACTGATAAGTCATCAGCCGTCAGTGGTCTTCGCCCCTGACAGCTGAAAAAAACAAATTGGGCGGCAAAAAAAATTCACGGGAAAAAAAGTGTGGAGTCCCCCCAAAGCCATAGCAGGCCCTTTGATCTAGTCACCCCCATGACAAAAATGTTTAAAAATAGCGTGGGGTCCCCCCCAAAATCCATCCCAGACCCTTATCCGAAGCATCCGAGGAAGGGGACGAGAGAACGCCCCCCCCCCCTCCTGAACCATACTAGGGAGCATGCCCTCAACATGGGGGGGGTGCGGTGCTTGGGGGCAGAGGGGGCTCTGCCTCCCCACCCCCCAAGCACCTTGTCCCCATGATGGGAACAAGGGCCTCCTCCCTACAACCCTGGCTGGTGGTTGTGGGGATCTGCGGTCAGGGAGCGTAGAAGAATGCGGATGACCTCTTTAAACAAGGGGGCCCCCAGATCCCAGGCCCCCCATGTGAATGAGTATAGGGTACCCCTACCCATTCACCAAAAAAGTAGTGTACTGTGGCAAAAGACAATAGAAAGTTTTTGACAAGTCCTTTATTAAAAATGTCTTCTTCCCCGCTTCTTCCTCCGGTCTTCTTCTTCCCCCACTTCTTCCTCCGTCTTCTTCTTCCTCCGTTTCCTATAGTTTTCCACAAACTAGATAGCGGTGCTGAGAACCTACAGACCGGTGAAGAACCGGCCCGGATGATGACAGCACTGTATCCCTGTACTGCGGACTGGTAAGTATCTGTATATTTAGGCTGGGTTCACATATATGCGCCTGCAGTTTTCACTCCGGTGTCCGGTGCGTTTCAGCTCAGCGGTTCAGGTGCGATTCAGGTGCAAATTTTTCCCTGAATTCGCACCTGAACTGGACCGAAAAAAGCACAGGACCCTTTTCAAAACCGAACCGTGGCCACCGTGCATATTTGTGAACCGGCTCCATTGAAATCTGGTCACATTCACATGTTATGCGAATTGAATGCAGTTAAAAATGCATCCAATTTGCATATATGTGAAGCCAGCCTAAAAGTCAGCAGCTGCAGTATTTGTAGCTGTTGACTTTTCATTTTTTTTTCACAATGACCAAAGCTCCTCTTTAACAGTAGGGCAGACAGTATATAGAATTTTGCAAGCAGGTAATGCAGACCAAATAAACCAAGGTTGGTAGAAGCATGCCATGCACACATGGAACAGTGTATAGCACTATACCATGGTATCACTCTGATTCTATTCCCTTTGAATTAAGTCATTACCAATCTGTAATCTGTCGGCCCAACTGCCATGGGCAGGGCCACTGATAAGGCAGTGTTGTGAACAAGCACTAGGGATGGGCTATCTGTTCGAGTCGAACATGAGTTCAACTCGAACATTGCCTGTTCGCCCATTCGCCGAACAGTGAACAATTTCGGGTGTTCGCGGCAAATTTAAAAAGCCGGGGAACACCCTTTAAAAGTCTATGGGAGAAATCTAAAGTGCTAATTTTAAAGGTTAATATGCAAGGTATTGTCATAAAAAGTGTTTAGGGAACATGTATCAATGCAAAAAAAAGTTTTAAAAGCGGACGTTTTTTCGGGAGCAGTGATTTTAATAATGCTTAAAGTGAAACAATAAAAGTGAAATATTCCTTTAAATTTCGTACCTGGGGGGTGTCTATAGTATGCCTGTAAAGTAATGCATGTTTCCCGTGTTTATAACAGTCTCTGCACAAAATGACATTTCTAAAGGAAAAAAAGTAATTTAAAACTTCTCGCGGCTATAATGAATTGTCGGGTCCCGGCACTACAGATCAAAGTCATTGAAAATCTTTAAAAAATAATTAAAAAAAAAAAGCGTGGGTGTCCCCCTAAACTCCATTACCAGGCCCTTCAGGTCTGGTATGGATATTAAGGGGAACCCTACGCCAAATTAAAAAAAAATGGCGTGGGGTTCCCCCCAAAAATCCATACCAGACCCTTATCCGAGCACGCAACCTGGCAGGCTGCAGGAAAAGAGGGGGGGGTGAGAGAGTGCCCCCCATCCTGAACCGTACCAGGCCACATGCCCTCAACATTGGAAGGATGTCCCCATGTTGATGGGGACAAGGGCCTCATCCACAAAACCCTTGCCTGGTGGTTGTTGTGGGGGTCTGCGGGCGGGGGGCTTATTGGAATCTGGAAGCCCCCTTTAACAAAGGGGACCCCCAGATCCCGGCCCCCCCTATGTGAATTGGTAAGGTACCCCTACCATTTCACAAAAAAAAGTGTCAAAATGTTAAAAACCACAGGAGACAGCTTGGGACAAGTCCTTTATTAAGAATTTAAAAAATTCAAAATAAAAAAGAGATTCCAGTGATGTAATCCAATAAATCCCTCCTTGATCTCCAGTGATGTAATCCAATTCTCGTTCTCCAGCGATGGATGTTCTCCAGCGACTCCAGCGAGGAACACTCACACGATCCTGCCTCCGGCAGGTTTCCCGTTGCATCAGAGGGGGGCGGGGTCACCCGTACACATCACTGGGAAGCCCCAGCGTTTCCCCTTGCATCAGAGGGGGACGGGGTCACGTGACGGGTGGCCCCACCCTCAGCTACATAAGGGATGTCAGGCTGGCGCTGCATCATTGGCCGAGTGCCTCCGGCCGGAGGTAGGATCGCGTGCGTGTTTCTCGCTGGAGTCGCTGAAGCACATCCATCGCTGGAGAACGAAAATTGGATTACATCGCTGGAGATCGAGGATGGATTTATTGGATTACATCGCTGGAATCTCTTTTTTTTTTTTTTTTTTTTAATAAAGGACTTGTCCCAAGCCGTCTCCTGTGGTTTTTAACATTTGACACTTTTTTTTGTGAAATGGTAGGGGTACAATGTACCCCTTACCAATTCACAAAGGGGGGGCCAGATCTGGGGGTCCTTTTTGTTAAAGGGGGCTTCCAGATTCCGATAAACCCCCAGCCTGCAGACCCCCACAACCACGGGCAAGGGTTGTGGGGATGAGGCCCTTGTCCCATCAACATGGGGACATCCTCCCCATGTTGAGGGCATGTGGCCTGGTACGGTTCAGGATGGGGGGGCGCTCTCTCTTTTCCTGCGGCCTGCCAGGTTGCGTGCTCATATAAGGGTCTGGTATGGATTTTTGGGGGGAACCCCATGCCATTTTTTTTTAAATGGCGCAGGGTTCCCCTTAATATCCATACCAAACCTGATGGGCCTGATATGGTTTGGGGTTCCCCTTAATATTCATACCAGACCCATAGGGCCTGGTAATGGACTAAGGGGTAACCCATGCTGTTTTTTTTCAATGACTTTTATGTGTATTGCCGGGACCGACAATTCATTATAGCCGCGATCAGTTTTAAATTACTTTTTTTCCTTTAGAAAGGTCATTTTGTGCAGGGACTTTTCTTAGCACGGGAAACATGCGCTATTTTACAGGCATACTATAGACACCCCCCAGGTACGAAATTTAAAGGAATATTTCACTTTTATTGTTTCACTTTAAGCATTATTAAAATCACTGCTCCTGAAAAAACGGCATTAATACATGTCCCCTGGGGCAGGACCCGGGTCCCCAAACACTTTTTATGACAATAACTTGCATATTAGCCTTTAAAATTAGTACTTTTGATTTTTCATGTTCGTGTCCCATAGACTCCGACTGCGAACCGAACCGGGGGGTGTTCGGCTCATCCCTAACAAGCACGATTTTAACGTGTGAAATGCGTCAACTTTTTCATCTTTGCAAGCTTGTCTGACTTATGACAATAAATCATTTTTCAATTGTATCTTTTGGATTCGAGTGTGCAATCAATTCCTTCTTCTTCTGGCTAACCTTTACTGGGCCCAGGCCCCATAAGTTCAAAAGGGGGACCCGGGCACCTGCTGAGCAGGAGAGCTGGCTGTACTGCTATATTGCTGACACCGATCCTCTTGTGGCTCCCCCTACAGTGCTGCCAGCTTCTCCTCTTCTCCTTCCTGCCAGCTGCATTGCAGGTGGATCAGTTTCAAGTTTCTGCACCCCCACCCCCTTTCCACTGCTTTGATCACCCCCACCCCCTTCTGTTTGGCCCCCCTGTGAACACCCCTTTCACCTTATGCCTGGGCCCCCCTGTGTACCCTTTCCCTCGCAGTGCTTCCAGCTTCCCTTCTTTCTTCTCCCTCTCGCTGGCAACTGCTGAGGGCACACAGGGATATAATTTCAGGATAGAGGACGGGGGCCATTAAATATGTAATATTTATCAGCCCCTTCCTTTCCTAAAATAACCCAGTGAGTGATCGATACTGATCACTCCTGTGTTCATTCATTACTGAATCATAGTAAACTGTGTGTACTATGATTCAGTTTGTGAATGAACAGGAAGCCTCTAAACACTTTGTATTCATTCAGCTGTGCATCTGAGACTGCAGAGAAAGGCATGGAGAAATCTATGTCCTCATACCCTTTCTCTTTTCCAAAAGTGAAACCTCACCAAACAGGGCAGTTAAAAAAATAACATTCTAAAAAAAAAAATGAAGGGCTCATTCACATGTGCTTTGCTCTTTGAAGAGCTGTCAGAATTTGAGTCCCTCATCAGAGAGCATTTGCCAGGGAATGATAGGGGGGGGGGCAATTCAGGTAGGTTGTACGGGGCCCCATGATTTCTAACAGCAGCCCTGGCCAGGGGCATCTAAAGCTTTTGGCTGATCCTCTAGTAAACATTACAGCAGGAGGTATTTGACCTTATATTATTATTATGGAGAAAGATGAGGGTGAGTTTTCCATAGGATTTAAAAAATTCCATACATATCCAGGTTGTGGAGACACAAGCCTGAAATACCAGTCGTGTCAGCTGGGAATTCTCACGGACATATCTTCCTGTGTCTGAATCCTTTCCTCCAGAATTTATGTAACGTTCACTAATGACATCCCACTTTTTCCTTGTGGTCAGTTTTAGTTCCTTCCAGAGCTTTGGGTATCTCGATCTTGGAAAATGTTATTGTTCTTCCAAAGCTAAAAGCTGTCAGCTTCCCACTTAACTAATTAAGTAAGAGAGATGCTGACCCCCCCCTCCCCCTCCCTTGTTATCCAGAGGAAAAGATACACCCAGCCTGTGAGGACAAGCTTAACATCATCTGTGTTCCAAGACTGAAAGCAAAGCTTTACTATCTCTTATGGGACCTTCAGTGCAGATGCTTAGATAAAGAGATCAAATTGTTAGCCCTTTCGAAAAATGGCATTGTCTGTCTTATATGGACAAATCATGAAGCTAAAACTGCTGTTTCCCGTCTTCCTCCTCAGTGTACCAAGCTGGACAGTACTTGGTGAGAATCAGACAACAGGTAAGTTAGAGAAATTTAAACTACTTTGTTAAAGTAAATGTGTCTTCAGATTTTCTGCATACAGCAAAATATTTGAAAGGCTCAGTCCTTCTATATTTCAGGTTTCCATACATGCTGGAGAGTTAAACCACCTGGAAAATTAATTAATCTCTGAGGACTGTGGGCTGTATAAGGGGTTTCTGCTATCACTACTGGATTTTTATGGAATCATAGAAGAATGCAAAAACAGGAATAGTTTGGAACCACAAACCTTCCAAGAGGACAGGGAAGAGTAAATTATGGTAGGGGGGTATCACTGTTGGGAGTACCCAACACATATTGAAAAGGTACTGACTCAACCTACCAGGCTTTATCTATAACTAAAATATAACTTTTAGGTAATATTATATTTTAGATTTCAAAACTTAAAAAAAAAAAATACTTTTCACTGACCCTTTAAACCTATTTAGTTTTCACTCTTCTTATTTTTATTGTTGAAATGGTGTTTAAAGTGGAGTTCCACCCAAAAAAATAAAAAAAATCATTAATGTGCATGAAATAAAAAAAAAACAAAAAACATTTGGATATTTATTTTTTATTTATTTTTTACTCACCTTTAAATGGCTGTTGCTATGCGGTCCCTCGAAATCTTCCTCCTTCATCGCCAAGGCTCCTTTCGTCACTTCCCTTGGCGCCTCCGATCGCTACTGCTCCTGGGAGATGTGTGTCATCATTTCCCAGGAGTCAGTTGGGCAGCGCCGAGGGCTAGGTTGCCTTAACAACGGGGTGGGCAATTCCGCCGCCACCGCCCGTTGTTATGGCAACCTGTATACTTTACAGCGCTGCTACGGCGCATTACTGCGCATGCGCGAGAACAGGGAGAGAACGGGTGGTGCATGCTGGCCCAGCAGCAGCACCGTGTCCCCGGAACTGGATGCTTGTGTGTTTCACATGCCCACAAGCAAAATGAGAACGGCCTGCAATTATTTATATAAGTGTATTTCGGCTATTACACAGGAGATCGGGGGAGGAATTCTTCAAAAAACTTGAGTATTTAACAACAATGTCATTGACTAACTAATTAAAAAAAAAAAAAAAAATATTTCATTAATGTAGTTGGAACTCCACTTTAACCACTTCAATACTGGATTCTTTCACCCCCTTCCTGCTCAGACTAATTTTCAGATTTTAACGCTATCACACTTTGAATGCCGATTACTCTATTATTTAACACTGTACCCAAATAAAAAAATGTATGATTTTTTTTTGAGACAGAGAGCTTTTGGTGGTATTGCATCGTCACAGTGTTTTTTTTTTTTTGTTTTTTTTTATGTTTTTGCTATATAAATTAAAAATACAGAAAACTTTGAAGAAAAAAAAAACACGTTATTGTTACTTTCTGTTTTATAATTTTGCAAATAATCTTTCTTCACAACTTTAGGCCAAATTGTATTCTGCTACATTTCTTTGGTAAAATTAACTCAAATCAGTGTATATTATTTAGTCTGTGTGAAAGTTATAGTGTTTATACTCTATGATGTATAATATAGGGGCATCTGATAAAATTAGAATATCATCAAAAAGTTAATTTATTTCAGTAATTCAATTCAAAAAGTGAACTCATATTTTTATATAGATGCGTTACACATGGAGTGATATATTTCAAGCATTTTTTATTTTTTTTTTATGTTGATAATTATGGCCTACAGCTAGTGAAAACCCCAAATTCTGTATCTCAGAAAGTTTGAATAATAGATAAGACTAATAAAAAAAAAAAAAAAAAAAAAAAAAAAGGATTTTTAACACAGAAATGTTGGCTTTCTGAAAAGTATGTCCATATACAGTATAGTATGCACTCAATACTTGGTCGGGGCTCCTTTTGCATTGATTACTGCATCAATGCGGCGTGGCATGAAGGCGATCAGCCTGGGGTACTGCTGAGGTGTTATGGAAGCCCAGGTTGCTTTGATAGCGGCCTTCAGCTTGTCTCCATTGTTGGGTCTGGTGTTTCTCATCTTCCTCTTGACAATACCCCACAGATTCTCTATGGGGTTTAGGTCAGGTGAGTTTGCTGGCCAATCAAGCACAGTAATACCATGATCATTAAACCAGTTATTGGTGCTTTTGGCAGTGTGGGCAGGTGCCAAGTCCTGCTGGAAAATGAAATCAGCATCTCCATAAAGCTTGGCAGCAGAGGGAAGCATGAAGTGCTCTAGAATTTCCTGGTAGAGGGCTGCGCTGACTTTGGACTTGATAACACACAGTGGACCAACACCAGCAGATGACATGTCTCCCCAAATTATCATGGACTGTATAAACTTTACACTGCACCTCATGCAACTTGGATTATGTGCCTCTCCACTCTTCCTCCTTGATTTCCAAATGAAATGCAAAATTTTCCACAGACCGTGATGATTTTGTTAAATATAAAATAACTGGCTTTAGTACTGATAAATTATCTATCAGGATGAAAAGCAGTCAGATAGGTTATCCAGTCACTAGATAAGCTAATGCTGGGGATGTTTGCAGTAGGCCACCCTTTAACTCTGCCTTGGTGTAAACACATACTGTACGTTCTCCTCATGTTCTGGCCAGGAAGCTGCCATTGAATTGTGCTTGCATATCCCTTTAATCTTAGCAGGTAAGTGGACTTGTACTTACTCATTAGTTCAGTTTAATGTGATAAAACATAGTTACATAGTAGGCGAGGTTGAAAAAAGACACAAGTCCATCAAGTCCAACCTATGTGTGTGATTTTATGTCAGTATTACGTTGTGTATCCCTGTATGTTGTGGTCATTCAGGTGCTTAATTAATAGTTTTTTGAAATTATCGATGCTCCCCACTAATACCACTGCCTATGGAATAGAATTCCACATCCTAACCGCTCTTACAGTAAAGAACCCTCTACGCAGTTTAAGGTAAACCGCTTTTCTTCTAGTTTTAGTGAATGGCCGCGTCTCTTATTAAATTCCCTTTCGCGGAAATGTTTTCTCCCTATTGTGGGGTCACCAGTACGGTATTTGTATATTGAAATCCTATCCCCTTTCAAGTGTCTCCTCTCCAGAGAGAATAAGTTCAGTGCTTGTAACCTTTCCTTATAACTAATATCCTCCAGACCCTTTATTAGTTTTGATGCCCTTCTCTGGACTCTCTCCAGTTCCAGTACATCCTTCCTGAGGACGGGTGCCCAGAACTGAATAGCATACTCCAGGTGCGACGGGACCAGAGTCTTGTAGAATGGGAGAATTATCGTTTTATCTCTGGAGTTAATCCCCTTTTTAATGAATGCCAATATTCTGTTTGCTTTGCTTGCAGCAGCTTGGCATTGCATGCCATTGCTCAGCGTGTCATCTACTAGGACCCCCAGATCTTTTTCCATCCTAGATTCCCCCAGAGGTTCTCCCCCTAGTGAGTAGATTGCATTCATATTTTTGCCACCCAAAATAACTATTTTACATTTTTCTACAATAAACCTAATTTGTAGTTGCCCACCCCATTCATTTGTTCCGATCTTCTTGCAAGGTTCCACATCCGGCGGAGAAGTTATTGCCCTGCTTAGCTTAGTATCGTCTGCAAATACAGAGATTAAGCTGTTTATCCCATCCTCCAGGTCGTTTATAAATAAATTAACCACTTAAGGACCAAGTCTCTTTTTGAGATTTGATGAAATAATTTAATTTTTCTACAAAATTACTTAGAACCCTCAAATATTATATATTAATTTTTTTTCTAAAACCCTAGAGAATAAAATGGCGGTCATTGCAATACTTTCTGTCACACTGTATTTGCGCAGCGGTCTTACAAGGGCACTTTTTTGGAAGAAATACACTTTTTTGAGAAAAAAAATAAGACAACGGTAAAGTTAGCCCAATTTTTTTTATATTGAGAAAGATGATGTTACGCTGAGTAAATTGATACCCAACATGTCACGCTTCAAAATTGCGCCTGCTTGTGGAATGGCGAAATACTTTTACCCTTAAAATTCTCCATAGGCGATGTTTAAAAAATTCTACAGGTTGAATGTTTTCAGTTACAGAGGAGTTCTAGGGCTAGAATTATTGCTCTCGCTCTAACGATCGCTGTGATACCTCACATGTGTGGTTTGAACACCGTTTACATATGCGGGTGCTACTCATGTGTGCGTTCATTTCTGCACGCGAGCTCGGCGGGACGGGGCGCGTTAAAAAAAAAAAAATCTTATTTACTTTACTTTTTTAAGCATGACAGGACCTCTTAAATATGAGATCTAGGGTCAAAAAGACCTCAGATCTCATATTTACATTAAAATGCAATAATAAAAAAAAGTCCCTTTTAAGAGCTATGGGCGGAAGTGACGTTATGACGTTATGTCACCACGCTTTGGTCGAGCGTTTTTTTTTAATGAACGTGTGTATGCAAGGCAGGCAGGAAAACCGTTGGGTTTTGGCATGTCAGGAAAACCGGTCGTGTGTACGGGGCATCAGGAAGAGATACTACTACATAAGTAGTTGGTATGTATAGAGATGAGCTCTGTGCAAACAGCGTATTACATTGTTTAAATGAGTATGGGAGATCCTTTATCTTCCAAAGGTTTTTTTTAATCTTAGATTTTCAAACCCCTGCCAGACAGCAGAGCTAGGTTAGTAACTTACATTTTCACTACTGCAGTTAAAGTGTATGTACAGCCAAAACATATTTAGTTATAGAGCGGAGAAGTGTTACAATCCCAGTCAGTTATAATTTGCTGTCTGTGTACCAGTAAGGAAACATTCCTTCATTTCCTGACCAGGAGACACAACAGGAAGTGAGGAAGGAAATCTCTGAAAGGAATTCCTGTTCTTAGAAAATTGTCCACAAAAGGGAAGATTTCCCTTTACTTGTTTTGAGGACAAATCTAAAATTTTGGATTTCACCTAAATTTCTTCCTCAGTGAAAATGGTCACCAATACAAACAAAGGGGTGCATTTTCCCAATGGGAACAAAGACAGCAATAAAAACTTGACAGAGGGTTCAACCCTTCCCTCCTTAAAAAAAAAAAAAAAAAAAAAAGAAGAAGTTTTTTCTAGCAATATATCTTGGGGGCAGGTGAGTGTATGCCTTGCCAGAGCTTTGGGGCAGAACATCAATACCCTTAAACCACTTCCCGTGGGCATCATATGACGTCCAGCAGGATAAGCCGCTCGCGCGCACCCATAGGTAGATAGGTAGTGCGGTGTGTCGCTGTGACACACCACATATCCAATCTTGGTAAAGATCATATGACGTAGGCTCTTTACCATGTGATTAGCTGTGTCCAATCACAGCTGATCACATGGTAATAGAAAGTGCTGTTTATCTGCTTTTTCTCTATTCGCTCTGACAAGGTGCGAGAAGAGGAGAGCTGATCAGTGGCTCTCCTGACAGGGGGGTCTGCGCTGATAATCAGCGAATTGATTATCAGTGCATGCCCTTCAGGGATGCCCACAAGTGCCAACACATGCCCACCAGTGATGCCAACCTGTGCAGACCAAGGATGGCAATCAGTGCCCATCAGTAATGCCTGTCAGTGCCTCCTCCATCAGTGCTGCCTATCAGTGCCGCCCATCAGTGCCCATCATTGTCCATCAGTGCCGCCTATCAGCGCTCATCATTGCCACCTATCAGTGCTCATCAGTGCCACCTCATCAGTGCAGCCTCATCAGTGCCCATCAGTGAAGGAGAAAAATTACTTATTTACAAAATGTTATAACAGAAACAAAGAAAACCTTTTTTTTTTTTTTCCAAAATTTTCAGTTTGTTTTTTCTTTGTTTAGCAAAAAATAAAAAACCCAGTGGTGATTAAATACCACCAAAAGTAAGCTCTATTGGTGGGATTTTTTTAATAAAAATGTCATTTGTGTACAGCATTGCATGACCGCGCAGTTGTCATTCGAAGTGTAACAGCGCTGAAAGTTGAAAATTTATCTGGGCAGAAAGGTTGTGAAAGTGTCTTAAATTGACGTGGTTAAAGTGACACTGAGAGCCCATTCACGACTTTGGATCTGACTTCAAGTCGCCCCAAGTCGCCCCTAGTCGCCTCAAGTCGCACTGCATGAGAAAATCAATGTAAGTGAATGGAGCCGTCTTAATGTACACTACTGAAGTCGCTCCGACTTCAGAAAAGGTTCCTGTACTACTTCAATCCGACTTCTAGGCGACTTGTAGGCAACTTGTACCCATTGATTTCAATGGAAGTCGCCTCAGAAGTCGGATCACTGTCTTAACAGAAGCAACAATACAGGAAGAGAACATACATTTCTCAGACAAACCCCTCCCTCCCCCCTCCTTCCCACAGAGCTGATTCTTGTTTGATTGGCCACTGGAAAGCCTCCTGTCCTGGAGGCAACTTGAAGTTGCCTTGTAAGTTGCCTCATGTCGCGCTGTGATTCATTCTCAAGTCGTGTCCAAGTTGCCTCCCAAAGTCGCGCTGGAAGTCGTGTTGCCCCTGTGTGAATGGAGGCTAAATCTCAGGTTTTTTTTTGTTTTTGTTTTTTAATAACAAACATGTCATACTTACCTGCTCTGTGCAGTGGTCCAGATTCTCCTCTTATCGGGGTCCCCCGTCAGTCCTCTTGACCCCTCCCTCATGCTGAAATCCCCCAGAGGAAGCAGCTTCCTCTGGGGGCATCCGAGCCGCTGCTCTGTGTGTCCATTCAGACTCGGCCCGCCCTCTTTCTCTCCCTATTGGCTCACTGACTTTGATTGACAGCAGCGGGAGCCAATGGCGCCCAGATGCTGTCTCAGCCAATGAGGAGGGAGAGTCCGGGACAGCCGAGACTCTTGTGCAACATTGCTGGATTGAGAGGGAGCTCAGGTAAGTATTAAGGGGCTGAGGTTAGCTGCTGCACACTGAAGGTTTTTTATCTTAATGCATTAAGATAAAAAAATCTTCTGCCTTTACAACCACTTTAAAGCTAAGGGCACTATAAGGGTAAGGTTAGTCTGCACTAATATGCATTATAAGAACCTAAATTATATGTGTAGCACACGAACCCTTTACCTGCTTTTGGCTCCTTGGCAGGAAAAAGCACACCGTGCTATGTGCCCGTACCCTCTTGTGTGAAGAGGTTGAGCGGTGTTATGAAACGGGTCTCCACAGCGAGGTTCTCCAGAGAATGATTCTCATCTTCATGCACAATAAAGACAAGTCTCTATTCCCCAATAACTCCAAGGTCCACACCAGTTGCAACTCCAACGTAGAGTTTATTTTCTCAAAGCACAGTCTCTAGATAGGAAAGGTTGGATGGAGAACAGGACAGCATAAGGTATGGAGGAGGTCCAGGCACAAACAAAATACACTTCACTACTTAGCTTCTCAAGTAGACTTAGCCCATTTGGATAGTCTCCCTCAGAGAGGAGACTAGCAGCCAGAATGATGCTCGAACTAAATGCACACACAGTCTCTGCACAAACTCTGCCACAGAACCGGTGAACTTGGGTCTCTGCCACAGACCTGGTGAACTTGGGTCTCTGCCACAGACCTGGTGAACTTGGGTCTCTGCCACAGACCTGGTGAACTTGGGTCTCTGCCACAGACCTGGTGAACTTGGGTCTCTGCCACAGACCTGGTGAACTTGGGTCTCTGCCACAGACCTGGTGAACTTGGGTCTCTGCCACAGACCTGGTGAACTTGGGTCTCTGCCACAGACCTGGTGAACTTGGGTCTCTGCCACAGACCTGGTGAACTTGGGTCTCTGCCACAGACCTGGTGAACTTGGGTCTCTGCCACAGACCTGGTGAACTTGGGTCTCTGCCACAGACCTGGTGAACTTGGGTCTCTGCCACAGACCTGGTGAACTTGGGTCTCTGCCACAGACCTGGTGAACTTGGGTCTCTGCCACAGACCTGGTGAACTTGGGTCTCTGCCACAGACCTGGTGAACTTGGGTCTCTGCCACAGACCTGGTGAACTTGGGTCTCTGCCACAGACCTGGTGAACTTGGGTCTCTGCCACAGACCTGGTGAACTTGGGTCTCTGCCACAGACCTGATGAACTTGGGTCTCTGCCACAGACCTGGTGAACTTGGGTCTCTGCCACAGACCTGGTGAACTTGGGTCTCTGCCACAGACCTGGTGAACTTGGGTCTCTGCCACAGACCTGGTGAACTTGGGTCTCTGCCACAGACCTGGTGAACTTGGGTCTCTGCCACAGACCTGGTGAACTTGGGTCTCTGCCACAGACCTGGTGAACTTGGGTCTCTGCCACAGACCTGGTGAACTTGGGTCTCTGCCACAGACCTGGTGAACTTGGGTCTCTGCCACAGACCTGGTGAACTTGGGTCTCTGCCACAGACCTGGTGAACTTGGGTCTCTGCCACAGACCTGGTGAACTTGGGTCTCTGCCACAGACCTGGTGAACTTGGGTCTCTGCCACAGACCTGGTGAACTTGGGTCTCTGCCACAGACCTGGTGAACTTGGGTCTCTGCCACAGACCTGGTGAACTTGGGTCTCTGCCACAGACCTGGTGAACTTGGGTCTCTGCCACAGACCTGGTGAACTTGGGTCTCTGCCACAGACCTGGTGAACTTGGGTCTCTGCCACAGACCTGGTGAACTTGGGTCTCTGCCACAGACCTGGTGAACTTGGGTCTCTGCCACAGACCTGGTGAACTTGGGTCTCTGCCACAGACCTGGTGAACTTGGGTCTCTGCCACAGACCTGGTGAACTTGGGTCTCTGCCACAGACCTGGTGAACTTGGGTCTCTGCCACAGACCTGGTGAACTTGGGTCTCTGCCACAGACCTGGTGAACTTGGGTCTCTGCCACAGACCTGGTGAACTTGGGTCTCTGCCACAGACCTGGTGAACTTGGGTCTCTGCCACAGACCTGGTGAACTTGGGTCTCTGCCACAGACCTGGTGAACTTGGTTGTAATGTTAACCCCCTTTTAAGGAGATGACATCCCTCCAGAGAGTTACCGGGCCCCTTCCTTCACTGTGACTTCTCACCAGTCCCTCGGAACGGTCCTCCCCCAGCCTCCTCGTCTAAGATACGGGTCCCCTCGCAAGGCAGCACCCTGGGATTCCTCGATCCTTTGTGGGCCCCAGCTAAAGGTGCTGGGCCCAAGGCCTTTTAGTTGCAGCCCCAGGGCTGAAGGTGCCTGGGACTGATTCACCGGACAGCATCCCTGTCCCCGGGGTAGGACCCCCCGAGACAAGACACGGAACCCCAATCCTGGGGTGGAAGACGAACCCCCAACAGGCAGCGTCTGCCCCTTTTAGATCCTCTCCCGGCATGCACAGCAGGTCGACCACACCCCCTGTACCACTGCCAAGAGGGGACACCCAAGGCACAGCACCATACCAGCAGTTCAACCCTGGCCTCAGGTGACAGCGCCACCCACAGGCACAGGGAACTATACACTAGTACTCCACCTGCAGTACAAAATTAGCCAGCAACGCCCTAGCAATCAAAGGGTTTGAGTATAACTACCACTCAAACATTCCCCTAGATTTAAAAGCCCCGCTACATATGTAAACCCAATCACTAAAACACTAAACATGATATTCTTTTCTGTTTCTTCATATATGTTATTTCCTAATATAATCCCTTTGGGTAGCGTACAGTAAATTTGCACTTTGTAACTAGCTTGGTCCCTCCTCATTTAATTCTCTACTACACTATATTACCAAAAATATTGGGACGCCTGCCTTTACACGCACATGAACTTTAATGGCATCCCAATCTTAGCCCGTAGGGTTCAATATTGAGTTGGCCCACCCTTTGCAGCTATAACAGCTTCAACACTTCTAGAAAAGCTGTTCACAAGGTTTAGGAGTGTGCCTATGGGAATGTTTGACTATTCTTCAAGAAGCGCATTTGTGAGGTCAGGCACTGATGTGGATAAGAAGGCCTAGCTCGCAGTCTCCGCTCTAATTAATCCCAAAGCTGTTCTATCGGGTTGAGGTCAGGACTCTGTGCAGGCCAGTCATGTTCCTCCACCCCAAACTCGCTCATCCATGTCTTTATGGACCTTGCTTTGTGCACTGGTGCGCAGTCATGTTGGAACAGGAAAGGTCCATCCCCAAACTGTTCCCACAAATTTGGAAGCATGAAATTGTCCAAAATGTCTTGGTATGCTGATGCCTTAAGAGCTCCCTTCACTGGAACTAAGGGGCCAAGCCCAACTCCTGAAAAACAACCGACACCATAATCCCCCCTCCACCAAATGATTTGGACCAGTGCACAAAGCAAGGTCCATAAAGACATGGATGAGCGAGTTTGGGGTAAAGGAACTTCACTGGCCTGCACAGAGTCCTGACCTCAAGTCAAAAGAACACCTTTGAGATGAATTAGAGTGGAGGCTGCCAGCTAGGCTTTCTCATCCAACATCAGTGCTTGGCCTCACAAATATGCTGGAAGAATGACCAAACATTCCTATAGACACTCCTAAGCCTTGTGGACAGCCTTCCCAGAAGAGTTGAAACTTTTATAGCGGCAAAGGGTGGGCCAACTCAATATTGAACCCTACAGACTAAAGCCTCGTACACACGACCGAGTTTCTCGTCGTAAAAAACCTGTCAATTTTCTCGACGAGCTTCTTGTCAAGCTTTCCTTGCATACACACTGTCAATTCCAAATCTCGTCGTTGTTCTGCGCGGTCACGTACAGCACGTACGACGGCAGTATAAAGGGCAAGTTTGATTTCAATTGCGCCACCCCTTGGGCTGCTTTTGCTGATCTCGTGTTACTGCGTGTGAAGTAAAAGTTTGAGAAGAGACGATTCGCGCTTTTCAGTCTTCGTGCTTTTCAGTTCGAATGTGCTATCTCATTTACGAAGGCTTGTTTTACCAGAAGAAGCGCTCCCGTCTCATACTTGATTCTGACCATGTGCGATTTTTTAAGACTCGGAAAAGCATACACATGAACGGCTTTCTGGTTGCAAAACAGGCCGACGAGAAACCAGATGAGAAAATCGAGAATCCTGAGGAGAAAATAGAGAGCAGGTTCTCTATTTTTCTCGTCGAGAGTTTTCTTGACGAGAAACCATACTCGCGAACGGTTTTCTCTGCAAAAAAGCTCTCTCGGCAGTTTTCTTGTCGTTTTTTGACGAGAAACTCGGTCGTGTGTACGAGGCTTAATACTGGGATGTCATTAAAGTTCATGTGCGTGTAAAGGCAGACGTTACAATACTTTTGGTAGTATAGTGTAGTAAAGGATTAAATGTGGAGGTACCGAGCAAGTCCTAACAGATACATGAGAATATCTTCTACTATGCACTAGTTTATGCTAACACTCCCATGGTTAGAATCGTGTTCTATTTGGTTATATAGCAAAACAGGCCAGAGCCACTCATTATATGGGTCTTAGAATTATTCTATGGACCTTTAAAATTGTACTGTCAAACTGAATTCATACACATAGATAAAAATCACAGAAAAAGATGAATGAAGTCATGAGAAGTAAATCGGAATAAATATACAAATATCATCACATACGGTTACCGGAATACATTTTTTTACAATAGCTGACCTACTGAAAACCCAAAAGTACATGGCAATTACAGGAAAGAACTGCCACCACCCATACTCTAATATCTCCTGTGTCTGTGTTGCCTTCCTTTGTTTCCAAGCTTTCCCTTCCCTCTGGATATTCTACCAATCCCAGCATACCATAACTAAATGAAAAACATACCAGACTTACAGTAACATTTACTTTTATGTTTATGCACCTGATTTTATATAATGTAACAATTCCTGGAAGCATCTTTTCTCCGGAAATGTAACATGAAACTTAGCTGGCGGAGGAGGGGGAGGGGGGGATACAGGCCGCACTATCTATACTGTTCACAGCATACATTCTCATTATGGTACACATTCCTCTGGGTGTGCTTGTATGCTTTCCTCCAGCCATGAATTTTCACTGTCTAATTATATCAGTGTAGCGGGGTCCTCAAATTGATGGGATACACCTGGGGAATAGTGTGACCCAGGTGTATAATTGTGTTAGGGTTCAGACCCCTTTTTGTTTCGTGGAGGATTGGAGGATGTAGTATTCTCCTTTGCCTGTGGGTGGCGGGGTACCCACAGGCTTCAGGTAGAATCATCTCCTGCAGTGCTCCCTGTTTTGTCCCTTCCCGGAGATGGTATGGCTGGGGCGGGGAACCCGCCGGGCCGTTGATGGGAGGAGATAAAAGGGGGAGACGCGCTTACCACGGGGGCTTGCGGAGAAGGAGGTCCTCGGAGGAGGAGGGTTGCGGTCCGCACCCAGGCCCCTCAGGCCTGGGTGCTGGAGATCCAGGAGTCTGGTCCAGGTGCCCATGGCCTGGTCCGGAGTCATGTTGGCGTCCATCCCAGGCACCTTTAGCCTGGGGTGAGGTACTATCAAGGAGGCCTGGGGCCCAGTACCTTCGACTGGGTCCCGCTAGGGTGGACTGTCCGAGGGTCCCTGAGCGGAGGGACTCGTATCTGAGGTGAGGAGGCCAGAGAGGTTACCCACTGGAGACCCGGAGCAGCACCAACCCGGTGACAGTGGGCCTCTGGGAACTCTCTTGGGAGGACACATCCCCCTGATAGGGGCCACAGCGTATCGAAGAGGGCTCCATTGCTGTTCATAGGGGTTGCTGGAAGAGACCCCATCTTTCCTGTTCTGTAACAGCCGGATTGGCCTAGGCGCCGCTGGTCATAGTACAGTGGCATAGAACTTAAACTTTAGGAAGTGCCTCGATCTGCTCGCCCCACCGTTGGCAAGGTTATAGGTCCCAACCAGTTTGCTGCAAAAGAACTGTTTATTGTGCTTTGCGTATTGGAGTGTCAAATAAACAAGTGTTGGACCTTTCTCCGGTGTGTGAACTCCAGTTACTGGAAGCAAAGGGGAGGCTGGTGAGCTTGCAATTACAGACTCAGTGCATTCACAGAACACACCGGCCCGAGGAAACATCAGTAAGTGGCCTTCACCTCCCTACTACAATGGGGAGGACATGGGCCGTGGCGCATCTCACTCTCACAACCCAGGAACCCCTAGACATGAGTTGGTGTGCAACCGATAAAGATGGAGAGAGAGTGGGGCCGCTACATCAGTATTTGTTTTTTTTTTGTTTTTTTTATGTAGATAACTGACCAGATTGGCAATGAAATTTTGGTGGGTTTAGTTTCTCATTTGCAAGTAAAGTGATTGTGAACGCATCATTTATTTTCTTTAAAATAACAAACATGTTACACTTACCTGCTCTGTGTAACGGGTTTGCATGGAGCAGCCCGATCCTCCTCTTCTCGGGTCCCCCACCAGCGCTCCTGCCCCCCCCTTCAAATGCCCACCTTAGCAAGCCGCTTGCTATACTGGCACCCGTGTGGGCTATCTCCCAAGCTGGCTCTGTGTATCCATAACACACAGAGCATGGCTCGGCCCCGTCCCCTGCTACTTTTTCATTGGCTGTGATTGGCAGCAGCGGGATCCAATGGGGAGTCTTTGAGGAGGGAAAGAGCTGAGAGAGTTGCTGCTCTTCTGCAAAGCTTTGGATCTAGATCGGGCTCAGGTAGGTATGGGGGGGGGGGGGTAGCTTAATGCAGAGAACACATTAGGATAAAAATCCCCCATCTTTATAACCACATGAAAAGAACTCTTCTGGTTCCGACTTTTTTGCCTTAAAGTGCCACAATTTCTTTTATCTGTGTTCCATTTGGCAGCTTTTCTTTCACTTCTTCATGTCCTACAAATACATGAGAAAATGAGAGGACATCTTTCAAACTGAGATAAATCCTCCCTACAATTGTTGCCGCAACAAGTGTCCCCATTGCAAGTTTTCCCCTCTGTTTCTGTTCTTGTGACATCTGATTTTCCGCCACTTTCATTTCCGGTAACAATGGTCACTAGGGCAATTAACTAACAGGCATTTGTTACCCCAACGTTTCATTTTCCTGATCTGTGCCTGCTATGCCATGTACTTATATGAAAAACTATCCTGTTATCTTTGTATTGCTTCCTTTCTTTGAAATTCCTGGTGTTCCTGCCAGTCCCTCTGCTTCCCTATTAAACACTGACCACCCTAAGCAGGAGAGCACATTGTGGTCAGTTTTCTAGCTGTGCTGGGAACTCAGTGTACTCTCCTCCAATGATCAGACTTGTCCTGACACGCCCCCACTGAACAGCCATTCACTGGCAAGCTCAGTGTGCTGATGCTTCTCCTCCTCCCCCCAGCCCAACTCTTATGCAAATGATAACAGAGGGAATGTGATCACTTTTTTTTTGCCTTTCATTTATATTTTCAAATGTTTTGCCTTTCATTTATATTTTAAACTGATTGTGTTGTTTTACGAGGTGATCGTTTACAATCACTTTAATGTGTCTTTCTGACTCTATGCTAAACCCAAAAAAAAAAAGAAAAGAGTTTTGGCTTTAAATACACTTTAACCGCTTAAGGACCGCCGCACGCAAATTTACGTCAACAGAATGGCACGGACAGGCAGATGGGGGGGGGGGGCAGGGCACAGATCTTGGAATTTATTCCCTTGTGGATTATCCTGAGAGGTGAAACTGGCGAGAGGGAGAGGAGGAAAAGCCGGAGGTAGCCACAGGGGGATCGGTTTAAGGCAATATAGCCGGCACTCCTGCTCATCAGGTGCCCCTGCCCCCCCTTCCCCGTTGAACTGATGGGATGGCAGGACACATACGGGAGGGCTGGCTGCACTACCTTATCGGTAGCCCTGGCTGTGACTACTGTATTTTGACAACCAGACCCACCAACTTTTAAAATATCCAAACAGTGCCCTCACTAATTTACATTGTAGCAAAGTGTCATTTCTTCAAGTGAAATGGCTGTAAAAATGGCTAAAAAATAAATAAAATCTGCGCTTAGAGTGTATTTTCACATTTGCAGCCAAATTGGGATTAAACCTACTTTAAATTTGTTACATGGGCCCATTCACATAGCATAACTTAAAAAAAAAAAAATACTGCTTACATTTTACTTGCTCCTTTCTGAAAACTGCAAAAAATTAAGCTATGCAGAAGGAGGTGGGGAGTTAATGGGCACGGTAATTAACCCTGTCTGTACTATGCTGGCAGATTTCATTTTCAGTTTTAAGCTAGATTTGAACGCTGTCTCTTCTAAGAAAGGGTTAGGAGAGATCTAGAAGATGGGCTTCTGGTTTCTATGGTAATTAGTGGAAATTCAGCGTGTCCCTTTAAAGTAATTGGTAAAAGTTTTTTTTTTTAAATAACAAACATGTTATACTTACCTCCTCTGTGCAAGGGTTTTGCACAGAGCGGCCAAAATCCTCATTTTCTGGGGTCCCCCAGTGGCGCTCCTGGCTCCTCCTTCTCATCTAGTGCCCCCATGGAGAGCCGCATTCCATGGGGGCACTCATGCGGGCACGCTCCTGAGTCTTCCATTGACACAGACAGCAGGACTCGGACTTGGCCCCGCCCCCGGCTCCCGTGTCACTGGATTTGATTGACAGCAGCGGGAGCCAATGGATCCTGCTGCTATCAATCTATCCAATGAGGAAACAAAACAGTAGCTGGAACTGCTGGGTTTGTTCTTGTCGCTGGAAAGATTGGGTTCAGATAAGTAAAAGGGGGGCTCTGGGGGCAGCTGCACCACAGAAGGTTTTTTTAAGGTGAAAAACCTCGAGACTTTACAACTCCTCTAAGTCAGTGGGAACAGATTGAGTTTTTACATTTTCACTTTGCTAATATCACAAGGGGGCTGATAAGACCACTATGATTGTAATGACAGGCCCTCGTTAGATTGACTTCTCATAAATGGGAACTGCCATAAATGGATCGGGGTTCAGCCGGTCTCTGCTGAACCAGCCAAATTTCGATCCATCTATGGCCAGCTTCAGTAAGTATTTGTTTGCTACATGAGCACCAAAAGGAAAGGAGAAGAGAAGAATAGTCCCTTTCCTAATGGTTTGCTTTAGGTTGTCTATGGCTACCAGGGTTCTGACAGAACCAAAAAAAAAGGGGTAAAAAACATTTAGTACATAATAAGAGTATTAAGAATATATGAATATAAGAAAATATAATATTATGGTATAGAATGTATGATAGTTATCAGCTTAAAGGAGAAGTACTTCTCCTGTGGTTCACAGGAGTGCAGTTTGTTCTGCACTTCTGTTCCCCGATTTCAGCAGACAGCAAGTTGAAGCCCCCTGATGTCACAGAGCCAGTCCAGGCTTGGGCAAGATCGCGACCATATGGTTGGTGTCCACCCACATGCTTGGACCGGCACCCGGCTCAGCCTTTCAGCGAGCCTCTAAGAGCCGGCCGCTTTCGCCCCCTCCACAGCCCATTGCTCCAGTGAGCATGGGGGGAGGTGTGCAGAGCAGAAAGCCGATAACTGTCAGTCACCAGCTCTCTGCTCAGGGAGAACTGAGCGATCGGTGGTGTTTGATCGTTCAGTTCTCAGTCTTAGAGCCAGTGGGGGGACAGATGCAGCATCCACCTAGGTAAGTATGATTCCTGAGAAAAAAAAATTCCCATACTTCTTATTTAAGTTTTTAGGCAAAAAATGAGAAGAAGAAATGAGAGTTGTGGCTCACTTTGATAAACTGCTGTGTTTAGGAAAGTCAAAAACATTGTGCTGGAAGAGCCCTAACTGTTTTCTTCTACCATCTGGTTGACTGGATTGTGCCTTGCTGCCTCAAAGCCATTTTCATTCTGGAACACGATCCTTTGACTGCCTCTGCAAAGCAGCTCAACTTGACCATGCATCCGATGTTGCTGGTATTCAAGTGTTGTGTCCACCGTTTTTTTCTTCCAAATAAAACCTCTGCCTATTGATGGACACCAGGAATCTGGGCACATAAAGACATGTGTAGCGCCTTGCTCCCAATGAGTGGGCGCTATGTGTTGAAATTATAGTTGTCTGAGCAATAGTTTGGCTCAGAAGGATTGTGTTTCAAATTATACTCTGTTTCAGTTCAGCTGGTTGCATGATTTTCCTCCTGACAGTGGGTGTCGCTGTCACCACTGGTCAGGATTGGAAAGGCAACAGGCTGAATGCATTGGGTATCTCTTTCTCAGAAGCAGCTCAGGGGGCGTGGTCAACCCGCTGTGCATTCTGGGAGAGGGTACTTAAGAGACAGACACCATTTTGTGGGGTCGTTGTTCGCTGGTGGTGGGCACCGCCCGCCCAATCCCGACCTCATGGCCTCAAGAATGTGCTGGCAGTTTCCGCCTCGGGACCACGTTGGCCTGAGGCTCCGTTACTGAGATGTAGGCCCAGGAGTTGCTGGCGCCTATTGATCCAGGGATGATCCTGTGTCACCTTGCCTGCGGGAAGGGACCAAGGAATTAAGGACTCAATTGGAGGATGTATCCTGATCGCATTCTACCTCACAGTGCTGCCGGAACGGCTGGAAGATCCTGGCACTGTTCTTTTATTCAGAAGGTAACCCAAGGAAGGGTTGCACCAAGTCTGTGGTAGAGACTGTTCTATTTGCACCAAGTCTGTGGCAGAGACTGTTCTATTTTCACAAGTCTGTGGCAGAGACTATATGGTTGCTAGGCCGGTGAGAGTGGGCCTATCCGGTGTTTGCTGAGTCCAGCGTGGAGACAGTTGTTCCTCTGGACCTAGGGAAAATTCCTGTGATCCGCAATTAAGGTACCTGAGTCCTCCCCATCCCTTCAATCCCCTTTGTAGAAGCTTTAATCAATAAAACCCTTGAGACTTTGGGGCTGATTTACGAACCGTTTGCGCCATGAGTATCGGCGCATCGGCGCGCGCAACGGCAGTTTTGGTATTTATGAAACATTTGCGCCGGTAACGCAGTGCTATTCCCCATTTACTATAGTGTTCTCGGCGCACGGGAGGAGGCGCTCAGTGCGCCACTATGGACCTGGCACACGGCATCTTCAAATCAAAATATAAAGAAGCTGGCAGTGCCAATATAATGGGGTGATGTGGGGTGATGTGAGGAAGTATAAGCCATAGCGCAGTCCCCGTGAAGTCCATGTGCATCAGAGGGGGGCGGGGTCACCGGGTGGCCCCGGACTCAGAGGAGAACTGTCAGAAGAACTGAAGCATCACACAGCGGGAACCTCGAATGCAAGCGGATCGTCCGGAGAAAGAAGCGGGGAACAAGAAGCCGGAGCAAGATGCGGACGAGAACACCGAAGGAAGATGAAGATGAAGATGAAGAACAAGATGGAGGAAGAAACCTGAATGGAGAAAAGAAGAAGATGGAAGAAGAAGATGGAAGAAAGGAGAAGACATTAATAAAGGAATTGTTAAAAACCGGCTATTGTCATTTTTTAACATTTTTGACACTGTTTTTGTGAAATGGTAGAGGTACATTTGTACCCCATTACCATTTCACACAGGGGGGGGCCGGGATCTGGGGGTCCCCTTTGTTAAAGGGGGCTTCCAGATTCTGATAAGCCCCCCGCCCGCAGACCCCCACAACCACCGGGCAAGGGTTGTGGGGATGAGGCCCTTGTCCCCACCAAAGCATCCTCCCCACTTGTCCTTATTAGGGCCAGTTCACACCAGACGCAGTTCCGTTCAGTTCCGTGTGCTTTTTTTCTTCACAAAATGCATGCACAGTATTTTCCATGTATTCCAATGGCTCTAGTTGGCTCTAGTTTACACCATGCAGTCAGTTTCCAGTCAGTTTCTGCACCGGAAAATGACCGGAAACTGACTGTATGGTGTGAACTAGAGCCAACAAGAGCCATTGGAATACATGGAAAACACTGCATGCATTTTTAGTGCAGAAAAAATGCGCACGAAACTGAACGGAACTGTGTCTGGTGTGAACTGGCCCTTAAGGTTAAGTGAAAAGAGGGGGGAAAAAGCACTGGACTGCATCAAAAACGCACCAAAAACGCATCAAAAATGCACTGGAACGCATCAAAAACGTGCATGCAGAAAAGCACCTGGAACGCATCCAGATTGCGTTTCTATGGTGTGAACTGGCCCTAGAAATGCAATCCGGATGCGTTCCAGGTGCTTTTTTGCATGTGCGTTTTTGATGCGTTCCAGTGCATTTTTGGTACGTTTTTGATGCAGTCCAATGCTTTTTTTTCACCCCTCTTTTTTATTAACCATAGATAAGGACAAGTGTGTTCCACTGCGTTTTTGGTGCATTTAGGTGTGTTCCGGTGCATTCCAGTGCATTTTTGATGGGTTTTGCAGCAGTCCAGTGCAGGTAAAATGCAGCATGTTCTACTTTTTTTGTGGAACTGGAACGCACTGCCATTTAGAACCATATAACCAACTTTCCATGCATTTTTGATGCATAAAAAACGCAATGGACTGCATGTGGTGTGAAATGGCCCTTAAGCAATTTGGCATATTTAAAGGCACTTCTCCTTGTTTTGTTTTTGGTGTTGTCCAAATTGGTGACATTGATATATGTCCCTTAGGGTGGGACCTGGGCCCCCATACCCATTTTAAGGTTAATAACTAGAAGATAAGCCAGCCAAGTGGGGACTAGCAAAATTAACAAGTCAGTTCCCATAGACTGCAATTGTATTTGTTGTCTAACTTTTGCCCATGTTAGGCTCTTGGTTTGCCCCCCGGACCGGGGGTAGGGTTGCCACCTCATACCTTTAAACCCAAACACATATGAATTACACAGGCTCTGAGGCTACTTTAATGCAGATAAGGCACCAAGTGAATTTAATTACCACGTTAGTCAGCCACAGAACCTGTGTAATTAATATGTGTTCGGTTTTAAAGAGATGAGGTGGCAACTCTAACCAGGGGGTGTTTGTCCCATCTCTAACTTTGTTTGCATGCTAAGGGACTTAGTTTTTTTTTTGATGCTTTTTGTGTGTGAACAGCACTGGATGTTTCTGGGCATGCTCAGAGAGTGTTTTTTGGGTTAGTAATTGAAGGACATCCTTAACAGGTGTACCCACTTTGAAGTTCAGTCTCTACATTGGGTGAACTTGCATTTTGGGTGTTTCATGGACTGTGCATGTGTTTTCAATTGCCTCATTAGCACACAAACCTATGTTAATAAAAGCTTGCAGATAGCATTCACTCCCTTGCCCTGAAAAGATTGTGTGTGTGGTCGGCCGGTAAAAAGTACATTTTGGTGTCCTTATCGAGTTTGTAACTCATGCATTTTATTTGTTATGTCTTTGCAAAACAGATGTTTGTTTTACTTTTGTTGATTGTATTTTTTTGTGTGGGGGATATGTTCCCCTGAAATATTTTTGATGTTGTTAATGTGTGTCGTTTGTTCACTTTGATTTAATTGTCTGTGCTGCATTATTTTGCTAAATCTTTCTCAAGATGTTGTGACTAATGTTTCAAATTTACCTTCATGTTTCTTTTTTCCAAGTCCTTTTTTGTTGACCAATAAAATTTGATGCAAAGTTTGATGTTTGTTTTTTGTTTTCTATGCAACAAATGTGACAGCTGCAGCTTTAGACCCGGTTCACACTGGGGCGGCACGACTTGTCCCGCGACTCTGCCGGGCGATCTCCACACGACTTCAGAGGTGACTTGCAAAATGACTTCTGTATTGAAGTCAATGCAAGTCGCCCTGAAGTCGTCCCAAAGTAGTACAGGAACCTTTTTCTAATTCGGAGCGACTTGAGTCGCTCCTATTAGAATGGTTCCATTGTACAGAGCGGAGCGCGACTTGTCAGGCGGCTAGGTCGCCTGACGAGTCGCCCCTGTGTGAACCGGCTCTAACTATGCTGATTGGCATGTCAAAACAAAACAGGTGTGATTTGTCTAACCTGGTGCCTTCATGGCAGCATGTATTGTGTGCTGCCATGGATAGTCACCAGGAAATTAAAAATACAGAGCGGTAAGTATTCAATTTTCCTTTTTACTGCAGTGATTCTCAGCCTCAGTCCTCAAGTACCCCCAACAGGACATTTTTTGTGAATTTATCTTATCGATAATTGCTGTCCAAAATACCAAACCATTTACTGTGATTTAAAGCACACGTGCAAGATGAAGGAAAACCTGCAAACATGGCCTGTTGGGGGTACTTGAGAAGCACTGATTTAGAGCACTGCACTTAAAAATAGCTCAAGGCAATACTATTCTAATTGTGGGCATTTTGAGGGAAACCAAGTAAGTGTTAGAACCACTGCTTGTTTTTTTTTTAGGTTGGGCTTTGTGTCCCTTTTTAGTAAAATTGGCTTCACTTCCTGTCACAACTAAAGGAAGTGAAGGTAAAACCCTACCAATGTCTTTTCTTGGGGACACACAGATCAATCTAACTAGTGTCCCCATTAAGCAAATTGCACTCTAGCACTTTGTTGTGTACACCCCAAATCATTAAGTAGTTTGGGGTTTAGTAAAGGCAAATCCACTCTGCAGTACAAGTGTAGTTACTGAAAATCTGAGGGGAAGCACTGGTGATTTTAACATCCAATCATGTAGAAGCAAAGATGTTTTTTTTTTTTTCTTGCATGTCCCCCTCGGATATCAAGCAAGTGCACTTGTAGTGCAAAGTGGGTTTGCCTTTAGTAAATAAAGTCCAAGATACCTAATAATTTGGGGTGTACCCAGCAAAATGCTAGAGTGCAATTGACATAATGGGGAAACTATTTAGATTGACCTGTGTGTCCCCAAGGAAAGACATTGGTAGGGATTTACCCTCACTTCCTGTGTGGCTATGTGACAGGAAGTGAATTATTTGGAAGGATAAAGTGGGCAAATTTGGGAGTTGTCTTCACCCTATCAGGGGTGTAGACATCCCCAAAAACTGTCCAGACTTCTAATCCCTCTGCACTCTATCCCCAAGCAAAAATAAGAAAGGATTTCATTTAGTTTAACTTTGCAAAGACACATTCCTAATTTCAAATGTGATGCATGTCAATGGCCCATTTAGACCCTCTTTAACCACTTGAGATCAGCGCTATAGCTGATCGACAGCCACAGCACGGTCCTCAATTGCCGGGAGTCCGTCAATAGACATCCTCCCCTTCACGCGCGTGCGCTGTGGTCACCGAGTCACTGAGACTCGGGTGATTACAGATCCGAGTAAGGGGCCGATCCCAGCCCCTTACCACGTAATCATCTCTCAGCCAATGACAGCTGATCACGTGATGTAAACAAAAGCTGGGTAATGGTTTTTGTTTTCTCCTTGTGCTGACAGCGTGAGCATAAAAAAGGCAATCACCGACTTATGTGCAAGGGACATCGGGCCCGAAGAGGCAATTCTGCGTCATCTGTGACAATCAGTAGCCCCTGCCAGCGCCACCTATCAATGCCCACCACTGGTGCCAATCAGTGCCACCTAGCAGTGCTGCCTATCAGTGCCCATCATTGCCCATCACTGCCAACTATCATTGCTACGTAGCAGTGCCACTTTTCAGTGCCCACCAGTGCCAACTAGCAATGCCACCCCTCAGTGCCCACCCTTGCTGCCTTATCGGTGCCCATCAGTGCAGTCTCATCAGTGTACATCAATGAAGGAGACAAATTACCTTTACTCTTTCGTCCATGGACCGACACAGCTTCTCTATTGACAAAGTGGGTATTATCCGTTAATTAGGAGTGACTAGGCAGAAAAACTTGTAAAAAGTGTTGCATCACACCTTCTACAGTACCGCCCAGGGGGCGGACCCTCTGGGTATACCCTCTCAGTCTGCATCTTCGCAGATCAGTTTTTTTCTGTCTAGCAAGGAGTAGGACATGGCTCCCTTCGGGCCCATTGGTCCGGGGAAAAAAAAAATATATATATATATATATATATATATATATATATATATATTTATTTATTTTTTTTTGCTACATTTGTTGTTTCCTGCGATCTTCGATCAACTGCCGACTGGGTGACAGGCTGGATCCTCGATCCTTGTAGTCGTCCCAGTTTCGGCCATCGAGCGTGTGCCGACCCTAGCTACGCGCTGGGTTTTCCACGACATGCCCCTCGCTCCACGGGTGGCCGGTGAGCTAACGCTCCAGGGCCTGCATCGGACCGCTCAGCTTCGGCTGACCTTACGGCCGAGTCGCAGCAGCCTGGCCGGTGAGCTTACGCTCCAAGGCTTGCATCGGACCGCTCAGCTTCGGCTGACCTTACGGCCGAGTCGCAGCAGCCTGTCCGGTGAGCGTCATGCTCCAGGGCATACATATGATCGTCCCTTCTGGGTCCAATCACAGCATGCCTGGCCAACAGTCACCTTCCGTGCGCGGACGATGATCTGTTTGGAATGTCTTCCAGCAGAATACATGCAGGATAGGTAAGTAAAACTCCCCTGCCTCGGCTGGGTGATTTAGCTGGACATTCCTGGAGAGATCAAGTAAGTGGTTGTGGCCCCTTTCTTCCCTCTCTCCCTGCCTTTCCCTCCTCCCTGGGCTTCTAGCTAAAGGTTGCTGGGTGCTGGGGGTCACCTAGGGGGTCCCACTGGAGCGGGGCTGGCTGTAACTAACATTTAAAAGAAATGTCATTTTTTCTTACCTGTGTTTGTGTCCTTCCTCCTCCATGCTGTCGGCGGCCATTTTGAGGTGGTCCATGCCAAGTTTGGCCTCTTGTGACTGCCCGGCGGCCATCTTCCTGTGGTTCGGCCACACCCACTGGCCCCTATCAGCTGATCGGCGGCCTTGTTTGTCCACCCTGTATGCAGATATTGCCGTTCGGCGGCCATCTTTTTGTGGGCTATGGCTGCTTGACCTCTATCTTCTGTCGGCGGCCATTTTCTTAGAGCCCACATTATCTTCCATACAGACGTTTTTGGCAACCATTTTTCGAGAGCCTCTGACCTCTAGGGTGCATTACACTGGCGCGAAAATTCACACAGGAAGTGCTGATAAAAGAAGCAGACTGACACAGCAGCAAGGGGACAGCATCACAGGCGCAGCATAGCAGTACCTATCCAGGGTGGTGAGTCCTCTGGGTGACCCAGCCTCTCTGCAGCACAGGAGGGTGGCCTATTGATATCTTGCCTGGAGCCCTGTGAGTGTCAGCGTGTGGTCAGCATGGCATCTGAGCCAGATGTCTTCTCCCCTGAAACACCAGATTTAGCAGCTGGTGCCCCTGAGGTGTCTATGAACGCTATAACTGCAATTCTAGAGGCGTTTGCTGCCAGGGTGGAAGCAGCACACGGGAATACAGGGGGTAGTAAACGCCCCATCCCCTGCAAGCTTCTGGGGATAATTCTGGTGCAGAACCAGGTCCAGCTACGGCTCGGGGCCCAGATTCTGACGCATCAGAGACTGCAGACCGTGACCGGACAGTGAGAATGACTCAAAGTCCAGGTCAGTACGCGAGACGGCTTTGGTATCTGACCTTATTACTGCAGTGCGGGATATGCTAAAATTGGAAAATACTGCAGAAGCAGCAGAGACTCCGGTCCACTTGGGTTTCATAGACCTGCCCGCACTGCTAAGGTGTTCCCTTGTGTGTCTTTTGATAAACTCTTATACAAGGAATGGGAGAACCCACTGAGGGTCTTTACAGCCCCAAAGAGGTTTGCGGTACGGTACCCCTTTTGAGGAGAGTTTTCTGAAGAAATGGACCTCTCCCCCCTATAGTGGACCCTCCGGTGTCCAGACTTAATAGAGCCACCACAATTCCTGTAGAAGGGGCTCCTGTTTTCTAGGACCCTGTGGATAAGAAGGCTGAAGCACTCGCTTGCTACCTATACTCAGTGGTAGGCTCGGCAGTACGCCCGGCATTGGCGGGGGCCCTAGTGTCCCACACACACTTACTGACTACTCCAGGGGTTAAGGAGCGAGATGCTCCTCCTGATGAGATAACATTGGCCGACCTGTTGGTCCAGGGCCTTAGGTTTGTCTGCGAGTCAGATATGAATACTATTCCCCTGCTGTCTAAAACTTTGGTTTATGCAGTAGCAATACGCCGCCTGATCTGGCTAAAAGGCTGGTCTGCGGACCAGACTTCCAAGAAAGCCCTGTTGGATCTGCCTTTTAAGGGCGACAGACTTTTTGGGGCTTCTCTGGATGACATCATCAAGGATGCCACAGGAAGTAAAAGCACTTTGCTTCCCCAAATTAGCAAGGGTAAGGGGCCACGCCAAGGGCAAGGGCCCTCCTTTACTGCACACAAGTGGTTTTTTCGTCCCCCTAGGGCGACAGGGAAAAGACCCCAGGCCAAAAAAGCGCCTACCCAAGGACAAAAGCGTCCCTGGTCCCGCATACCCAATAAGCCTGCGGACAAATTTGCGTCCACATGAAGGTCCACCCCCACCCAGCTCTCGGGTCAGGAGACGTCTTTGCAAATTCGCGACTCAGTGGACAGCACTAATCTCCGACAGGTGGGTTTGCGAAGTAATCTCCTCAGGCTACAAGATAGAGTTTCTCTCTTGTCCACCGGACAGATTCAACACCTCCAATCTCCAGCTACTACCGACCCGTCGGGAGGCCCTGTATGGGGCGGTCCAGGGTCTACTGGAACGCGGGGTAGTTATTCCAGTTCCAGAACTGGAACGGGGTTTTTACTCAAATCTGTTCATTGTGCCGAAGAAGGAGGGGGTTCGTCCAAGCTTGGATCTCAGAGCCCTCAATTGCTTTGTGAAGGTACAAGTTTTCGGATGGAGTCGGTTCGATCTGTAGTCACGGCTCTCCATCCGGGGGACTTTCTGGCCTCCTTGGACATCAAGGACGCATACCTGCATGTCCCCATATACTCCAGACACCAGAGGTTTCTGCGATTTGCTATCGGGAAGGACCACTACCAGTTTGTGGCCCTCCCGTTGGGCCTTGCCTCAGCACCCAGGACGTTCACCAAGGTGCTCGCTCCGATTCTGGCACTTCTAAGACAGCTGGGTATCGCTATCACAGGCTACTTATACGACCTTCTGCTGAAGGCCCCTTCAAGCTCAGAATTAGAGGTAAGCGTGTCCATTACCTGTCAGACTCTTTGAGACTGTGGTTGGATACTAAACACGCAAAAGTCAGTATTGGTGCCCACTCAACGCCTAGTGTACCTGGGGTTGATTCTGGATTCCTCAGAGGCAAAGGTATTCCTCCCTGTGGAGAAGTTGCAGACCCTCCGGGCTGCAGTACGGCAGCTGACTTCCAGGAATTGGTCGTCACTCCGTTTTTGCATGCGAGTGTTGGGCCTCATGGTAGCCTCCTTCGAGGCGGTCCCATATGTTCAATACCACACTTGAGTGTTACAGAAGGAAGTTCTGTCCAGATGGAACAGATGCCCTTCATCTCTGGATTATCAAATCCGAGTGAGCCACCTAGTCAGGAGATCCCTGGTATGGTGGCTGACAGCACCGGCTGTAATGGCCGGGAAGTCATTTCTTCCAGTTTACTGGATAGTGATCACGACGGACGCCAGCCTTACAGGTTGGGGGGGAGTCTGGGGTGTCCAGTCGGCGCAGGGTCGCTGGACCCCAGAGGAAGCCCTCCTGCCGATCAATGTCCTGGAGATCCGGGCGATCAAGCTGTGCCTCTTCAAATTGTCTCAGAGACTGCAAGGGCGTCCAGTCAGGATCCAGTCAGACAACGCCACAGCAGTGGCATATGTCAATCATCTAGGAGGAACAAGAAGCTCAGCTGCAGCATCGGAGATCGCTCGCATCCTGAAGTGGGCAGAGAGGAGCGTACCGGCACTGTCGGCCGTGTACATTCCGGGTGTGGAAAACTGGCAGGCGGACTACCTGAGCCGCCAGATGCTGGACCAGGGAGAATGGTCCTTACACCCGGAGGTGTTCCAACTCCTCTGCCAAAGATGGGGCACACCAGACGTAGATCTTCTGGCTTCCCGACTCAATAGGAAGGTATTGAGATTTGTGGCCCGGTCAAGAGACCCATGGGCAGACGCAACGGACGCGTTGGTAGCATCGTGGGGTCAGTATCGGCTAATCTATGCCTTCCCTCCCTTAAGGCTTCTTCCTCTTCTGCTCCGCAGAGTGGAGGCAGAGGGAATTCCAATGATCCTAATCGCTCCAGATTGGCCTCAGCGTCCTTGGTACGACGATCTAGTACGTCTGGTAGCAGACATCCCCTGGCGCCTACCACTACGGAAGGACCTGCTATCGCAAGGTCCCATATTCCATCCTGCTTTACAGTCATTGGCTTTAACGGCATGGCTGTTGAGAACCGGGTACTGAGAGACCGGGGCCTGTCAGACTCAGTAATCTCTACTATGAGAAGTGCTCGAAAACCGTCCTCTAGGAAGGTCTATCACCGCACTTGGAGGGCCTACATCTCCAGGTGTGAGGAAATTAAATGGCATCCGCGTACCTATTTGGTTTCCAGAATCCTGCTGTTTTTACAGCATGGGGTGGACCAAGGGCTTGCCCTAAGTACGATTTAAGGGACAGATATCTGCCCTGGCTGTCTTATTTCAGCGACCCCTGGCGACTCACTCTCTCGTGAGTACATTTGTGCAGGGGGTCCGACAGGTGGCCCCTCCGGTCCGTCCCCGTTACCTCCGTGGGACTTGAACCTGGTCCTCTCGGTGCTTCAGAAGGCACCGTTTGAGAATATTAGAGATATTCCCCTGTTGACACTTTCTCAGAAAGTGGTCTTTTTGGTGGCTGTTACGTCAGTTAGACGAGTCTCTGAGCTGGCAGCCTTGTCCTGCAAGGCTCCCTATTTGATTTTCCACAAGGATAAGGTGGTGCTGCGGCCGCAGCCTTCCTTTCTTCCGAAAGTCGTTTCGGCTTTTCATCTCAACGAAGACATTGTACTTCCATCCTTGTGTCCTCAGCCGTCGAATCCTAAGGAGTCGGCGTTACATTCCTTGGACGTTGTCCGAGCTTTGAGAGTATACCTATCTGCTACTTCCCTGTTCCGGAAGTCAGACTCACTGTTGGTTTCGGTGGCTGGTCCCAAGAAGGGCCAAGCAGTCTCATCGGCCACCATCTCTAGGTGGATCCGACAGATAGTAATCCAGGCTTACGCCTTAAAGGGTCAGGCGCCCCCCTTTCCTGTCACGGCGCATTCGACCAGGGCAATAGGTGCCTCTTGGGCTTTCCGACATCAAGCGTCTGTTTCCCAATTATGTAAAGCGGCGACTTGGTCGTCCGCTCACACTTTCACAAAATTCTACAAAATTGATGTAGGTGCATCTTCGGATGCCTCTTTTGGCCGCAAGGTTTTGCAAGCGGCTGTTTAGAGTTGCAACTCCTCCGTTGGAGGAGTGCTGTTTTGTGTTTGGGGTGAAGTTTATTTTTATGCTGTTACCACCCCTCGTTTTTTCTCTGACACTGCTTTGGGACGTCCCACTTTGTCAATAGAGAAGCTGTGTCGGTCCATGGACGAAAGAGTAAATAGGATTTTTTACTCACCGTAAAATCCTTTTCTCTGAGTCCATGGACCGACACAGCTTCTCTATTGACAAAGTGGGTATTATCCGTTAATTAGGAGTGACTAGGCAGGTGCTTTTCTGCATGCTCGTTTTTGATGCGTTTTTGATGCAGTCCAGTGCTTTTTTTCCCCCTTTTTTCTTAGGCCTCATGCCCACAGACGTTTTAAAAAACGGGCCGTAAAGCTAGTACAGACGCCAGGAAAAAAGCAGTGTTTTTATTGTGATTTTTTCCGTGTTTTGCATTGAATTCAATTTCCCCGTGCTAGCTTTCAGCCGCGTTTTTCTTTCTCTATTCAAAATGAATGGTTCCCTATGGGAGCTCATTGATTTGAATAGAGGTTGCACCAGAAGTCGGATCAAGATGATCCGACTTGCGGGGCGACTCGTGTGCGGAGAACCTTGAAGGAGAACGCCGTGCAAATTCTTTAAAAAATTTGCGTGAGGTTTCCCCAGGACGATACCAGACCCTTCGGTCTGGTATGGATCTTGAGGGGAAGCCCCCACACCAAAAAAAATGGCGTGGGGGTTCCCCCAGGATTCATACCAGACCCCTATCCGAGCACGCAGCCTGGCCGGTCAGGAAAGAGGGTGGGGACGAGCGAGCCCTCCCCCCTCCTGAACCGTACCAGGCCGCATGCCCTCAACATGGGGGGTGGGTGCTTTGGGGCAGGGGGGCGCCCTGCGGCCCTCCCACCCCAAAGCACCCTGCCCCATGTTGATTTGGACAAGGGCCTCTTCCCGTCAACCCTGGCCGTTGGTTGTCGGGGTCTGCGGGCGGGGGGCTTATCGGAATCTGGGAGCCCCCTTAAATAAGGGGGCCCCCAGATCCCGGCCGCCCACCCAATGTGAATGAGTATGGGGTACATCGTTCCCCTTACTCATTCACGTGGTGGAAAAAAAATGTCAATAAAAAATCACTACACAGGTTTTTAAAGTAATTTATTAGGCAGCTCCGGGGGGTCTTCTTCCAACTTCGGGGTCTTCTATCAACTTCTGGGGTCTCTTCCGACTTCGGGGGTCTCTTCTTCTGCTCTCCGGTGTCGTCTCCGCGCTCTCTGGTTCTTCTCCCGCTCTCCGGTTCTTTCTGCCTTCTGCCGGGCGCCTCCGCTCTCTTCTTCCAGCTCTTTTGCTAGCGGGGGCCCGGTCTTCATCGTCGTCTTCTTCCCTCTTCTTTCTGCCCGATGTTGCCTCGTCGCTCTCTGCCGCTACAATGCCGTGTGCGCGGAGCGCAACGACTTATATAGGCATGGGGCGTGGTCACCGGGTGCTTCACGCTCAAGTCGTGTCCAAGTTGCCTCACAAAGTCACGCTGCCCTTGTGTGAACCGGCACACGAGTCGCCCCGCAAGTCGAATCGTCTTGATCCGACTCCTAGTGCGACCTCTATTCAAATCAATGGGCTCCCATAGGGAACCATTCATTTTGAATAGAGACAGAAACCCCACTGAGATTTTTATTTATTATCACAGTGCACCGCCGGTTCACGTGCCCAATTAATGATTTATCCGGTGCACCAATTAAGGTATGAACCAGCGCACCGCAGTGTTGTTAGTAAATCACCCCCTTTGTGTTGGTGCAAACTTTCTTCTGAAAAAACTCTTCAAGGAAAACCCCTGAGACGAGCATACGGAACAGTAAGGTAACGTCAGGCCCAAATTTAAACCAGCAGCTCCTACGGGGGTAGTGCTACACATGCGTAAAAAGTACTGCTCATAGTTCTGCTCAAGCTTCACTCACAAGAAAATCCATACATGCCTCCATATTTTTTTTTTATTTAAATCAGATTTTATTGACAAAAATCAAGGTCAAATCATCATTCTAAACAACCACATCTAGTTTTCCCATAATATTCACAGTTAGTGGAAAAGCTATTCATAGATAATTAAAAATATTCAGAAATTTTCAGTAATATTCAGAAATATTGCCTCCATATTATTGGTTATTTTCAAGGGTTGCTGAGACAAAAAGTCCAGGAAACTGCAGTGACATCGCAAGTAGTATCTATTTGCTTGCATGTAATCTACTGTAGCGGCACCCCCTTTACCCGCTTCTCCCTCTTTGCGGCTGGCTGACTCGTCTAGGGGTACCAGGGAGAAGAATGGGGGGGGGGACGCACCACCAGCTCGTGCCCTCTGATGTGTGTTATGCAGAGGTGTGAGCTAAACCTTTTACCTTCGGGCCTTTGTTCACGTCCGGAGCTTCAGCTTCTCTTGTGGAGGATGATTGCCACTGTTGTAGGCAGGGCACTTAGCTCCCAGTAACTTGAGTTCCACACCAAATAAAGTCCAACACTTATTTATTCTATTAGAGCAACAAATAGTCCTAGAACAGACTGGTGTGGGAAGGAGAAGGTCCAGGCACAATCAAAGAATTAAAGTTCTCTCCTGTTCCGTATAGTGCAAACAGGCTTGGCGCACAGTCGCTGCCACCGACTGTGAATTTGGTTTCTGCCACAAACCTTGGTGAAAGTAGAGGTCTCTGCCACAGACCTTGATGATAGGTCTCTGCCACCGACCTGGTTCAGTTGGATCCCCGCCACTGACCATAAGAACATAGAATACCTCTGTTAGGATAAATGGCCCCTGTCAGGGAAAGACATCCATCCGGACGGTCTCCAGAGGCCCACACCGTCACCGGCATTATGCTGTACCAGCTCTTCGGGAGGGTCACATCTCTAGTCCCTTATGCCCTGGATTCGGGCACCTGGGATGGAACTCGACTCCACGTGCCCAGGCCAAGGGCACCTGGACACGGACGGACGGACAGCAGCCCCCAGGCTGAAGGTGCCTGGTGCTCGGACTCCTCGTGCGCAAGATGTCCACCCCCTTTATACCCTCTCCCAGTAAGCACAGCGGGTTCCCCGCCCCGCTGTACTACTGCTGCGAGAGGACAAAAAGGGCACGGCCCTACAATGGTGGTTCAACCCCAGCCCAAGGCGACAGTGCCCCCCAGTGGCCGCAGGGAACTGGACACCATTGATATCTTCCACAAACAAAAACGACCATAAAACCCTCGTAATTAGTGCATCTGGGCCATGCTACCGCCCAGACACTTCCCCTAAATATTGATACCCGCTACACTACCTTTACACATTGATATTATTTTTAACTTGTAACTTTTGCCTGTCATGTGACCCACATTTTTGAGAAGGTTAAAGGCATAGTTCATCATTACCATAAAAACTATGCAGATAAGTGGCGTCTGTATTTTAAAACAATCTGTGCAGCTTTGACCAAAATTAAAGTGGAAACTTTGGTCAGAAAATAAAGTCTTGCTAGATCACTTCAGGCTGGCCGCTTTTGCAGGTATAGCTATGCAAAACATTAAAAATAAGTTCTTATACTGTTTAAAATCCAGTAATACACCATGTCCCCCTGCTTTGCACATGCTCAGTTGCTCTCTATTTTACAGAAATGTACCAAAAATGTAGAGGCTGATCTGCTGACAGACTGATGCCGCGTACACACGATCATTATTCACGGCGGTTAAAAATCCGCCGTGAATAATGACAGGAAAAACGAGGGAACCGCTTCGGTTCCAAGGGTTCCCTACACACGGTCGTTTTTCCCGTCATTTTTTCTCTTGACGAGAAAAACGACCGTCTGTGGGCTCCGCGGCAGTGTCTCCCTATGGGAAAACTGGCGCGGAAAAAAATGATGGAAAAAACGATGAGAAAATTTAGAACATGTTCTAATTTTTCTCGTCGTTTTTTCTGCCGTTTTTCTCAACGAGAAAAACGACATAAAGCCCACAGACGATCGTTTTTCTCGGCGGAAAAAAAAAATTCAGTTTTTCTCGTCGAGAAAAGCGGTCGTGTGTACGCGGCATAAAGGTTTACTGCTGTGCAGGGGCTCTTGGCTTCAGCAAAATGGCAGCCTCCAGCAAGAAGAATCAGGAGCAATACTGGAGGCAATTTACAGCACATACTTATTTTGATAGCATAATTATGTAGCGCCCTACTCCTTTTGGGTAGACGCTATATGTTAAATTTAGCTATCTGAGCTATAGTTCATCTCAGAGGGAATTATGTAAATTGTTGGCTCTGTTTCAGTCTGGCTGGGCTGCGCGTTTCCCACCGGACAGTAGGTGTCACTGTCACCACGGGTCAGGGTTGGAAATGCAGCAGGCTAGGTGTATTGGGTATTCCTTTCCCAGAAGTGGCTCGGGGGGCGTGGTCAACCCGCTGTGCATTCTGGGAGGGGGCACTTAAGAGGCAGAGACCGCTCTATCGGGGTTCGTTGCCGGGGGTCGTTGACGGATACTGACCTGAGGGCCCTCCTGGCCTCAGGGATGTGCGAGCCATTTTCGGCCTCAGGGCCTGCTAGCCCGAGGCTCTACAACTGGGAAGTAGGCCCAGGAGTTGCTGGGGCCTACTAGTCCAGGGATGGTCCTACGCGGTCTTGCCTGCGGGAAGAAGCGGAACAATTGGGGATTCAATTGAGGGACGCATCCTGGTCAGTTTGCCTCACGGTGCTGCCGGACGGCTGAAAGATTCTGGCACCGTGAGCTATGTACTTTTTAAAGGAACTTTTGCAAAGTGTCAGTGTGGTTACACGATCTTGTGGCAGAAGATTGTGGAACGACTTGACGGCACTCATCAAGTCTGTGGCAGAGACTTTGAAAGAGCTTCGCACCGGTTGCTAGGCCAGTGAGAGTAGGCCTATCTGGTGGTTGTTGAATCCAGCGTGGAACTGATTTGTCCTCTGGATATAGGATTGTGCCCGTTATTCGTAAAGTACCTGAAACTCCCCTCTCCCTCTATCCCTCTGTTGGAACTGGTAAAATAAAGCCTTGAAGAAAATGTATCCAAGTGTTTGTGTGAACATTCATAAAAGTTCTTCAAGGAGGATCCCTGACACGAGTGCAGTGAACAGAAAAGGTAACGGTAGGCCCAAAACTTTAAACCAGCAGCTCCTACGGGGGTAGTGCTACAGTTATTAATGTGAAATGTATGTTTCTTGCTAAAGAACATTATTTTTTATCGTGTTGTTTTGGGTAAAGTTCTTCTTTAAATAATGCCCTCGCTATAGTTGAAGGCCATTTACATAAGTCATGGAGCCTGATTGGGAAACTCCCAGGACTTTGCTAAGGGCATTGCTAAGAAAGCCCCAGTTGTTAGACCCCTTTTACACTGGAGGGGTTTTTCAGACACTAAAGGGCTAAAAATAGCGCCTGTAAAGCGCCTGAAAAACACCTTTCTTGCAGTCCCAGTGTGAGAGCCGGGGTGCTTTCACACTGGAAAGGAGCGCTTGCAGGACGTTAGAAAAAGTCCCGCAAGCAGCATCTTTGGAGCGGTTTATGAGCGGTGTATACACCACTCCTCAACCGCCCCTGCCCATTGAAATGAATGGGCACTGCTGCCGAAGCGCCTGCAAAGCGATTTGGCAGTGGTGCTTTTTCGGGCGCATTTAACCCTTTCTTCGGCTGCTAGCGGGCGTCAAAAGCGCCCCGCTAGCAGCCAAAAAGCGCTGCAAAAACTACGGTAAAGCGCCGCTAATACTAGCAGCGCTTTACTGCTAATGCGGAGCGGTGCCAGTGTGAAAGGGGTCTTACGGTTCACTTTCACCTTGACAAGAGTGAGCTCTTTCTCCGATTCAAAACCCCCTCACATGCACTCTTTCCCATGATGCGATTAAAAGCTCACACATGTGATAGTGAAGGTGAACAATAACAGTTGGGTGTGTCTTAGCAACGTCCTAGAAGTTTTCCAGTCAGGCTTCATGAGGTATGTATATAGCCTACACCTATACCAGGGGGCATTATTCAGCTTTAGTTAAAGCTGCACAGTGATTTTTATATACAGACACCCCTTATATGCATAGGAAGTTTTTTGGTAAAAGTGAATTATGGTTTTAGGCTTCTCAACTGTATTCAATTACCTTATTTCTGCACACATTTTTAATACTGTCCAATGCCTCTCAGCTGTGTTTTTTTTTTTTTAAGGGGCCTAAAGTTCATCTAAAAGTCAAGAGTACAAAAAATGTAAATTGCCAAACAGATTAATGGCCTATAAAATCATTTACATACAGTTGGATAAAATGCAGCACGCAATAAAATTCTTCCTATATAAGATGCAAATAGCAATTTGGAAAGTAAATTTTGCCATGCAAACCCAGATAGTGAAACAAATCTGTGGTAAATAACCATGGCAAAAAAATGGAACCATGCCACTTTCATGCCACACTATCTTTTAGACACAGGCCTCGTACACACGGCCGAGATTCTCGTTGAAAAAAACATGACGTTTTTTTCGACGAGATTCTTGGACAAGAAACTTGTCCCGGCCGAGTGTACACACGCTCGTTTCAAAGAACCCGCGGTTCTTTGAAAGGAGTGTACGCGGTGACGTCATCGACTACGTCGAGCATGCGCTCCTCACATTCGATGCCGTCGCCGCCATCTTGGTATACCCTACGTATGCCTAGGAAGCTACCGCGCATGCGTCGAATTCATTTCGAACATGCGCGGGCTTCCGGGCGGACAGGTAAGTGTGCACACACTCACTTTTCTCGTCGAGTAACATGCCGAGGAGAATCTCGACGAGAAAATAGAGAGCAGGTTCTCTATTTTCTCGACGAGAAACCCGATAGCAGCGTACACACGACCGATTTACTCGGCAAGACCTCTCTGCCAGCAAGTTTCTTGCTGGTTCTTGCCGAGAAAATCGGTCGTGTGTACGAGGCCTCAGTGAACATTTCAGTCCCAGACTGAATCTAAGGAGATGATTTATTAAAGAACTTTTTATTCTATCATCTATCTATTTTTAATCTTCAATACCCAATCAGTTTCAGGTGAAGTTTCTATTTTTTTTTAAAGGCCATCTAGTTTACCTGAAACATGAAAATTACTACTTTATTAAATTTAAAGTTACTTCAAAATGACACTGCTGCAAAGTTTAAAAGTAGATTAGGAAGATTCCCCCATAAAAAAATGGATATTATATGTACCTGTTGTCATTCTTCAAGGGCTATGGTCAGGGCTGCTGATAAGGCAGTACAGCCAGCCCTCCTGTACTGGGCCCGGGCCCCATCAGTTCAAAAGAAGGGCCCTTGCACCTACTGAGCAGGAGGGCCGGCTGTACTGTCTTATTGCAGACACTGATCCTCTTCTTCCTCTCTGTTCAGTGCTGCCAGCTTCTCCTCCCTTTTGTCATTCTGGCTGCACTGCAGGGGGATTGGTTAAAGCACATGTGCCCCTTCCATCTGCTGTCTGCCCCCCTCCCCGCCCCCGTGTGCCCCTTTCCCCCTCAGTGCTGCTGGCTTCCCTCCTCTCCTGCCGGAAGCTGCTGTGGGCACACAGGAGGATGTTTCAGGATGAAGAGTGGCCGGTAAATATGTATTTTACTGGTCCCTTCCTTTCCTGAATGAACACACTGAACGATCGGTACCAATCACTCCTTTGTCCAATAATCACTTAAGCATAGTAAATGGTGTGAATGCGCAGGAAGCCTCAGAGAGCTTCCTATTCATTCATCTGTGCAGTTGAGGCTGCAGAGAAAGGGACTGATAACCCTCTGGTTCCTCAGTCACTTTTGGCCGGGGGGAGTCAGGTAGACTGTAATGGGCCCCGCAATTTCTAACAGCATCCTTAGCTATGGTGCTGGAGTAACCTCTTCTTCTTAAGTGTCTGACTCCTGCTCCCCCACTGTGTGCTGTGGTTGCGTCTATCAGCCCTTAGCCAGTGCAAAACACAATAATGGCTTAGCAGACAGTGGAGGGCCAGGAATCCAACACTCCCTGAAGTGAGTCAGAGGCTCAACAGCTGTTGTAGAGGTGAATATTGCCAGTGCAGGGGGTACAAGTACTGTAAGTACAATACCTCTTTTTTACATGGGATTTTTTTTCCCTATATTTTCATTTAATGACAGTGTAACTTTAAGTGGGTTTATAACCAATATGAAACAAAATTTTAGTCTAGGTTCACATCTATGTGGTTGCGGTTGATGCTTTTTTTTCAGGCACGTTTTGTGCTGCGTTTTGAAATCCGCGTTTTTGATGTGTTTTTGAATGCATCGTTTATGCATTTTCCTTTTGCGTTTTGTTTGTGTTTAAAAAAAAAAAAATAGGCTGGGTTCACACTGTTGTGCAGAGCGGTTCACAGCAGGGGTCCAGTGCGTCCCTGTTCTCCGTTTCAGGGGCGAATCAGGCCCGACTGTTTGTCTGAATTCAGACCTGAAACTGAGCCAAAGACGCACAGGACCCCTGTGTAATCTTCTCCGCCACCCTGGAGCTATGTGAGCCGGTTATAGTCTCCTGTCATGCCAATTGGATGGGGGGAAAAATAGCGCCTGAAAAACGCCTGAAGGCTTTCACACTAAAGCGGTGCGCTAGCAGGACTGCTCCAAAAGTCCTGCTAGCCGCATCTTTGGAGCGGTGTGTTTACCGCTCCTTTACCGCTGCTGCCCGTTGAAATCAATGGGACAGCGCGGCTATACCGCTCGCAATACGCTGCTTCAGCAGTGCATTGCAGGCGGTTTTAACCCTTTCTCGGCCGCTAGCGGGGGTTAAAACCGCACCGCTAGCGGCCGAATATCTCGGCAAAAACAACGGTTATTTTATTTTTTTATTTTTAATTTTAATTTTATATTATGTTGATGGTTTCCAAAAACCTTTTCATTTTAGGAATATTTTCCTTCAGGTTCCCCTGGCACCTGCATCTCCTCCCCTCCTGTAGGTATATCTATTTATATACATCATTGGCTGTTTTTTCTACCCTGGGAAATCACTGTAGGTCCACAGTAAGTCTATTTAAGTATGTTATATCTCGGTAGGGTCATACATCTATTAACATTTTATTACATGCTATTTGGCCATAACTAGTTAATTATGGGTTTAGACACCTGCCTATATGTGGCCCTTTGCCACGGCAGATGTTCCCCATTATCTATAATGAGTACTTAGTACTTTTCACCTGGAATGGACTCCTGAGTTAATCCCCATGTACTAATTACTATATGCACGTCTCCATAGTAACTCATTGTTCCTTTGCTTGCATTTTTGGGCGTCCTTTGTTGCGTTGATGTAATTGGGGTTATGACATCCTGATATCCCTTTATTAATACAGTATTTTTGTTATGTAGTTGTATGTTATTTATTACTATAGAAAAATTCTTATGTGTTTTCTGTTTTAAATATTTTTGTTCAGTTCACGTGCTATGCTCCTGAAGAAGCGTGATTGCACGCGGAACTTGTCGAGCGAGAGCGAATCTAACATACAAGTCAACAACCTCTACCGCCTTTACCATACCTCATTTACCTGTTGGAGTATGCAATGTTATGGAATATTGCTGTAATTCCTATACTATTCCCACAAGAGATATGGTTTTGTATACTATAACGGTATTGGTGTATTGACTCTCAAATACTATGTGGACTCTTTTTTAACAAGATTGTTTATATCAGAATTTATGTGCAATAAAATGTATATCTTTTTAAATCTACTTGTTTTTGTATTGTGCCTAAAAAGTTTAAGTCCCTGTACATTTTTCTTTATTCCATTAATTCCAGGACGTGGCACATTTGTTATTTTGTTTGTATCCACAGACACCACTCTGTGTTGTGATACAACATCTTTGTTTGTTATTCAAAAACGACGGTATAGCGTGTGAAAGGGGCCTGAATGTCCCTTTAAAACACTGTATATAGCTGGTTGCTAAGGCCGCCACGTCCTTAACAACTTAGTCATCAATGTAAATGTAGCAGGGTCTTCTTTAAGGCCCCGGGACTACGTTACCCAGAACCCCGTTCGGCACCCAGAGTGCAATTGGCCACCGCAGAGACTCATGGGAGGGGCTATTTAAGAAGGAGGCGAGATGGAGCTCGGCCTCTTTGGACACCGCGCTGCAAGCAACAGTTTCTTCCTGTGCGGATCTGCTGCAGTGCAAGGCCTGAAGCCTGGGGCCTTGCGCAACTTCCGAAGAGCCTTCCACCCCACTGCGGAGCCTGGGTGGCACCAGACTTGTCGAGTGAGGACATCATTTGGATCGGGGACCCGATCGTTGCAGACGCTGTGTGCGGAGACACAGCAGGTAGAAGTCCCGGACTGGGATCGCGTCCGGAGTGGTGAGCGAGCACTTCCTCAAGCCAATAGACTGTACCGTGTTTAGGCCTATAGACTGCCTTGGCCCACCTATCGTTTGTTTGTTGTTCCATTAGGAGACTAGTAGCAGGACAGAGTTAAAGGGTCTCCAGTATAGTGTTCCTTGGGACTGCCTACTTGTGGATTACAAATACTGTTTCATCAAGTGCAAAACCGAAAGTTTGCATGCGAAGAAATCCTAAGTGAAAAGACTGAGATTTCTTCTATGTCAGGCCTGACCAGGGAGGGGAGATAGAATATTGTTTAGTGCGCCACAGGGCGAGTATACCATAATAGCTGCACGCGGTGGGTTACCGCGCTGGGCCATTGTTGTGTGCTACACCTATTGCTACAGGGCTCTGTAAGCAAGTTGCATGTGGTCTGTTCTGCCTATGCCTTTTGATATAAAAGTAAAACTATTATATTTGATCTCTCGCCTCAGTGTGTTGTCTTACTGCAAAGAGATCACTCTTTGCAATACTGTTGATTGTGATAAGTATAATCCCTAGACTAGCTGTGCCCAGTGTTGCCAACCCCCTGAAGTGAAATTTACTGGCAAGGATGCCAAAATTTCTGTACGGCACAAATTTCTTACTGGCAAAAATAATGAAGATTACTGGCAGAGCCGCATTTTTTACTGACGCTGCAAAAAAGTACCTAAAATTACTGTTTTTAGTGCTAAACGGTGCAAATATCAATATTTCAACTATAAACACACAGCTAATGCTAATATCAAGGTGTTTAAGTTAAACAAAAGTAAAAAAACTTATTTCTAAATTCACATGAAGGTTAGGTTACTATAACCCAGCCAGCACAGAGTTCCCTCTTACATGAGAGTCTGCAGGATGCCCCCTTACAGTGCAAGGGAACTCTTATATAAAGGGGAACGCTGCAGATCATGATGTAAGGGGGAACTCTGATGTGGAGGGGGGCTCTGGTGAATAGAGACCGCCTTCCACAGAGTGAATACACTAAGGTAAGGGGGGGTACTAATATAAGGGGGAAACCTTTATATCAGTGCCCCCTTACATTATTGTATTCATTCACCTCCTTACATCAGTGACCCCCCCCCCCCTCAGAATGGCCTGGCGGCACTGTCACTTACCTCCTCTCAGGTGCACAGTGTGGGGTTCAGTCAGACGGCTCCAGCTTGTTGGCTCTGATCTCCTCTTCCCAGTCCACACGTCTGTTTCTTCCTGGGCCGTAACCCCCATCCCGGCGGCACTTCCACTCTTGACTGCTTTCTAGGATCCCCTCAGAGACTGTAGACATGACAAGAGATGGTCAGAGGCTGCGGACACGATACAGGAGGGGGACAGAGACTGCAGACACACTACAGGAGGGGGACAGAGGCTGCGGACACACTACAGGAGGGGGACAGAGGCTGCGGACACACTACAGGAGGGGGACAGAGGCTGCGGACACACTACAGGAGGGGGACAGAGGCTGCGGACACACTACAGGAGGGGGACAGAGGCTGCGGACACACTACAGGAGGGGGACAGAGGCTGCGGACACACTACAGGAGGGGGACAGAGGCTGCGGACACACTACAGGAGGGGGACAGAGGCTGCGGACACACTACAGGAGGGGGACAGAGGCTGCGGACATACTACAGGAGGGGGACAGAGGCTGCGGACATACTACAGGAGGGGGACAGAGGCTGCGGACATACTACAGGAGGGGGACAGAGGCTGCGGACATACTACAGGAGGTGCCAGTGGAGACAGGCTGTGGACATGATGGTGCCCTCCTCACCCCCTCACAGTAGCCTTCTCCTCTGTCCACCACCATATTACTTCTCCACGTCATCAGTGTGCTGTGTCCTCCTCCTGTGCCCCTTTCACCACTCCACAGGTCAGGGCAGCACTGTGCTGCCCTGACCTGTGAAGAGGTGAAAGGGACACAGGAACCAGAGGAGGACACAGCACACTGATGACGCTGTCCCCTTGTATCCCCCTAGTTTCACTGACCTCGAGTTTGTCCTCCTCACCCCTGGCTGGGCCCTGTCAGTGCTCCGAGTCCTCCACTTATGATGAGTGCATGGCATGCACTCACTGCAGGTGTCCCGCCACTGCTGCCAGCCGCTGTGGCCTTTTCAAAAATGGCGCTAGCGGCGCCATCACGTTACTGCGTGTGCGCCGCCCGGCCGAGCGCGAACAAGTTTCCCTGAGCTTGGCCGGCGCATTCGGAACGGCGCATGCGCAGTTGTATGGCCGGCTCGCGGCCATCTTTTTTATGGTATGGCCGGCTCGCGGCCATCTTTTTTATGGGCGCCGGTGCCCATAAACGGACTTCAACTTACAGCCCGACAAAGGGGTTAAATCGCGGGCTGTACGTAAATAGACGTACGGTTGGCAACACTGGCTGTGCCAGAGTGGGTCGAGTAAGATTGCCGGGGGTTGGAGGTGCTGTATACAGGGCCCGAAATCAAACCAGCGGCTCTCTTAACTGGGGGTAGCGCTACATAAAAAAAAAAGAATTGCCGGATAAAAAATTCAAGAAAAAAACGGCTTGGGCGAGGATACCAGGCCCTTCAGTATGGATTTGTAGGGGACCCCCACGCAAAAAAAAAATAGCGTGGCCCTCCCCCCAAATCTATGCATACCAGACCCTTATCGGAGCGTGCAGCCTGGTAGGTAGGGAAAGGGAGGGGACGAGGGAGCACCCCCCTCCTGAACCAAACCAGGCCGCATGCCCTCAACATGGGGGGGTGTTTTGGGACAGACCCCCACAACCCTGGCCGGTGGTAGTGGGGTCTGCGGGCAATGAGCTTAATGGAATCTGGAAGCCCCCTTTAAGAAAGGGGGCCCCGGCTTTCTGGTCCGCTCCTTAGCAACCAGCTAAAATACAGTGTTTTTAAACCAGGGAAAAAAACCCCACATAATGCATTAGAAAATGCATCAAAAACGCAACACGTGCATTTCTGGTGTGACTCCATTGAAGTCTATTACATGCAAAATGCAATCTGCTGCAGAAAAAAAGTCCCCAACCCTTTCCATAAAATGCACCGGCTGAAAAATGCATAGATGTGAACGTGTACCATAGGAAATCAAGTTAAATAGACTATAGTGCATAGGTAGGCAACCTTAAAGAGGTGGAGATCTACCTGAACAACATGGGAGAAGTCAAAGATCACTGGGCACAGTGCCGCCTCCTCACACCTGATTTAAATCTCTAATTGCCGTACTACCGTGTCGCAATCGCGTGCATTGCATGGCAATCATGGGTTTAAATCAGATGGTGAGGAGTGTTGTGGAATTTTAGGCTGCTGTTTACAGAGCACACAGCCTATAATTCCTGTGCTATCTAAGCACACATCAGATTTCATCTTCTTGAAGTAATGCTATCGTTAAGTTAAGTTTGCTAAAGATCCACTCACCGTTCATTCGTCCCATCATTCATCCAAGAAAGGCAGCACCACAAAAGCTTATCTTCTTATCAGGCCATTCCAGCAAAGACTGTTAAGCCGACGCCTACTCATAGGCTTTTATTAAACTCAAAAGATCTCAAGACAGGAGGTGATTGGCTGCAGCAACCAATCCCCTCCCCATGGGCGGGAACCTCATAGGATGTTCCCTCCTCACAGGAAAATGACAACACTTGGACATTCCTTCCAACAGGAGATGTCATACATGAATACAATAAACGTAGGATGGCTAAAGTTACCGTTGATAGGAATTCTTATTCTGCGCCATTCCATAGAATAACGCATAATAAGATTATACTATTATTGAATGGGGGAGGGAGGCTATCTGCAGACGCACGCTACGAATTCCAACCAATGTTGATCAGACATAGCAGAGACAAGAGCGCCCATCCGCCTATAACCAATGATGTCATTGCAGAGCGAGCATATCCCCTCCTTAACGATCGTCCATGCTAATGCACAGAGGGCCCCCGTTGGCGGACATATCCGCACCCTGCAAACATCACACTCCAACCTCAAAACGTTTTCCCCCATCAGACGGGATTCAACCAGCCTCAGGCTACCCCAATCAGCTCTTTTAGAGCGGGTTGCAGAAGTACTAACACTGGGTGACACTATGACAATACATATTAAATACATCTCCATAAAAATCTCCACAACAGTCCTCCCTTTTTTGTCATATGCACCCCATGTGTCCCTCGATGAGAGTTGATATGCTTCTTACACCTGGAAATGAATCAGTTCTTAGTCCATAAAAAGGAAAAACACGGCTTGACATGTAGACTCTACTCTTCAGGGGCATGACTTATAAAGGAGGACACGACATGGTGAGCTGTAGTAATCGCCGATCCGTCTGTGATTCTCTGTCTTGTATGTGGGTCCGGCTTCGGGGCGTCTCATCAAGGAAACTCTGGTCACGCGTCAAATCAGGCAACAGGAGCCTCTCGTCACGACATAGAAAGAATAGAAATAAAACTACATGAGTATATATATTCCCACTTTCTTTAACCACGATCCGCTGTAAAATAAAAAATTAGATCCCCAAAGATTCCCAGACCCTTAAAAAAGGACTCCCAACCTTCACTTAGCTACAGCTCTGGCTTCAACAATTACATGAAGAACCCTATCCTTAACGGATGAGAATTGTTCAATTGTATCCCAAGCCCGAGCTCCCCCCACCTTGTACATGCAGGACCCCATGCCCAGACCTGGTCGGGATTGGTGAACAAATCCCTTCTAGCTGTCCCTGCCATTCTTAATTTCCTGCGCCATCAGATCCTCGCGATCGGCCGCGACCTAAAATGTTGGGACAGCTTCACCATCGCGCATGACCCTCTTGCTTTGGGGGAATTACCTTTATAAGCTGCTGATCCACATAAACACCAAACTAAAGTTCAAACACACTTGTGGGCTGCCTAGATACCCAAACCGACAAGAGACAGAGCCATTAAAACTAAAACCAATTTTACCCTCTAAAAATACATCGTTAGATTCCATTGACAAGTGTCTGTCTGGAGTCTTCACTAGTTTGTCAAAACTCCTCATACCCGTAATAACATCATAAATGTCATGTACCGCTGTCATCGCTGGGGACTAAAACTCGGTGAAGACTCAGAACAGACCATCGGTCCTGTTCGCTTTCTGAGCTAGTCAGGACATACACTTTAAATAATAACTTGGGATGCTTTTCACCGTTACCCTCGCTAAAATTTACTAAACAACAAAAATATAAATAAACAAAGATACTCCTCATTCTTTGGTGTGGTTGAGCCGCTTCTTGCAGTGGCTGGCGTGGTCTCATCCCTCAAGCTTCTTTACAACGACCCAGTCACCTGGTTGGAAAGAATGTAAACTGATTATTGAGTCGGGTCCAGGAGGGACTCGTGAAAACCTTTTGGTGGACATTTTGAAGTTCATGTTACAGTGATCGCACCTCCCCCATCAGCCGAGAATATAAGTGACAGCTAATGAGGAGAGTATGACCCTGATTTTGATTGACCTCCAAACAACCCTCATATGACAATAACCCAGACATCGGGACTGTGGTCACTGCATAACCTGTGCGTGGCTTACAATACCTGGAGCCATTGACAAGGTTCTTAGCCTCTGGGATGGGAACCTACTTCACCAGACTGCTGCTTGCCGATTCAAATTCTATTAAAGAAAGACAGTCTTGGCACAAACTTGGTTAGAATTACAGAGGTTATTATTAGTTTGACAAAAAAAATCTGTCACTCTTACATTTATCATTCTCCCCCCTTTTCTTCCTCACTACAGACTGAAGGAAGAAATGCGTGGTGCAGGAAAAAAGAAACAATGAAATAACCTATGATACTTTTACCGCCTTAGACTCCTATTTATCCATATGTACCGCTGTCTACATACACCTGTTCTCTGTGCACAAACTCCTTGGACCTGAAAAATACTTATAAGCAAAATCATTACTCTATTCTTCATATTTAACCTGCAAAGAATGGTAAAACAATAATGACATTCCTGTACATTGGTAACTTGTCAATGACATTCTTTCAAAACTGATTCAAACAAAACCCTTTGTAACCCTTACTTTTCCCGTTCCTACAAAAATGCAACAGCCGCGACGCATCGAAGGATCGCCGCGGTAAGTTCGAACATATTCACGTTACTACATATAAACACTCAGATACAAACGTGGGGGAAATACTTCCCAGTTTCCAAAACCACAAATGAAAAAAAACAAAAACAGCCAGAATTCTACCTTCACTCTTTCAGCAATAGGAAAAAATACAATGGGACAACCATGAGAGCAGCTCGAGAACCTTCCATGTACCAGCCATACAAGGTTCAAACAAATGGGCATGAGTCACCGTTCCTCATCATTACAGATTTCTGAAGCCGCAGCTCAACTACATCCATTCCAGAGGGATACCCAAAATAGTATCCTTGGACCACCTATGTTAATCTTTTTGGGGTTCAAAGGCCTTTGCCCCAAAACTAGGCTTCGTGCACTGTGTGACCGTCTGACTATGGGAAGCCTCCATTCCTTCCCTTTTCACAGACCTCCTTGTGTCCATGGCGATTCGAATCGGCTTATCGTCTTAAACCTGCGTCCAGGTTAAACCGTTGCACCCATTTTCGGAGATCACCGCCCGGTGTCTTCTTATACGGTGAATTGCAGAACTACAACCACTATATGGTCAAGTCCTCCAACTAGAAACCCTAACCGAGGCGTCAACTCTATGGCTTGTTGTCCCAACACTTTTGGAACTACAGCAACAACCACAGATCAACCCCCGAATTAGGCCTCTACCCCTCACAGTGTATGCATACACAAGCGTTTTCCGCTATACACCCATACACTGCGTTGTCAGACTAAACCTCACAGAACACTTACGCCAGTTTACCACCTGCAGAACAATGTGGCTTCTCTCTGTATCTAGATGTTACAATAATGGTGATACCCCCTGTTTGCTCTCTACTCAAAACTGTATTACAGTACAAAACTTCACAAAACTGGAACAAAATATAAAACACTTTTAAACGCCAAAATGCTTTCCATTTTCCTTCTAAGCACGAATCTCATTGCTCACCTTTAAAAACCCCAAGCTCCTCCCACTAACTTTCTGCTGATATATAAATTCTGAAAAGAAACTTCCGGTTATGCTCAGCTACTTAAAAAAACCAAACTGGTTTATTTACATATCAATTGTTCAGGAAGAGGGAGGGGGCGGGGGGAGCCCAGCCACATTGCTGTGTCTATCAAGACTCCAAGAAAATCCATGGCTACACATTATATATTTCAACCATTTAAAACCTTGTCAAGAAGATGGTGGAATAAAACCCCCCTTTGCAAATGGGAGGGTCCTGACCCAAACATCCCCTGCAAGCAAAACCACAAGTTGACTCAAATGCAAAACTCCTGCAAAAAGATGGCTCTAGGGGTTTCGACCAAAACCCCCACTCCTCCTCTACAGGCTATACAATACAAGCTTCAAAACATATGAATTGCCTTCTGGGAAGGAAATATTTAAACATAAAAACACATCATTGTACAAAAACTCTGTTAGTCTTACAATCCATCAAAATTCAGTGTAAAGTGAAGTTTTTCATATACTGCAAAGCCAGCCGACCCTGCAATAGCTTACATCTACTTAAATGAAAACAGAGAAATCCCCCCTCCTAACACCATCTGCATGGAGTTTGCATGTCCTCCCTGTGTCTGCGTTGGCCTCCTCCCACACTCCAACTGCTGGTAGGTCAGCCAGATCCTATCCATAAATAGGCCCCAGCATGTGCGTGTGTTCGCAAGTGCGTCGTGGCCCCTCAGGGTAAGACCGCGCTATTTTAAGATACCACTCAACTCAAAAGGCGATGCTTAGGAAAACAATTTAAACCAGAGACAAAACCATCCTCAGTATGTCACTCTGGTGTCCCAGCACTCTCCCCAGCAGTGCACAGGTCAAACTGCAAGCGCACAAAACAGGACAAAACTGCGCCAATCAACAAATGCCAATACAGCATATTCAGGGGCCGTGTTTGCTAAACTGGAACTTCCTATCTCAAACTGTAAACGTCTCTCAAAATGGCCGACAAGCCAGGACTACAAAATGGTGGATGACCCACCACAGCACCTCATGGACAACAAAAATTGCGCCATTGACGCATGCAATTTTTCCCGCCAAAACCAGCATCTCTTTAAAAGAAAATCAAAAATGTTTCTCTCCACAAAGACTGACTACACCATTGAAACTTTTCTAAATTATCATCAAAATCCACTGAAAAAGGTGTCAGCTACACTCTACAAGGACCACATGTACACTTACAAACTTAGCCTCCCTTTGGCCAACTAAACAGCACATTCAATAAATGTGAGTTACATGACAATATTAAAAACATGTTCATTTCTCTAAGTTCATATACTCTGAGATATTCACCACTTCTCTACCTAAAGTTCACACACAGTGGCCTCAGCTTCCATAACAAGCCATTGCAGAGACATACTATGTCTGCCTTCTAGCAATGCCTGGCCACTTGGATATGCGGCGGGAACTTTCAACTCCAAAAACCAAACACTTAATATTTTTACACTTATGGGGACATGTGTCTTTGTCCCCTATAAAGGCAAAAATCACAATTTATCCATTTCTATTTTTCATAGAAATCACAAACACTACACACATACAGTATATTGTTGCCTGCATGTCTGCTCAGAGTGTCTTTCCCTCAGGGCGTTTCCCTTCCAGCACCATTGTCCTTCCCTTAGGGCATAGCCCAGCAACACAAACCCCTTCCCCCATTCAAGCACATGGCAGCCAAGCAATCTACTTTACAAACTGTTCAGTGCACTAAATACCACATCTATACCTTCATTTCATACACAATATACAGTCTATATTTCTCACTTAGTTACACTCTTACAGCCCACAGTTTCCATCAGATCCTCTCTCAGGGCCCTCCCACTACAAAACATGCTATTTACAGAAAGTCACCAACTTTCACCCTTGTACCTGAGATGCTGGCAGCCCCTCCCCCGCTAAACCTCATGGCTCACAAAGACCAGGACAATGCAGCAGCCATGGCTGGCATCAGACTTCTCAATACATCGCACAAACAATCACACACAGGCATACACAAACAAATTCACAGGCATCCGATCGGATTCACAGACATACACACACGCTGCAAACTTGAAACATTATTTCAAAAAGACAAATTTTTTTTTTTTTTGTTCGTTTCAAAGTACAGCCTCTTTACACATCACATCGCAGGTCCACTCTCCCCCCTCTGCTGATCTGATGCTCAAAGAGGCCGCAATTGGTCCCAACCGTGAGTCGCCATTACTGTTGTGGAATTTTAGGCTGCTGTTTACAGAGCACACAGCCTATAATTCCTGTGCTATCTAAGCACACATCAGATTTCATCTTCTTGAAGTAATGCTATCGTTAAGTTAAGTTTGCTAAAGATCCACTCACCGTTCATTCGTCCCATCATTCATCCAAGAAAGGCAGCACCACAAAAGCTTATCTTCTTATCAGGCCATTCCAGCAAAGACTGTTAAGCCGACGCCTACTCATAGGCTTTTATTAAACTCAAAAGATCTCAAGACAGGAGGTGATTGGCTGCAGCAACCAATCCCCTCCCCATGGGCGGGAACCTCATAGGATGTTCCCTCCTCACAGGAAAATGACAACACTTGGACATTCCTTCCAACAGGAGATGTCATACATGAATACAATAAACGTAGGATGGCTAAAGTTACCGTTGATAGGAATTCTTATTCTGCGCCATTCCATAGAATAACGCATAATAAGATTATACTATTATTGAATGGGGGAGGGAGGCTATCTGCAGACGCACGCTACGAATTCCAACCAATGTTGATCAGACATAGCAGAGACAAGAGCGCCCATCCGCCTATAACCAATGATGTCATTGCAGAGCGAGCATATCCCCTCCTTAACGATCGTCCATGCTAATGCACAGAGGGTCCCCGTTGGCGGACATATCCGCACCCTGCAAACATCACACTCCAACCTCAAAACGTTTTCCCCTATCAGACGGGATTCAACCAGCCTCAGACTACCCCAATCAGCTCTTTTAGAGCGGGTTGCGGAAGTACTAACACTGGGTGACACTATGACAATACATATTAAATACATCTCCATAAAAATCTCCACAACAGTAGGCAACATATCGCCACCTCACCACCTGTCAAACACACTCGGATCACTTTTCAGAGGAGCAGCAGTGCCTGCTGCACTTGTGAATGAGCCCTCAGTTGCATTCAGCCGCAGCACCCTTAGGGCTCGTTCACACAAAGTTGGGGGCTGGTAAAACCTGATGGATGATTACCGCCCCCAAACTACAAATGTAAATGAACCCTTATTGTTGTGAGCCCCCTATAAGGCTGCTGTCACACTGATGTGCTGCAGTGTACCTGCACCGCGAGTGCAACGCAGTGCATCTGCAACTTTCATGTGCTTTTGCTATAGACTAAAATATCCTGCAGGTATGGTGCACTAAACTCGCAGGATATAATAGAAGTCTATGGCTTCAGGAAAATTGCAGGTACACCACACTGCACCCACAGTGTGGGTAAACAGCAGCACATCAGTGTAAAAGCAGCCCTATACTATTATGCCCAGTGTATAGTGAGGCCCGGAACGGAGAAGACAAAAGAAAAGTAATGCAGGGCCGGGCATGACAGTGTGTTTAGGGGATACAACGCAAGGGTTAACAGGAAAGTTTGAGTGGGGAGGTGACTGAGAGGAAAAGTCTGAAGGGGAGTGGCATTATTTAAGAGAGAGGCGGGACCAGGAAGGGAGCAGTAAGCTGGGAAAGAGATAGGAGGCGTCAGTTTTTCCCACCCGCCCTCCCTATATGTTTGTTGGTCTGTTTTGTGTGTTTCTTTCTTTCAGCATTGGAAGACGGTTGTTCTAACAGCTGAGGATTGGCAGTGTTTTTGTTGGTCTTTGACGGTGGCAGTAAACAAATGTGATGGAAAGGGTGGGGGGCTCATCAGTAGTATGTGCCCCTCCGGTGTATTCCAGCTGAAAGGTTGATGGAATACTGTAATGTTGCACTGCGGGCAGGGGTTGTCTCCGAGCTGATTCTACGGCTGGAGGTCTAGTATGCTATAAGAGCCCGCAGTCATACCTCCCAACCGCCACGGATTGGGCGGGACTTTCCCGCATTGACACCTTTGTTCCGCTATCCCGCCATAGAGGAAATTTTCCCACATAATGCTATTGACTACAAGCTAAGTTCTTTCTCAGTAGGACCTGCAGCAGTGTGCACATCCAGTACAGCCAGGTATTGGCTAGCAGGTCAGCTGGATGCGCACTGTGAAGCCTCAATGAGAGACTTCACCTGTCAAAATGGGAGTGTGATGTCGGGTATGGGCGGGACTGCTACCCAGACCCTCCCCTCTGTCAAACCAGTGCATAGGAAAGAGTCGGCATTCATATATTGCTGGCCAGGACAGAGTTGCAGAGGGTCAGGATCAGCTATCTATTCCTCTCCCCCAGGGTTTTTTCAGCCTCCATTAGCCCTGCACTCACAGGCAGCTCCCCACTTTCACTTAAACACAGAAGCCTGGCTTCTGCAGTTGAAAGTGAAAGTAACAGCTCGGCTCCTTCAACAGCCTCTCTGCTCTGCACTGAAAGTCAAGACAAGTGAAAGGCTGACTGCAACGTGTTCGAGGAGGGAGGAAGGAGGAGGTGGGTGAGCTGCCCCCTAATCTTTACCTCCTTCCTGCTCCAGGAGCAGAAAATACCCTGTGCACTGAAAGGAGAAGGAAGCTGTGGCTGCACTGGATAGAAGACATCTACAGAAAGGTTCTACTTTTACAAAAGTGTATGTGTATGTACTGTAAGTATGTATGTATGTTTATGTGTGTGTTATGTATGTATGTGTGTGTGTGTGGTGTGTGTTATGTATGTGTGTGGATGTGTGTGTGTGTTATGGGTGTATATATGTATGTGTGTGTGTGATGTGTGTGTGTTATGTATGTATGTGTGTGTGGTGTGTGTATATGTGTGTGTGGTGTGTATATGTATGTGTGATGTGTGTGTGTGTCTGTGTTATGTGTATGTATGTGTGTGTGTATATGCATGTGTGTGGTATGTATGTGTGGTGTGTGTATATGTATGTGTGTGGTATGTATGTGTGATGTGTGTGTGTTTGTTATATGTGTGTGTTTGTTATATGTGTGTGTAGGGAGGGGGGGGGTGCAGAGGTTATAGTTGAGGAGAAGGGCAATAGTGGGATCTGGATGGATGACTGCACTCTGTACCTAGCGCGCTTGAACCCTTGCACTCTGTATGTAACGCACTCCAGAACAATGCACTGTGCCTAACACTCTCCTGCACTCTGTACATAACACATGCCAAAACACTGCACTCTATATGTAACTGCAGAACCCTGCACCCTGTGCATAACACACTCCAGAACCCTGCACTCTGTATCTAGTCCTCTCCTGAACCCTGCACTCTGAGCGTAACACACTCCAAAACATATGAAAAAGGTACCTAGTGCTCTCCTGAGCCCTGCACTCTGTACATTGCGCACTCCTGAACCATGCACTCTATACATAACACATTCCTGAATCCTTCCACACTTTGTGTAACGCACACTTCCATAGTTTATGCAAAATCATTTGTGTGACAGGGGTCACTTTGGGCACAGGGTGAGCAAGAAAATAATGGACATTAAGAATATGTCTTGGATTAATTTAAAATAGGATAGTGATATTTTTCCACAATATTCCCCAGGATATCTGTAAATAACTATTTACTGTTTGATTATGAACTCAACAGGTTAACTGAAAAGTGACTCCTTCATGATGTTGGGACACATACTGTTAGATGATAATGTCACCACCTCCAGCCCCCTGCCTGTGTGATGTAAATGAATCTAGGATGGCTTCTGAGGATCTTTCATTGTGATAATTAACTCTGTACTTGTGTGTATTGTAAAATAACAGACAGACAGTCTGGGGAACATAAAGGTTATGCATAGTCATTTAAGATGTAAAGGGATTAGCTAATGAACTCACCTGTTGTCTCCTAAGATGTCAGATGTGTATTGGGAGACAGTGAGGCTAGCCTAAAGGTCATGTGTCTGAGTCATCAGCTGTAGTTAATTAGCTTATGTAAATTAGGTCTGATCAAAGGTGTATTGTGAGAAGAAAATGAGGAGAATGTAAGAACCTCCTCTCTGTGTGTATAAAACTTGGAGTTTGTCATTAAAGTTTGTCAGATTTTGGAAACCTAAACAGAGTGGTTGTCTCGTCTGTGGAGGGAGAAGTATTTGTATGGGGTCTTATTTGGCTGGTTGGAGTGTCTGGTGGCTGTCGTGTCGTTGAAAAGGGAATACCCTAGCGGCGTTAACCCCTTTCATACTTGGGGTGCCGTTACAATTTGTAATGGAAGCTTTTTATTCTTATTTTTTTAAATGACTGTGCTGGGGTTTGTATGCGTCAGTGAGACTCTTTCTTTTTGCTGCAGTGCATGTAGCGCGCCGTCGGACGCTTCCTCCCAAGTGTCCCTCATTCTGAAGTTCAAAAGTTGGGAGGTATGCCCGCAGTGTTTTGGTGGTATATGTGTTGGAGTTCGGGGTTAAACAAGTTGTTTACAGATGGGATATATTTTTGTTATATTTGATATTGGAGTTTTATTTTAAAGTGTGTTAATAAATAGGCTGTTATGGCCATTTTACTCCAAATTTAAGGTGTGGTCTCATCATTTTAAGAAAATAAGATATGGGGAGTGTTGGAGTATAAGTTGGTAACAGTAAGAGGTAGGTTGGGTACCTCTGGACTACACTGGTCATGCTTCACTCTGGGGCATTTTTACCCCCTTCCTGCCCAGGCTCATTTTCAGCTTTCATCGCTGTAACATTTTGAATGACAATTGCGCGGTCATGCAACACTGTACCCAAATGACATTTTTATAATTTTTGCACCCACAAATAGAGCTTTCTCTTGGTCGTATTTGATCACCTCTGCGTTTTTTATTTTTTGCGCTATAAACAAAAAAAGAGTGTAAATTTTGAAAAAAACACAATATTTTTTACTTTTTGCTAGAATAAATATCCCAATTAAAAAAATAATTATTTTTTTTCCCTCAGTTTAGGCCGATATGTATTCTTCTACATATTTTTGGTAAAAAAAATTGCAATAAGCGTATATTGATTGTTTTGCGCAACATTTATAGCGCCTACAAAATAGGGGATAGATTTACGGCATTTTTACTATTTTATTTTTATTTTTTTACTAGTAATGGTGGTGATCTGAGATTTTTATTGTGACTGTGACATTGCGGCGGACAAATCGGACACATTTGAAACTATTTTGGGACCACTGACATTTATACAGCGATCAGTGCTATAAATATGCACTAATTACTGTATAAATGTCACTGGCAGGGAAGGAGGGGGCGATCAAGGGGTTAAATGTGTTACCTAGGGAGTGATTCTAACTGGGGGGGGATGGGACTGACTAGGAGAGGAGACCAATCGTGTTTCTATATCTAGGAACACACAATCTGTCTTCTCTCCCCTGACAGGACGTGGATCTGTGTGTTTACACACACCTTCCTGCTCTGTCATGAGCGATTGCGGGTACCCGGCGGACATCGCGGCTGCCAGGCACGCGCATCGGCTCCCGAGTGACGTGGCGGCACGCGCCCACCCCCTATACCACTGGGAAGCCGAGGACGTCATATGATGCCTGCCCAGGATGGGGGATTCCGACTGCGGACGTCATATTACAATTTGCGGGTATTGAAGTGATTAATGGGGATACGGAAACCCCACATGCCAATAATATGGACTTTATATAGAAGAATAATGATTCTGCTAGGTAGATAGGTCAATAGTGAAGATGTACTGTAAAAGGGTAGGAAACCAGCACACATCTGTTGTCTGCAGTAAAAATAGTGTTTTATAATGATTTTTGTTTTGTAGCAGGTTGGTAGAAGCAACAAACACATGAGCTTTTCGAGTGTTAACATCTTGCCTCAGACTGAAAGGTCAACAATAAGGCTGGGTTCACACTGGTATGACAGGACTGTTGTACGACTGTCATCCTACTTTGCCCTGCTACATCCGTCCTACATTGGTCCTACTTTGGTGACATAAATTCCTTTTACTGCTGCTGTATTCATAATGTGGGATGCCGCAAGTCGGAGGGTTAAGACAAGGATCCTACTTTAATCCGACTTCAATGATATTCAATGGGATGAAGTAGGACCAAAGTAGTGCAGGGAGCCTTTTCAAAGTCGGACCGACAGCTCTCATAGGGAAGACAGCTCTTATAGGGAAACACTGATTTTCACACGTCATGCAACATGAGCTCCCAAAGTCGACTTGAGCTTCCAAAGTCGGAGCGTTTGTCGTACAAGTGTGAGCCCAGCCTAAGACTGGTACGACAAACGCTCTGAAAAACGGCATTGGGGTCCCCCTAAACCAATCCATACCAGACCCTTATCAGTCTGGCATGTCAGGAAAGGGGGTGGGGACGAGTGAGCGCCCCCCCCTCCTGAACCGTACCAGGCCACATGCCCTCAACATAGGGGGTGGGTACTTTGGGTGCAGGGGGGCCCTTTGCCCTCCCCACCCAAAACCACCTTGTCCCCATGTTGATGAGGACAAGGGCCTCTTCCCGACAACCCTGGCCGCTGGTTGTCGGGGTTTGCAGGCGGGGAGCTTATTGGAATCTGGAAGCCCACTTTAACAAGAGATTCCGGCCCCCCACCCTATGTGAATGACTATAGGGTACACTATACCCCTACCCATTCACCTAAAAAAAGTGTCAAAAATAAAACACATTACCCATGTTTTTAAAGTAATTTTTTAAGGCAGCTCCGGCGTCTCTTCCGACTTCCTCTCCCCTCTCTGGCCCTTCTGTCTCCTCGCTCTCTCCTGTTCTAATGCTGGGTGCGCAGTGTGCCACTACTTATATTGGCATGGGACGGGGGTCACCGGGTGACGTCATTCAGAGGCCCGCCCCTTATGACATCACCCCCGCAACATGATGGGCGGTGACGTCATAAGGGGTAGGCCTCCGGTGTACACGCCCCATGGCAATATAAGCAGTGGCACACCGCGCACCCAGCATTAGAGTGGGAGAGAGCGTCGAGTCAACATCGGAAGAAGAACAGAGAAAGAAGACAGCGGAGAAGACCCGGCAAAAGAGCGAGAAGATAGTGAATGTACAATGTACCCTATACTCATACACACAGGGTGGGGGGCCGGGATCTGGGGGCCCCCTTGTTAAAGGGGGCTTCCAAATTCTGATAAGCCCCCCGCCTGCAGACCCCGTAAACTAACGGCCAGGGTTGTCGGGAAGAGGCCTTTGTCCTCATCAACATGGGGTCAAGGTGCTTAGAGGTATTGACTGCATAATTGAGTTGATGGGAAGATGGATGGAGCCAAACACAGGGCAATCTTAGAAGAAAACCTGTAAAGCCTCGTGCACACGATCGGATTATCCAACGAGAATTGTGTGATGGCAGGCTGTTGTCGTAAAATCCGACCGTTTTTATGCTCAATCGGACAATTGGTGTCGGATTTTCCGCAGACAAATGTGAGATAGCTTGCTTTAAAATTGTCTGCCAACAAATGTGTGTTCTCGGATTATCCGATCGTGTGTACACAAGTCTGTCGGACAAAACTCCAAAGTACAAACACGCATGCTAAGAAGCAATGCTCACCATAACACAACATTAGCAGAAGTTGCCCAAAGGGTGGCGCTAAAGAGCTGAAAAACCACGCAGTTTCGTGTTTGTTGGCCGACAATTCTTTGCCGTTTGTATGCAATACACGTTCACGGCCAACGCCGTTCGGACAAAAGCACCCACTCCCCATGTTGAGGGCATGTGGTCTGGTACGGTTTAGGAGGGGGCTGCTCGCTCGTCCCCACCCCTTTCCTGACCTGCTGAGCTGTGTGCTCCAATAAGGTCTGGTATGGATTTTGGGGAGGATCTCCACGTCATATTTTGGCGTGGGGGGTTCCCCTTAATATCCATACCAGACCGAAGGGCCAGATATGCTCGTGGAGGGGGAACCCATGCCGTTCTTTTTTTTTTTTTTATTTGGCGTGGAGTTCCTACTAAAGATTCATACCAGACACAGTGCCTGGTATTGTCCGGGATCAAAGACGGATCCCTGTTTATTGAAGTCGGACGCATGTCGGATTTCAAGTCACAAGGAAAAGTCGCATCCAATGTGGTTCGACTGTCGTGTCATACCAGTGTGAATCTGGCCTAAAGCATCGGCAGCATCTTGGATCAATTAAAGAGTCTGCTGCTAATGATTAATACATTAAAATCTGAGATTTCATTTTTTACAAATTTCCTTTTGTATATTTTAAATATTTGTGTGTAGGTTATGTAGTGAAGTAATATAGTGGTTAGATAAATAATATTTAGGTATTAGTATGATGAAGTTATTTCCGCTGCAACAACACAATTCTTCCAGAGAGAGATTTTTTTGACTTCCAACACATAACAAAGTCCAATACTTGCAACAGGTGACAAAAATCCAATAGAGTAAATATAACTCAGAATAGTAGCTTTAGAGTCCCATCTTTTCCTAGACCTGTGCCTTCATATCCATAGGGAGAGACAAGACTGACTGAATGCCAGCTTGTTCAAATACTGGTCTGACACTGGGGCGGGGCTTCCGCCAGGTCAACCAAATGTTTCCCATGAATACCCCCTCAAGTCGAATTACCATCAATAAATACTTCCTTAAGCATGTAAAGAATGTACCCTTTGAAATGTTCAATTAGGTTAACAGGCCACCTCACACACCTAGGTCTTGCATAAGATCAACACATCAAAGGCTCTTCAGCTGTCCCTTTGATATGTCCAAATTCAGTTGGCTAGGACAACTCAACTGAATTCCTGGTCAATATGGTAATGTAATACAATACCCTACATAAATCGGCCAACATATTACAACAGGTCATTGGTCACCTATTAAAGAGGCAGGAGTTCCACAAATGGTAACTCAACTTAAGCCTATCCCCAAAAAAACTAGTACCCCCTCTAAAAGTACTAAAAGCACCAAACCATTCATCAAACCTAATTCTGCTTATCCCAAACCCAACTATCCTCCATATAATCCTTATCCATATCCATCTACTTATCAAGTGGACACTTCTAATCGTTATGGTCCCTTGGATAATAGACCGATGGAATCTGGATATCAAGAAATCTATCGACCTTATTTTCCACCGAGACCACCAAGAGGAGGGTTTAGAGGAAATTTTAGAGGACGCCCAGCCCCGTATCAGAACCAGTACCAGGGGGAATGGAGGGGACGGAAGGAGCCCTACCGGATTCCTCCCAGATCCCCACAGTACCCAAAAGAACATGGAGAAAGAGAGGAAGAGGCAGAACAAAAAAGAAAAAGAACCAACTAAATGAAGGAATTTTTAATTTGGCAGGAGTTCAATTTTCCGAACAGGAATTAGAGGTTTTACAACAGGGTTTAAAATTTGCGCCAGACAAACAAATCGACAAGTTTGAATTATTTGTTGATATTGAGAAACACATTAGGAAGCTTAATATAAAAAAAATATTTCTCAGGACAAACCGCAAATGGAGAGATGGAGAATCAAAACCCCATATACCTTCACAGTGGTTTGAAAAACAATTTGGTGTTCAATCCGAAAAAAGGAATGAATCACCATATTGAAGTCTTCAGGAATATGATTCAAGATGAAGTTCGAGAGATGGAAATCTCAAAATGTAATACTAATCAACGCATCTGGCATGGGATTAAATCAATAGAAGACAACAAAGAAATAATTGTGAGGCCTGCGGATAAAGCAGGAGGGTTAGTGATACTAACGAAAGAATATTACTATAAAGAAATGCAAAGACTACTTGAAGATACCACCACCTACCAACGAATTACAGGAAATCCCACAATACGATTAAAGGCTGAACTCCGCAAATGGATAGATATGACTGCATAAACAAATATTAAATCAAAAGGAAGCCAACTACCTAATGCTTTTTGCTCCTAAGGTGCCGGTAATGTATATATTACCCAAAACACATAAAAATAAAGAGTCCCCTCCGGGGCGACCGATAATAAGCGGAATTGAATCATTATTTTCCAGGTTGGGAGAATAATTAGATGGTTATTTCAAACCATTAGTTTCTTTAAGCCCCTCCTACCTCAAAGACAGTAGGGCCTTAATAATAGCACTCCAATCATGCAAAGCTACAGCCACGACAATATTGGTTACAGTAGATATTGAATATCTGTACACCAATATTAGGCATTCAGATGCACTCAAGGCACTGAAGTGGGCCCTTATGAGACAATCTAAAATCAAAAAAATACAGATCCAGTTTTTGATTCAAGGTTTAGAATTAGCCATAAGCAACAACTTTTTTTGGGCTAACAACCAGTTCTACAACCAAACCGGCGGCATAGCTATGGGAGCTCGTTATGCCCCTAGCGTGGCTAATGTAGTGCTTAATAAATGGGAGCACAAAACCATTTACAACAACAGAAACCAATCACTTCTTTTTTACCGAAGATTTATAGACGATGTTATCTTATTTTGGGAAGGCACCGAGTCAACTTTAAAAGTTTTTTTGATGCAGATGAATGAAAATGAATATGGGCTGAAATTTTCAGCGGAGTATAGCCTTTCTACTGTGAATTATCTAGATCTTACCATCACCAAGAAAGACAAAGTGTTTGAGACCAAAACTTATTTTAAAACAACAGATCGGAATGGGTTTGTACCGACTAAAAGCTGCCATCACCCCCAGTGGATAGGAGCTGTACCTAAAGGGCAGTATATGCGGCTCAGGCGCAACTGTGCAAACAGTGAAGATTTTGCCGCCTAGGCCGATCTGTTGACAAGTTTTTTTGGGGAAAAAGGCTATCCATTGGACACACTGGGTAACGTGCTGGCCCAAGTGTCCTCTATGGATAGAAAGTCACTATTGACAACTAAGCCAAAAAATAACTTTGGAGGTGAAGTAGCCTTTGTGTCAGGTTTCCATAGACAGTATAAACAAGTGGAAACCATTTTTAAAAAATACTGGCCAATTCTCCTTAAAGATAAAGATTTACTATCTACTTTATCATCCAAGCCTAAATTCATTTATAGGAGGGCCCCAGGTCTGAGGAATCGTATAGCTTCTAATGTACCAGATCCTCCCAAGAAACAAGTTATTTTTCTGGATGGTTCAGGATTCCATTATTGCACTCGCTGCAAAGCATGTAAAACTACAAGAAAGTCTGGAGACCCTAAAAAAATCACACACTTCCAGTCTAATGTAACCAGGGAGAAATTCAAAATTAAACCTCTGATCACGTGTAATTCGGACCATGTAACCTACGTCCTGGAATGTCCCTGTTCACTCCAGTACGTGGGTCGAACCACAAGACAATTGAGAGTGAGAATTAACGAACATCTTGCCAATATTAAAAAAAGCTTTCCGAACCACAGTGTGTCGAGACACTTTAAAAGTCATCATCAAAGTGACCCCAGTCAATGCAAATTTTTTGGAATAGATAAAATCACTAGTCACTGGAGAGGGACACACATGAAACGAGCCATCTCACAAAATGAAACAAAATGGTTATATAAATTACAAAGTATGCAACCAGATGGCATGAATATAGAAAAAATATTAAATTGCTTCCTATCAAACGATTGAATTGTTGAGCTTTTTGAATCAATTTAATATTGACCATCAAGAAGAATTACTGCTTGGTTTTTCTCTCTTCCTGTTCTGCATGAACAAGAAGTATTGTTCATGAGTGGTCCTTCCCCTCCTCTCCCCTTCTCCTTTCCCCTCCCCTTCTTGTCCAATATATACTGCTTCCAATATTCATGTGTGTATTGGTTAATAATGCATGGGCTTGCTATTTAATTTAATATGCATAGGTTGATTTATTATTGGAAGTCCACCTGTCCAGTTTCATATCACTGCTTTGTCCTATTGGATAGGATTATTGCAGTGACTAGTGTGCTTTATACAAGTGGTCCTAGGACTAATTATGTGTTTATAATAGAGATGCAGCCTTCCCTTATAGGTGATATATCTTGCTATATGGTTTGGTTTAATATTTTCTTTATTGTATATCCAATCTGTATGGGACTCCATCTCCATTGGCTGTTTTTGAGAACGCATCCCCAATTTTATATAGGCCCATTATATCCAAGGGAGCTGCTAATTCATATGGGGTCTAAGTTGTCCATCAATGAGACTTTATTATTAATATATTATTTCCCCATTATATACAAGTGATTTTAGAAATATGTTCCAATTTCTATTTTATTTTTATTATCCAAGAGCAATACTGTTGTTTTCCCGCTGTGCGAGGGAACACAGCTGCTCTTTTTAATTGTCAATGTGGTTTGTTCGTCCTGCACGGCACTGTGGCTGCACTGTGATTGGTACAGGCCTCCGTCTATCACATTTACCCCTCCCTATTCATGATCCTTATAAGCGCGTGACGTTGGTGACTAGGCACGCCCCCTGAAGACGTTAATCCAAACGAAACGTACGTCGGCGGCGAGCCTAGTCACGTGATCCATCTATCCACGCCCTACCTGGATATCCTGGTTGTCTACACGCTGTATTGGAACGCACGCCGCTGTGGAGGTTGTTCGAGCCTGGAGTATCCATTACATGCATGCAGCCCCAGTGCCGGGAGAGGCACAGGATAATGTAAGAAGCCATTTGGCGTTGCTGTTTTAATTTTCCAATTTTAATAAATGGGTTGCACTATGAGAAGTCTGCTTATATTTCATGTCCTGTCCTTGAGTATCGGAGGAGAGAGGGAATACATTTCCATCCAGCTAATCTTAGGCATCAACCTGTCAAAGCTAGTGTGACTTTCTTTTTAATTAAAGAAGTTTACACATTCTGGTAAGCTTACTACTTTACCTGAGCACTTTGGGTGTTGCAAGTTTCTCATTTCTCTGTGGTGGAGGATTTGGAATGCACTTTGTTTGAAGATTTATATTTATCATCACAGCAAGATTTGATTGTTTCTGTTTGGTGATTTATTTTTGGATTGGACCGAGACATCCATTCAACATTTTTTCCACAAATTGGGACTTTAAAAATATATGTATTTAATTTAATATTTTTTTTTTAGATATATTCACTATATAGTTTTTATATATTGTTGCACTGTCACTAGTGTTTGTGTATTGGTTTAAAAATGTTTGATTATTTAAAGTTATCCACTTTATTGCTAATCACTAGCGCCCCCTATTCCTCATATATATCACTATCCAAAAGGAGTTATTTACTTCATTGTTTCCAGGGGAGCTGCTTATCATAATCAATAGGCTTGTGCAATTTGTTTCGTAACGAATTGAAATTCGTCCGAATTTAGCAACTTTCGGACATTCGGAAGCATTCGAATTTCCGAACAAAGCAATTACGAATAAGACCGAATCCGAAATAAATTATACCGCAAATAGCGAATGCCCGAATGTCTTCGGCATAATTCGTTATGAAAAAGTTACGAATGTACGAATCCATACGAAGCACAATAACACTCACTCTGCTCTGCTCTCTGCTTCTCCCACACCGTGCTGAACTCCCTCTCAAAATGGTGTACAGGGGCGGAGGTTATAGCCGCATGTAAAAAACGAAAGTAAAATACGAGATTTCGAATCCATTCGAAGCACAATAACACTCTGCTCTGCTCTCTGCTTCTCCCTCACCGTGCTGAACCCTCTCAAAATGGTGTACAGGGGCGGAGCCTATAGCCGCATGTAAAAAACGAAAGTAAAATACGAGATTTCGAATCGTTACAAATAACCGCTATGTATTTAGAAAAGTACAAATCCATTCGAAGCACATTAGGCATAATAGGCAGCGTCGTTGTGAGAGAGACACGGAAAATTACGAATCGACGAACCCAAAAAAAGTTACGAAAGTAGGAGTTGTGTCCAGAATCAACGAAAAACAACGTACTCTACCGAAAGTACGAATTATAAAGCAACAAAAAATTCAACGAAAAATGTCGCTTGCAAAAATACGAATGAGTCTGAACACGAAAAATCCCGTCTAGCAAAATTACGAATGATTACGAATCAACAGGACCGGAAAGAAACGAACCGAAACGGAACGAATTTTTCCGTTGTGCACAAGTCTAATAATCAATATTAATATATATTACACACATAGGGTAAATATTTATTCGTTTTTTTGGTGCGGAATTTTTCTATTTTTTATTGGTAGAAAGACATTGCTGGGGTGAGGCAGACAGTCAATCATTGGTGGTAACGGTGGTTCAATAGAACTAATATTGGGGACTATTATGGTAAACCACGGTGTGCGGTGTGACCTGTCTGATGATGGATACACAGAGTGACATTATTAGCAGCATATACAATTACTATAATCTGGAACACAATTTAATCTTAAACTTTTTTAGTATTGTACAATAGTAGTATTGGTGGGCAGTCTACTGATTCATGGCAGGAGAGAGATGAGGAAAATTCTTGAGCTGCAATAAACATATTTATGAAGTATTCACTGGGAATGCGCATTATATTGCACAAATTCCCACATTGCATGAAAACGCAAATTTTTCCTGAATGGTCTGCTCTATTGCAATACATGTTGACATGCAGAAAAATACACATCAACGTGCATGTTCTACCAGAACACACAGATGTGAACATTGAATTACTCCATGGTGCTTGTAGCTTGTTACAAGTATGTAAATAGTAAAATGTCTATAGTCTGCCAACACTTCTACTTTAAAGTGTTAGCTCACCGTTACAGATTTTTTTTTAAAGTGAACTAACACTGGACACCAACCCTACCCCCCGTCGCTGCTGTACTTACCTTGGGGGTTGCTGAGCTGTCAGTCTCCCGCAGCCAGTCCAGTGACGGTGTGACAGTGCTGACCAATCAGAATTGATCTGGTCCATCCTGAAAGCGCTGCAAAGGGAAGTGGGAGAAAAGTGGGGAGTCCATGGACTGGTGGACTAGCTGCAGGGGGGTGAAGACAATTTAGCAACCTTGGAGGAAAGCACAACAGGTACTGGGGGGGTGGGGAGGGGGTGCGGTGTTAGTTCACCTTTACATTTTTTCTGTAAAGGTGAACTAACCCTTTAAAGTACAAACTGTGCAGGTATCTTGGATAGATTTTTCATCCTTTATTTTATCCCTGTGACATAAGGCATGATGCCAAATGAGGTTCTCAGGACAGGAAGGTCCAAACTGATGATATTTCAAATGCTCTTTGTTTTTAGGTTTAACATTGTCCTGTAGCTACATTTGAAACATTATATAGGTAAAAGTGGCTGTGTGACCAGAAACTGTTCTATTGGTTAGGCATTGCTTATGTTATGTTTGCTGGATTGCATACATTTTTAAAGAGGACTAATAAAACCATTTTATTGTCACATATATACAGTAGAAGTGTGCACTAAATTTCATCTTTTCTACTTTTCAAAAATCAGCCCCTTTATCTGTCCAGACATAGGTTTAAGGCCCAACTGAAGCTTCATAAATCAGGTCAGACTGCATAAGCAATAATAATTGAGCTGATGGGAAGATGGATGGAAGGCAAACACAGGGCAATCTTAGAAGAAAACCTGTAAAGCCTCCACATGATCGGATTATCCAACGGGAATTGTGTGATGGCAGGTTGTTGTCGGAAAATCCGACCGTTTGTATGCTCCTTCAGACAATTGTTGTCTAATTTTCCGCAGACAAATGTGGGATAGCATGCTTTAAAATTGTCCGCCAACAAATGTGTGTACCCAAGTCTGTCGGACAAAACTCCAAAGTACAAACACGCATGCTCAGAAGCAATGCTCACCATAACACAACATTAGCAGAAGTTGCGCAAAGGGTGGCGCTAAAGAGCTGAAAAACCACGTAGTTTTGTGTTTGTTGGCCAACAATTCTTTGCCGTTTGTATACAATACAAGTTCACGGCCAACGCCATTTGGACAGAAGTCCTACGCTTTGTCCGATGAAAATCCGTTCGTGTGTACCAGGCTTTAGAGTCTAAAAAAGACTTGAGACTGGGGTGGAGATTCACCTTTTAACAGGACAACGACCCTAAACATACAGCCAGAGCTACAATGGAATGGTTTAGATCAAAGCACATTCATGTGTTAGAATGGCCCAGTCAAAGTCAAGACCTAAATCCAATTGAGAATCTGTGGCAAGACTTGAAAATTGCTGTTCACAGACGCTCTCCATCCAATCTGACAGATATTGAGCTATTTTTCAAAGAAGAATGGGCAAAAATTTCACGCAAAGCTGGTGGAGACACCCAAAAAGACTTGCAGGGAAAGGTGGTTCTACAAAGTATTGAATACAAATGCACGCCATTTTTTTTTTACATATTTGTTTGTAAAAAAAATTGAAAACCATTTATCATTTTACTTCCACTTCACAATTATGTGCCACTTTGTGTTGGTCTATCACATAAAATCCCAATAAAATACATTTACGTTTTTGGTTGTAACATGACAAAATGTTGAAAATTTCAAGGGGTATGAATACTTTTTCATGGCACAGCACATTTGCCCACTGACAAAGAAATGATCAGTCTATAATTTTAATGGTAGGTTTATGTTTTATTTATTTTTTATTGAAGTTTTATCAACATGCAAAACACACACAACCTAAGTGCCTACAGTGAGTGAGTGAGAACTTGTATAGCGCTGCAAATGCGAACTTAATCGCCTCAAGGCGCTTGGCATCCAGTGTCGATAAGATCCTTTAGAAGAGATGAGTCTTTAGTTTTTTTCGGAAGGCTTAATGGTTTTCTTCCATGCGGATGTTCGCGGGTAGCGCATTCCATAGCCTTGGTCCTTGGGCAGCAAACCTTCGTTCTCCCTTAGCTTTGTAGCGAGTCTTGGGTATGTGGAGGAGGTTTTGGTTGGTTGATCGGAGGTCGCGAGTAGTGGTGTAGTGTTTTATTTTCTCGCATAAATATTGAGGTGCGTTTCCTTGTGCGCATTTGTGGGTGAGGCAGAGGGTCTTGAATGTGACCCGATCCTTTATGGCTAGCCAATGGAGGCTTCTTAGGGACGGTGCGATTGATTCCCAGGTTTTTTTCCTCATTACCAGTCTGGCCGCTGTGTTTTTGATGACTTGTAGACGTGCAATCTGGTATTTGGGTAGTCCTAGGTAAAGGGAGTTAGCGTAGTCAAGCCGGGAAGTGATGATGGTTCCGACTACTACTGCTCTGTCTTTTTCCGGGATGAAGGGGATAAGTCTTCGTAGCAGGCGGAGAAGGTGGTGAGATCCGCTGACTACTGATCCTATTTGTGCGTCCATAGTCATGTCTGAGTCAAAGATGACTCCCAGGCTTTTAACTTTGGAGCTTGGGGTTATGTTTTGTCCAAGGATGGTGGGTGGCGTCCATGTGGACCTAGCGTTTTTCTTTCGGTTAGCATGGAAAATGAGCAGTTCTGTTTTGGATCCATTAAGCTTGAGGGAGCTCTCTGTCATCCAATTGTCGATTAGTGTAAGGCATTTTTCCAGTCCGTAGTATTGATCTTTTTTGTTGTTGATGCGAAAGTAAAGTTGAGTATCATCTGCATAGGAGTGATAGCGCAGGTCCTGTTCACTGATGATTTTAAAGAGTGGCCGGGGGTAGATGTTGAAGAGTACCGGTGACAGGGGTGATCCTTGAGGGACTCCGCATGTATTTGTGTGTGGTGCCGAGGTGAAGGCTCCCAGTTTCACTGTCTGGGATCGATTTTCTAAAAAGGATGGGAACCACGATAGGTCCGCGTCTGCGACTCCTGCTACTTCGGAGAGGCGTGTGAGCAAAATTTTGTGATCTACTGTGTCAAAGGCTGCACTGAGGTCCAGTAGCACCAGGAGACATGATTCTCTGTCATCTGCTGCTTCGAGTGCGTCGTCCCATATTTTGAGAAGTGCTGTTTCCGTCCCATGGCCTGGGCGGAACCCTGATTGAAGTGGGTTCAGGAGTTTGTGGGTTTCCAAATGAAGTTGTAGCTGTTGCGTTACTACTTTCGACGATCTTAGAGATGGTGTTCAGGCTTGTTACCGGTCTTCTAAAATTTGGGTCTTTCGGGTCGAGGTTGGGCTTCTTTAGGAGGGGTTTGATTATTCCTTGTTTAAGGGAAGTCGGCACAATACCTTCTTTAAACGATTGGTTTATGAAGTGTGTTATGGGGGGTGCTAAGATGTCGGTACATTCTTTCAGCAGTTTACCGGAATGATGTAGTTCGGTGAAGTGCTATCTCGGAGGCTTCTGATGATATTTTTGGTAGTGTCAATAGTAATTGGGACCAGAGTGAATTTCTTTGATTGCAGATTATTTATATGGTTCTTTTCTTCCTTTGGCCACGTGGGGTTGTTAGTTTTTTTCTGCTGAATTATTTTCCGAATGTTATCGATTTTGTCGATAAAAAAAATGGATAATTCATTGCAGAATTCCTGTGTTTCATTTGCTGAAGATTCCAAACAGGCGGGATTCATTGTCTGAGCCACTAGTCTGAAGAGTTCGCGGGGGCGGTTTAGGGCTCTTGCGATGGTGTTAGCGAAATAGTATTTTTTTGCCTTGAAGATTGCTTTATGATATTTCCTGGTGAGTGCTTTGTAGGTTGTGTAGTTCTCCTTTGTTGAGTTTTTTCTCCAGGCTTACAGTACATAAGAAAGAGCATGTGAAAAGAAGTACAATTCTGCAATGTGAACACGATGGTAAGGTATATAGCAATGCTAGGGTACACCACTTTTTGTCAAAATATAATCTGAAAGATATACTGTACACCTTGATCCTTAACCAAGACCTGCTAGACACTGGAGATACTCCAGAGTTCACTGGAGTATGAAGGAAGCAAAGCCCTGACACGATAACCCAGCTCACCCCCAACTCACTAAGCTGTTTCAGGTTCAGCCAACCAAGTGCGCCAGACTTTGTCATACTTCAGTGGGCATTACTTGCATAAGTATCCTTGTATAAAGGAAGGCTGTTGTTCACCAAGCGTTTCCATTGCACTAGTGAAGGGGGGCGGGCTTTTCCATTGCATAGCAATGTTCTTACGTGCGTAGAAGAGCAGCAGGCTAATCAACGTGCATTTGGCAGAAGACGGTACAATGGTTTCAATGAGCCCCAGAAGGCACACCTCCATTGCCAAAGGCACAGTGACCGAGGCAACTTTGTTAATCAAATCCAGCACCATCTCCCAATACTGCTGGACCCCCGAGCACCGCCAGAAAATATGGGAGAAGTCCGCAGGTGAGGCGCCACATCTCCAACACTCCGAGGAATGGGCAGGGTCCATCTTGTGAAGTCTGTGCGAAGTGAAATAGGCTCTATGAACAATTTTATATTGCACCAACGTGTCACGAATGGAAACCAGGGAGCTGAAAGGGAGGTCCCAGACATCGTCCCAGTCGTCATTATCTAACGTGGGGACATCATTCTGCCTGTTAGTCCAGAGTTTGTTAAGGGGCGGGAGAGACACAAAGATCAAATACGAATATAAATGCGAGGTGTGTTTTTCGTCACAGCTAAATCTGAGTGTTCTCTCCAGCTCCGACTGGGCCATGATACATGAAGAATGCGGGAACTGTGCCGCAAATGCATGGGACAGTTGAAGATATCGGAATAGGTAATGGTTAGGTAAATTGTACTGGGAGGAGAGGTGAGAGAGAAAGAGAGTAGGGAATTTTGAGACACACTATGTGACATGAGTTTGATCACGTGTTTTGTCCACGCATAGGGGTCCAGGATTTTGTAGATGCGAGGTAGGCTAGGGTTCTATGATAGGTTTGTTTTAACAGTGAGAGACAGAATAACAACAAAAAATCCAGAAAAATCCATTTAAAAAAAGTTATAAATTGATTTGCATTTTAAAGGGGTTGTTGTATTTTTTTAAATAACAAACATGTTATACTTACCTCCACTGTGCAGCTCGTTTTGCACAGAGTGGCCCCGAACCTGGTCTTCTGGGGTCCCTCAGCGGCTGTCTCTGCTCCTCCCCGCAAGAATTAACCCCCTTCATGCGAGCTCCCTCGCATGGGGGTTACTCGCGCTCCCGTTTTACAGCCGACGGCTATAGCCGCTCACTGTATCACTTGGCCCCGCCCCCCACGTCATTGGATGTGATTGACAGCAGCGCGAGCCAATGGCTGCGCTGCTTTCAATCCATCCACTATAGCCAATCAACGGCCAGGCTGAGCAGTGAAGAGGACGTCGGGGGCGAGCGCAGCAGGTGAACAGGCTCAGGTAAGTAAAACGGGGGGGCTGGGGGGGGGCGGTATTGTCGGATTTTTTTTCACCTTAATGCATAGGATGCATTAAGGTGAAAAAAAATGAACTTTTACAACCCCTTTAATGAGTGAAATAAGTATTTGACCACTTTGTAAAACATGTCTTAGTACTTGGTGGCAAAACCCTTGTTGGCAATCACAGGTCACCAGGTTTACACACATCTCAGGAGGGTTTTTGTTACACTCCTCTTTGCAGATCATCTCCAAGTCATTAAGGTTTTGAGGCTGACGTTTGGTAACTCAAACCTTCAGCTCCCTCCACATTTTTTTTATGGGATTAAGGTCTGGAGACTGGCTAGGCCACTCCAGGACCTTAATGTGCTTCTTCCCCATTTTCAACGCCTTGGCTGAGGGAAGGAGGTTCTCACCCAAGATTTGACGGTACATGGCCCCGTCAATCGTTCCTTTGATGGAGTTAAGTTGCCCTGTCCCCTTAGCAGAAAAAAACCCCAAAGCATAATGTTTCCATGTTTGACGGTGTATAAAGAAAAGCATGAGACGAAGCTAGTCAGTGATTATGTCATTCCAATGCTCTCAATCACATCCCATTTAAATGTGAAAATGTAAGAAAGGAAGGCCCCTGGGATGGTGCGGATTTGAACAATGATATGGATCTGACAAGTGAGTATATAAAAGTAGAAAAATATTTATTTAATTACAATAATCACGAAAATAACAATATACAAAAATTGGTTGTTAAAAACAAAGAACTGACATGCGATTGGAATTGCCAAAATACATAATCAAACACCGAATGTTGACAGTGGGTCAATCCATAAGGGGATGGGTGAAGCCCGACATGTTTCAGAGACAGGTGACTGGGTTTATTCAAAGCACCTGTATATAATTCCTTCTTCAAGGTTTATGTATTGGCAAAGAAATATTGGGTGTTTTTTCTGATAAAGAAGAACAAAAAACATATATCAATATAAAGGTAAATAATATTATTGGTTTCTTTTAGATCTCTCATAGAAAGCATAATTTGCATACTAATCAATGACAAAATATCCAATAAACTTTATGAAGTCTGTAAGTCTGTTCAATGGTTATAAAGATGCAGAGTACTTACATCCCAGAATGATCTTTACATATGTTGATATAGCACACAGAGGGGAGGCACGTCAGATGAATGGATCCTCAGAGACCAAGAAGCCCAGTCCAAAGATGGTTGCGCACAGTCAAAAATAATAATAAGAGGAGGCCTGGCCCTTTAAAAGGAAAAATGTAGGAGTATATATACTACTGTCCAGGTATTCTGGACTGTAGATTCTCTTATCAGGACTGACAGGCTGATTTGCAATCTTATTGATGGGTGGAACCACACGGTACATCAATGCTCACGGGGATGGCCAGCAGGCAGAGTAAATGGGATCTATTGGGGAAACAAAAGGAAATGCATAAAAAAGAGGGAATGCCTATAAAGAAAGTGGGGTATTGTAGGGTTCCAGATGGGTATAGTGATCCCATCTGGTAGATTAAAAAAGGCTTTTGACCAGTATGCAATTAAATAGTGTCCCCATACCTTATTTCCCAGCTTGAGTCTGTATATGTGGATCCTGGCTGTGCTGCAAAGTAAACGCAGCACAGCCCAGGTCAAATAGGACAGGCTAATATTCCTAGGCCAATCAAACCGGCCAAGGATTCGCGCCAGAACAAAGGGCAGGACACAAGGTGCAGGTGTGCGCGGTGGACCAATAAAAATGTCTCATTCCGCACTGAAGGTATATTTGATCTAGGCTCTGCTGGAGCCAACCCCCGGTCATCGCGGCGTCCGGCGTCACCGCGCATGCGCGATGACGTCAGATGTCGATGTGACCGCCAGCACATGGAGGGCGGAAGTCGCTGTCATGATGGAGAAACATTGGGCGAATGTGCCCGGGAGAGAGTGTCTCCCGGGGCGACGCCGCCGCACAGGCATTCAAGAATAAATGCTTAGCCTGAAGAGGCTGGGAAGCCGGTGCAGGGGGGCGGAGGCAACTAGACAGATGGATAGAGCTCAAGGCACATGTGAACAGGAGAATAATCTCCTGGACAAGCTAGCCACCTGATTGCATTCAAATAATGAATGCTGCCCTGAAAATGCCAGGGAGCCAGTTCAGGGCTCCTGTGTGCTGGGGAGCCTCGATGCGCCAGGCAGGGGCGGATCCAGAGTCTTTTCTCGGGAGGGGCAATGCCAAAAGTTTTTTTTTGTGGGAAATTTATCGGGGAAATGGCTGGTGTCGGCGCTTCAATCATCCCGGCACCAAGGTTGTTATGGTGTCAGGATGACTGAAGCGCATTATTTCTATTATTACATTGTAATATAAAATTAAATAGTTCAATGCAGACTCAGTGGGAGTCCCCAGTGTGTCACTTGCCACCGTCACCTGCAATTAGTGGGAGCCCTGAGTGTGTCACTTGCCACACGTTGCGGATTGTCACTTGCCACGTCACCTGCCACACCTTGTGGATTGTCACTTGCCACACCTTGTGGATTGTCACTTGCCTGCCACCAGATGCAGATTGTCATTTGCCACTTCGCCTGCCACACCTTGCGGATTGTCACTAACTTGCCTGCTAAGGTGTAGTTTTGGTTGTCTCTTGCTGTGTCCCAGACTCCCAGAGTCAGGCAGCAGAGAGATAATGTAATCTCTCTGCTGCCTGCACAGTGAGGGGGAAGTCACTGCAGGAATGCAGGGCAGGCACGGGCGGTGAGAGATTATCTCATCTCTCTGCTCCCCCGCTCCCGGCTAGCTGATTGGCCAGCTGCCTCACTGAGCCTACTCTCTCACTCTCACCTGCGCTGCCAACACACTGAGCGGCACGGTCTGCCCACGAACCGCGCCGCCCGCCCACAAACCGCGCTGCAAGCGGAGCCGCCCGCTTTCTTACCCGTCTGTGGAGCCGCACGCTATCGCACTTGCCCGCAGAGCGGCCCGACGTGACTCACTGATGTCACTCGTTGCTAGATGCCAAGCGGCCCAGGCGTTAGCAACGAGTGCAGGGAAGAAGCTCCACCTACCTCCTCCTCCGCTCCTGGTATCGTGTCAGTGCGCCGCGTAACTACATTAGACGAGTCTCTCTCTTGGCGCCGCTGATCGGCTGATGTGAGAAACTGAGAGAGAGAGACTCAGAGAGGCAGCGGCAGCCGCAGAACAAGTACTGTATATACTCGAGTATAAGCCGACTCGAATATAAGCCAAGGCACCTAATTTTACCCCAAAAAACTGGGAAAACATATTGACTCAAGTATAAGCCTAGGGTGTCCATCTGCATGCCTCACTGTGCCTCACTGTGCCCATGCCTCACTGTCCCCATGCTTCACTGTGCCCATGACTAGACTGATGTTTAACATGGGAGTCTATGGAAGGGGTGCCCGGCTTTGAAAAATCAGTTCTCCCCGGCCGTAGGTCTCCCAGACACCATACTTTGCATACTTGTAGAGGAGACATGAGGCTACATTTGTGCCACGTTTGCCGTGTGCCGGCCGGTACTGGGTCCCCAAAGTTCGGGAGATCAGGCGCAAAGAAAAAAAAAAGCAGAGCAAGCAAGTGAGTGTGACAGATGGTCTCGGGGGGGCGGCAATCGCCCTGTTGCCCCCCCCCTGGATCCGCCCCTGGCGCCAGGCGGGCCATACCAAGAACCAGACAGCAAATCTTGTTAATAATATATACATAAACTACAATTCTATTATAAGTATAGATAAAAGAATTATCAAAACTGTGCTTATGGGCTCTCAGAGGATTCATCCTTACATGGGTGACATATTGCTCCATCTGTATGGTAAGTGTCTGAAAACAAAACAGAACAATATAGAAAAGGGATGATGCAACTTTCTAAATTATGCATTACATACATTAGGGTTGATCTAGGAGATCATGCATTCTTAACATACCATATGTAAACAAGTGGGATGTTGGATACATAGCAAAAAATAACAAAGAATCTGAGATAGATGCAAATCACAAGAACAAACAATAACAATAAAAATAAAAAAAAGGGGGAAAGAAGGAAAAAATTTGAAAAAATGGATGAATAGAGCTGCTTGGTTGGGAACCAAATAATTAGTGCAGCAGTTCCCTATCAAAAGCTCCAGAGGAGAAACTAGGCAGGAATGGTTTAAAGTTTAGTGCTTGATTGAGGCCCGGAGGCATGGTGGCATTCAGGATCAAGAAGCTTATCAAAGTCCCCTCCTCGGGAGCTGGGATGCACCCGATCCAGAACCAACATCCCAATGTTGGGGCATGTGCCACCATGCGTCTGCAGGACATGTCTACCTAGAGGTAAATCTGGGTCCCTGTCACGCATGGCCTTGAGATGGCGGTAAAGTCTCTGCCATAATTTTTGGGTAGTTTTCCCTATATAAAAGCAGCTGCAGCTGCATGTTAGGAGAAAAACTACTCCTGTAGTTTGGCAGTTGGCATAGTGTTTAGAAAAAAACCTTGTACCATTGGGTAAATATATGTTTTTATTGGTGTTCATGTGCTTACAATAACCGCATGAGCCACAGGGAAAAGTTCCCAAATTCTTGCATGGATCTCCTCTGGTAAGGCCACGAAATTCACTCTGAACAAGTACGTACCCTATAGATGTGGTTTGTCTATAGGTTATAGTAGGTCTAGGGGGCACAAGTGGTCCAATCACAGGGTCTGAGGTTAGAAGGTGCCAATGTTTCTGGCAAATATCTTAGATTCGAGCATGATCATTGGAATATGTGGTGATAATTCGATTGGTATTCTCAGTGGTTTTGATTTGTTTAGGTGCTAATAAATCATGTCAACTTTTGGTTTGGATACGGTTAAATGCTTTTTTAAGGCATTTGTGGCTGTACCCTCTTTCCAAAAGGCGTTTTCTGAGATTGTTAGCTTCCTGTTTGTAGTCCATTGGATTGGAGAAGTTACGCTTAATCCTGAGGTATTGTCCATAAGGAATGGATTCTACCAATGGTCTAGGGTGGGCGCTTGAAGAATGCAATATGGTATTTCCCGCTGTGGGTTTACAAAACAATTTGCAGGACAGCATGTTCTCACAGTCTTTGAAAATTTCCACATCTAGAAATGTGATGTTAGTTCTGTCGGACGTCATGGTGAATTTTAAATTGAATTTATTATCATTCAGGGCCATGAGACATTCATCAAGCAACTGCTGAGGACCGTTCCATGCGACGAGGATGTCATCTATGTACCTTTGCCACATAACAATGTGGCACAGGTACATAGAGAGACCCTCGTCTGAGAAAACAGTCCATTCCCACTCCCCCAGGTACATATTGGCGTAGCCAGGGGCACAACAAGTGCCCCTGGCTACGCCCTGTACCTGGAGAATTGCCCCACCATCAAACATAAAGACATTGTGTCTAAGTATGTCAGGTAAGTACTTACCGAGGCTGAGATGCCGAGAGCGGTTCACCCTTACGACTTGACGCACTCCGCCCCCTGGAGGTGAGACAGGGAGAGGATGGCGAGAAGCGACACTGGCTACCAGCAGGTGGAGGAGTCTTGCTAGATGGTCTGGTAGCGCTGAGGAGACTGAGAGCAGGCTGAGGGTCAAACACCGAGCAAGCAGGCTTCCAGCAGGAACTGGCTGACAGGTACAGTTCAAGCAGCAAGGGGTTAGTGGAGGCAGATGGAGACTGAATCCGGATAGGGGCTGCTGAGGTTTAAAGGTTCAGGCTGAGGGTCTAGCACAGCAACAAGTAAAGTCCAGATAAGTGCCAGGGGCAGGTCAAGTCTGGAGAAAGGTAGAAGATCCAAGGTATAGGCAAAAGGTCAAGAGCTGGAGATAGACAGCAGATCCGAGTCACAGGCCGAGGGTCACGCACAGGTGGAAGCAGAAGTCCGTATAACAAGCCAGGGGTCAGGTCCAGGAGAAAGATCAGAGGAGTCAAGCCAATCCGGGTTACAACAAGGGTTTCAGGTAGTTTTCAGGAGACTTGGGTACACAGGAAAGCTGACAAACCAGCAACCTGTCAGTGCATTTAAGCTTCTTTAAATAGGCCCGCCTGGATTCCTATTGGCGCGCCGGCATGTGCGCCGTTGCGCCGGTGCACGCACCCGCAAGAGCGCCGAAGGGCCGTCCCGCTCACGCGCCGAAACGCCGTTCCGCCGCACGTGCGCACTGGGCGCTGACTGGCGCTGCTGGAAGGGAGATTTCCCTGGCAGTGCGCCCCCTAGGGGCGGACTCCGGACTCCCAGACTGGACATCAACTCGGGATGTTCCTGGTGAAAGGCTCGGATTAAACGAGGAGCATGCAGGTTCCTAGATGGTTCCCAAGAATTGTCTTCCGGGGGATACCCCTTCCACTTAATTAAATACTGCAGTTGTCTGCCTCTTTTCCTGCAGCCCAGAATAGATTCCACCTCGTATTCTCTTCTCACCATCAACCTCCACTGGTGAAGGAGGCAGCTCATCCCTTCCAGGGAAGGAGCTGGAGACAACAGGCTTTAGCAAAAACGTGTGGAAAACTGGGTGAATCCTGTAGGAGTCGGGCAGCGCCAATTCAAAGGCCACAGGGTTGATTGCCCGTTAGGGATGAGCCGAACACCCCCGGGTTCGGTTCGCACCAGAACCTTCGAACGGACCGAAAGTTCGCGCGAATTTTCGAACCCTATTCGTTATAATGGACGCGAACGTTCGAAATCAAAATTGCTAATTACAACGGCCAATATGCATGTTAATGTCATAAAACAGGTTTGGGGACCCGGGTCCTGCCCCAGGAGACATATATCAATGCAAAAAGAAATTTTAAAAACTAAAGTTTTTTCGGGAGCAGTCATTTTAATGATGCATAAAGTGAAAAAAAAAAAGTGAAATTTTCCTTTAAATATGGTACCTGGGGGGTGTCTAAAGTATGCCTGTGAAGTGGCATGTGTTTCCCGTGTTTAGAACTGTCCTTGCACAAAATGACATTTGTAAAGGAAAAAAAGAAGCCATTTAAAACCACTTGCGGCTTTAATGTCATGTCTTGTCCTGGCCGCCATATGGCTGAAAATCCTTGAGAAAAATGGCATGGCTACCCCATCGCCCCCCCCCCACCCCAGCCCCTTTGGGTCTTGTATGGATACTAAGGGGGACCCCGCACCCAAAATAAAACCCTATACCTACAACCCTATATACTCTGAACAGCAGTATATAGGTGGTGCAAACAAGACATGGACTGTAGGTTTGTTCTTAAGTAGAATCTGAACAGGTACATTATGAAGTGTAGCTACATCCCAAAAAAATCAATTTTTAAGCTTTTTGGAGAACATAGGGAGGGGTTATCACCCCTGTAACATTTGCTGTCTTTGCACATCTGTTCAGAACATGTCACCTCACTTTCCGTCCCAATGACAAATGTTTTTGGAAAAGTGGGGTTTTAATTGAAACAAGGATTGGTGATAAAGCATCAGTAGAGAGGAGATACCTTTTTCCCAAATTAAATCTAACAGGATAGAATTTTCCTTCCTAGGGGTAGATTTCCTCTCACTTCCTGTTTTCTCTTGCCGTTTGCAAGTAGGAGTCGTTTGTAAGTTGGATGTTTGAAAGTAGGGGCCTGCCGTATATACTCTGCAGAAATTTGCCCTATTAGATGTTGGTGTAGCCACAAGACTGGTGGGCACAGGAATGGGCCCTGCTGTGAGTTAATAGATCAAGATTTGTACTTGCATGCACCTGTCGAACCGGGCAGAAAAATTGGGCCTTTGGTGGTGGTGGTGGTGGACGGTGTTGCCACAAGACTGTAAGCCCTCACAGTTACTCTTGGTGGGTGCAGGAATGGGCCCTGCTGTGAGTTATTAGATCAAGATTTGTAATTGCATGCACCTGTTGAACAGGGCAGAAAAATTGGGCCTTTGGTGGTGGTGGTGGTGGTGGACGGTGTTGCCACAAGACTGTAGGCCCTCATAGTTACTCTTGGTGGGCGCAGGAATGGGCCCTGCTGTGAACTATTAGATCAAGATTTGTAATTACACGCCCCTGTTAAACAGGGGCTGAAAAATTGTGCCTTAGGCATTGGTGCTGGTGCCACAACACTGCAACCCCTCACAGATACTGTACTTGGAGCACAGCAGTCACACCTGTTGCGAAGCATCTTTTTAAAAAATTGTAATTACACGCCCCTGTTATACAGGGGCTGAAAAATTGTGCCTTAGGCACTGGTGCTGGTGCCACAACACTGCAACCCCTCACAGATACTGTACTCTGAGCACAGCAATGAGACCTGTTGCAAAGCATTGCCTAAAAATTGTAATTACACGCCCCAACAGGGGCTGAAAAATTGTGCCTTAGGCACTGGTGCTGGTGCCACAACACTGCAACCCCTCACAGATACTGTACTCTGAGCACAGCAGTCACACCTGTTGCGAAGCATCTTTTTAAAAAATTGTAATTACACGCCCCTGTTATACAGGGGCTGAAAAATTGTGCCTTAGGCACTGGTGTGGTGGCATGGATCATTGAGGAGGAGGAAGAGGATAGTCAGTGAACATAACAGGACAGTCACTCAGCATCAGCATAGGCAGTCTTGAAGGGATGTGACATTATAAATTATTCCGTTATATCCGCTTCAGGTGTCTGGTAGCTGGTGGTGATCCAAGACTGATTCATTTTTATGAAGGTCAGTCGATCAACCGAGTCGGTGGACAGGCGCACCCTATGATCGTTGACAAATCCTCCAGCAGCACTGAATGTGTGTTCGGAAAGAACGCTGGATGCAGGACAGGCCAGTAGCTCAATTGCATACTGTGCAAGCTCTGGCCAGTGATCCATCCTCAGGACCCAGTAAGCCAGAGGATTTTCGGTGGGAAAGGTGTCCAAGTCTGACCTTGCCCCTAGGTATTCCTGCACCATGTATATCAGACGCTGGCGATGGTTGCTGGAACCGATCATACCTTGGGGCTGCGGACTAAAAAATTGTCTGAACGCATCGGTCAGACGTCCACCTTCCCCACCGCTCCTTCTGCTACTGACCGAAGCCTCAGCAACTCGTCGTCCAGGACCAGGAGTTTGTAACCTCCCAGTTTCTGGGAACGCGTTGCACAGACCTTTTCTGCAAGGCCTCCCTGAGATGTCTCATCCTCTGCTCCCTCTGCGACGGCAAGATAAGGTCCGCAACCTTACCCTTGTACCGTGGATCAAGGAGAGTGGCCAGCCAGTAATGGTCACTCTCCTTGATCCGAAGAACACGAGGATCCTTCCGCAGGCTTTGCAGGATCAGGGAGGCCATGCAGCGTAGGTTAGCTGAGGCATTCGGTCCGGAGTCTTCTTGGTCACTGAGGATGACATGATCGCCAGCCACCTCCTCCCAGCCACGTACAAGTCCACTGGTTTGTTGGGACTGTATATCATCCCTAAAAGACTGCTGCTGCTGATGCTGAGTGCCAGGCTCCACCTCCATGCTCACACAATCCTCCTCCTCCTCCTCCTCCTCCTCTTCCTGTGTGATGAGTGGGACAGAAGGAACATTGTCTGGATAAAGGGGGCCTTGAGAGACAAGGAAGTCCTCCTCTTCCTGCCTCTGTTCTGCCTCAAGTGCCCTGTCCATTATCCCACACAGCGTATGCTCCAACAGGTGGACAAGAGGTACAGTGTCACTGATGCATGCACTGTCACTGCTCACCATCCTCGTGGCCTCCTCAAATGGTGAGAGGACAGTGCATGCATCCCTGATCATGCTCCACTGGCGTGGGGAAAAAAAGCCAAGCTCCCCTGACCCTGTCCTGGTGCCGTAGTCGCAAAGGTACTCATTGATGGCCCTCTGCTGCGTGTGCAGTCGCTGCAGCATGGCCAACGTTGAGTTCCACCTGGTGGGCATGTCACATATTAGGCGGTTCTTGGGCAGGTTCAGCTCCTTTTGCAGCTCAGTCAGCCGAGCACTGGCATTATAAGATCGGCGGAAATGCACACAGACTTTCCTGGCCTGCCTCAGGACATCCTGTAAGCCTGGGAACCTGCCCAAGAACCGCTGCACCACCAGGTTGAGGACGTGAGCCATACAGGGCACATGGGTGAGCTGCCCCTGTCGCAGGGCGGAGAGGAGGTTGGTGCCATTATCAGAAACGACCATTCCTGGCTTAAGCTGGCGTGGCGTCAACCACCTCTCGGCCTGCCCCTGCAGAGCTGCCAGAACCTCTGGCCCAGTGTGGCTCCTGTCCCCCAAACACACCAGCGCAAGCACGGCATGGCATCTTTTTGCCTGCGTACTCGCGTAGCCCCTTGTACGCCTACGGAGCACCGCTGGTTCCGAGGACAGAGCACTCGAAGAGGACATGGAGGAAGAAGAAGAGGAGGGGGTGGAGGAGAGAGGTGTGTCACAACCAGTAGTAGCATTTTGGAGGCGTGGTGGCGGAACAACCTCCAACACTACTGCACCTTGTCCTGCATCCCTCCCAGCTGCCAATAGAGTGACCCAATGGGCCGTGAAAGAAAGATAACGTCCCTGTCCATGCCTGCTGGACCATGAGTCAGCGGTAATATGCACCTTACCGCTGACCGCCCTGTCCAGCGAGGCATGGACATTGCCTTCCACATGCCAGTAGAGAGACGGAATCGCCTTCCGTGAGAAAAAGTGGCGTTTGGGAACCTGCCACTGAGGAACCGCACATTGAACAAACTCACGGAAGGGGGCCGAGTCTATCAACTGAAAAGGCAGCAGTTGAAGTGCTAGCAATTTAGCCAAGCTAGCATTCAACCGCTGGGCATGTGGATGGCTGGGAGTATACTTCTTTCGACGGTCCAGCAGCTGGGGCAGGGAAATTTGCCTGCTACAATCGGACGTCGGTGTACTGCAAGTACTTGGTTGTGACACACCTAATTCTACACCTTCAGTCCTCTCAGAGCAGCTTTCAGAGAGGACTGAAGATATAGTGGGGATGGAGATCCCAGCTGATGAGGAGCAAGGAGAGGTCCGCTTTGTTCTTTGGTGTGGGTCTTTTATGTGTGCTTGCCAACGAGCTGCATGGCAGGTCGACATATGTCTGCTCATGCTTGTGGTGCCCAAGCGGCTGATGTTTTGGCCACGCGAGATACGCTTGAGACAAATATTGCAAATAGCAGTGGTGCGATCTGATGCACTCGTCTCAAAAAAGGCCCACACCAAAGAACTTTTGTGATAACGTGCAGAGGCAGCGCCCTGCACAGGCGGAGCTCTGCGGTGTGGTACAGTTGCTGTGCTGGCCTCTAGCTGGCCTCCAGGGGGCATCCTGCCTCGTTGGACATGTGACGCTGCATCCTCCTCCTCCTCCTCCTCTCTCCCTTCAGGCACCCACGTGGAGTCAGTGACCTCATCATCCCCTCCCTCTTCACCACTAGAGCAAACCTGGCAGTAAGCTGCAGCTGGTGGAACACTACTGCCAGATTGCTGTCCTTCAGCATCCCCTCTCTCTGCGCGCACACTACTGACTTCCTCAAGCTGGGTATCATCATCCGAGCCTTCGAATCGTTGGGCATCCTCCTGGAGCATGTACCCAACACTGTGCTCAAACAGTTCGGGGGACTCCTCAGGAGGACATGGTGGGTCTAGGGAAGGGGTGGCTGATGATGCCATTGAGTACGCGTTGGCAGCTGCTCTGCCAGTACCCTGAGCCTGGGTGAGAGAGGATGAGGAGGATGAGGAGGGCTTGGTCATCCATTCTACCAAGCCTTCGGCATGATGCGGCTCCACATGTCCAGCTGCCGAAAACAAAGACAAGCGTGTCCCATGGCCACGTGCTGATGACGATGCACGACCACGTCCACGGCCAGCACTGTTGTCTCTAGAAACAGAGCCTGCCTGCCCTGTGTTCTTGCCTCGGCACGCTCTGCCTCTCCTTGGCGGTCTTCCAGCCATTGTAGTCGGTAGTGTATATAGTATAAAAAATAGAACTCCTATGTGTGCTCACAACACACTGTAGGTCCTATGGGTGCTGACACTAACACACTATAGGTACTATGTGTGCTGCTGACAAGAAAATATAGGAGCTCTGTTTGCTGCCACTAACACACTAGAAGTCCTATTGGTGCTTCTGAGATGAAAATATAGGAGCTCTGTGTGATGCCACTAACACACTAGAAGTCCTATGGGTGCTTCTGAGATGAAAATATAGGAACTCTGTGTGATACCACTAACACACTAGAAGTCCTATGGGTGCTTCTGAGAAGAAAATATAGGAGCTCTGTTTGCTGCCACTAACACACTAGAAGTCCTATGGGTGCTGCTGAGAAGAAAATATAGGAGCTCTGTGTGATGCCACTAACACACTAGAAGTCCTATGGGTGCTTCTGAGATGAAAATATAGGAGCTCTGTGTGATGCCACTAACACACTAGAAGTCCTATGGGTGCTGCTGAGAAGAAAATATAGGAGCTCTGTGTGATGCCACTAACACACTAGAAGTCCTATGGGTGCTTCTGAGATGAAAATATAGGAGCTCTGTGTGATGCCACTAACACACTAGAAGTCCTATGGGTGCTGCTGAGAAGAAAATATAGGAGCTCTGTTTGCTGCCACTAACACACTAGAAGTCCTATGGGTGCTGCTGAGAAGAAAATATAGGAGCTCTGTGTGATGCCACTAACACACTAGAAGTCCTATGGGTGCTTCTGAGATGAAAATATAGGAGCTCTGTGTGATGCCACTAACACACTAGAAGTCCTATGGGTGCTGCTGAGAAGAAAATATAGGAGCTCTGTGTGATGCCACTAACACACTAGAAGTCCTATGGGTGCTTCTGAGATGAAAATATAGGAACTCTGTGTGATGCCACTAACACACTAGAAGTCCTATGGGTGCTGCTGAGAAGAAAATATAGGAGCTCTGTTTGCTGCCACTAACACACTAGAAGTCCTATGGGTGCTTCTGAGAAGAAAATATAGGAGCTCTGTGTGATGCCACTAACACACTAGAACAGGGTTTCTCAACTCCAGTCCTCAAGGCGCCCCAACAGGTCATGTTTTCAGGCTTTCCATTATTTTGCACAGGGGATGTAATCAGTTTCACTGCCTTAGTAATTACCACAGCTGTTTCATCTGAGGGAAATCCTGAAAACATGACCTGTTGGTGCGCCTTGAGGACTGGAGTTGAGAAACACTGCACTAGAAGTCCTATGGGTGCTTCTGAGATGAAAATATAGGAACTCTGTGTGATGCCACTAACACATTAGAAGTCCTATGGGTGATGCTAAGAAGAAAATATAGGAGCTCTGTTTGCTGCCACTAACACACTAGAAGTCCTATGGGTGCTGCTGAGAAGAAAATATAGGAGCTCTGTGTGATGCCACTAACACACTAGAAGTCCTATGGGTGCTTCTGAGATGAAAATATAGGAGCTCTGTGTGATGCCACTAACACACTAGAAGTCCTATGGGTGCTGCTGAGAAGAAAATATAGGAGCTCTGTGTGATGCCACTAACACACTAGAAGTCCTATGGGTGCTTCTGAGATGAAAATATAGGAACTCTGTGTGATGCCACTAACTAGGCTTGTGCAATTCGTTTCGTAACGAATTGAAATTCGTCCGAATTTAGCAACTTTCGGACATTCGGAAGCATTCGAATTTCCGAACAAAGCAATTACGAATAAGACCGAATCCGAAATAAATTATACCGCAAATAGCGAATGCCCGAATGTCTTCGGCATAATTCGTTATGAAAAAGTTACGAATGTACGAATCCATACGAAGCACAATAACACTCACTCTGCTCTGCTCTCTGCTTCTCCCACACCGTGCTGAACCCTCTGAAAATGGTGTACAGGGGCGGAGGTTATAGCCGCATGTAAAAAACGAAAGTAAAATACGAGATTTCGAATCCATTCGAAGCACAATAACACTCACTCTGCTCTGCTCTCTGCTTCTCCCTCACCGTGCTGAACCCTCTGAAAATGGTGTACAGGGGCGGAGCCTATAGCCGCATGTTAAAAACGAAAGTAAAATACGAGATTTCGAATCGTTACAAATAACCGCAATGTATTTAGAAAAGTACAAATCCATTCGAAGCACATTAGGCATAATAGGCAGCGTCGTTGTGAGAGAGACACGGAAAATTACGAATCAACGAACCCAAAAAAAGTTACGAAAGTAGGAGTTGTGTCCAGAATCAACGAAAAACAACGTACTCTACCGAAAGTACGAACCCAAAAAAAGTTACGAAAGTAGGAGTTGTGTCCAGAATCAACGAAAAACAACGTACTCTACCGAAAGTACGAATTATAAAGCAACAAAAAATTCAACGAAAAATGTCGCTTGCAAAAATACGAATGAGTCCGAACACGAAAAATCCCGTCTAGCAAAATTACGAATGATTACGAATCAACAGGACCGGAAAGAAACGAACCGAAACGGAACGAATTTTTCCGTTGTGCACAAGTCTACCACTAACACACTAGAAGTCCTATGGGTGCTGCTGAGAAGAAAATATAGGAGCTCTGTTTGCTGCCACTAACACACTAGAAGTCCTATGGGTGCTTCTGAGAAGAAAATATAGGAGCTCTGTGTGATGCCACTAACACACTAGAAGTCCTATGGGTGCTTCTGAGATGAAAATATAGGAACTCTGTGTGATGCCACTAACACACTAGAAGTCCTATGGGTGCTGCTGAGAAGAAAATATAGGAGCTCTGTTTGCTGCCACTAACACACTAGAAGTCCTATGGGTGCTGCTGAGAAGAAAATATAGGAGCTCTGTGTGATGCCACTAACACACTAGAAGTCCTATGGGTGCTTCTGAGATGAAAATATAGGAGCTCTGTGTGATGCCACTAACACACTAGAAGTCCTATGGGTGCTTCTGAGAAGAAAATATAGGAGCTCTGTGTGATGCCACTAACACACTAGAAGTCCTATGGGTGCTTCTGAGATGAAAATATAGGAACTCTGTGTGATGCCACTAACACACTAGAAGTCCTATGGGTGCTGCTGAGAAGAAAATATAGGAGCTCTGTTTGCTGCCACTAACACACTAGAAGTCCTATGGGTGCTTCTGAGAAGAAAATATAGGAGCTCTGTGTGATGCCACTAACACACTAGAAGTCCTATGGGTGCTTCTGAGATGAAAATATAGGAACTCTGTGTGATGCCACTAACACATTAGAAGTCCTATGGGTGCTGCTGAGAAGAAAATATAGGAGCTCTGTTTGCTGCCACTAACACACTAGAAGTCCTATGGGTGCTGCTGAGAAGAAAATATAGGAGCTCTGTGTGATGCCACTAACACACTAGAAGTCCTATGGGTGCTGCTGAGAAGAAAATATAGGAGCTCTGTTTGCTGCCACTAACACACTAGAAGTCCTATGGGTGCTGCTGAGAAGAAAATATAGGAGCTCTGTTTGCTGCCACTAACACACTAGAAGTCCTATGGGTGCTGCTGAGAAGAAAATATAGGAGCTCTGTGTGATGCCACTAACACACTAGAAGTCCTATGGGTGCTGCTGAGAAGAAAATATAGGAGCTCTGTTTGCTGCCACTAACACACTAGAAGTCCTATGGGTGCTGCTGAGAAGAAAATATAGGAGCTCTGTTTGCTGCCACTAACACACTAGAAGTCCTATGGGTGCTGTTGGGGTGCAATGCTGTGCTAACAGCACTGCGGTTGGTACTACTGCAATACTGTACTAACAGTAAGCACGCACCAGACTAATCCCCAGCAGCAGCTAATAACACGCTAACTGTGCAATCAGCAGCAATGAACGATCAATGACTTAGGTAGCAATGGTTTAGCAAAGAAATAGCCAATGGTTTAGCAAAGAAGAGCAAATCTTTCAGTATCAAGCAAAGACAGAATCAGCAGACTGATCTCTCCTAAAGCCGGAACTCATGTGACCGGGGCCGATGGCGTGGCGGCCTTTTAAATGGTGGGGCATGTACTAAAG